>CM045765.1:129523091-130223091 GCA_025200525.1 Camellia lanceoleosa
AAAAACTCAAGCGTTATAAAAATGTTAATGCTTATCTTATGCTTGATTTGAGTTTTGGTGATTGAATACTTGATCATGACATTTGAGTTGTGTGTGTGTTATTTGTGCTGTGCATGTGTGAGTGTGGGAGAGTTTTTGGCTGAATATTGTATTTTAACTAGCTATAGTATTTATAAAACCATATTTTTGGAAACTATTTGGCAAAATACAACAGTTACTGAAACCGCAAATTGAAGTCAAAATTTTTATTAGAATCGTATATTCAAGTTGTGATTTTGTGTTGTCTAAATGTCAGCTTGGTATTTGTTGGCATTGACAAAGTTAAAATCGCAGCAAGTTATAAATGTAAGTTGAAATCCACCCAACTTTTTATACCAAGAATGGAATTGCACTTGGAATTTGTGATTTCAGCCTGGGATGACTTGAGATTTCAAGGCTAAGTTGCCAAGCTGACATTTGGTGAACTCGGTAAAAAACCCACAACTTAAAAAAATGTGATTTCAAATAAAATAGCTACTTGAAGTTGTAATTTCAAAAAGTGTTGTATTTTTGCAAATAGTTTCAAAATTATAGTATTTTTAATTATACTTTTCACCTTATAATTTGACCTAAATTTCACTTTGATCTTTATTGTTTTAATTTGAACAATTTGCTCCCTACAGGTTAGATCTAGTTTCAATTTAGTCATTCCGTTAATTTTTTTCTACATATACACCTCAAGAAACTAAAAATGTGCCAAAATCATTATTTTTAACATCCATTTAGAACGGAATGACCAAATTAAAACTAGAATTAAATATGGGGACAAAATTGTTCAATTTAAAATAATAAAGACACAGTGAAATTTAAATTAAAATACAAAGGTTAAAAGTGCAATTTACCTGTAATTAAATTACAATATTTAGCAAAAAGTCTCTAGATATTATACCAAAAAAACTCCTGGTGGGTGTGGGGTATATCATATATGTATGTTGTGTGCAATTGTGGGGTTAGAAACTTGTCCTAGATATGATTTTGGTAGCAGATATATAAAAGCTCTGAATTTTCAAATCCACAGTACAAGCAGCACCCGACCAAAAATTTGACCGTATGGATTTTATTTTCAGGCAATCCAAAAATAAATGAAGAAGAAGAATAAGAAAGTACTGTCTGAATCTTTCAATATTATCAAAAAGAAGACAAAAGTTATTGAATTCCAGCAGAAAATTAAGACATCAACAGAATCTCAACGAACATGATAGATTCTCTCTCACTTTCTCCTGAGCACACAACCAATATGTTTTCCCGGAAAATTACCAATATTCTCTCGCAAACCAAAAACTAAACAAAACAGGTACACAAAATTAATACAATTAATAGCAACAATAGTCCTTCAAGCTAAAACACACAAATTTCCTTGAAAAGAAAATTCAATACGTTTTTCAGAGCTTGAAAATCTCAGGACTGATTCGTTATTCCACAAACAAAAAAACACACAAAAAATCGCAGCGTTCGCACTACCTCCGGCGATTACAAAGTCTACTGAAATTTGAGCAACAAGTTAGGATATCAACAGAATCTCAACAAACATAAAGGATTTTTTCTCACTTTCCCGTGAGCACACAACCAATAGTTTCCCGGAAAACACCAAAATTTTCTCGCAAAACAAAAAAAACTAAACACGTACACAAAATTAGCACAAACAACATTAGTCCTTCACTTATAGCTATAGAACACACAAATTTGTACTAAAAAAAATAAAAATAAAAATTCAATGCGTTTTCACAGCTCTGATTCACTATTTCAAAAACAAAAACAAACACCGAAAATCGCAACCTCCGGCGATTTCGATTACGAGAGAGAGAGAGAGAAAGAGAAAACAAACCTATGCGATTCAAAGCGTGATTGAGAACGAATAGAAGGTGATGATTGCAGCTGAAACAGAGATCCGACGACCTCCTCCGGCGACCGGAATCGAAGTCCGGCGATTTCGTCTACCTGTGTGTCTCTGTATATATATATATATGTATGTATGTATGTATGTATGTATGTAGTTCACTATGAGTTGTTCAATATGTTGGTGTCAATATAGAAAGAAGCAGAGAGATTTAGAGAGAGAAACAGAGGAGGAGGGAGAAAGCGAGGTGGAAGGAGTCGACAGACGGAAGGGTCGGAGGCGCCACGTTTTATGGAGAGAGAAGAGAGAGAGAGAGGGATTGCTTGCAAGTTGCATGTGTTTGTATTCACTTAAAACCGTGCACAGACGAACACCCAATCGGCACACCGTCTCCTTAATTCCATCAAAGTCGAATAGTCTACTAGTATAAGTTGAATACGTTACGCAATTACTCGCTCTAATGTTTTTCTGTATTAAAGACTGGTTTGGGAATTAGGATTGTATTAGGACATGGCTTAGAAATTAGGATTGCTTAAAAATTGAAAAAATTGATTCCTCTGGTTTGGGAATTAGGATTGTTTAAAAATTGGTAAAATTAATTCAGTTTGGTTTAAATTATCGGTTTGGTTTAATCTGATAATAGTGGAATCGTTTAAATTGGTTCGAATCCTAATTCCGAAACTTTGATTTTTTTTTTAATATTTTTATATGTAAAAAATAAAATATAAAAAGTCTTTTATAAGATTTGAATACTAACCTTCACTGTGAAATTGCTAAACTTTAATCAATTTAACTAAATTAATTATAGTTAATTTGTTTACTAACATAAAATATATATTTAGACCTATACAATTGAAACAGTCCAGTTATACAGTTCTAATTTTTCTAGAACCAATTACCATAGTTCGACTCCTGGTTTACTTTAAAATTGGATTAATCTGATCTGTGTACATTCTTAATTATTTTAGTTGATTTTTTAAAAAATATGTGTAGACAAGTTTTTTTCCAAAACAACCCTTAGTCTCCGTTTGGAAAGTGGGTTGGCTTTTTAGTTTTTTGATTTTTTGATTTTTTTTAGCCTGGGCTAAAAAGCTTGGTTTGAGGATGATTTTTTGACTTTTTAGCTTTTTTGACTTTTTTTGTGAGAGAATAGTGTAATGATTATGGGTTAGATGTGATGTTTTGTTTCTTGTGACTAAAATAACCTATTTTATCTTTTGTGACTAAAATAACCCCAAACCTCCTTACCAAACGGAGCCTAAGTTAAATTTTTTATTTTAAGTTACATAAAAATGTATTAAATGTGAAAGAATCTTTTATTTTCGTCTGAATTAAATTTTTTCTTTTTTTGACTATTTAATTTTTGTTAACTTTTAAGTTAAAATATCAATATGCCTAACAAGACTTAGGCCTCGTTTGAAAACAGACTATTTTAGTAATTTTTTTACTTTTTAACTAAAATATGAGGTTAAAAAAAGTAATATATTTGGAGTGACTTTTTGATTTTTTTTACGAAAAGATGTGCAAAAAGTAAAGAGAAAAGAGAATCTTTGACTTTTTAGTATAGGTTATATGCTTTTTGACTAACTTTTTGACTAAAATGTTAATTTGCCAAACGAGACCTTAAATTCAACTTTCAATGTCTTTTCAAGTAGAAGTTTAAATGGATCTACTAAAGTTGCATTTGGTAGAGTTTTGTAAATATAATTTGAGAGTATGAATTGTATTTTGAGTTTGTAAGTTTTAGAATTATTATTTGAGTGTGAAAAATTTGTTTGATGAAGAGTTTTGAAAAGAGTTTTGAATTAAGTAGGGAATTTTTAATGTGACATATGATATTTGATACAAAAACCTACAACTCATAACTAAACATGCAACTCAAAATTCTATTAAAACACATAAAAAATATTTAAAAATTCGAAAAACATTTTTTCTGAATATATAAAAATTAACATATCAATTGCAAAAAAAAAAAAAAAAAAATCATTATTTCGATCAACCGGCCAGTCAACCGATAGGACAACCGGTTAGGTTAAATTTGAAAAAAAAAAAAAATTTGAAAACCACGCCTGAGACAAAGTGTTTTATGTGAAGTTTTGGAAACGTGATTTCAGAACACGTTCCAAACATCATACTTGAATCAAGGTGTAGAACCATGGTTTGAAAACACAGACAAACACAGCCTAAATTTTTTATAATAATTTCTTGCATTGTGAGGTCCGTTTGGCATATGGGCTGTGATTTAATTAATCAATAAAAAAGATAACTTAACCAATGAAACAAAATGTTATATCAAAATTCTAATCATATCATTTTTTCTCTCACAGTCATCAAATTAATTACAAAGAAAGTTAAAAATTTATACCAAATAATAGAATTTTTTTTGTTAGAGTAAAATAAAAAAAATAAAAAAAAAAGTTATCCCAAACGAAGCCTAATTATCAAAGGTAACAATTCTTTTAACATTTTTTTTTTCTAATAAGAGGGAAAAAAATGTCATTACCAAACTAGATATTTTGAGTTTCAAATAAATATAAATAAATAAATTATATGTCTTTTATATTTATCATAAAAAAATAAAAATTCATTGAATGCCATGGAAAGTACACTAAGATCATTCACTTTCACAGAAACAAATACTCAATTCACAGTTACACCACATTATCATAAGTTACGGCACGAAATAACTACAAATTTATGTAATTTGAATATAATACAAGCGATTAAGATAACTTCCTATGAAGCAATCCCAAACTCAAAAAAATAAATAAATAAAAAGATATATATATATATATAGAAATAAATCCAAGGATTTATATTCATTTATTGTACGCCTCCCTTCCAGTTTCAATTAGGGCCACTTAATTAAGATGGAACATGTATTCATGCATGCAAAGATCTTTTTTTTTTTTTTTTTTTCTAACAATAACATTTCTCCTTAAAATATTCTTATCAAAAAGTCTGATTTTTTTTTAAAAAAATTTTTGCACAACTAATACTCTTATCAAAATTCCACTGATCTTTTAAGTCATTAAGGAAAATACTAAACAAACTAACAAATATTACTAATGTATCATGCAATAAAAGAACTCTAGAATTTAAAACATAACTCGCTTTAATAGCTGCCACATCAATAAATAAAATAATTATAAAATTTATTAATTTGGATGACATATTAGGTGGAGCTGATGTGAGTTGGGTAATGAGACCCACATACAGCGCCCAAGGATTATTAGATATGTGATTATTTTGATATTCTTAGGATTTTCCTTACCCAATATTACCCAACATGGTATTTAAGAAGTGTTGTAATTGTGTGAGGCGAGTATAAGAATTACATATTCGGCAAACAGAGCAGTTATTACAACAAATTATATTTTTAGTGATTAAATTTTTAGTCGTTAAAAGTTATTTTTTAGTCACTAAAATGTTTTGCCGACTAATCTTTTTGGTTGCCACCTTTATTGCTACATGATTGTCGCGAAAGGTATTGGCGACTAATTTTTTTTTCGTTGCCGAAAATCACCCATTGGCGACTAAAAATTTAGTTGCCCAAAGTTTTCAATAAATGTGTTTTTTTTTGTTTTAGTGACTAAAATATTTAGTCGCTAAAAATGTAGCCCTCCTTTTTGGCTACCAATTTTTTAGTCGCTAAAATTATGGTGCTCCTTTTCAGTTACTAATTTTTAGTTGCTAAAAACCTTCACTTTTTTTGGCTACTTTAACTGTTTAGTTGCCAACAAGTTTCCTTTTTTATTTTTTGGCTACTAAATGTTTAGTTGCCAAAAGCTCTATTTATTAATTGTTAAAAAATGCATAAATTGAAATTTTTTTATTAATTTCTAAATTATATACATTCCATTATCAATGCAACCTATAACTTTGTACATATACAAAATAATACATCTATCAATTATTATCTAAATCCATTATCAATAATACCCATGTCATTATCAACTATCCAAAAACTTTAACTTGTAATATTATATTCCAAATATCATATAAATCCATACCAACCAAGTATAATCCATCAAAATTAAATATTACATACAAAAACACTGAATTTCCAAAACAGAGAATTGTAGAAAAATAAATGTCTTCCATATACAGAACAAATGCTCTTCATACACAAAAATAAATATCCACAATAGTTTACGCAAAAACAATCTATAAAAATATATATATATAACCATTAACACTTATTCAATAAAATTGACATTTCAAATTATAACAATTATAAAAAGAAAATTGAATTAGGATACTTTTAATGGATTAACATGATGCATTGAAATGCTACGACCAGCAGCTACAAAATAAAAAAATAAAAAATAAATAAATAAAATCAGTAACTTCAACTATTCAAATCCTCCCATAAGCAAAATATCAAACAGATTTCTCATTAACTTGAAATGCCTTTGCTTATCTTCAGCAAATTGTGCTTCATAACCATTCAAACAGTTGACCAAAATCTCATATTAAGATCCCATTAATATACATCAATAAAAAGCACCATATGGCATTTAAAAAGTGTGTGCATTTTTGTAACCTTACCTTCTCCATGTTTGGGCCAATCTCTTGTAGTTTCCTCGTTCTTTCACTAATCCGATTTCTCCTCACTTGTGAATTGCATGAATAAAGGAAGAAAACAAGTTACCAATAGAAGATTTGAGGACATATGATTTAAAAATTGACATCCCTTATTAAACCAACTTATTTAAAGATCTTCTAACCTCAAGTAAAGTACTCCACTCACAATTGGAATATATGGCTACTAGTAAGGTCAATGTCCCAACCTCTATTTTAGGAAAGTTATGACTACTGTTATAGTTACTCTAAAAAACATCAAATGTGCATCATCGTTCTGCAAACATTAACTAAACAAATTTATGGTAATTCTGGGAGTAGGTTGTTTGGTTTTGTAGAATTAAAATTCTGTATAGTATAGAATTAACTTTCAAGAATTTTACAAATGGTTATTCATTTAGAATTTTATGAAATTTTAACTAAAGCTTCCTTTTATGAGTCTATTATATTGTAAAATATTCCTAAGAAAATTCAAAGGGATAAATTTTATAAATATTGTGTAAAATTTTCCAAAGAAAATTCAAAGGATAAATATTGGAACTTAAAATTTGTAAGGAATTAGTAAGCACCAATAAACAAAGCAAAAACCTACAATTAGTTTATCAAAGAGTAATGAGAACTCCAACTAAAATAAATAAACATCACACCACTATGCACAATTGAGCACCTAGTAATAGATTATCAATATATGAACATATAACCAAAATCTATAACAGAATTACATCTAAACTCTATAAAAAATAGTAAGAGAATTGTCCACTAAAAATAACATCCTCAGCTCAGCCTCGACCACTCTCATCAAAAACCTCCATAACCCACAGTTACATCCATGTTCACCATTTCAACTCCTCTTCATCATCCTTATCAAAACTCTCACCACTACCAAACTCAACCTCACAAATTCACCAATGGTGTCTCGAAGATCATTCCAATCACCAAACCTCCCTCAACCCACCAACACAACCTAAAACCATTAGATACCGTCTCAACCAATTGTGCTAAAACAACCAATGTCACCTCACCCACCAACTATTTGACTCAATTCCTTACCCAAAAACCATTCTTTGGAACATTGTTATGACAAGATTTGTCTGTGAAAATCCTAAGTGATTCGTATTTAGATAAAGATTCAAATATTCCAAATCCCAAAAATCCAAAAACACTCAATCTAAAATCAACAAGCACTTACGAGAGTGATTTTAGATTGTTTGTTTTTCGGAATAAACAATAAATCGACACAAATGATTTTTACGTGGAAAAAAACACAATTGAAGAACCTTCAATTGTAATCAAAAACCACGGGCGAACCGCCACTAATCAATCCACTACTGAAGAAAGAAAGATTACAAAGATACCACACAAATTACCCAACACAGACAAATTGTCTCTGATTCTTTTGTAACTCTTTCCTGCATAAATCGCAGGCCGATCCCGAAGTTGAATCCACAATTTCACTTGTCGAATTAACGACTGCGTAGAATCAAACGCCTTTTGAATTCTATGTTTTAATCTTCGAAATCCACCGAAGAGAACTCACTTGAATTTTAAGAATCAACCTCCTTGATGTATGAATCTCAATGCATAAGTTTAGAACTCTCTGAAGAACATCAAGGAAAACTATGAACAATCTCAGAAGAAAACTTCAAAACAAAACTCTAGAACTCTTGAATTAGATCTAGAAAACCAGTCCCCAGGTTTTAGGAGAAAACCATCTTCTTATAGAAAGCCAAAAAGAATCCTAGTTTTGAAAGAAACCAAACGCTTGTAGAAATCCGGATTCTGAGGCTCGCTCGAGCGAAGCTTGTCTCGCTCGAGCGAGGAGCTTATCTTTCGTGATTTCTACTAGTGCCTTCGCTCGAGCCACGAACTCTTCGCTCGAGCGAGGAATAAACTCCTTCAAGTTTTTGTTTGCACGCAATCCTTCGCTCGATCCACCAAATCTATGCTCGAGCGTACATTTACCTCTTTCAGGTTTCAAGCCAGACGCAGTCCTTCGCTCGAGCGAAGAAGACAAAAATGCACAGAAAATTACAACTCAATCAAACAAGTTTGTTCGCGGGGTTTGACAAGATAGGACCTAACAATCTGCCCCTTTGTCAATACCCGGACAAAACTTTCTAAACAATTTCCTGAACATAAGAACTAACTAAAACAATTATAATCCAAAGATTTTGCTAAACAATTACAAGGAATGATCTAATAAAATACAACTCAAAGATAGACAACAAAGAACCCAATCTTGATAACCATCCAATCTGCACACCACAAACTTAAAAAAAATATGTTATGCACAAATCAAAATATCAAGATAGTTGTATTTACATACGAGAAAAATGAATCAATTGAGTTGTAAAAAGAAATCATGAGTATGCATATCCTTGCATCAATCCTATATCCCCAAGTCAACAACAATATCAATATCAATCCAATCCAAAACAACAAGAACAATATGCCTATGTCCATGTACATCAAGACAAATCTCCCCCTTTTTGTCCGGGAGGAAAACAGAAGCAGGCATATACAGGATAAGCAAGAAACTGTCAAACAACAACTGTCCAAAAAGTACAACTGTCCAAAAAGAAGAAATCAAAAGAGTGCAGAAAATAACCAAAAACCAACACTAGGAAGTAGGGGGAGGATGCTGCAGCTGTAGGAGAGAAAGGATTTGTGCGAGCATAGTGTGTTGTTCATCGAGGCGAGCATCCATGAGATCAGGGCGATGAGTCACAGCCTGCTCCAAGTGCTGTAGCTATCCACGGAGAGAGCGAGGACGATCATGAGCACTAGCTGGAGTAGCATAGGCAGCCTCAACCTCCTCCTCCTCCTCGGCAAGAGGATCATCATCACCTGCAGTACCTGTACCACCTGCACCGGAATGCCCGACCCCAGACACACTCCCCCTCACGTGAGCCTGACTCTGAGATACGGTGAGTTTTGTGATGGGTTTAGTGGGATGTACAAACTCATCGTTCTCAAAAACAGGAACACCAAGTGAAGTGAGATAATGAGTAATCAAACAACCATAAGGAAGACCCAAAGATTTCCTACCCTCAAAAACCCCAATCATTTTGGAAACAATCATCTCGGGAAGATCTATAAGAAGGCGATGATGAATACAATACAAGACATAGCCTTGGTCTTGGGTAATATGGGAGGAATGGGTGGTGACATAAATGTTAGTACAAACAATGAGATTGAGAAGACGGAACCGTGGGAGCAACTCATTCTGCTGGAGGAGAGCCCCAGTAGGCCAAACCCGGTCAACACCACATAACTCGGAGGCAACTCTATCAAAGTCAACACCGGACCGGGTAAGAAAAGGAAAATGACAATCAGTAACTTCAGGAAGAGCAAGACAGACCCGAAACACATCGCCAGAGATAGCAAGGGACTTCTTCCTAACCCAAGTCTGAAAGGTACAGGCTTCTTTGTGAATAGAGTGAATGTTGCAATAGAACTCCCGGATAAGACTGAGATTCTGTGGACCGGAAAAGTGTAACACTAGATCCCCACCCAAAGAATCGAACAAAGAACGAATAGGAATGACCTCAAAAGCATTTGGCAAAACATTGCATTCTAAATGGACTTTGCGAGTGGCAAATGACTCTCTATATAATTTGGCCTGTGCTTTTGACTCAAATTTGGCAGTGTTGAAAGGGGAACGAGAGACAGCCATTTTGCGATGCTTGGAAGACTCTGCCATTACTAAACAAACCAGAGAAGCAGGACAAAGACAGAGGAAAAACAGAGCACAGCAAAACCTAGAAATACAGACCACCCAATAACCATTCAGAACCGACAAAACCCCACATCCCCAATACCAAACCAAGGAGCACAAAAAAACATTAGTCCATTAGTAGTTAGCAGTATAAAACTCAAAGAAATAACATCTGCTAATGGATAACATCATAAATACGTCCATGAACATCAAATAAATGAAAGCCATGACAGCATGAAAACTGCATAAATAAGTAGATAATGGCATGATATGGATATGGAAAGTAAATGCCCAATGTGAAATTCCAACAAAAATCCCCAATTAAAAAAAATAGAGCAGAATATAATCAGCAGAGTATACAGAAAAATTCCCAAATGTGAAATCCCAAATGGGAAAACCTAGGAAAAAGGCAGAGTATAAAATGCAAAATCATGTACCCTAGATGCAAGAGAGACTCGAAAAGAATGAGGAGAAAAACCAAAAGTAACAATGGGAATCCTAGAACAAAAACAGAGCATCGGCAAAAGAAGAAAACCAAAAGTATCAATGGTGAGGACATGTGAAGAGAAGAAAACACACTTACCAATGTTGTGGGATGCACAAGAAAAAGCAGAAGATCCCTATAGCCAAGAGAGAACTCATAGACTGGATCAGCAATGGTGAGATCGAAAACCCTAGGGGAGAGAGAAAGAGGGAAAACACATGGAGAGGGGAAAAAATGAACTCAAAAGACACCCTGGAAAATTTTAAATCACGACAGGTCGCTCGAGCGAATACTTTCTAGCTCGAGCGAGGGTAATAAAAACACCAGGGTCGCTCGAGCTAAGAAATTGTCGCCGAGCGTAAACACACTCTCGGGTCTAATCTGAAGAAGCACGCCGGCGAGGAACACGTCGCTCGAGCCAAGAAGGAAATTTTTTTTTTTATTTAAATAAAAACAAGATACTCAATAACTAGAAGAGAGACCTGTAACAAGAGTGGATGATCACATTTGGCCACAATGAGTACTAAGATGAAATAATCCGCAATTCATGAATTCTGTAAACTTGCAATATTTAAAAATAATGACACTGGAAAACATGAGCAAAGCAGATAAACTATAATCAGTGATCACAAACTACATGAGAATGTACAACTCAAAATCCAACATGAGAGCTCATAAAAGAAAGCGTGTGTGTGCAATCCATGAGAGTCCACTGAGCTAGAGTTAATCCTAGTAGTGATCGAATGGCTGGACCTCCGACAAGAGTAACTGAACAACACAGAGAAAAGTCAAACCACTATAAATCACGGGGTATTTGTTGAGTAAATGCGGAGGCTCCCCCTCAATCAATGAGTCCTTTTTTTTTTTTTAAAAAAAACTTTTTCTTTCTTGTGGGCACTCACTGGTGGCATTCACGCTCAAGAGTATGGAAACCAAACCAGAGAAGAATAAAATCATAAAGGATGGCTTGGTTGGTGCCTCTAAGGTAGCCTTTTCCTAATGCCCGGGCTACAAGGAACTGAGGGAGAAACCGTGAAAGTGAAATCAGATGGTAGATGGTTAAGAGACTCAACATCACCCATGATATGCTAGTATCGGTCAAATCCACTGTAAAAGTACAAGAAACACTGTTAGTGGTCCATAGAGAACTTTGATCACTTATGCGGAAACCCATGCAGCAATTTATCTCAAGGATGTGTACAGAATGAGATCACGAGGTTAAGGAGCATGGGCATTCAAAATGAGTTATGAACACTGAATTATGAGATCTTGTAAGCAGCATGAGTAGTGTACATAAAAAGTTGGATGCAAGAAAAACAGATATCAATGATAATGAGATTATGGCATCCAAGCACAAATAAGGCAAAACACTTACACCTACTCAAGAAACAAGTAACATTCTAGTGATCGAGCATAACACCCAAGGTCTTTCTAAGGAACTCAAACTGGAGAAGATCAAGGGGTTTTGTAAAAATATCAGCTTTTTGATGCTTAGTGGTAACATGCTCAAGAACAACAAGGCCTTCTTCCACTAACTCTCGAATAAAATGATGACGAATGTCAATATGTTTGGTGCGAGAGTATTGGACATGATTTTTTGAAATGTTTATGGCACTTGTGTTATCACAAAAAAGTGTGAGAGTGTTCTGTTCTATCCCATAATCATGAAGCATTTGCTTCATCCACAACATTTGCGCACAACAACTCCCTGCAGCAATGTACTTAGCCTCAGCAGTGGAAAGAGAGATGGCATTTTGTTTTTTACTATGCCAAGAAACTAGATTATTCCCAAGGTAAAAACACCCCCGGATGTACTTTTCCTATCATCGACACCGCCCTTGGCATCGTCGGAAAAACCGATAATTTTTGTAGTATCAGTGGAAAACCAAACCCCATACCCCAAGGTCCCATTTACATACTTGATGATGCGTTTTACCGCAAGAAGGTGAGACTCTTTAGGACTAGCTTGGTAACGAGCACAAACACCGACACTGAAGGAAATATCAGGACGACTGGCTGTGAGATACAAAAGACTCCCTATCATACTCCTATAAAGGATAGGATCAACATCAATACCAGAGGAATCTTTGGAAAGGTGAAGACTGGTGCTCATGGGAGTGCGTACATGCTTGGAAGACTCAAGACCAAACTTTGACACAAGATTTTTAGCATACTTAGATTGAGAAACAAATATGCCCGAAGGAGACTGTTTAATTTGGAGACCCAAAAAATAAGACAACTCTCCCATCATGCTCATCTCAAACTCATGTGTCATGCAATCCGAAAAATATTTCACAAGATGATCAGCAGTGGAACCAAACACAATATCATCAACATATATCTGAGTAACAAGAATATGAGACTTAGTATGTTTCACAAACAAAGTCTTATCCACACTACCCCTTTGAAAATCATTATCAAGAAGAAAGGTAGTAAGTCTATCATACCAAGCCAGAGGGGCTTGTTTCAACCCATACAAAGCCTTGTCTAACTTGTAGACATGATTAGGACATTTAGGGTCCTCAAACCCTTTTGGTTGCTCAACATATGCCTCTTCTTTTAAGTACCCATTCAGAAAGGCACTTTTCACATCCATTTGAAACAATTTAAAGCCAAGAAAACATGCAATACCAAGCAAAATGCGAATAGATTCGAGACGTGCAACTGGGGCAAACGTTTCATCATTGTCAGTACCCTCTACTTGTGTGTAGCCTTGAGCAACCACCCTAGCTTTATACCTTACACCAGTACCATTCTCATCAGATTTATTTTTGAAGATCCACTTGGTACCTATCACATTCATGTCTCTAGGTCTGGGAACAAGAGTCCAAACTTTGTTACGCTCAAATTGACCTAATTCTTCATGCATAGCATTGACCCAACTATCATCTAGCAAGGCCTCTTTAAAATTCTTAGGTTCAATTAAAGAAACATAACACATGTGTGATACCTCATCCCGAATCTGTCTTCGGGTTTTCATTCGATCCGAAACACTTCCAATCACCTATTGAGTTGGATAATTCAGTTTCACCCTTGCTGATGGTTTAAGTTCAGGGCTTGCGGTGATAGAAGCAACATGAGTGATGTCCCTTTGAGCACTCTTGGGACTTGATCTTACCTGTGAGGATGGTGCTATAACATTTTCTTGTGATTGAACCTCAGCTTCTCCTTGATTTTGTGGTTCAGTATCCAAGATTGGGGACTCACCATTGTCATCCTCATTTGTTGCCGGCGTAGGAGAACCTGTGTCATCTATAACCACATTGATAGATTCCATTAATGATGAAGTTCACAGGTTATAGACTCGAAAAGCCCTACTGTTGGTTGAATACCCTAGGAAAATACCTTCATCACTTCGGGAGTCAAATTTGCCCAAGGGCTCTCTATCTTTGAAGATGTAACACTTACTCCCAAAAGTTTTGAAGTATTTTACATTAGGTTTCAAACCCTTCCACAATTC
The DNA here is from genome assembly GCA_025200525.1 of Camellia lanceoleosa. Taxonomy (NCBI): domain Eukaryota; kingdom Viridiplantae; phylum Streptophyta; class Magnoliopsida; order Ericales; family Theaceae; genus Camellia; species Camellia lanceoleosa. Next base: position 129,537,214 of record CM045765.1, read on the forward strand.
ATAAGGAGTTTGTAAAGTGCCGGGCCTTAAATACACACGATTTATGACATAAACCGCAGTATTTAGGGCTTCGGCCCAAAACTTTGGAGGAAAACTCTTACTAAGGAGCATGACCCTAGCCATTTCTTGAATAACTCTGTTCTTCCTCTCAACCACTCCATTTTGTTGTGGAGTAATAGGTGCAGAAAACTCATGCTTAATTCCATGCATATCACGAAAATCCGAAAACGAACTATTTTCAAATTCACGACCATGATCAGTTCGGATTCTTATGATACGCCCAATGGAAACACCCTGTTCATTTTGGATTTTAAGGACTAAAGCCTGGAAAGCATTAAACATATTAGATTTTTCCCTTAAAAAATTTACCCATGAGAATCGAGTAAAATCATCAACCGTTAAAAAAATGTATCTTTTACCTCCAATGCTTTCAGTGCGAGTAGGACCCATTAAATCCATGTGAACCAATTCAAGAGGACGTTTGGTTGTAAAGCTGTTTACCTTTTTATGAGAAGCACGGGTTTGCTTGCCAAGCTGACATGGTCCACACACATGGCTCAAACACTTACCCAGTTTAGGTACTTCTCTCACAAGCTCTTTGTTGGCTATCTTAGTTAGGTCTTTGAAATTCATGTGACCTAATCTTTGATGCCACAGATCAATGTTACTTATGATGGCAAAATGACAAGTGAGATCATTAGTAGTAAGAATCCCATAGCAGTTATCAGATGTGCGAACCCCATGTAATACAGTATTTCCCTTTTTATCCAAAATTTCACATTTATCTTTTGAAAACAATACTTCATGATGGGAATCACACATTTGACTAATGCTCAAAAGATTTGCTTTAAGGCCATCAACAAGTAAGGCATTATCTAGCTTGGGAAGACCAGCAACACTTATAGAGCCCTCACCAATGACTCTAGAAGTGCCGCTATCTCCAAAGGTAACAATTCCTCCTTTATATTTTTCAAGAGAGGTGAAGTAGGATTTGTTACCGGACATATGACGAGAGCACCCACTATCAAGATACCACATGTATGAGTCACGTACTTTTAGAGCAGTGTAAGCAACAAAACAAGTCAAATCATCTTTTCTAACCCAAATCTTTTTAGTCTTGGTGTTCTGCCTAGACATGTAAGGTTGTCTCCTAACCCAAAAAGTATTAGAATTTCTACCCTTTTGAGACACCTTACCAAACAGTTCAAAACAGTAAGGACGAATGTGGCCATACCTACCACAGTGATGACAGATAAAAACAGGTTTTACCTCTCTTTTGTTGATCTTACCTGTTTTTGCTTGATGAAGAGAAGGATCAACCTGGTCTATCTTCAATTTTCCCTTTGCTTGAGTCTTCAAGTTATGTGAGGTAGAGGCCTGTCCCTTGTGAGCTGTCGCACCATAGCCTAGCCCTCTTTTGTCAGAACCCATTTGTTGAGACCCGAATATGTCTTCTAGAGATCTGGAACCTTTGTTCCACATGGCAATTGTTGCTCTAGCTATACGGAGTTCTTCATCTTTCTGACTGACTTTCTCTTCCAATGCAGTTTGTGACAACTCAAGACTTTCAAGCTTTTCTTCATATGTGGAATACACCTTCAGAAGTTCATTCCTTTCAGTTTCACAGGATAGAAGTTTTCCACATAAGTTTTGCCTATCACTTGAGATCTTGATGACATTTTGTTTTGCTGTCAAGAGTTCTCCTTTGAGCCGGACATTCTCACTCTCACATGTTTTGAGCTTGAGAGAGAGTTTGTCGTTGGTTTTAGACAAATTCAGAAATTCCTCGTACAGCTTCTCGTAAGCTTGTTGTAGTTCATCGCCATTGATCTCATCAATGTCTTCAGATATTTCATCATCCTCTCTTTGCTCCTCATTCTTCTTGACCTCGTCCACTCTAGCAACCAAGACAGATAAGTTGTTGGATGGTGGTGCAAGTGGATCTCTTCCTTCATAGAATTGGCTCAGAATTTCCCATGCATCTTTAGCCTTTGTGTAGTGAACAACTCGTTGCTGTTCTTCATTGGAAATTGCACCACGAATAGTGATCAGGGCTCTCTGATTGCCCGGATTATCTGCACTTTCTGTATCTTCTTCAATGGCTTGCTAACCTTCTGGTTCAAAAGCTCTCAGAAAAGCCCTCATTCTGATTTTCCAATACAGATAGTTAGTCCCATCAAAAGTGGGAGCATGATGCAAGTTTTGACCATGAGCTGATTCCAAAGGCTTTGGAAGAGGTTGAGAAATCGTGGCCCAAAATGCCATAAAAGCACTATCCCCATCTTCACCAGATTCAGGTTCTTCGGGTTCTTGCTCCGACCCGCTTTCATCATCCCAAGTTACAGTGTAGACTTTCTTCCGATTCTTTTTCGAAGGGCATTCAAGGGACATATGGCCAAACCCTTGACATTCAAAGCATTTGGCCCCTGGCCCCCTTACAATCTTCTTTTCAGTAGTTTGAGCAAATTTTGGTGGAACAGTTTTGGGTTTGTCATTACTCTTATCTTTTGAAATAGGGGCTCTGAAATTAGGCTTCTTTTTTAAAAAAATTTTAAACTGTTTTGTAAGCATAGCCGTCATTTCAGACTCTAAATCAAATTCAGTCTCCGGAGGTTTTGCAGTCTCATGAGCACTCGTGAAAGCCATAGTTTCTTTTTGCTTTTTCTTTGAAATTTGGTGGGCTTCATAAGTCTGCAAATTTCCAACCAATTGATTGAGCTTGAGGGTATCAACATTATGTGCCTTCTCAATGGCTGTCACCTTTGATTGGAACCTCTCGGGAAGGGACCTCAAAATTTTTCCAACAACTTTCGCTTCCGGGATTTTTTCACCGAGAGTGAAACAGGAATTCACGATATCACTGAGTTTTGCATAGAAATCATCAAACGTCTCATCGTCGTGCATAAAAAGGGTTTCAAAGGCGGAGGTGAGACGTTGAAGTTTTGACCTTTTAACAGAGGTAGTACCTTCGTGAATCGTTTCAAGAATATCCCACGCCTCTTTTGCTATTTCACATGTGCAAATTCGACGAAATTCTTCAGGTGTGATAGAGCAGAAAAGGGAGTTGAGAGCCTTGCTGTTCCAACTCGAGTTCTGGTAACCAGTTGTGTCCCATTTATCAAGGGGTTTAGGAATATCAATGCCATTAACGGTGATTGTAGGTTCACTCCACCAAAAGATTACGCAGTGCCAAACTTTCTCATCGATGGATTTTAAAAAAGCTCTAATACGAGCTTTCCAATAAGAATAGTTTGTACCGTCTAGTAAAGGGGGTCTATGAGTCGAGTTACCTTCACGAATAGAATCCATGATACTAGTCACACCAAGTCACACTCCTATAGTTTTGATAAAACAAAGTTTTAGAAAAAACAAAGAGTGCCAGCTGCTCAATCAACTATTTGGTCAATCAACTTTTGTTAAAGCTGCTCAACTATTCAATCAACTCGCCGAAAGCATCCGATAGCTCTGCTTTCGCCTCCAAGGTCGCTAATTTCAAATTGACCAATTCACATCTTTGCATAGTTTATTTTGTTTTCTATATATTGTAATCAATTGTAATCACTCAGCAACTTTCAATTTTCTTCAACCCTTAGTTTGTGAGAAAAACCAGAGGGCTCTGAGTGAAGTTTACCTTCTCCCGTTTTGTTCATCCAATCACCCAATTAAAAGATCCTTGCCGATTACAACAATTGTAAGTGTAAGTTATTTTCTGTAATTTAAATGTTTTAAATTAAAAGATTATATTTTGGTTTGTGCACTCCATTACTGTCTTTGTTTAATTTGGTTCATCTTTGATTTTGTAATCCATCTCCTTCATTTGCTTGCTGCTTCCGCGTTTATGGTATCAGAGCATGTGAATAAAGGATGTGAATAAAGGAGTATTGATTAAGATAATTGTAATCCATCTCCTGAATTTATTCCATTAGGATGACAACATCCTGAAATTGAAACTGAAGATAAAATATTTAATACTCATTTATTTAGAAAAAATAGTCAAATACATTTAGGCCCTATTACTGGTCCTTCGACTCAATCCAAATTAAAAGGAATTGATAATTCTACAACTTCCCAAATTAGTAAGCCTGTTTATTCAACTCACACTCACTTCCCTGACGAAGAAGTTAATTCAACTAATTCTCCAACACAAACTGATATGGAAGAATTTACACCACCAGTTAATCCTCAATTATTAACAATCAAACAAGAATTTACTCTCAATCTTGCTCAATTACTCCTTGATTTTAAATCTAAAGCTAATCGCACTCAGCGACATGCTTATTATGCTACATACAATTCTGCTCAAATGTCCAAAATTTCCCAGGAATGGTATGATTTTATGGTTCAATATGGTTTTGAATTACCTCTGTTAGAATATGTTGACAAATATTACAAAAAGTTAAATACAATTACTAAACGAAAATGGAAGACTTCTGCCAATACTGTTGTTAGCTCCACTCATCCTCCCTTAGAAAAAATTATCCTTACTCAACAAGGTTCTGAAATCCCTGCTTCTCCTTTCAAAGTACCGGGCGATGATAATGAAATTAAAAAGGTCATTGAACAAAATAATTATACAAACCAATGTTTAAATACAATTGGTAAACAATTAGACAAGATAGAAACTCATTTAGAATCTATTCCAAGTTCATCCTCTAAACAACCTTTAGATGCACCCCTGTTAAATCTACCTACTAATCGTTCCAAAAGAACTAGTTTAGTTACAACTGATCAATCCTCTACTGTCCAAGCTATTGAAAAATTATTTACTAAATTAACTACCACTGATACTCCTTCACCTTCCAACGACAAAGGTCTTACTATTTTAAATCAGCAATTTGATATTGATCCACCGTCTACCCAATCTGACACTGATAATGAGATAAATGAATTAGCTCAACAATTCCAAGTTACTAAAATTCATTATCCAAAAGTTAATCCCCAAACAACAAAAAATTGGTATAACAGACCTACACCTGTTGATTTACAATTTGAAGAGAATAATGTTAATAATCAATTTTCTGTTTCTGCTAAAAAATTATACGAATGGAATATTGATGGTCTCAGTGAAGATCAACTCCTTCAAAAATTAAATCATTTATCTATGGTCTCCAATAGTTATCTTTCAAACTATCCCCAATATACTCAACCTGAAATTGTTACTTTAATTACTACTGGTTTTACTGGTATGCTCAAATCTTGGTGGGAAAAATATTTAACTGAAGATCAACGAGAATCCATAATTTATGCTAATCAAACTGATGATCAAGGATTACCTATATTTGATGAAAATCTAGGATGTTGTCATCCTGATGGAATAAATCAATTAATATACACCATAGTTCGACATTTCATAGGCACCCCAACCAATATATATTCACGCATACATGATCAACTTAGTAATCTTACTTGCCCAACATTAAGTGACTTTAGATGGATTACGAAATCACTCAGAGCCCTCTGGTTTTTCTCACAAACTAAGGGTTGAAGAAAATTAAAAGTTGCTGAGTGATTACAATTGATTACAATATATAGAAAACAAAATAAACTATGCAAAGATGTGAATTGGTCAAATTTTGGAGATCGAAAGCAGAGCTGTCGGATGCTTTCGGCGAGTTGATTGAATAGTTGAGCAGCTTTAACAAAAGTTGATTGACCAAATAGTGATGTGAACAGTAAAAGTGAACAGTAGCTTTTACTATTCATCACTTTTGGTGGAGCATGTGAATAAAGGAATCAGAATAAATACAAATTGGCAGCTTTTCTCAAAAGAGTATTAATTGAAGCCAATTTTGTATTTATAAAGAATCCAATGTTGACTAGGCATATGGATCCTGAGCATCTTGGAACTCGGGTCGGCCATATGGAATGTTTTAGTCGCTGAAAATAAATTTTTGGTCGCCAAAGATAAAAAGTAAATTTTTATTTTACATTTAGTGACTAAGGAATTTTAGTAGCCAAAACTAGCTATACAGCGCCTAAAACATTTTTTAATCACCAATTGTGGCATTTTTAGTGACTTAATTTTTTTTGGTCGCCAATAAAAAAAAATTAGTAGCTAAATATTATATTTTTGCCGACTAATATAATTTTGAGTCGCTAATTCCACAACTTTTGGCGACTAAATTTTCTTTAGTCACCAAATTTGGTCGCCAAAAGTGCAATTTGTTGTAGTGACTCCCAAGCCCATCAGTGATGGACTCAAGTCTAGTCAGTCCCATTGAATTACAGAGGTTCGACACCGAATAACCTCTTCCCCAATTAGGTAACACGCCGAATGAGTAGTGCAGACAAGATCAAAGAACATTCATGCCGAGCATCAGAGAAAATTCAGCAAACTATCCTAATCAAAGTGGGTCCAAGTTGTCCCTTTCCGAAGGTGTAATAGGGACATAGGCCTTGACATTATGATGATTATGATGGAAAGATCAAATTACATGAGAAATATCTAAACCTCTATATAAAGAAGGAAGTTGGAAGAAGAGAGGTATGTATTGCCACCCAAAACTAACATACATTCTCACTCTTGACCAATCTCTAACTTGATCGTCGGAGTGCTAATTTTGGCATCTCCGACCGGAGTATTTCTTATTTTAGGCATCAGAACAAGGATCTATTAAAGATCTATTTGAGATGAATGAGTATTGCAAAACCACCCCTCATAATAAATTATCTACATTCAATATTATTATAATCCCCACTTTAGTAACATGTTCATTCTATACAAACAATTTTTTCCTTACAAATTTAGTTTAAAAAATTATGAAAATTCTTCAATTTTAGATTTTAAATATAATATTTGAAGGACAATTTAAAGCCTTTAATTACTACAAATGTGTCACCAGATAGCTCTAATGGATGCACAAAAATCTTAATGATCTTATCTTCAACTTTTGGAAGTATATAACTGTGCGTGTCAATTTCCGACCACACTGCCAACTAAGTACTCAGCTAGAGAACACCGGCAGAATAGATTAAGCCCGAACGACCTACAACAGAAAGAAGAGATTCCGACGATGGTTCATTCACCCGAGGGCACTCCGATGATCAAGTCAGTAAAATATTTCTCAAAGATAACCAATAGTGCTTAACTCACTAGACAGAGCATAAAAAGCATACCTTAGACCCATGAGGGTGCCTCTTTTTTATAGCCAATACAATCCTAGTCTCAATAGAAGCCTAGCTCTAATGGACTTAGAATTACTGCTAATCTTGGACTCCTAGTGGGATTGGGATAAACTCTCTAAGAGTCTTATCTTTACCGAAACTAAAGTCTTCTCCCATTCTAAAACTCTTGTCCCTTATCCGCTTATCTCGGATTCCGGTTTCTTCGCAGATAACCTTGGCCTAGCCAAGATCATCTCGGCGTCATGACCAGGACACGTGGCACCTTGGCTGGCACTTCGGTGACACCTCGGCCACATGTTGTCATTCAAAAATTATGTCCCCACAACTGCCCCCTAGGTTCTATTACCTTGGCATCCTGAGGTGATGGAACTTATATAATTTCTTCCATTTAGTACGTCGACTAAGCTCACTTCATCATCTATTGCCGAAGTCAGAACTCATCGGCTCAATATGACCAAGACCTATAGTCTGCTTTCATTAATGCCTTAGAACCAACGACCAAGTTCGTTCAAGTTTCTCAGCCGAAACCGTCCTCCTAGCCGAGGTATTTGCTTCATTGAATCAAGAACTCCAAGAGTTCCAGCACGCATATGAGCTGGCACGTATAGTATTTCAACCATTTTTACCACGCGTCTTTCCCCTACTGGACCGTACCTGATACGCGCTATCAAGTCGCATCACTTTTGCGTGTGCTGTTTAACAAGCACGTCGTCCAAGGCACCATAATTGCCATTTTGCCGTCATTTCATGCTTTTGATAAGCTCTCTCTCCGTCTTTTCACTTCTGCATCTTCGTTCTCGTTCAAACTTTCTCTCTCAAATCCTCCATTGCTGCTTTTGCGAAGCTTTCTGCAACCAGTTTCACTCTCTCTATCCGGTGAGGTTTTCGTTGCACTTCTTTGCTTACTACCACCATCTGAAACCAGCGTACTTCACACCGACCTTTTTGTAATCTAAACAATCATTCTTCAATGTTAGGTCGAAGTGCCTTCTTTCCTTTTCTGAATACATTCTTTTTCTTTCAACGTAGTTGTATGTGTCTTCTTTTTACTCTTGTATGATTCTGTACTTAAAATATTTTTCATGTCTCCAAAATACACCTTAACTATGCAATCTCCTCGGGGTGTAACACCTCGGTTGTACCCACTAATCGGTTTATCTCAGCCTTAGCTTAACACTTGAAAATATGTTCTACAATATTTTCACAAGTGTTATTTACAACTCGATACTTTACTCTTAGCAAGACTTCTGTCTTCAAATTTCCTCTAAGTCTTGGAAACATGGTAATCTCGGCAAGTATATAGATATTTCTTTCCACATAACCTTGGCTTAACTTGTAAATTTTTCTCAAAATTTCAACAAGTGTTAAACCAATCTTCTTTTAACATAACCTCGGTTAACTTTAACTTGTAAATTTCAATTTCAACAAGTGTTAAACACAACCTCGGTTTAACTTCAACTTGTAAATTTCAATTTCAACAAGTGTTAAACATGACCTCGGTTTAACTTCAACTTGTAAATTTCAATTTCAACAAGTGTTAAATATGACCTCGGTTTAACTTCAACTTGCAAATTTCAAATTCAACAAGTGTTAAACATATCATCGGTTTAACTTCAACTTGTAAATTTCAATTTCAACAAACGTTAAACATATCATTGGTTTAACTTCAATTTGTAAATTTTTAAAATTTCAACAAGTGTCTAAACCGATCCCAAGCATCATTCTTCAGCCCTTTGCCCCCTAATGTGAACTTAAGTTCCACTTGGGTTCTTATTAGGCACGTGGTTTTGACCTCGTCGCCGATGTAAGATTCGAACAAAGACTGGCCGAGGTTGTTAACCTTGGTCTCTTTACTAAGGCACTTAGCTCCAATTTGTGTTTGATTTTGTCGATATAATAAGTCCAGATTAACCCAACTTAGTTCAACTTTATTATATGTAAGTAAAGTAAAGTTTCTACTCTGCCATATAATAAGTCTAAGTTATCAGAAACATCGTCATAAGACTGGTCGGTCCTATCGCACAGATTTCAAAAATCAAACTAGCATTTTATTATTGCTTCAGCCGTTATGCCTCATTGTCGGCAACCTTTCTCAGGTTAAGGTCCCTAACTTTGAACTCTCTTGGGCTGACCTTCTTGTTGTAAGCCCTGGCAAGTTGTTGCTGGTATGCCCCCAGCCAAATTGTTGTTCTATCGCACATTGCAGGTGGATTTCAAAGCATTTTCATGTTTTTTTACATAGGCTTCAGCTTCTTTTTGCATGTAAGGCCAAAAGAATCCCTACAATATTGCTCTATGGGAAAGGGATCTGCCCCCTGCATGGCTTCCACATACTCCTTTGTGGACCTTATATAAAAATTCTTTAATTTAGGCCAAGCTCTTCTCTTCTTGGACTTAATCATCTAGGCCGAGATCTTGTCTTCTGGGATCTAGGATCCGAGATCTAGACTCTGGGATCTGCTCGCTTAGGCTGAGCTCTTGTCTTCTCGTATCCAGTGTTATCTCGGCTTCGCTTCGATGAACCATTTCTCTTCTCTTGTTTGGACGCCTTTGTTCCCGGCATGTCCTCCTCGGCTCTGGCATACTTTTCTATCCTGGCCATCAGCTCCTCCATGCTTTTCAACAATGTCTTTGCCAGTGATTTTCGAAGCAGACAGTCATCCTTCAAGCCATTTTTAAACGACACGACCGCTACCTCTTGGTTGCATCCTGGTATTCGATTGAATACCTCATAATACCTTTTGATATAGGCCCTAAGGCTTTCATCCTCGCCGATCTTCAGGGCCATTAGGGCATCCTCCCTTAATGGCTATAGCTTGTTTGTCACGAACCTGGTTACAAACATTTCGACCAGGCCTTCCCAGGTTTTCATAGTTCCTTTCGGCAACTTGTGAAACCAGTCCGATGCAATTTCTCCGAAGGATGAGGGGAACACCTTGCAAAGCAACGGCTCATTCCCGGTGTACAACACTATCGAGTTCAGGTACAAGCCGACGTAAAAGCTTGGGTCTGACTTACCATCGTATATCTGGAATCTCGGCATACTGAACCTTTTTGGGGCCTCAAATTTGTCCAATTCTACCGAGAACGGTGTCTTCAGCTTGACAGGAGAGGTCACCTCGGCATCTTGTCGCTTTTTCTAGAGGTAATCCTTCAGATCCTCCTTGGTTCGCCCAGGAGCTTGGCTATCTCTGAATTTCAGCCTCTTTGGTGCACTACTTCCAGTGTCATTGTGAGTCTTTTTGGACCTCCCTCCATTGGTCGTGTCGAAATAGAGTTCCTTCCCCTGAACATGCCGATGTTCTTTGGGGTCAGCTTCCTTGGTGCGATGTGTCCTCTGTGAATCTCCCATTCTTGATTCTCCTCGCCCGACCTCCCTTGAAGTCCGGTGAAAATGTTCCTTGGTCCTATCGTGCTGAGGAGTCGTAGGAATTGTCTTCTGCCCCCCTGTCTGGGCATCTTTCTTGGCCGCTGGAATCAGCGTATCTTGTAATGGGAGCAGTGGCTGCATAACGTTATTCTGCATCATGAAATTGACCATTGTTTGCAGGTCCGCCAACTTGTTCGCCATCCCCTTCACCTCTTCGTCCCTCCACAGGCATCTGTCTTTCCATACCTGGAGGTTATCTTCGTTATAGTACCCGCTTTGGTCTGTTTCCTTTGGTACATCGCCTTCCTGGCCGACGTCTTTTACTCCGTGATTCTAGTCATGAGTTTCTATGTTACAATTGTCTTCTTCGATGTCAAGGTCAATAGGTCTCCCACTCCCAGTAGGAGTGTTATTCCCAATCTTCTCTTTCTGTCCGTCATTGGCCATTTATTCTTCTTTCGTTCCCACAGACGGCGCCAAATTGTGCGTGTCAATTTCCGACCACACTGCCAACTAAGTACTCAGCTGAAGAACACCGGTAGAATAGATTAAGCCCGAACGACCTGCAACAGAAAAAAGAGATTCTGGCAGTGGTTCGTCCACCTGAGGGCACTCCGACGGTCAAGTCAGTAAAATATTTCTCAAAGATAACCAATAGTGCTTAACTCATTAGACAGAGCATAAAAAGCACATCATAGACCCATGGGGGTGCCTCTCTTTTATAGCCAATACAATCCTAGTCCCAATAGAAGCCTAGCTCTAATGGACTTAGGATTACTGCTAATCTTGGACTCCTAGTGGGATTAGGATAAACTCTCTAAGAGTCTTATCTTTACCGAAACTGAAGTCTTCTCCCATTCTAGGACTCTTGTCCCTTATCCGCTTATCTCGGATTTCGGTTTCTTCGCAAATAACCTTGGCCTAGCCAAGATCATCTCGACGTAATGACCAGGACACGTGGCACCTCGACTGGCACTTCGGTGACATCTCGGCCACGTGTTGTTATTCAAAAATTGTGTCCCCACAATAACGTTTATCCCTTTCACTTCAAAGTCATAATAATGACAAATGTGAAAAAATATAAATTAAAATTCACAAAAAATTACTTAGGGGATTCTAAGTAGAACCATATATGCTTGATGGGTATAAAACTAGTGATTTTGAGTATTATACTTAGAGAACCTCTACATCCACACAAAAATAGGTCACTTGACTCCCCCGATTGACGTGGTTGAGGTTGGAAAAAAAGGCAACCAGTTGTCCTAAACGGTGCATGTGTTTCATGCTCCAAACAGCCTCTCTCTCTCTCAAATGGCCTCATTCAACAAGCACTCTCACCGATGACCACCACGCACTACCACCAACCAACTCACTACCGACCGATGAACCTACCACTCACTTCCTCACGAATTCACCATCAGCGCACCTACCACTCACTTTCTCATGAACCAACCACCACTATGAACCAACGAAGTGCGAGTACAAGTAGGAGTATGAGTACTGGTACTGGTACAATATGAGTATGTCAATACAATAAAATCCAAAGAAGTAAGGAAGGGTACAACTTGGTATTCTTGAAAAAAATATTTATTTTTAATTTAAAGTAATGCAAAAATTAATTAAATAGTTTAATTTGTTAAAATTCAACCTACAAGTAACATTTAATGACAAAAGTAAATGTATAAATCAAAATTAAATGTCAATATATTAAATAACTTACAAATCATAATTTAATTTAAAAAACATGCTAAGTACAAAACTAAAAATTAAAAAAAAAAAAATCTAGTGACATGAGTTTTATCTCTATAGTAGAAGAAAATATTATTTCAATTAAGGTCCGGTACGACTTGGGTATATAGTAGGTACGTCTGGGTACGCCAAAAATTAAGAAGAAAAAAATTTAGGTATGTGTTTCACGTACTCAGCATGTATGCAGAAGTACTAGACGAGGTACCATATGCCGGTAAGTATCCGGTATAGGTACGACATGTTTTTCAAAGTAGCCATGCTTCATAGCTAGGAACCCACTACTCACTTTCTCTAAAAATGAACAAGAAGGATAAGGTTTTTGGCCAGAGCTCCAACAAGGGGATTGGGCTCAAGTCACAACCACAGACATCGCGAACTTGATCTCTTTTTTTTTTCTCTCGGATATGGCGGTGATGGTCGGAGATCCAAACCTTAGATCTAGGGTTTTGGAAGAATAAGAAGAAGAATAAGAGGAGCAAAGAATAAGGAAATGGCAGACGGGGAGAGAAAATGATGAGATGGCTCGAGAAAGGGGTTTGGGGCCGCAACTCTACGCTACTTTGTTAACTGCTACATTGTTTAAGAGAGAGAGGGAGAAAAGAGAGAGAGACAAAGGAAGAGTCTAGAGCAATTTGAGGCTGATAAACGTGTGAGGTTTTTTTAGGTTTGGAGGGTGCCATGTCATTCAGGCCATTCGGGTATGAGGTTTTTGAGTAGACCAAACATTTTCCTTATATTTAAACATCGACTAACTCTCGTAAGTGTTAATCTAATAATTAACAACTGACTTTCATTGATTAAAAAAAAATACTGTAAGTGACATTAGTTTTAGTGATAAGTATGATTAGTTTTAGGGTAAATTCCCTAAAACTACTTATACATACTTTGTCCCTTTAAACTTCAAAATTTAACAGTTAATCCTCTCAAAATATTATTTTATTATAATTAAATATTTTTTTTTAGGATTCTACAAAAAAATTTAAATTTATTAGAAAATTAAAGTTTTATAGAAAATTAGATCATATGTACAGTACATAACACATTTATTGAATTTTTTGAACAATAATATCCGTTATTGATTATTTTAAGATAATAGTACTCTTATTAGGTGATTTCATTTGCACTTTATCTCTCTTATCGTAGTGACAAAGTGCAAACAGAATCACCAGATAATAGCATTATTATTCTAAAAATCTAATAAATATGTCATGTCCTTCATGCATAATCTAATTTTTTGAAAATTCGAACAAAATCTTGACCAAAAAAAAAAAAAGTTAACTATAATAAGATAATAATTTAAGGGAGTTAACTATTGAGTTTTAAAATTTAAGAGGAAAAAAATATAAATGAGTCATAATTTAAAGGGCATTCATTGTAATTTACCCTTAATTGTAATGGTATAAGAGTAAAAGGCATTAAATAGTTCAGTTTCAATGTCACATTGTGTTGTTAGTATGGCACCAAAAATCATTTAATAGGGTGGTGTTTTAGAAAGTTGGTAAAAAATAATTTTGTGACTTTTTGATTTCTTTGGTAATTTTTATGGTAAAAAAATGGATTGTTTTAGATAAAAAAAATTGACTTTTTTTGCTAAAAAAACTAAAAAATTAAAAAACTGACTTTTTACCCATCTTCCGAAAACGCCCCAGAGCAGTTCCAATGAAAACGATTTCATTTAAAAAAAAATTCATATAATTTTTTATATTCAATTTTAATCATATCCAATTAAGGGTTGATATTTTATCCTTATCTAAACCCAATGGCCAGAGTAATTTAAGGACTTTTATTTTTGAGTTAATTATTTAAAAATTTTATTTACAAATGTTATAATAGCTCAAATTATATTTAAAATTTTTTGAATCAATAAGTTCGATTTAGTAAAATTGAAAATATTATCAATTTTTTTTCTAATTTTAAAAATTAAAAACATTATCAATTTTGTATAATAATGTTCTAGATAATTGTTGTACTAATTGATAAAAATAAAAATAAAAAAGTATGAGATTAAATGCTTTTTGTCTTTCTACTTATTGGTTTGATTCAACTATCCAATAAAATTGAGAACATTATTAGTTTTTTCTCGTTTTAAACTGAGAATATTATCAACTTTTTTATTTTAAAGTTTTTTATTTATTTATTTTCAATTTTACACATCAACGTTTCGTCATCATACTCCTTTATAGATACAAAATTTTCAATTTTGCACGAAAAAGAATTTAGTTTTTCAATGTTTCAAAAAAAAAACATTTTTTTATCACATAAATTTTTTAAATTTTTTCGATTTGAAAGTTGATATTTTAAAATTTTAAAAATCAAAATAAATATCAAATATCATGTTCTTTTATAGATAATCGTAAATGATGAACCATTATTATTTAAAGGGCAATTCTGATTATTAAAAATTTAATAGGATTTAAAGTTTAAAAAATCTTAATTAAAACTTAATAAAGTAGAAGTTCATAAATTAAGATTTGTGTGTAAATACCTTTTTATTTATTTATTTATTTGTTTTGTGTGTGAAAGAAAAATTCATGCATGTTGAAAAGAACATTTGGCTCCAAATAATTGAACGGCCTGCCTCAATGGTTTATTCTCTCTTTCTCTCTCTCTCTCTATCTCTATGGTAGCTTGGATTGCATTAAATTAGTCTAAATACGTGTACACACACATGATATAGTTTCCAAATCAGAATTAAAAGCAAAGTTGCAAAGACACAGAGAGTTGCACGGGCAAGCTTAGCTGCCTTCTCAGCCACGGCGTTTGGTATATATTCTATAAAAAAAATCTTTTGTCTTCTCGATTCCATTGTAAAGTAGATATTTAAGGGTGTGTTTCCAATTGGTTTTTACAGTTTTTTTTTTAATACTAAAAAAATTAAAACTAAAACTTTTTACATTTTCAGATTTTAGTTGATTACATAAATGGCAAATGCTAACAAGTGCATTCTAGAAATTGTTTAATATTAGGAAGTGTGTGAAAAATTATCTTGAAAATATGTAGAAATATTAAAAAGTATATTGATATCAATAAAACTGTATTAAAATTAATGAAAAGTGTATTGTATTTTATAAATATTTTGTCTTTTACTTGTATTTTAGGGATATTTGTTAGCATGACCCTAGATGAATAAGAAAAGAAAAAAAAAAATCACTAAGACACAAAACAAAACAAATCATTATACATATAGATATTCAAGAAAATTGGTGAAATGTCCATCCCAAAAGGGTATTCAAGAAAATTGGTGAAATATACATCCCAAAGGCGTATAAGGCATTAGTTCTAAGTAGAGAAATATGTGATATTCAACAGATATGGTATTGAATAAGTGACATGTATCACATGCAACATATAGTTAATTTGGTAAATTTCAACAGATAAACAAATAGATTGATTTAAACAGATGGGTTGATTTCACGATATAAACAAATAGGTTCATTTCAATAGACAGCACTCATTTTTTTTTTTTTTTAAATTGTGTCCTTTTGGCCTAATAAGATTTGAATTTGGGCTTAATAGCCCAAAAAATTCAAAAGTGGATTTATAACCTGAAACCCCCCCTTCCTTTTTTTTAAATCTTTAATGACTTTTTTTGCTTTTAAAAAAATGTATATCGTACGAGCACGAAATAATCTTCTTGTATAATCCTGTTAATCAAGTTTGCACTCTTCCAAACGTCGTCGCTTATACTACCTAAAAACACAAACGTGAGCTAGCCAGCGGGTGTGTACCGGAAACCTCTCCGATGTCTAAGTCAGCCAATAGACAATAGACACAAAAGCTATGTGTATTTGAGAGTAAAAATTGTGATACCTGTACATAGGTCCTATACGAGTTTTTATAGATTCCGCCTGGCACAATCCTAATATGACTCTCGTTATCCAATGTAGAATCCTCCTAGAAATCATATCTTCTAAAAAAGATAATGCTTATTTTTTGACACCCTCCTCACTGCTTAACCACGCAAGATAGTTCAAACCCTATACCACGGTTTAGTAACAGCACAACCGAGCTAGCACAGCCTTGCCTTACACTAGACTTAACTGGGTTCACTTAGCTTAGTGTTATCTTGGGCATCGCGGCCAGTCTTGAGATTACGCCCTGTAATGATATCCTCTATCCCGGTCATCCTTTTACGGATACCTTAGTCCAACACATCCAGACCAGGCCACCAGTAGCCACCCTTAACCGAATTGACAGGATCAGGGGTAAAGCTACGTAGACAATTACCACTGCCTATAGCTCGGTCCGTTTCAACATCTGGACTTAGCTCGGTCCAAGTTACTCATAAATTACCCTCTCAATTGCCTTTTAATTCTATCTGCAATGCATGATTTGGGATTATTCTTCTCCAGTCAAGCTAAATGTACAAGCCTCTAACCGAGCTCAAATATTACTGGGCTTTCAATTCGTTCGGTCTAGAAATGTCTTATCAATTGCTCTGCACATTGTTCCACTACTCAAGCACATCTGAAACGTTATTTATTCCTCTAGACACGTGGCATGCTCCTACTAGTCAAGTACACCTGTCATAGCCGTCTTTGTGCTACGAAAATTTGAATAGTCCCACCAATTCTTGTGCCTATACAAAAACTTATTTCTCAAACCAAAGCACTCTTACTATTCATCTTCTTTTCCTTGCCTTTCTGAGTTCTACATCTGCATTCTAGTCCCAAAACAAGTTGCCATACCATCCGCATCATTTGTCCCGTTGTTTGGTTGGATTCTGCCTTCAAGCTTTAAAACCCGTAAGTTTACTATTGCCTCTTTCTGGTGTTTTCTTCTTTTTTATTAATTTCCACGATCCCAGCAGTTAATCCCCATATAAGTATGCTATGTACGCTCAGAGTGTTTTGAGGTTTAAGCCCAAAACCTCACACTCAAGGCCGAAAAACACTCTAGCTGGATTTTAAATCAGTTTAAAACATGGCCTTTGATCCAAAATTGTGTTGTAACCGAACTAGGAATTTGTTTGCGACCCTTAGGCTGGAAACTGACCGAACTAGAAGCAAGTTATACCCTCGTGCACTAATCACCAACCGTGCTACAAACCTCAAGCTGGCCCTGTTTTTCGGCCAACCTGTCGATAACCCAAATGCAGCTGAGCTAGGATTTTTCTGCTTGTTGCCTATTTACTTAGCCCGGTTCAGTTTATCTGGACATAACACTTTTTTCGTTTTCACTTTGCAGACTTGACTAGGTTGGCCAGGCACACCTTTGCACTTTGCCCCTGGGCAATTTTGCTCGACCGAGCCACCCCAAGCTGCCTCAGCGTCGAGCTAGGCATCTGTGTCCATTTGGAACACCATAATTTTTAAGTATAATGGGTAAATACCGGTTCTTAGTGGACTCACCTGGGGCCATGGCCAAATTTCGAAAAGACTACCATATTCCTGATGACGTCCACCTCTCCTTAGCCGAGCTAGACACCACCCCCTGGGGCAAACCGGGCTTCATTCCATTTACAGTAATATCGATCATAGAAGCCAGGCTCCGGTTCCCTATCCAGCCCCCCATATATGAGTTCCTTAGGCAAACAAGATTGTGTCCAACCCAACTCTCCACAAATACTTATAGGATAATAAATGGCATCGCCGAGCTATTTCACCGATATTCGCTCGGCCAAAATAACAATGGTTGAGTATACTACCTCAGAGTTAGAAGAGGCCGAAAAAAAATTATAAAAAACACACCGGACAAAGACTTGAACGATGAAGATTTCTTCTGGGTTTCTGGCCAGTTTGAAGACCAGGAAACCCAGATACCGGGCTATAACATAAACTGGAATAAAGGAACTATTGGTAAGAACATCTCAGTCCAACTTTCTTTGCTGTTTTCAATAACCACCGCGCTAACCCATTGCGTTCCTTGTCTTTCTTTTCTAGAGATTTGAACCAGCTTAAATCACAGTATACTTACGCTAATCAAGACGCCCTTCGTGCCACACTTCGATACCGCCACCGCAATTGGGCCGAGCTACTAAACTTTGAGCCGACCTATCGGTACAGCGGAAAGAGGAAAACCAAAGTCACTGACTTCCTCCTAGAACCTTCGCCCGAGCCAGACTCTATTCTCCTCCAGATCAATTTACTTCCCTTGACTGAGGAACAGGAAATGGCAAAACGAAGGGTCATGCGAGCTCTAATCACCGAGCAACCCTCCTCCGAAAATCAACCGGAACAAGCCCCATCTGACCAACTGTGCGAGACCGTTGTTGTTCTACCAACAACCAGGGCAACATCATCCCAGCCAAGCAAACATGCGCGCACCTCTTCAAGTGAACCGCAACACCTGGTGAATGAAGAAGAGGCTGCACTACCTGAACATGTCCTGCCGAGTCTAGAACACACTCGTTCGGGCCGAGCAAGCTCTTCTGAATAGGCGCCCTCGATGTCCTACAAGAACCGAGTTGTATCCATCACGGATTCAGTGGTTGCAAAAAAAGACCATATGCTCGCATTCAACCTCTCCAAAAATGTCTGTCTGTCACTAGACATGGAGCAACATGACCACCTGACTGAGCTCAAGGCCATTCGCTTGGCAACCAAGTCGATGGTGCTTGTAAGTTTTCTCTCCTCTATTTGTTTCTACTTTTAACCGTCTGTTTGCTCGGTTTAACATAATCACTACCTCTTCTATCTGTAGGCTTTGCAGAAGAACCATGTTGCCCATAAGCGCATACTTGAACTTCGCAAAACAGCGCGGTCGGCCGTGGCAGATGCAAGCGCCAAGTAGGCCGAATTAATGGAGGCCAAGCTGAAAATGGCCGAGCTGGAATCCGAAAATGCACGATTCACTGAATTGGTCAACGCGGTAGAAGCCAACAAGGAAAAGGCGCTGGCCAAAAAGAAAGACCGCTACCTGCGTGAACTGGCAAAGTTGGAAAGAAAGAAGAGTGCCGAGATCACCGAGCTGCAAAAGAAGATGGAAAAGGTTAAAGACCGAGGCTTCAAAGAAGGAGAGACAACCTACGTTTTGCAGTGTGAAGCTGCCAAAGATATCTTCTTCAAATGCGGGTAGAAGGCTGCTGCCGTTAAGCTCGGTCAGGGGCCAGACACTGAGATCTTTCAGAACTTTCCCCTCCACTTTATTCTAAGCTATATATCAGACTACGCCAACACAGTCCAACAAAAGTTTCTTCAAGTGGGGGAGGAGGAAGAAAACCCTAAATCGCATAATGTCCCACTTGCAAACACTGAGCCCGATCTCCAACCTCTTCTGCCAACTTGGGTGGATCCGCGCAGCCAACTGATGCCAAGTGTAGTTGAAGGGACAAACGTGACCGACCTAGCTCAGGAGGTTGCCTCTGAAACCGACCTGCCGAGTGATGAAGCCCATATTGATTTGGATGCCAACCTAGACGACCTATTTGCCTGATTTTTCTCTTATTGTATATTATTTTTCCTTTTCACTTTTTAAAAAATGTAATCGAGCTACAAGCCCCTCCTTTGTACTCAATGAATGAAACTTCTTATTTTGCCCAACATTCTGTTCGGTTAATATACTTTTTTCCTTAGTGTACTAACTTTCTACAAGCCTAGCTTGCCTAATTTGGCTCGGCCTTCCCTTATCCTGCCCACCTTTTTCGGCCGAGATAAGCATCTCGGCCAAACAACAACTTCGGGATTTTAGATAAGTGTTAGTCAAACCTACCAACCTTCTTCAGCCTAGATTCTTATATCAGCTGAAGAACAAAAGATGTTTGGTCAAACCTGTCAAACTTCTTTCAGCCTAAATCCTTATCTCGGCTGAAGAAAGAAAAAGTGTTGGTCAAACCTGCCAACTTTCTTCAACCTAGATCCTTATCTTGGCTGAAGAACAAAAGATGTTTGGTCAAACCTGCCAAACTTCCTCAGCCTAGATCCTTATCTCGGCTAAAGAAAGAAAAAGTGTTGGTCAAACATGTCAACCTTCTTTAGCCTAGATCCTTATCTCGGCTAAAGAACAAAAGATGTTTGGTCAAACCTGCCAAACTTCCTTCAGCCTATATCCTTATCTCAGTTGAAGAAAGAAGAAAGTGTTAGTCAAACCTGCCAACCTTCTTCAGCCTATCCTTATCTCGGCTAAAGAACAAAAGATGTTTGGTCCATCCTTTCAAACTTGTTGATTGCCCACAGTTGGCAATAACTATGAACAACTTTTACAGTAGAAAGAATGGTGCTAGAAAAAACTACTTGCTTTATTTGAAAAAAAGAAAAATTACAAGTGTTTTTAAGGAAAAGCTAAAAATAAAATAGTTTGAGATTGGTCGTATTCCATGGCCTGGAATAGCTTTGCTGTACATATCTTCTAAGCGATATACCCATTTTCCTGCTAAACCAATCACTTTGTATGGTCATTCCCAGTTAGGTCCTAACTTGCCATCTCCAGGTACCAAAGTGTTGCCCATTACTTTGCGCAGTACCCAATCTCCAATCTTGAATTACCTTAGGTGTACTGTTTTGTTATATTTTCTGGATAACTCTTACTGGTATGAGGCAATATGTACTAATGCCCTTTATCTTCTTTCTTCTACAAGGTCAAGTTCTAAGGTTATGGCCTTACCATTCAAGTTTGGATCAAAATTTTTGTTTCTAATAGTGGGAAAGCCTACTTGCAGTGGGATTACCACCTCCATGCCATAGGCCAAGGAAAAAGGCGTTTCTCCAATTGATCACCAAGGTGTGGTACGGTAAGCCCATAAAACGTGAGGAAGCTCCTCAGCCCACTTGCCTTTTGATCTTTCCAACCTCTTCTTCAGACCGTTTAAGACGACTTTGTTGGAGGCTTCAGCCTGGTCATTAGCTTGGGGGTACGCCGGTGTAGAGTTGTAAAATTCTATTTTTTATTCTTCGAAAAAGCCCCTAAAGATTTTGCCATCAAACTGAGTGTTGTTGTCGGATATTAGAGCCTTGGGTATGCCGAACCGAGTTATGATGTTCTGCCAGACAAATTTCTTAACGTCTTTCTCTTTTATAGATACAAGTGCTTCTGCCTCCACCCACTTTGTGAAATAGTCTGTTGCTGCAATAAAGAATTTCTATTACCGGGTACAGCTAGAAGTGGTCCCACTATGTCCAAGCCCCACATTGCAAAGGGCCACGGGCTTGTCAATGATAGAAGCTCTCTGGCTCGTTGATGTATTTGGTGCGCGAACTTCTGGCATTTCTCGCACTTCTTGACATATTTCTTTGAATCTACTTACATGTATGGCCACCAATATCCTTGTGAAATTGCCCTGTAGGCCAATGATCTTCCCCCTTTGTGGCTTCCGCAAACGCCTTCGTGTATTTCAAACAAAAACGCCTCGACCTTGCTCGGATGGGCACACTTCAAGTAAGGCCTTGTGAAGGACCTTTTGTACAATGCTAGTGATGGGAAGAACCAAAATCGCTGTAACTTCACTCGAATTTTGTTGGCTTCTTTCTTTTTTTTAGGTAAGATGTCATCTTTTAAAAATATTATGATGGGGTCCATCTTGGAGGGGCCTAACTCGGCACAACATGCTTTGGGTTCTTCAATGCTTGGTCTGGGTAGGAAATCAATCAGCAATGGGTGTAGGATAAATGTATCTGCCATTGATGCAAAACCGGCCAGCTCATCTGCTTTACTATTTTTCTCCCGGCCGATTTGCTCTATCCAGAATACTTCAAACTTCATAATCTCCTTTCTGACCAAGTCTTGGTACTTAGCTATCCTATTATCCTTTGCCTCGTAGTCGCCTGAAATATGGTTAACTACCAACTAGGAGTCACTGTACACCATCAGCTCGGTGGCCTTCATGTGAAGTGCTGATTTCAAACCTGCTAGCAATGCCTCATACTCCGCCTCGTTATTGGATGCTGGGAAGCCAAGGTTGACTGCCTATTCAATTGTTAGGTCATCTAGTGAGATAAGGACTATACCCAGTCCTGCACCGTGCCTATTGGATGCTCCATCTACGAAGAGTTTCCATATCTCTCCGACGAATAACTTCCAGGAAGTGAAGAGGCTGATTACATCTTAGGATCAGGGGTGTTGCCGATGTCTTCTCCTAGGTTAATATTTGTCGTTGGTCCTTGTTTCTCACTGTCTAACTATCTCAAGACTTTGCGTTTGGGTGAGTCCTTGCTAGTAATGTTGTGGTCTGTTCCTTCTTTGCATTCTTCAGGGCTGGATGGCCTACTGTTTGACTGAGTGTCTTGTTCTGGGGGCTGCGTTATTCCTGCGGCACTTTCCTCCCCTCTTTTGGTTGCCTCGGTCAAGTCGATCGGGCAAACATGATGACTTCCTAGTGTGAATTCGGCCACGAAGTCTACCAAAGCTTGGGTCTTTATTGTGGTTTTGGGTTGAAACTTAATGTCGAACTACCCTAATTCCACTGTCCATTTCAAGATTCGTCTAGAAAAATCCACTCTCTCAAACAAGGCTTTTAAGGGGAAAGCCGTTAAGACAATCCCGGTGTGGGTATGGAAATAGTGTGACAACTTTCTTGAAGCCATAATCAAAGCTAAGGCTAGCTTTTCCAACGGCAGGTACCTTGTTTCAGCGCCCAACAATGTTTTGCTAACATAAAAGATAGGCAGGTGTTGTATTCCCTCCATTCTGACCCAACACTACACTAACTGCATGCTAGGAAATTACTAAGTACAAAATGAGCTATTCTCCTGGTACTGGGTTACTAGCAATGGAGGAGAGCTCATATAGTCTTTCAAGCTTTCCAGGGCACGGTCCCATTCATCATCTCACTCAAACTTGGCCTTTAGTGCCTGGAAGAATGGTCGACACCTGTTTAACGACCGACTTATGAACTGATTGAGCACGGCTGCTAGGCCAGTGAGATGCTATACTTATTTGACTATGTTGGGCCTCTCAAGATCTTGGATGGCTTTAATCTAAGAGGGATCGGCTTCTATGTCCCGGTTGGTCACTAGAAAGCCCAAGAATTTGCCTGACCCTACGCCGAATGCGCATTTAGATACGTTTAGGCGCAACTTATAGGACTTCAAAATTTGGAACATTTCGTCTAGGTCCCTGAGATGGTCCCCCTCATCCCTGCTTTTGACCACCATATCATTTATGTAAGCTTTCATTGTTCTACCTAACAATGGTGCATATATTTTGGTGATCATCTGTTGGAATGTAACCCTTATGTTTTTTAGGCCAAAGGGCATAACATTGTAGCAATATAGTCCTCTGGGTGTTGTAAATGATGTAACCTCCTGATCTGATTCATACATAGCAATCTGATGATAACCGCGATACGGATCAAGGAAGCTAAGTTGGTTATGCCCTGCTGTCAGGTCCACCAGTTGGTCTATCCGTGGTAGGAAAAAACTGTCCTTTGGGCATACTTTGTTAACTATTTTGTAGTCCACGCAAATGCGCCATTTGCTATTCTTTTTTGGCACTACTACAGTGTTGGAGATCCACCTGGGATAGTGTACTTCTCTGATTACTCATGCCTCCAGCAAGTTTCTTACTTCCTCTACAATTATCTCTGCATAGTGGAGTGCCGATCGGCGAGTTCGCTGTATAACTGGTCTGGTAGTTGGATGGACATTAAGTTGATGGCAGATGAAATTAGGGTCAATGCCAGGTATGTCATATGGCGTCCAGGCAAACACTTCGATGTTAGAGGTCAAAAATTCCATGATCTCTATTCTCTCGATACTGGACATAGCCGAGCCGAGAAAAAAAAACTTTTCTGGGTTCTTGTCATCTATTCTTACCTCTACTAAATCTTTTACTGCCTTCTGTTTGGTTGCTTTGCTGACGTTTACAAACAGCTCGTTGCTTTCTAGCTTTTCAATCATTTATACAAGCCCTTTAGCAGCCCGACTGCCGTTTACTGTGACGAAGCACTATTTCGATATGATTTGGTCACCTAAGACTTCTTCAATCACATCAGTTTCGTTGGGAAACCGTAACACCTGATGGTAGGTTGATGCCACTGATCGTATGGCGTGTAACCATGCTCTTCTCAAGCTTATGTTGTAAGTGGAAGGGACTTTCAATACTCAAAATTCCATTTGTTTTTGTCATCGTTCCTGCCTTGACTGGCAAAATTATCTTGCCCACCAGCCATTTTGGCATTGAGTTGAAGCCGAGTAAGGGGGATGTTACTAGCGCCAAGTCTCTGTCCTCCAATTTTAGTTTCTTGAAGGTCTTGTAGTACATTATCTCGCAGGAGCTCCCTTGGTCAATTAGGATTCGCTTGATGTCGAAGTTCTTGATGCACAAAGTAACCACCAGTGCGTCGTTGTGAGGGCATTGTAACCTTGCTAAGTCCTTGTCAGAAAAGAAGATGACGTTTGTGGCCTCCGTTTTTCCCTTTTTGACTGTAAGTTGTGCACTTAGTACCTCTCTCATGTGCTCAGCCTTTTTTATCATCCCTCTGAGTTCACATACCCGTTTAGGTTTGACGATCCCATGTATTACATTGATTATGCCTTGGGATGGGTCGTCAACGGGTATCCTGTCCAGCCTATTACAATCCTGGGGGACTGGTTATGTTCCCCTTTCAATATACTAGTCTAGGTAGCCTGCGACCACTAGCTCCTCTAGATGTTGCCATAATGGCATACAGTTTTTAGTTCGGTGCCCCTTTTCATCATGGAAGGTGCAACGGTACCTCTCATCGTAGCCCCTTTGTGTCTCTTCCAACTTGGCTGGCCACCGAACGAAGGGTTCATCGCGTATCTCGCTAAGAATCTAGTAGATAGGTTTATAGAATACCGTGGTGATAACAGTGCGAACTCTTAATTTCCTTGCTTAAGGGTCCTCCCTGTTGGCTCTCCTGCCTCGCCCATTTTTGCTTGGTTGTTCAACCATGTTGACTTTTGCTGCAGTCTTTCTATCTAGCATCGCTATTGTGCCAGATTTTGTTTTAGCGCGCTATCTTCTTCTACCCAGATGTGCTGATGTACTCTCTCCATTAGGGCGTCCATCGTGAAAAGTGGCATCATCGTCATTGAATCCCTCAGCTTGTTACCAGCTGGTAAACCCCATTTGTATTGTGCGATGACAAGGTTTGTGGGGCAATCCCCAATCTAATTGAAAGTCTTCCAATATCGACTATTGTAAGACTTCAACGTTTCCTTACCACCCACGTCAATGGAGAGCAGTTGATTAATCTCCACTGGTATCTTGGTGTTTGTTCTAAATCTGGTGACAAATGCCTCTGCCAACTGCGCCCATGAAACTATGCTACCTTCTGGCAACCTTTCAAATCATGTTAGACCCAGGTCACCAAGGCTGGAAGGAAACAAGATAAACATTAGGGCCTCGTTTCGTCGATACACGGCCATAACCTGGCAGAAGTGGCTTAAGTGCACGTAGGGGTTTGACTTCCCCTCATTAATAGTGAATTTAGGCTGGTGAAAGCTTGAGGGTAGCGGTGCGTTCTCAATTTCCGGAACGAACGGTGAGCTCTGCAACCTTGCTAACACTTTATTTGCTGGTTCGTAAGCAAGGCGCGGTATTGGCATCCCTACCTCAACACTCCCATGTATCCTAGGAGCCAATCGCTGTATAGCTGAAATTCTACGAGGATCGTGAGCCTTGGTATCCACCTTCCATCGGGCCCTCTCCTCTAGCACTGTTCACAGGTCTGTCGACCTAAGCAACTCCGTGTACCTAGATGTCATTTGGTGTGTATGCGAGGGCTAATAACTGCTTCCCTCCGTATACGACCTCTCAGTCCTCGTTCTCTCAAACCTGGAGTAACGAGTCCTAGAGGTTCGTGATTGGGTATCGCCTGTTCTTAGGCTTCTGCTTTCCGTCTGGGACGGTGTGATTTGCCTGTCACGATCTTCTGAGTGGCGAGGGTGCACCTTACTCTTGCCCACTTCTTCTTTCGATGCCCCTTTGCCCTTTATTTGGCCCTTCATAGTCTCCATGTCTGCCGCCATCCTTCTTATTAATTCATCTTGCTCTCTCACGCGATCCTCTAGAACCTAAGGATCCAATCTCTGCCTCTACCTTTCAGGACTTTGGGAGTGACGAGGACTGGAGCCTCGTCTTTCCCGTGTATCCCTCTGGGAGTTCTGTCGCTGGGGGTCTAACTCTGCTATGGGTGGAATAAAAGGTAAGCCCTCGTGTCTCCCGCCCCTCTCCAGGGTTTGCCCATCAATAGCAGATTGTGGCAAATCTTCATTTGTACACCATTGAAATCAATTTGAAGGAAAACTTAATCAAGAGGTTTGTTCTCTGTGAAAGCTATTCCCACAGACGGTGCCAATTGTACGAGCACGAAATAATCTTCTTATATAATCCTGTCGATCAAGTTTGCACTCTTCCAAACGTCGTCGCTTTTACTACCTGAAAACACAAACGTGAGCTAACCGACGGGTGTATGCCAGAAACCTCTTCGATGCCTAAGTCAGCCAATAGACAATAGACACAAAAGCTTTGTGTATTTGAGAGTAAAAATTATGATACCTGTACATAGGTCCTATACGAGTTTTTATAGATTTCGCCTGGCATAATCCTAGTAGGACTCTCATTCTCCAATGTAGAATCCTCCTAGGAATCATATCTTCTAAAAAAGATAATGCTTATCTTTTAACACCTTCCTCACTGCTAAACCAAATAAGATGGTTCAACCGAGCTCAACCGAGCTAGCACAGCTTTGCCTTACACCAGACTTAACCGGGCTCACTCAGCTTGGTGTTATCTTGGCATCACGACCAGTCTTAAGATTACGCCCTGTAGTGATATCCTCTATCCCGGTCCTTCTTCTACTGATACCTCGGTCCAAGACATCCGGACCAGGCCACTAATAGCCACCTCTGACCGAACTAACAAGATCAAGGGTAAAGCTACGTAGACAATTACCACAGCCTATAGCTCGGTCCGTTTCAATATCTGGAGTTAGCTTGGTCCAAGTTACTCATAAATTACCCTCTTATATATGTACTTTTTATATCCCTCTACACTTGATAGAGCATTTTGACACAAATTTAAAAGGGAACAAGTTGGTTAAAGAAAAATGCAAACTGTTTTAATGGGATCCCAAACTCACAAGAATCAAGAAGAATCAATAAGAGTAATGTTGCAGTGTTCCATCCATTTTTATCATATTAGTTTCTTATCACTATATTGATGATATATAGACGGTAGAATTTATTACATTAATAGGTAAATTATACTTTACCTCCCTAAAGTTTCACTCATTTCTTATTTTGGTCATTTAAGTTTAATTTTCTTTACTTTGACCCTTTATATTTGTAATCCTTTCCACTTTGGCCCTTCATATTTGCAATTCTTCATACTTTGGCCCTTTAAGTTTGATTTTTTCCACTTTGGCCAGTCATGTTTGTAATCCTTCCCACTTTGATCCTTCATATTTGCAATCCTTCCCACTTTACTCCTAGACTAACTTTCATCCGAAAAACTAACAGAATTTGTCATATCACCAATACATTAGCTTCAGGTGTGATGTAAAAAATTTACAAAAGATGCAAAAAAATGAAAAATAGAAAACAAAAAAGTTAGAATTTTTTTTTTTTTAGTCTTTAGTGAACTTTTAAAAAAAAAAAAATTATTCATAAACATTATTACAGTATAGATACATTTAACTTAGATGAACCTAAAAAAATAAAAACAAATTTAACTAAAAAAAGAAAAAAGTTCATTAAAGACGGCGGTAAAAAAAAATGATAGTAAACTTTTCATTTCAAAATTGACAATACAAGTATTTGAGTTAGTATATTTTCATTTTTTTCGTCTCTAATAAGTTTTTTTTTCTTTTTTTAGTTAAATTTGTTTTTATTTTATTAGGTTCATCTAATCTAGATGTATCTATAATGTAATAATGTTTATAAATAAATTTGGAAAAAAAAAATCACTTTTTTTGTTTTCTATTTTTCATTTTTTGCATCTTTAGTGAATTTTTTACATCACACATGGAGCTGATGTATTGGTGATGTGACAGATTCTGTTAGTTTTTTGGATGGAAGTTAGTCTAAGAGTAAAGTGAGAAGGATTGTAAACTTAAATGGCCAAAATGAGAAGTATTGCAAATATTAAAGGTCAAAGTGAGAAAAATCAAACTTGAAGGGGTGCCTTTATTTACACACCACCTTTCATCTTAAGACACACCATTAATTATTTTTTTTTATTACAATTTTAACCTAAGATAAAATGACCACAAAGGACAAAGGGCTATAATCCACACCATTTGTATAATTATCATAAAGGACAATAATGAATATAATACACATCTTCATTCTCAAACGTTACGTATGTATCTTGTCTGTCAAGAATCCAAAAACCCTAAACCAAAACCCTTGAAAGAAACAACCAAAAATATACATATTATTGAAAATTTTGATTGGATGGAATGATGAATGCATCTGGCAATACTGATTTGGAACAATGGAGCAAGAAAAAAGTTATTTTTTCATATTTTTTTTTTCCGTTTTCGTGTACTTATTGAGGGTGTAAACTGTTAGTATTAGTTCGGCTCTCCAGAGTCGAATAGTATATGTTCGACTACCCACAACTGTACAACTTGCTTTTGTTTGATTTATTACTGTCGAACTTAGTTCATTTTCTCAGTTTGTATGTGTCGAACAAAAACTATATGTTCGGATATCAAGTATAATTTTTTATTTTTTTATTTTTTTTTTCCAAAACTGTGAGGATCTCTTATTATACTTTCAAATCGATTATTTCTTCCAACTCGTATTCAACTTGGTGAAGAGATCCTAGGCGACTTCACTAGTGAATATACTTTCAACTCGAATTCACAGAGATCCGAACATAAGTGAATACTTTCAACTCCTAGGATCCTCAGCAGTAATGAGAAAAGAAAGTTTATCCAGCAATGGTTCTTCACCGGTTTAAACAGAGAATGGAGGCAGAGATGGAAATATTGTGGGTGGGCGGGGTGTGTGAATGAGTGAGGTTAAAGATGGAAGATTGTGGGGGTGGGGTGTGTGAGTAAAGGTAAAGATAGAAGTTTATGGTGTGTATTGAGCAAAATATTTATTTATCAAAATATTAATGGTGTGCCTTTAGTAATGGTTTGCCTTGAGATAAAATATAGTGTGTAAACAAAGACACCCAACTTGAAGGGCTAAAGTGGGAAATAGGTAAAACTTTAGGGGCAAAGTGTAATTTACACTACATTAATACTGTGTTGATAAATAAAATGATAAGTATAAGAGAAATGTTGGAGATTCACAATTCAAATTCTCAAATACAGCCACACTAACGTCGGCAGGAAGTTAGGTTGAATTTGAAATAAATTAAAAGTTGACACGTGACTGGTCATATCATTATGAGTAAAATTACGAAAATTCTTCGGTATACAACACCATATGCAATCTTATCATAAAATTACGTAAATTTTTACGAACTTACATAAGTGTTTTAAAAAAAATGCATAAGTTGAACACAAATTCACGCAATTCCTAAGTTTTTATAACTTTGTGTGAATTTGTATTCAACTTATACATTTTTATAAGATCACTTATGTAAATTCGTAAAAACTTATATAATGTTATGAGAGAAATGCATACGGTACGCATTATATACTAGTGTATTTCCCATAAAATTAAAGAAGACTTTTTAAAAGTTTTCATCCTTATTTTGTTGAAGTAATACCGTATAGATTTTTAATAAGTGTAACATTATTGAAATCAATAAAAAATTCAATAATTATATACTTATCATTTTTTTATACCTCATTTGATATGCCATATCAGGTGACACAATTACAGTTATTAATGTAATTCGTCTAACATGAGTTGCGTTAATATTCAATAGTTAGGTTTACAAGTATATATTGACTTTTTAAATTGTTGACTGTCCAGTTTGATATATTTACTACAACAATTAATGTTTAGGGACAAAAATTTAGAGATAAAGTCACTTTTAAGGACGAACTTATTGTTGCCAAAAGTATTATTATTATATTTTTAGTGATGAAGTTGAATATTTAGTGACGAATTACTATTTTTTGGGAATAAAATTTGTCTCAAAAATTAAACTTGTTATAATCAAATTATTTTGATGTGCATTTATTAGCAAAATTTTAAAAATTTTATCACTAAAAAAGTTTGCTTTTTACTTTTAAAAATGACCTTTATAACGACTATCTTCATGACAATAAGAATTTATCATTAAATATTTTTTATAACAAAATTTTAAATTTTAAACACAAAAAAAAAAATTATTATTAATACCTAAAATTCTTATTTATTGTAGTGTTTATTTTGATATTTGTAAAATATATATATACAATATTCTCTTGGCATTTAAAAAATGAACATATAAAAAACCAAAACGATTTGCTCACATAAGTCAACTGGTTTTGTTTAATGCCGACAGGTGTCCATGGTTCGAACAAAGTTGCAATTGCATCGTTTATGATCTAAGGTTGGTTTGGATAGAAGTTATTTTAGTAATTTTTTATTTTTTTAATTAAAACATAAAATAAAAAAAATTAATATATTTAAAATGATTTTTTCATCTTTTACGATTATAACTGTCTTGAATTTTAAGTGGTCAAAAATATTTAATTATTCCACCATTTTATTTGATCCTTTCATCCACATGATAACCATGATGATTTTACCTTTTTCAGAAAAATAATAATAATTAGTTTTGATTTTCAAAAAATACTTTTTAAAAAATTCTATTTTTTATTTTTCGTATTTTTTTTTAATTTTCAATGAATTTTTTTAATATTTTAAGCATTTTTTTAATTTTTAGACACACCTAACATAAATACACTTAAAAAGTATAATATTTGTGAAAATATCTTTTAAAAAAATCACTAAATACCAAAAATACAAAAATATAAAAAAAAAAACACTAAAATTCAATACAAATAAAAAAAATATAAAAAACAAAAAACTCAATTTTTAAAAAACTAAAACCAAACACAGGGTGTCGTTTGGTAATACTTACGTTTTCAGTTTTCTGTTTATATTTACAAAAATTTAAAAAACTCAAATAAAAACTTGTTTGGTAAATTTAGAATTTATAAATCAGTAGTCTCAGTTTATAAATTTGGCCAAAAAAATGTAAATTCAAAAAATGTGTTTCCGTTTTGAGTTTTGAGTTTTTTTTTTTTTTTTACCACCCAATACTAGTCACCATCTGCCACCATTTTCCACCACCGTCTTCCGCCACCACCACCCACCCCCTACCACCACCTGCCACCACCACTCACCACCCACCTACTACCACCACCCGCCACCACCACCCACCTGCCAGCCACTTGCCACCACCACCACCACCACCCCCCACCCCTCGTCGCCGCCGCCACCACTACCACCCACCACCCACCACCACCACCCGCCACCACCACTCACTACTCACTGCACCACCATCCACCACTACCACCACTCACCACCACCACCACCGCCACTCACCGCCACCACCACCTACCACCCGCCATAGCATAACCACCACCACCACCCACCACCCGCCGCCATCACCTACCTACCCACCCACAATCACCACCCGCCACCACCACCAGCCATCCGCCACCCACCTGCCACCACCATCCACCACCACCACTACCACCACCAACTCGTTACCACCCACTATCCACCACTATCACCCACCCACCCACCCAAAGATCACCACCCGCCACCACTACCCACCCGCCAAAGACTCCACCACCACTGTCATCCGCCGCCCACTTGCCACTACTACCCACCACCCACCACCACCACCACCGCCACCACTCACTCGCTACCACCCACCACCCATCACCCGTCACCGTCACCCACCCACCTACCACCACCACCCGCCACCTACGCGCCACCACCACTACCCGCCATCCGCCACCCACCCGCCACCACCACCCGCCACCGTCACCCACTCACCCACCACCACCACCCACCCGTCACCCGCTACCCACCACCCACCGTCACCACTTTCTACCACCATCTTCCACCGCCACTTTCCACCACTTGTTATTTCTCACTCTTTTTTATATTTTTAACATTTTTTAAACATTTTGTTAATTACGAAACGCGTTTGTAGTTTATGTTTTTTTTAAAATAAACAAAAATCAATTTATAAAATTTTTGTAAATATAAACTGAAAACGTCAACGTTACCAAACATACATAATTTACAAATAAAAACGAAATTATATCTTCAACCCTTTCGTCTCGATCTTGTGGGATGTTTATAATTTTTTTAATTTTATTTTTGAAATTTTTTGTTAAAGTGTTTGATACAATTTACAATACAAAAGTAATTTAAATAAATTAAGAAAAAATAATCATTAAAAATCTTGGAAATGAATGATTTTAACATCTATGTTTAAATTATCAGTTTTTAACACTAAACAGAGCCATGGGGTATGTGTGGAATTTGATAATTTTGATGACTTTTTCTATTGACTTTTATTTTTATTTTTAATGAGCTTTTTTTATAAATAAAAAAAAAATCAAAATTTTTTACACTTTTAAATTCTTATCGACTATATGGACCAGAAAAGTATTAAAAAAAAAAAAAAAAAAGAAACCCCCAAAAATTGGCTCCTTATTTTTGTTTTTGTTTTCAATGAACATTTTTTTTATCTTACTTTTTAGATCATTCTATACTATATGGATTTGGGGAAAAAAAAAATGACACAAATTTAGAAAAAGAATTTAATGGCCATGTTTAATTAGTATTTGTAAAACAATTTGGAAAAATAATTTTCTAGAAATAATTTATAAAATTTAAAATTTTGTTTGATTATATGTTTTAAAAATAGTTTTAGAGTTTGGGATGATTTAAATTTTTGTTTTTTTTTGTTTTAATAGATAAGTGTAAGAGAAAAAATAATTGATTCATGCCTAAAACGTGAGAGAAGGAAAGAGGAGAGAGTAAAAATAATTAATTGATGTGTAATAGAAAGAAAAGTGATTATGAATGTTTTTTTTTTTAAAAAATTAATTAAATAAATTTTTACTAAAAAATTATCCTGTCAAGAGACAAACCAAAAATTATCCCAATTTTAGGGCTCATATATAATTCTTTTAATGGGATCCCAAACTCAGCCTTCATCTCGCATATATGAGCCCTACAATTGGAAATTGGATGACATTGGATTGGATAAATTTATTGAAATTATAGCAATACCCTTTTGAGGGAGACCTTAAATTAGGAAGGCGAGATATGCATACTCTCAACTATATATTTCAACAAAGACATGTCATTTCAACTCTATATTTTAAATAATTTAAACAGTTAAGAGATCTCAAATTCGGAGAAATTATTTAATAATTTCAGAACACCACATGGCCATACTTTAAGCCAATCACTAATTATAATCTCCATATTGTTCGTCATCCTAACATATATCGTAGGTCCCTACCATTCTCTATTAATCAAAACTTTATGAAGTACCACGTATTCATACTTTGAAGATACTAAATAATCACCTCTCAAACTTGTCATAATCAACATTTCAATTTCTAGAGTTTAAAGTGTTCACGCCTACCATGTGAATTAATTTATAGCCAATTTGCCATGCACGCTGGTATGCCTTTCTTTTTGTTTATACACATCCAGAATGTTTGGTACAATTTACTTAAGTTGTTTATAATTTTTTTTTTTTATTTTAAAAATTTATGTTAGATTGTTTAGTATAACTTTTGTTTAGAATTTATTAAGTAAAAATAACTCAAATAAATTGAAAAAAAAATAATTTCTAAAAATTAGATGAAGGATGCTTTTAATTTTTGTTTTTAAATTATTGGCTTTTACATTGAAACTTGTGATTTTGAAAGCAATTTAATTGTTTTCATGATTGTTAGTCTGTTCCTGT
Organism: Camellia lanceoleosa; assembly: GCA_025200525.1. Classification (NCBI taxonomy): domain Eukaryota; kingdom Viridiplantae; phylum Streptophyta; class Magnoliopsida; order Ericales; family Theaceae; genus Camellia; species Camellia lanceoleosa. Next base: position 129,571,199 of record CM045765.1, read on the forward strand.
CAAGGTGATCGCAATGCCTAGTGGACTTTGGATAAAGTGGAAAATTAAATAAAAATGAAAATGTGAGATAAAATAGTGATTATCAAATTTTGGTTGAGATTATGTTTAGATGACAGTAATTTTAAGAGTAATGGAAATCTCATTATTGGTAATAAAATTAATGTATTAATGTTAATGAGAGATCACGAGTGACAAAAAATTTGCAAAATATAAAATGAGAAGTCTATACAGACACAGAGCATCTAGCCAGAAGAATTTGACAGAGGAAACATATAAACATTTGATTGCGCTAGGAATGATCAATGAAAATAATCAGTGTGTTTGGTTTTAATTTTTTGAATTTAATTTTTTGACAATTGAGTTTTTTATTTTTAGTGAATATTTTTAAAATTTTAAGTAATTTTTTTACTTTTTTAAATGCACATTTCTTAAAAGTATCTAAAAAGTAAAATATTTGTAAAAAATAATAAATACACAAGAATACAAAAAAAAAAAATGTATTAAATTCTCGTATTTTTTTAATTTTTGGTATTTAGTGAATTTTTTAAAGATTTTTTTTTCATAAATGTACACTTTTTAAGTGTACTTATGTTAGGTGTATCTAAAAAATTTTTTAAAAAAATTCTTAGAATATTAAAAAAATTCAGTGAAAACAAAAAACACAAAAAATTAAAAAAAAATTAAAAAGCGAATCCTGAAAATAGGAATCAAAAAAATAAAATTTTAAATAATTATTTTTTATTCTTAAATTGCTAACATTTATTTAAGAATGTAAGATTCCACTGAAATGTGGGGGATTAGGATTCCTACTTCAAAATTTTTTTTTTACAGGTATTCAAACCAATTTATGTGTCTCGATTAATTTCAAAATCCATGCAAAGCATTCTCTCGCATGAATTGGGCAAATCTTAGACAGAGTCCGTAAGCGTTGCCCTGAGGAATTGATAGTACCTAATGGGAGTTAAACTTGAAACCTAAAGTACACTCCTAGAACCCAAGTTGCACTCAGTAGGCCAACCCCTTAGGATTAGGATTCCTAGTATGAAATGTAATTCCACCTGAAATAGACAATAAGCACTATTTTATTCCAATTCATTCCAAACACTAGAATTATAAAAATCCAAAACTACATTCTCATTGCCCTCAAAATTATGTTATCCAACTTATTCTTAAAATCAAATTTAAGAAAAACAAGATACTTTTAGCTTGGAGTGTTGGAAGCTTTGGCAACACATTTAACATTTTGGGAGGTTTTTTTCCCTTACAAAAAATATATCTTACCCTAATTTTTACATCCTTAACATTTCAAACCTTAACTCTAAAATTAGGATAAAATATTAATTTTGTAATAAATAAAAAAATACAGAAAACAAAAATTTAATTGTGTTGCCAAAGCTTCCAAAGCTTTAAAGCTAATACTATGCTTTTTTTTTAAGGCTATATTTGGAGTATGGATTTAGATACAAATTTGAAAAAATAAAAGGAGAAGGTAAATGAAATATGAATGAAATATAAATACATTTAATCTACATTTCACATACCTTTTTTTTTTTCCTTCCAAATTCACGTCTAAATTCATACACCAAACACACTTTTAAGACTTTTAAGTTGATAACAACTTCAATAATTGAATTCATATAAAAAAAAATTGAACTAATGCACTCATCATTTATTGATTTTAATTCATTGACCTTTCTTTTGCGTATGAAAATGCGACATCTCTCTCTCATATAATTGAAAAGTATTACATTATTCAATTTTTTTGTTTTTTATTTTTGTTTGAGAAGTTTAGAAGTATTCTTCAAAGACACCAGAGAGGTATTTTTCGTTTTTTTTTTGGGGGGGGGGGTTTGGTGGTTGAGAGAATCAGTTCTAAATTCTAATGTCCAAATTACACATTTCGTGCCCCCCACGACTATTGTTACCAACTCTTGTGTGCATAATATTTTAGCATCTTCAATTGAGTATTATATCTGTGGCAAATGCTTAAGATTTGAAATATGATTTTTTTTTTTTTTTAAAAAAAAAAGCAAAAGTGTATTTTTAAAAATTAATCATTTATTTTTTTATTACAACGCAATATATTGAATAGATTATGAATATCAGGTCGACCTAATTTTTATATGTGGATGATATACACAAAAAATTCTATAAAATGAACGGTTTGAATCATCAAAACGAGACTCATACGAACCTGAACAGTACTTTTCAATTCAAATAATAAAAAAAGTGTCCATGATAATACTATATAAAATGAATTAAAAGCTGCCGGCCTACCTTTAAACACAAGTACTCCGTAGTTTTTAAAAACTCAAAAAAAACTTTTTATATTTTTTAATAAATAAGTTATTTTTATAAAAGAAAATTCTAAAAATAATTGGACAAATAAATTTTTGTATTTTTTTTTTCAAAAACTTTAAAAAAAGTCAAAACTATAGTCGAACATGAAAATTACATTATTTATTGTGAAAATTATAATTGTGAATAGAGCTGTGATTCATACACCCAGCTGGGGGTCGACCCCCAGTGAGGTGGCGACCCCCCATTCGTTGAAAACTTAAAAAAAAAAAAAAGAAAACCTCACCGACACCTCATCGGGTGTCACCCCACTGGGGTAGCAAGTTTTTGCTAGAATAATAGGGGTGGGCGCGGGTCGGTTGCGGCCACAGAATCTCTAATCCGTCATCCGTCCGCCAGATTGGCGGATTGGAGAAAATCAATCCGTATCCGTCCGCCAATCCGGCGGATGCGGATTGAGCGGATTGGCGGTTTGGCGGATGGATGCGAATCGGTTTGGCGGTTTGAAATTTTATAAATTTTCAACATAGTTCAACTTGTGCACTTCCTCAAAAAAAAAAGAAAAAAAAAAGAGTATTACAGTCAATGATTTAAAAAAGTATTACAATTACTGCATGCCTCATCCAAAGAAGGAAAGTTTGAAACTTTAGATTATCACAATCACTGCATGCCTCATCCACATATTACAATCACAGCATGTCTCATTCATATAAAGTATTACAATCTGTGGTTTTTAAAATATAAAAACATTCAAACCACTAAAATTATGAACAGTGCAATAGTAGAAATTGTATGTCTCTGTATTGTTATATTTATATATGTTTTTGAAAACAAAAACCAACCAGCATATATCATATTTTCTATTTATTACTTTGAGTTAGATTTAAAACCAAAAAATATAGATAAATAATACGTTTATTTTTTTCAATTCAAAAAATATATTCAAATTGAAAACTTTTTTTTCAACAGAATATTTGAATTCTTTTTCAATTGAAAACACAAACAAAATATTTAAACAAATTAAAAATACAAAGTCTTATAAATTACTAAGGGTGCTCGCGGTTTGGCGGTTCGGTTGCGGCCAAAAAAACCTCAAATTCGCCATCCGTCCGCCAAATTGGCGGATTGGAGAAAATTAATCCGCAACCGTCCGCTCGTCATCACGCATCCGTCCAAAATGCGGCGGATCGGTTCGGTTCGGTCGGTTTTGGCGGATCGGTATATCCGCGGCTCACCCCTAGTGAATAATATGTGATGTTGTTGTTGGGGGTAGAGCTGGGGAAGGTCGGAGTAGTTGTTCAAAAGCGTCTTGTTAGGTTAGCAGTCAGCACATAAAGCCAAATAATGTTGTACTCTCCGTGGTGCTTATGGGCCAAAATTACAAATGTATTGGACTTTTTGTTAAGTTAAAATTTCTCAATCATTATATTTCATTTGGAAGATTTATCATGAATTATGTTTCGATAATTAAATATTATATTTTTATAATTTAAGAAATAAAATAATATTTTTTAATAATTTAAAGATTCTATTTATATATTTTTATAATTTAAAAATTAAAATGATATTTTTCAATGGTCTCTGTGTAAATAACCCTATAAATTACAAAAATTGCACTTACAGTAAAAAAAATAAATAAATTTCACCATTAAAATTTCAAAATTATAGTTTGTGTTATCTTATAGTTTACTTAGTGAGATAACAAATCACACATATTAATTATCAATTACATTTGTGGAACTCAATAAAAATAGTTAAAATAAAATAAAAATTTAAAAATGAAATAGAAAAGAGGATGAAGGAAGTAAATTCTTCCTCGAGTCACCCTTTAAATCGTCTTCCATCCTGCCATGAACATCATTTAGATCTTTTCATACTCGTTTTGCGTTAGTTAATCATATCATCCTCTCCCGTCTAAACTATTAATTCCATTTTTGCTTTTTGAATTTTGACTAATGTGATCTAATTGAATACATTTATCCAAATCAATAACCATTAAAACCTAATTTAATAAAAAAAAAAAATCATTTTAGAATTTGAACAACTTAACTATATAATTAATTACTCTTTTTTGTTTTTTTAAATTGCTATTTTGAAATGAGGGATGAAGAAGAAGATGTGTGTTTGATTGTAGGGTGTAAGTTGTTTAATATAATGTGCATGGGAAGATAGTTTTTTACCGTTATTGATTTAGATAGATTGTCTCCAATTGAATGGAGTTGGAGATGCTGCTCTGCAACTCTTGTAGCAACAACTATTGTGTAGTGAAATAGGTCGATTTCGATAATTCAAACTGTTCATGTTTTAGAATACATTAAGTAGAATATACCTGTAAAAAATCAAGTCAATCGGATATCGTTTACCCATTCATCCATTCACATTTGTATTTACAAAAATAAAAAGTAATTATGATTTAAAGTATTAAAATAAATACAAATGTGAGTGGATAAATGGATAAACGATATCCGATTAACTTGATTTTTTACAAGCATGTTTCACTTGATATATTCTAAAATATAAACGGTTTAGATTATCGGAATGGCTCCCAAAATGGGCTCATTTCACTGCACAACAGTTGTTGCTGTGCGGACATCCCCAATTCTCAATTGAATCATATGGACTGAAATAAGATACTCTAGAAACTATATAAATAAAATTGATAATTTAAAAATAAAACAAAAAATGGCAATAATTTAAGAGTTAAAAATAAAATTAATCCTTTTGTCATATCTTTATAGTATTATATATGGAAATTGTCTAGTGAATTATTATTCAATAAGAATATAATGTATCGATAATGACATATATACTGAATTTTTTCTCCATTTAAAAATCATATTCAGAGAAACATTCAATGGGTTGACCAGCTCACTCATGATAAGATCATACAAGTTTAAGTAATAATCTGGCCTAATGCTTGAATTACAATGAGAAAAGTCACAATCATATAAATGTACGTCGAGGATGCTGATAAACACCTTGATTGTAACTGAAAGTGGTACTACTTTGAAAGGATTTGGCTTCTCTCTAGTAAGTGATCAGATTAGAGAGTATTATTATATTCGTAGATATTTATTATAGGTTTCGTTTTGATAATTTAAACCGTTCAATATATAGAACTCGTCGAGTACTATGTATCCATAAAAAATCACGTTGATCGGATAGCAATAACTATATGATCAAATCAGTTTTGTGTATTAAAAAAATGAATGGTAAAAAAAAAATAATTGACAAAAATCTGATCCGATGAAATAACTATCAATATTCAATCAATGTGATTTTTTACAAACATATAGTATTCAACAAGTTCTACAAATTAAACAGTTCGAATTATTAAAATGAGACTCGTGATAACCCTCCACAAGTCCAATAGTACTCTCCCTTCTGTGATCGGACCGGAGGGAAGCAATCCCTACTTTGAAATTGTCTTATTAGTTGATGAGCCATCTACTCCTTCAACCAATTATTTATTTATTTATTTCCTGTTCCTTTCAGATAGTCAAATCCCTGAACAACTTATGTAATTTCTACATTTGACTTGATCATAAACCTCATGCTGGAAGATAGAAATTGGAATGAAAGGCCAATGGATATGGATATGACATCAAATTACCGTAAGAAGAGATAAGGAGAAGAAATTACACTACTAAAGAAAAGGTCTTTTGAGTTGATTTTTTGAGTCGATAGATTTTATCATTGTAAAAGATAGTCATTTTGAGACGGTACAGAGTTACCGACTTAAATACTAAACTTTTAGCGTCGGCAACGTTGGCCAACACAAAAAATTAATATTTGATAGCATTATTTGAGTCGGTTGAATTTACCGACGCAAAAGATAGACTTTTTGAGTCGGTATAGACCTTTTGCATTGGCAAATTTATGCCGACGCAAAAAATTAGACCTTTTTGTGTCGGCAACTGATGCCGTAACAAAAAAAAATAAAAATTTATAGCCAAGATATGTATATTTACTTGATTATATTTAATAAATATATTAATTTATACATATACTTTTATATTAATATTGAGTGTATATACTATAAATAATACATATCTCATTAAATATTTGAAAGAGGTATGATGGTGAAGTGAATTTAGTGCGATGGTTTCGGGTCAAAGCATCCAAACGGTGTGTGTTCGAAACTTAGGAGCCTCAATGAGAAAATTATGTTTTAAATTTTTTAAAACATTTAACCACTTTTTGAGTCGGCAATCTACCGTCTCAAAAAATTAAAACTTTTTGCATTGGCAGATTACCGACTCAAAAACTTTTTGCGACCCCACCATTTTCGTCCCTTGGGTTGCCGTCGAAACGCCGTCGCAAAAAGTTTTTGCATCGACAAATACGCTATTTGCGACGGCACGCTGCCGACTCAAAAACCCTGATTTCTAGTAGTGTTATTTGCTGTCTCAAGAATATAGTTACGTGGCATTATAAATTGAATATAATTGGAGAAAGAAGTATGATCTATTAATTTATATATTAGTGATTAGGCAACAGAAAGGGACAATGCTATTGATAATTGGTTAGTACTTAGTAATATGATCACGTAGTACTATTGAGACATTGAATATTTTTTCAAGAAAATGAGCAACAATTGGCCCATATCTAATATCGATACAACTTGAGCCGGTTCGGTTTAGATTAATATTCTATCCAAACTCAATTCATAGAATAATAGGGATGTACCTAAGTCTGATCCTAAACTTAACTTCTGCCCTAACTTGTTGGTCCAAATCTCTGCTTTAGGTTAGGTTCGTGTTGCCCAAATTTAAATACAAAACATATATATATATATATATATATATTTGGTCCTAAGTTAATGTATTGCACTTTCTGAAAGTAAAAAATTAAAAATCAAAAATTTTAATAAAAAAAAACAAATATAAAATCTAATAAGAAAATTAATTTGAGTTATGCGTATCAAATAGTAAAATGTATTGCATTTGATCGATTGATACTTCATAGATTAGGGAGAAAATAATAAGAATAAGTACATTACAAGATATATTTTATATATATAAATATATATATTGTAATGTATTTGTCATTTTATATGTAAATTTTTTTGATGATTTATTAAATTAAATTTGATAACTGTTAGTAGTCATTTTTTGAAATAATTAAAGTATGAATAATTTTGAAAAAATAAAATGCCCAACAAAGTTTTAAAAGCTTTTGAATTGTATATTTTATATAATAGTATATATGTATATTCTTCAAATAGTGATAGGTATGCAAGTTTTACAAGGTTGAGCAGGTCAAAAAAATTGGTGAGGAAATATATTTATGTGGAAAATGTTCCGGTATACGATGCATACTGTATGTAATTTATACAAAATTAAATAAATTTTTACGAACTTATATAAGTTATCATACAAAAATGCATAAGTTGAATACAAATTTGCATAAGTTCATAAAAATTTATGTGATTATATGAATTTGTATTAAACTAATGTATTTTTATGAGATTATTTATGTAAATTCGTTACTACTTACATATTTTTGTATAAGATTACATATGGTGTAAAATGCACGCGGAAGAATCTTTTTATTTTTTTATTTTTTTATTTTTTCCCCAAAAGCCATACACCAGAAAGAGATTGATCTCTCCATTTATGCTTTTTCTTTTCCAAAAGCCATTACACCAGAAAGAGATTGATCTCTCCATAGTCCACATTAGAATGCATGGTTTGAAAGCTTCTTTCTTGGCTCTCGCTTTTTTTCCTAGCTGAATAATTAAATATTATCACTTGGGTCTTGATAGACTATAAAAAAAAAAATATTAAAAAGTCATTAAGTCATTGTTTGATTATGTCTTCATTTTTTATTTTTTTTTTCTGCTATTTTTTTCTTTTTTCTTTTTTCAAATCTTTTTTAATCTTTTCTCATAAAGGATATACTAAAATGACTAGAGCATTTATTGTCAAAACTTTCAAATATATATACATAAAGGACTTTTCTTAAGTGTGCAACCCTCAAGGTTGCACACCATGTGCCACTTACATAAAAAGATTTTCAAGATCTGGACAATAAAGAATGAGAAATTATTGAATAATCTCGGAATACCACATGGCCATACTCTAAGTCAATCACTAATTACTTAACCCCATGTTATTCTCTCATCTCCAACATAAATCGTGGACCCTTACCTCTCTATGTCAATCAAAACCTTATAAAGCACCACGTATCCCATATTCCGGAAATACTGAACAATCACCCATAAAAAACAAAGAAAAAGAGCTAGGACAATAATAAGGTTATGATGATTGCATTATCTTATCATATTTTGTATATTATATGATGTGTCCCTATTACATTAGCAAATAAATTAAACCAATATAAAATATAATAAGATAATAGTCACCATAACATTATTATTATTATGACAAACAAGCTCCTCTCTCTCTATCTCACTCTCACTCTCTCTCATCAAAGTTTTGAGTTTGAGCAGGCTTTAAACTTTGGCAACCTTCAAATATCAGTGGGCTTGCTATGTGGGCTCATGGAAGGGTCATTACTTGGGCCTTGATAACTTGGACCATGGTCTACAGAGCAGATGGGCAATTAGACCGAGTTGATAAATTTCTTAAGATGCGTTTGGTCGTCCTCTAATTATGTATATATGTCACTGAAAGTGAAAATTGAATACAAAAACAAAAGCATTTCTTCGTTTGTGATAAAATTTTTCAAATAATGGTTCCACTCTACAAAAACTCCAAATCACTGTTTTGAAACTCATCCTCTTCACCATAAATGATCCGCTTGCCCCAAATTTCCAAAAAAAAATTGACTTTATTCTTGAATGCCTTTCATTTCCCCAAATGGGCGCATTTAGGATATTTTAATTCCTATATTAGTTTAGTAACATGTGAATCGGGCCAACCTAGTACCCCGTGTCTAAGTCCATAATAGAATGAGGCAATTAAACTGTTTGGTATAATTTATCTGAATTGCTTATAACTCTGTTTTTTTTTTTTTCTTTTTTTTTTTTTATAGAATGTGTCAAATTATTTGTTGCAAAATCTATTCCTAACTTATTAGACAAAAATAATTTAAATAAGCTGATTATATGAAAGCTACACGAGTACTTTTTTATTTCTATTTTATGATTATCAACTTTTAACTTATAATAAATTATACCAAACAGACCCACTGAAGAATATAAGAACAAAAATTTTATTTTATTTTTTACCAAGTACACCTGTTTGTTTTAATTTTTTTAATATAAAAATAATTTATTTATTTATTTTATATAAAAATAATTTAACAATCTCATCACTAACCATCTCTCATATTATCATCAAAACAAACACACTTATACTTAATCCCCTCATTAACAATTTCTACATTAACAATCTCTTCACTAAGTATCTTCTCACTAACAATCCTATTTAACCTAATCTGCTAAACAAACGTGGCCTAAGAGATCATTTGGAGTAATTTAAAAAAGTCAATTTTTTATTTAAAAAATTAAAAAGTCAATACATTAATTTATCATCGACTAAAAAGTTAAATATTATATCAATTTTTTCATTAAACAAAATAATTTAAAAACTTTTTAAACATGTTAACTTTTTTGGACAAGACATTTGGCTTAATGATTTATGTAATTATCCTTTAAGATAGTGAAAAGATCAGAGATTATGAGTTTGAGTTGATAAACTGACTGTGATCATTTCGTTATAATTTAATTTTAACTTGTTAATATTTTATCATATGAAAAAAAAAATCTCGTAAAAAATTTTAGAAAAAAAAAATATCGAATGGCCACAAAAAGTTAGTGGCGGAGCCATGAGCAAAGGCAGGCGGAGCCACCGTCCTTTGTTGAGGGCCAGTGCTGGGTGCACATAAAAGCATCCATAATAATGGAGTGACTAAAAATTTGTGTTATACGATAAAAAATGATAAAAATGAAATTTAAAATGTGTGTTAAGAATTTGTTAATTTTACAGACTGAGGAGTGATGCAATAAATATTTTAAGGTGTGTATTAAGTGATATATAAATATATTATTGTTGGCACAAAAAATTATTTTTTCTGTCAACAAACATGCTCAAGCATGGAGAGAGGATCTAGTATGTGGTAGAAGCAAGGACCACAAGATTGGTGATGCATTGTGGGTTCTAATATACAGAACAAGTGATAGGGTTGAAGCAGTTAAAGGAGCAATTTCATATGCAGCGATGACAGAGGCAATTTCTTATGTCAATATGCCTGAAAATGTGATGGAACATGGCCAAACGTGGCCTAGGAGTGGAGACATGATTTTAAAGATGTGTTGATGAAGACATGTGGTGTATTCACACAGACTGAAAAAAAAAAAAAAAAAAAAAAGAAAGCTACAACAAATGGAAGCAATTACAGGCAGTTGCGAAGATTATGACCAGTTATTCAGGAAGTAAAAATAACCTGCTTCATGGTAAAACACGTGGCAGCATATAGACAGCATGACTAGTGGCATGAAAGTTGGAAATTTGAAGGGAAATGAGGAGAGTAAAATCAATTCACAACTTGAGAAATCTAAGAGTAATCTAATCTGTTTAGGAGTAGCAATACCTGTAACTATGAGTAGCAATAGTAGTAGCAGTTAATATTTGTTTAAAGTTCTGTCGATTGTAATACTAAAAGACTTGAAATTTGATCATTGTAGTTAAAGTGACAAGTTTTATTTTTTCAGTCAATTTCCTGTTTTAAAGTGTCAGCCATAAACTAAAGTGGTTGATATTTTCCTCTCCTCTGTGAGAGTTCTCTCTACCTCTTGGTAGTTTTCTGAGGTCTCTTCCCCTAAGTTTTCCTTTCCCTTGAAACCCTGTTATTTTCAGTGTTAAGGGGTTTTTCGAGGGTCTGGCCTTCACACTCTCTTCTTTTCTATCCAACTCTAGTGTCTTAACATGGAAACTTTCTCAACTCCCTCGGACAGTCTCGATTGCTTAGATCTCCAAGAGGGGTCGGACGAAAACGTGGATGTCTCCAACCTCTGTTTGGTAGGGAAGATCTTGGCCCCCAAAACTCTTAATAAGAATGCGGTTTTGAATATCATTCAAGGAGCGTGGAAGTCACGAGCTAATCTGGTAATATCATCTTGGTCCCATAATATCTTTTTGTTCCAATTCGCTGATCCCGAGGATCGACGAAGAGTTCTTATGGAGGCTCCCTGGTCTGTAATAGGCTATTTGCTGGTCCTACAACCTTTAGCACCAGGGAAATCAGTTGAAGAGATGGATTTCAAATGGAGTCCTTTCTGGATTCAGGTTCATGGTCTCCCTGTGGCCAAACTAACTAGGCAGAATGGCGAGATTATCGACCGGCGAATTGGGAATCATATAGGGGTCGCAGCTTTGCATGATGGCCTTCTTTTGGAGAGAAGTTTTCTGCGGCTCAGGGTGGAAGTAGATGTGTCCAAACCTCTCCCCCGGGGTTTTATCCTACAGAACCATGGATCTCAGGACAAAGACGTTTGGATCTCCTACAAATATGAGAAATTATCGGACTTTTGTTACGATTGTGGTAGGTTGGGGCATGACAACTCTTCATGCAAATTTGTCTCTCGCGAGGAGGGCAAGCATTCTGGCTATGGACCGGAGCTCCGAACTAGCAGAGCACCTAGGCTCGACACTCCGGTGCAACAGATCCGTCAATGGGTCGACGAGGCGGAGGAGCGAGTGAGAACATGGGTCAACCAACGGCCGGCGACGAAGAGCACGGATGATGCATGCAAGATGACCCATGCACGCCACTGCGACGTAACAGAGCCTGTCGCTACTACAGGTAGTACAAATCCTGGGGTAGCCACAGACTCTGTCGAAGCTGATCCTCCAAGACATGCTTCCCCTCTGAGAATGGATATGCTGTCAGCTAGTGGCAAGGGATGTGGTCGGGGTGGTCAACCAGTGCCAGCCAATGAGGTATTTTTAGAGAGTACGGTTTCCCAATTGACTAAGAAAGATCACGTTAGGGAGGGTATAGTTACCCCAATGGAGCTTGCACCATCTCAACGCTTGATGCCTTCGGACCAGTCTCCTGTTGGTCTTGGGCTTGGGCCTCAATACTTTGTCACTGAACCTGTGGACCACGATCTGCTTATTAAGGCATCTTACAGCAATGAAAGTAGAGTTGGGCCTTTCAATGAAATTGGCATCGAGGAAATCAGTCCCAACTCCAGCCCAACTCAAGGCTCTCTTGCAGGTCAGGCTATTGATAAGTGTATGGCCTCTTTCTTCAAAGATCTATCCATTAAATGGAAAGCTTCGGAAGATCTAGCCAACATACCTCAGCCCAAAAGGGGCAGAGTTAGCTCTGCTGGTGTAACTCTCTCCTCTCTTGTCTAGCCTCTAGTGTTAAACAGGAGGCTTGTCCGCAACGTGGGCAGAAAGCGATCTTCCAAACACAACCAGTCTCATACTAGCTTGCCCCAAGACTTAACTGTCGAGGATGACGGGATATTGGTTCAGGTTCCTATTGTTTGGGATCAAGAGGGAGTGGGCGATGATTGTTCTCAAGTTCCCAGCACTTATCCCTCGGAAGGCCTTGAGACTACTGAACGGGCACTGGTGGCTGGCCCTCAACAGCCACACGCTCCATGTTGATCCTCAGCTGGAACTGTCAGGGGTTGGGGCGACCTCTGACAGTCCAGATCCTCCGAGGGTTGTGCTCAACCCATCGCCCCTCAGTAGTGTTTTTGATGGAAACGAAAAATAAGCCGTTGAAGTTAGAGAGAATCCGCAGAAGTCTTCAATATGCACATAGTTTCTATGTGAATCCCGTGGGAGTTTCTGGCGGCCTAGCTCTTTGGTGGATGGATTCAGTTAGCTTGGATGTTAGATTTAGCTCTAAGAATCTTATTCGGTGTACGGTGGGCAGTGTGGCGTAGATAGTGTGTGGGCTGTTTTCTTTATCTATGCTCCTCCATCTAGATCGGATCGTAAGGAGTTTTGGAATTTTTTAATAAACCAAGCACGTCAGAATTCTTATCCGTGGCTGTGTGTTGGCGATTTCAATCAAATCAGCTCAATGTTCGAAAAGCAAAGTGGTATGGTGTGTAACAGATCCCAAATTGAAGGTTTTCAATCGATGATTTTGGAGTGTGCTTTGATGGATCTAGAATTCAAAGGCAATGCCTATACCTAGACAAACAACCAAGTTGGCGACGCCAATATTCGAGAAAGACTGGATAAAGCCTATGCTACGGTGGAATGGCGTAATCACTTTCCTTTTGCTCAGGTTCATCATGACAGTATCATTGGATCAGACCATTGCCCATTGATCATTCACTGCTGCCTTCCCCCAAAGCGGATTCCTCGGATTTTCAAATTTGAATCTATGTGGTCCACAAGTCCCGAGTGTGGTGAAGTTATTAAGCGTGCTTGGACCTCTTCAACATCTGGACACCCTATGACCCAATTGACCCAACGGCTGGATGCCTGCAGGAGAGATCTATTGGCCTAGAGCAAAACTCGGTTTGGTAATAATAAGAAATTGATTGCGGCTTGTAAACGCCAGTTAGCCCACCTTCAAGGTCTTCCTCCCACTCCTCAGAATTATCAAGACCAGGGTTCTATTCAATCTCAGCTCGAAGATCTCCTTCTTAGGGAGGAAATGTTCGCTCATCAACGATCTCGGGTGAACTGGCTTTCTTTCGGGGATCGTAATACTGCGTTTTTTCATGCAACTCTTACCCAACGCCGACAGAGGAACCAGTTGGTACGCCTCAAATCTGAGAGTGGGATATGGCTCGAATCTGAAGAGGACATTAATGCCCATCTTCACAATTACTTTGTTGATTTGTTTTTTTCAGATGGTCAGCGGGATTTGGCAGAGGCCTTGAGTGTGGTAAATCAAGTCATCACAACTGAGATGAACCTTCGGTTAATCAGGGAAGTTTCCAATGAAGAGATCCGAGTGGCGGTCTTTCAACTGGGCTCCGTTAAGGCTCCTAGACCCGATGGGTATCCTGGTTTTTTCTACCATCAATACTGGGATGAGGTCGGGTCTGAAGTTTGCATGGCAGTCCGGAGTTTCTTTACGAGTGGTTTTCTGCCTCCAGATTGGAATCACACTAATCTGGTCTTAATTTCGAAAATTAAAGCTCCGGAATTATTGTCGCACTTTAGACCCATTAGCTTGTGTAATTTTACTCTTAAGGTCATCACAAAAATTATGGCCAACCGTTTGAAGTGTGTGCTTAATCAAATTATCTCCCCAATCAATCTGCCTTTGTGCCCGGGCGAATGATCCAAGATAACATTCTTGTTGCTCATGAAGCTTTTCACTTTTTAAAGTTGCAAAAGAAGGGCAAACAAGCGAATATGGCAGTCAAACTTGATTTTAACAAAGCGTACGATCGGGTTCAATGGGACTTTCTTCAAGCCTTACTGCAAAGAATGGGCTTCCATGAGAAATGGGTCACTTGGGTTATGCAATGTGTCTCTATGGTTACGTTTGCGGTTTTCGTTAATGGAGCTGAACGGACCTCCTTCAGACCTTCTCGGGGACTCCGGCAGGGGGATCCTCTTTCCCCTTATTTATTCATTTTGGTGATTGAGGTGCTGTCTAAACTTCTTCATAGAAGCTTGAGGGCTTTGGAATTCTCGGGGATTCAACCGACACGAACATGCCCAACTTTGTCACATTTGTTCTTCGCAGATGATGCTCTTTTGTTCCTTCAAGCGGATGTCAACCAATGTCACAAAATTTCCCAAGTCTTGGATGTTTACAACAATGCCTCCGGTCAACGTATTAATTTTGGGAAATCCGGCATCCAATTTTCTCGAAACATTGGATTGGCTTTGAAACGTCAAATCTGTGAAGTTATGCACATGGGCCAAGTCAAAGAAGGAGCTACTTATCTTGGACTACCCACTTGCTGGGGCAGATCAAAAATAGAATCCTATAATTTCATTGTGGAACGGGTTCGTGAGAAACTTCAGGGATGGAAGCTTAAGTTACTCTCCCATGCGGGCCGGGAAACTCTCATCAAATCGGTTGCTCAATCTATCCTCACCTTTGCGATGGCTTGCTTCCTTTTTCCCAAGAAACTTTGTGCTGAATTGAATTCCCTGCTAAGTCATTTTTGGTGGAAAGGTGATCCGGAGAGTCGAGGTATCCATTGGACCTCATGGGATTTAATGTCCATGTCAAAGTTTAAGGGAGGGATGGGCTTCCGGAATTTCAACTCTTTTAACAAAGCTCTGTTAGCGCGCCAAGAATGGCGGTTGTGTAAGTTTTCCCACTCCTTTTGTGCTCAATTTCTCAAGGGATTGTACTACCCACATTCTGATTTTTGGCATGCTCGAAAAGGTGCAAAGGCATCTTGGGCATGGGCAAGTATTTTAGAGGGCCGAGAGGTGTTAAATCGGGGGGTTCGATGGCAAGTTTGTAACGGGCACTCCATTGATTTCTGGAATGACAAATGGGTTACTTCTTCTCCAGATTTCCGCATTCGATCTCGCCCTCCCTCTGACTGCTCTGTATCCAAAGTGAATGAGGCTATCAATCCTCATACCAAAAGCTGGAACAAGGCTCTGGTGCATAGATTAGTTTCTTCGGAGGAGGCTTCTGGGATTTGTGCGACCCCTATTGCAATTGTTAACAAAGCTGACCGTTTAATTTGGCACCATGATTCAAGAGGCAATTTTTCTGTCAAGTTAAGGTATCGAGTGGACTTTGAGCATCAACAGTCTCAAGTCGGTGTTAAGGCGTCCTCATCTTTCCAGGTTCCCGAGAATGTTTGGAAATTTTTATGGGCTCTCCCAATTCCTCCCAAACTTCGGCATTTTTGGTGGCGGGCCTGCAACAATCTCTTAGCTTCTAAGGCGAGCCTCTATCGGCGTAGATGTGCCACGGAAGCTTTATGCCCCATTTGCCATAAGGAATCAGAATCTGTGGAGCATCTGTTATGTGGGTGTGCATGGACTCGTGCCGTCTGGTTTGGCACCAGCTTATCTATTCCCCTTGTCGAAGGAACCATCGCCTCGATTCAACAATGGACTTGTGAGGTGTATCAAGCAATTGCAGACAAGCATGATCGAGTGGACTACGTGTGCAAGATGATTTGGTTGGCATGGCACATTTGGAAGAACAGGAACAACTATGTTTTTAATCACCTTTCCATTGATCCGGTGGCCACCATTTTTGCAGCTGAGAAGAGCTTCTGTGAATCGGCCAGCCATTCTACTCAATCCCCTCTCTCCTCAAGTTTATCCAGTCCTGCGCAAGATGCTCCCAGGACTTGGTCTCCTCCGCTGCCAGGAAGGTTCAAAGCCAACTGTGATGTGGCAATTAAGCTCGGCTCTTCAAGTGCATATATGGCTGTTTTAATCCGAAATTCTGAAGGCTATCTCATGGATTGGGTGGTCCGAATGGAGGAAGTGGGGTCTATCATGCAGGGCGAAGCTTCGGCCATCAGATGGGCGTGCCTTGTGATTCGAGATCTCAACCTGTCTCAAGTGGAAATTGTTAGTGACAACAAGGAGGTTATTCGCTTATGCGTCTCTGAGGATGCTCCGCCTTGGAAATGTGCTCCCATCATTGAGGATATCCGTAGCTTAGCTAACCTTTGTAATCTTTCTTTTTTGTGGACTCCACGTCTGGCTAACGAAGCAGCTCATTGGACTGCTAGGGCCTTTTTAAAAGGAGTTCTTCCTTCCAATTGGGTGCGTCATCATCCTGAAGGTCTCTGTAAGGCTTTAGCCTCGTCTTAATATATTCGGTTGTTCCAAAAAAAAAAACATCTAAAGAAATTCTTAAACCTATCAAGATATTAAGGCACTCAACCACAATGCTTGATCCTATTATTTGTGAAATTCGTTTGTTTATTGTTTGTCAGCATCGCACCTAAACTAGATTTTTACTAATAATTATATACAAGTAAAATAATAAAAATACAATTTTTTTTCCTTTCTTCTTCTCCTCCCTCTTTCTTTCTCTTCTCCTGCCTCTCTCTTCTCCTCATTTCATTTTCTCTGGTGCTCACCCTCCATCTCTCATTTTCTTTCTTTCCCTGGTTGCGAAATCCAATGAATTTGTTAAACCCGTTGATAGTGTCAGATAATTGCACTTTTGTATTTTGCTCCAATGGATATATCATCAAGTGTGTTATTAGTTGGTGAATTTGTTAATAGACTTGTTACGTTGTATTTGGTTAAAAAAAAATTAAAAGAATTTAAAAGATAAAAGAGAAAAAAATGTGAAATTAGATAATATATATATATTATATTTAAATTTTACTTATTTTTTTATCTTTTTCTTTCTAAATCTCTTTTTTAAATTTCTAAACTAAACCCAACTTTAGTAAAGGCGGAAGGAAAGTGAAGGCAGAAGAGATTGGTCCCGTAGGAGCTTTGCTTTTTCAATTTATTTTTTTAATATAATATATTATATATTTATATGTTTTAGTGGGCCTCATTCTTACATAATACATAATTTAACATACATCTGACTTAGAGCATCTTCAACTATTTAGTATTTTTTTCATCAAATTTGACTAAAAAATTGCTCATTTTCTCAATTTGATATCAATTGCTCCAACGGTGCATCAAAATCCCGTGGGTCAACCGGTTGGTCGACCGATCAGGCTAAATATATTTTTTTTTTTTACCTTTTTGAACTGTTTGAACCCACCTATGTGAACTGGGGGAGGGGCGACCGATTGGTCGACCGACGGGTCGACTGGTAAGGCAATTAATATTTTTTTTTTGGTTTCCCTCCATTTCTGTTCCCAATTCTTTTCCTATTTCTTTTTCCCTCCATTACATATATGTCGTTTTGGTTTACCTCTAACAATGATTTGCTTCTAAAATCTCATATAAACACATTATTCATATGCCAGACAACTCCACACAACTGATACGATCATAGCTTAAACAAAACAGAGTATAATGAATACCTTTAAATCCATGATATTGACTTCATTTTCATCCTCTTCTTCTTCCTCCTCCTCTGATGATAAGTCTCATGATGAATATATGGTCACACTTTTAGGGGTTTATGAGCAGAATAATAGTAGTATGCTTCAGATTTTTAAGTCAAGTGATAGCTCAAAGAAAATAGGTGGTTCTGTTATAGGCCATAGGTATATACGCAGAGATAGAAGGCAGGGTCATGATAGATTATTTGCAGATTATTTTACTATAAATCCAGTGTATTCACCTACAATATTTCGGAGACGTTTTCGAATGTGTCGTCCTTTGTATTTGCGAATTTTGAATGCAATCCAAGCACACAATTCATATTTTGTTCAAAAACAAGATACAGCTCATGTAGTTGGATTATCTCCCCTACAAAAAATAACTTCAGCGATGAGAATATTGTCATATGGTGTCGCAACAGATGCAGTTGATGATTACATACGTATCGGGGAAAGAACTGCATTTCAAAGTTTGCAACAATTTTGTAATTTAGTGATTGAAATCTTTGGAGTAGAATATCTGAGATCTCCGACACCAACTGACATTGCTAGATTACTTGCTATTGGAGAGGTTCAGGGGTTTCCTGGTATGTTGGGAAGTTTAGATTGCATGCATTGGGAGTGAAAAAATTGTCCAAAGACATGGCAAGGTCAATATGTAGGCCATCAAAAAAAGCCAACCATTATTCTTGAAGCAGTAGCATCTTATGACTTATGGATTTGGCATGCATTTTTTGGAATGCCTGGCTCACACAATGACTTGAATGTGTTGGACCAATTGCCTTTGTTTTCTGATCTTGCGCAAGGTAAAGCGCCCCTATCCATTACACTATTAATGGACATAGTTACGATATGGGTTATTACCTTGCTGATGGTATATACCCTCAATGGACAACACTGGTTCAAACAATTTCTTCTCTCCAAGGAGCAAAAAGACAGCATTTTGCAATGATGCAAGAGTCTGCCAGGAAAGATGTAGAGTGGGCATTCGGAGTCCTTCAATCTCGATTCGCAATTATAGGTGGTGCTGTACATTTTTGGGATCCGAAAATGCTTGCCAACATAATGAAGAGTTGCATTATATTACATAATATGATTGTTAAAGATGAGAGGGAGGAACACCTTGATTTCGATTATGAAATTTCATCAACCAACACACCAGTGCAACTTTCCTCTACTCTTACCAATGACTTCCAATCATTTTTGTCTCGTCATTTAGGTATTAGAGATAAGGATGCATATCATGCCCTCCGTAATGATTTAGTAGAACATATGTGGCATCTTCATGGTGAACACTAAATTCACCACATCAATACATGTAATTTTGTTTATAGTTTTGGAATGGAAGGTTGTCTTGTTTGTAATCTTCATTATGATGCACTATATTAACCAAGTAATTCAGAAGTTATGTGATGATATGCTGTTGTAATGATCCAATCTTTAATATTCAGAATTGTTTTATGTTCAATTCATGAGAATTACAAATGATAATAATCGTGTCTTAATTAGTTACAAATGATAATACCACATAAATTTAATAATCATGTCTTAAATTTTGTGTTCAATTCAATATTGATATGCCACAAATGATAATACCACATCCATTTATGCACATGTAATAATCATGTCTTAAATGATAATTTAATAATAATGTCTTAAATTACTGATGTTCATATGCATAATCATAATGTCTTAAATTACTGATGTTCATGTGCATAATCATAATTTAATAATAATGTCTTAAATTACTGATCTTAATTTAATAGTAATGTCTTAAATTACTGCATAATCATTATTTGTGCATGTACAAATTTATACAAATTTATTGATGTGCCATTCATTTACTGATGTTGATCTTGTCATTCATTTATTGCCTCAATTGAAATGCATTCAACATATAGAGTTAAAAAATACTTAATAATGTTGCCATTCATTTAGTCAGTGGATAAATGCATTCCACCTATATTCATGGCATACTACAGACACTGCATACGTTTGAATCACCTACCATTCATTTTACACACACCACCTACCATTCATTGAATTCATTCCACCTACCATGCCTCATTTTACACACACCACGGTTGTTGAGTATTAATTTCCTCACCACCTACCTCAATAATTCACCCTCTACATCAGCTCAAGATTGTATACAAACCTGTCATAAAAAAAATTCACTCTATTCACTGAATACCTCTACCTACAGATTGCCTCTATAAGAACACATTCACTGTATTCCCTCCACCACCACCTTCAAATTCGGCTTAACCAAATTCTAATCCTAAACTCTGCATATTCACTATATTGTAAGTGTGAATCCACAGAATTAGCAAGGTAAACCATCTGAATCAAGAAAGCCAACATCAGCAGGAACAAGAAGGCAGCATCCCAAAATAGAGTAAGTTGCATGGCACAGGTCAACCGGTTGGTCAACCGGCCCTTTGTTATTATTATTATTTTTTTTTTGCCTTTCAGTGTGCATGCTTTATTTGTTCAACTTTATGCTTTATTTGTTCAACTTCAACCTTCTCAAGAGCATAAAATTCATGTTTTAATCAAACTACATTCATGTTCAATATTTTAAAAATTAACTTTTGTGATACAGAACACATGCATTGGTATATGACGATTTTTAGTTTCAGTATGCACTTCTGAACAACAAACATTGCATAACATGAAGTAAAAATTAATGTGCCATTAAGCATACACCAATTAGTATGCACTTCAGTATAAAAATGACATGAAGTAAAAACACTTTAATATGCATTCTAATATTAAAACACTATAATATAAAAATTAATGTGCCATTCTAAGCATACACCAATTAATGCATAACATGAAATAAAAACACTGCATAAAAATGCTTTCCATTTCAGTATGCACTTTATTAGTATGCATTTTCCATTAGTATGCAAAACCAATTAGTATGCATACTAAATGCTTTCATGTTTTTCCATTTTAATATGCATTGTAATATTAAAACTACATTCATTTGAATTCTAAGTTCATTTTAAGTTCATGTTTGAATTCTATATTTATATTCAGCATAACACCAGAAAAACACCAAGCCAATTGTAATTCAGCTTTCATATGTAACACATATTCATTAAAATTCAACAGATATTGACATCATGCTTAGAACTAAAAGAACGAGACCACAAGTTGGTGAAAGTTCCAACCCTCCACAACGCCAAGAACATCAGCCTCAAAATCAGTCATAGCCTACTGATGATTTTCTCAGTGAAAGTCATGAACTAGCCTTTTCAAATTTCTCCAGTCGACCTATTGTAACAAGGAGGATGGTAAATCTGCCACCTCAATATGATACACTATTAGTTAGTAAACTTGAAGCAATGGGATGGCTAAATTTAATTAATTTACCCCAAAAGGTATATCTACGGCTGGTATCTTTATTTTATGTTCACCTAAGAGGTACTCAGGAAGAAGATGGAAATTTTACTCTTTTGTTATATGTGAAAGGAAAGGGTATATAGTTTGATATTCCTACTTTGGCAAGCATTATTGGAGTCGAGGTAGGTGATGAAAATATCCATTTTCAGAGTGAGGCTGAGTTAGCTAATATTGTTGGTAATGCTACTAATGTATATACTACTATTTGTCAGAACAGATTTACTTGGACTAGTTTACAAGCAAGACATTTAAAACCTTATCTTCAGATTCTTCACCGGTGGATTGTAAAAAATGTCACTCCAAAAAAGGACATCATGATGTGGTCCCATATTTTAATGCCTATTTGTTATACTGTTTTGAAGTTGGCCATAAGTTAGATGTGTGTTATATAATTATAAAAGAAATGATGTTCGCAAATCAAGCTCAATTCACGGGCCGGTCATTACTGTTTGGGGCACTGTTGACAAAAATTTTCAAACATTTTAGGGTTCGCCTTGTAGATGAAATGGAGATCAAAATTCGTTCACCCATTAATTAGTATACAGTGACCCGTGCTGGTACAGCCTTCAATTTAATGGAAAGTGTTAATGCTCCAGAAGATTCAGAAGATGAAGTCCCACCAGATGATGCTCCAGAAGATGCTCCTACCAATGTGATGCGATCAAGTGAACAACCTCAATATTGGACTGAGTTTTTGGCCATGGAAGAACAACGTTATAATCAACGCGTTCAATGGGAACATCAAATGGCTAATCAGGTCAATTCATTGGGTACTCAGTTTGATACATTTGCAACTGCGCAGAACTCATTAATTCAACAATTTGGTGAGTTCCGTGTGGACATTGAAAGATGTCATGAAGTGGCAAACAATCGCATAGATAGGATTGAGCATCGCGTAAATGACATATACCATCACTACTTCCCTCCTTCACCACCACCACCAGATAATGACTGTTGATGTGTTTGACATTATGTATTTACATAGTTTTGTATTTTGTTATTTGAACAACTTTTTGTTGGGTCACTTTGTTAAAGAGGACGAGGTTATTTAAAACCTATTCAATTATGACATTGGCCTATTCAGTTATTACCACTTCATATTGTAGTTTTTTATTTTAATGCCTATTTGACAAAGGACATGATTATGTACATTCTGAAAATGCTACAAAAAGGTCATTATTCAGTTATGATTTTCTGGTATAAATCCACATTGAACTTGAAATATGATGTTCCATAAATCATTATGTTCCATTTAATAAAATTGTGATTACATGATTACTTATTACATTAATAATTCCAATAAAACTAACCAATACAAGTTATATACTACTATTTTTAAATAATAAAACCAATAGATGAAACTCACTAATACAGAACCTTTCAAGGCAATCTATTAGTTGTTCGAAATAAAATCTGTTGTTGAAGATCTTCGTAGTACGCCCTTTGCATAGGATTTAAAATTGTCATGTCCATTGACATTATTTTATGATCTTCATTTCGTTGTTCTCTTTCATTCATCATAGATAGGAGTTTTAGTTGTTCCTCCCTATCTTCGGCTCTTCTTTGACGCTCTGCAGCCTTCTGCTCACGGTCTATCGCCTTTTGTTCATATCGCTCAATAGTTCTAGCGGAGATAGTTTATAACACTTTAACAATTTTGGATTGGTTGGCAGCTATTTCATCAAATCTACTATCGTGCTTTGTTTGATTCTTCAACTTCTCTTTCGCTGCCTTAGTACCAATTGGTCGTGTTGATGTATTAGATGGTTGTTCGTGCACCGCATTATTCTGGTTGGATTGAAATGACTCATATTCAGTTGGTGGATTCGAAGATGGATCAGCATGTTGCGTGCTTCTTTTGGGTTGTGATCGAAATTCATCACACTTACAACTTCGACGCAAAATATTCCAACATGTATCAAATGTGAAATGTTTTTTCTGTATTGCATGATACATCCGCTTCGCTTCAGCGACCTACAAAAAAAAATTACAAACATTTCAATAACAGGTATACATTTAGAAAAGAAAATTGATATTTAATAACACAAATAAATTTTACTCTGTCTATCTCAGTTGTTCCACTTTGTTGCCTCAGTTGAATTTGTTCAAGAAAATCACAGAATTTATTAATTGCCTTTTGCATGCCAGACCAACGGTGAGACAAAGAAATACAGTTTCGATTTGATTCACCGCTCAATTGTGAATTAAAATAAACAAGTATTCGTTCTCAAAATATAGCCATAGTCTGACTATTACCAATAATAGGATCTTGAGAGACTGCTAACCAAGATCTACATAAAGTTTCATCTTCTATAATTGTGAACGCTTTACCACGAGAAACACGAGAAGTTTCTGAAATAAAATGATTATCACTGTTCTGCGTGTTCTGCTCTCGTGAAGTTTCCGACATAAAATTAATATCAGTGTGCTCCAACATTTGTTCCTTAAACATTTCAAAATCTTCCATAGTTTGGAAAAAATACAGTACATACTAACTTATTGAAAAATATTAGAATGATATACACTCAACCTTAGAATCAGATAATTTAATCAAATAATATAAATTAAAATTTCAAGGGAAAAAAATTTCTAATGACACAAAAGAAACAAAATTCACAGCATATAATGTAATATTATTCTGAAAATGAAATACTCTGTCAACTTGATATACGAAACAGATATATTTTATAGAGCACATCATCAACGGTAAATTTTCAAAATACTCTGTCCATTCAATGGTAAATTATTAGAACGGCTAGTTCTGAAATATGTATATGAGAAACAGATATATTTTATAGAGTACATCATCAACAGTAAATTTTCAAAATACTTTGTCCATCCAACGGTAAATTATTAGAACGACTAGTTCTGAAATATGTATATTAGAGGTAACAATTTCAATTATATTTTGAAGGGAATTTAAATTTATATCACCTTTCAAATTATTCATAATCCACAAAATAACCTATCTCAAAATAAACCAGTTTAAACCAATCAGTTCAAACCAGTTCAAACCAGTTCATTACTGTTGTCGCAGAATTGATCAACCCGGTCGACCGGTTGGTCAACCGGCTGGTTGACCGGTTGATCTCTAATGGTCACGCACACAGTAAAGCAATTCAAACCAACCAGTTCACAGTTCAAACCAACCAGTTCAAACCTGTCGCAGAATTGATGAACCGGTCGACCGGTTGGTCAACCGGCCAGGCAACCGGTTGGTTGACCGGTGCCTCTCCTCCAGCGGTCACACACAGTAATTTGTTGAAATCTGTACCCTGTTCTCAGTTTGATGATTTTTTTGTTGAATTCTCATTTTGATATCAATTTACTGAAACCGTTAGAGCACTAAAAAATGACTTTTTTACCAAAATTCAAATCTGATGCCAAGTTTGGTTCACCGTTGGAGATGGTCTTAGGGGTGTAATTTTGGCCCATGGCCCGTAGGTGGCTTGAAACCCGCCCACGACTCGAGGTTAGCCAGCCTGTTAAGGCCCGTTTAGGCCCGAGCCCAAGCCCAGCCCGAGGCCTTGGGCTTGGGCCTGGGCCATCGTTTTGAAGTCGGCCCGGCCCATTGGCCCACTCAAAAGGCCGGCCCGAGGCCCGGCCCGCCCGATGCCTAGTGTTATTTTTGATGAAAAATAATAAAATTTCGGTGAAAAAAAAAAAATTTTGTTTAGGCCCACCCAAAGCCCAAGCCCATGGGCTCGACCCGAGGCCCGGCCCACTAGTCCGTCCAAAGCCCAAATACCCCTGGGCCTGGGCTTAGTTTTCTGGCCAGTGGACCGACTTAACTCGGCCCAATTTTTTGGTGGAAGCCTGCAAAACCCGACATAGGCCCGGCCCGAGCCAGAATGGGCCAGGCCAGGCCAAAATTACATCCCGATTCTGACTGTATTATTAGAGCACACTGTCAATCTCTAAATTAACAAATAATACACATAAATAGATCTCATTTTTAATAATTTTATCATGTAATATACTTTAACACATTTTTTATTACACTATTGAAATGTTATAACTGTGACAAGCTTCGAAACTTCTGACATGCTTAATGGGTATGTTGGCACTTCCATTGCAGCACAATTTTCAATCCACAACTAGCCAAAAATTTGTTTGTTCAAAAAAAAAAACTAGGCAAAAAATTGGCATTTGACACTAACACACTCATTAGTATGTCGATTGTAGATGCTAATGGGGGAGTCGGCTCGGTATAATTCCCTCCCTTTTGGCAACAAAAAAAAAAAAGTAATTTATTGATTTATTTGAATTATATTACATTTATATATTTTTATATATTCTTTTGTAATAAATAAAAAAATAAATATTACATAAAACAAACTTAAAATCAAAATTTAACTAAAATACACTTCCAATAACGTAATAAAACAAACACAAACACTTTTAACTATAAAAAATGTTAGAAATTTATAAAATTCTATCAAAATTTTTATAAAATATTTACATGAACGTAAATCTGCATTGCATAAAATTTGTGATAATTTTTTTTAAAATTCTTGACATTATTCTTTAATCGTCGTATTAGTATATATGCCTGTAAATAGTAAAAAATGATTGACACAAAAATTTTAAAAAAAAATCAATTTACATTGGTCATTTTTTTTTTTTTTTTTAAGATTGATCATTTACATTGCTCATTTAATAAATAGTAATACTACTAAAATTAATAAATATACTAATTAAGACATGAAACTTATTGCTAGCCAAAAAAAAACTTATAGGGTTCGTTTGGGAAGTGGGTTGACTTTTTGACTATTTTAGCCTGTGACTAAAAAGTCTCGTTTGGGAAGGACTTTTTGGTTTTTTTGACTTTTTATGAGAAAAAAAATGTAATGATTATGGGTTGGATATGATGTTTTGTTTTATTGAGCTAAAAAGCCTATTTTGTCTTTTTGTGACTAAAATAACCCCAAACCCAACTCAACGCTTCTTCCCAAACGAAGCCGAAGTAATGATTTTCGAACCGAAACACAGGCCCAATCCACTCATCTGTTACATTTATGGTGGTTGCCAACAGACCCCATTTTATTCGGAATAAGTTCTCTTTCATATTTGTGAGTCTCAATTCGGATTTATTTTGATGATCAAGATCGTTTATTTCATAAGTTTTACAGTAAAGGTTATTCATACAAAAAATTAGATTTATTAGATAATTATAAACACATAAACAAATCACGTTTTATTTTACAAAATAAATGGTTTAAGTTTACAATCATATTTGGTATTTATTTTATAAAACTGTTACGCCCTAAAATAAATATGATAAACCCATCTAATTTGCGGGAATAGAATTGAAACAACATACTTTTCTTCGTCAGAGTTAATATACAAACAGTGACACATGCGATAAGCATTCATTAATGTCCTATCCTGAATCTACAGCATGTGTTACTAGTAATCAAAATATAAAAGTTGAACAGGTAATTAAATGCCCTAACGGCTTACATCTTTCCAAGTCAATCCTTGGTTACAACAAAATGAGTCTAGCTTAATACAGTTAAAGCCCTTGGATATACAAATTAAATACAACAAAAATGAGTCCTTACTCCAAGCTATTATCATGGCGAAGGCATGTCACCAGCACCTGAAAATGGTTTTTCTCAATAAGGAGAGCCAAAGCCCCATAGAAATAATCTGACACAATAGATGAATCTTAACAAAGATATAAGTATGGAATGTATGTCGAATGCCCATCATAAAATCGATCATATCTTACAAAATCATAATATGTCAAATTCTTTATTCCAATTTATCTTATCTCAGTTTCATTCATATCAATTTATTTCACCTTGTTAATCATATTATTTAATTTTGATGATGTCTAAAATATATTATTTAATATACATATTATTTGACACAAAATATTATCTTTTTAAAATATATATATTTGTTAAATATTATTTAAATAAAAATATTTTCAAAAGCTTTACTATTCACTTTTTGAAAAATAAGGTTAATTACTATTCATCTTTTGACAAAACGATTAGTTCAAAATATATATTTGTTAAATATTATTTAAATAAAAATATTTTCAAAAGATTTACTATTCACTTTTTGAAAAATAGGGTTAATTACTATTCATCTTTTGACAAATCAATTAGTTATATAATTTTGATAAAAATGATTAATTGATTGTATTATTTTGACAAATTTGATATTTATGGGTTGTCTTGTTTTGACAAAATTGATATGGAGTGGTAAAATATATTTAGTTTAAAATCTCTACAACTTGTACAATATTTTAAAGAGGGCATATATTTTTAGATCCATCATAAATATTATTTAAAGAGATTTTTCTGTGTATGCAAATATTTGATCGTAACATATATAATGTTATATGCGAATACATCACGGCGCTTATTAAATTTTTTACATTACATTGATTATATCATATCACACTACACTACATTGATTACATCATATTATAATCAAACAAAAAGAAAAGATGGAGTTATATATATGTATATATATATATCTTATAAACAAGATGGAGCAAATCATTTAAGTTTTTGAAAGTTGTGAACTTTGTATTAAATTGTCTACAAAAACGGTGGCTCCATGTTTGACAAAACAAAAAGAAAAAAATCAGTTTTATTTTTATTTTTATCATTTGCTGACTATTTAAAATTAAGGAGTGTGCTTATGTAAGCGATGACATCAAGAGCCTGCTTATGTAAGCCATGACATCAAGAGCCTGCTTATGTAAGCCATGACATCAGGAGCATGCTTATGTAAGCGATGACGTCAGGAGCGCGCTGATGTAAGCCATGACGTCAGCAAGGAGCGTCCAACGGGTATATTTTTGTGTATAAATAGAAGTGTTGGATGTGGAGAAGAACCAAGAACTTGAAGAGAAAAATTTTTCTGTGAGCTCCAAAATTCTGAGTATTCTGCTCTTTCACTTTCAGATCTAAATCTAGCATTTGTTCTTACACTTTCATATCTACTCTTTGTGAGAGAATTGTTGTAAAAGAGGGTTTAAATTACCCTTATTCTTATTCCTAATTTTTTAGAGAGATTCTGTAAGAGTAAGGCTTTTATTGTTGAGTGAGGCTCAATAGATAAGAGTAAGTCCTGTGCCAAATCCACAAGCTTGGTGGTGTAATTATCCAATTGATAGTAAAGAAATTCTCAAGGAGGTTCCTTGGGAGTGGGCGAGGTCGTGCGTTTAACCACTATAAATTGCGGTGTTTGATTTTCTCTCTCTCTATCTCTCTTACATTTATATTGATAATTATTATTCTGTTTGTTTTATTTATTCAAATTTTGAATATTGTGTTAATATTAATACTGTGAAATTTTTAATAACCCAATTCACCCCCCCTCTTGGGTTGCCTATCTGGGATAACAATTGGTATCAAAGCCTAGACTCTAGTTTCTGTGACTTAACCGTCTTAGAGTAGATCATGGCAACCCCTAGTTATTCCTTACCCGAGGGACAAGCATCTAATAGGCCACCTCTATTTAGCGGCACAAATTTTAGCTATTGGAAAACTAGGATGACCATACATATTCAATCTAATGATTATGAATGTTGGAAAATTATTTGCAATGGTCCAAAAATTCCTACCAAAACTGTAGATGGACGTAGGGTACCAAAACCTGAAGATGAGTGGGATGAATCAGATACTAAACTGGCCCAAATTAATGTCAAAGCTACAAACATGTTGTACTGCGCCTTAGATGCCAACGAGTTCAATAGAATTTCCACTTGTAAAACCGCAAAAGAAATTTGGGACAAGCTTATAGTAACTCATGAGGAACCGAACAAGTTAAAGAATCTAGAGTCGGTTGCTAGTCCATAATTATGAACTTTTTAAAATGAAGCCCGATGAAACTATTCCTCAAATGTTTACTCGTTTCTTGATATTATTAATGGTTTAACTTCTCTTGGCAAAATATATACTAATGCTGAAATTGTAAGAAAAGTGCTTAGGTCATTGCCAAAAGTTGGGAGACAAAAGTCATTGCCATTATCAAGCCAAGGACTTATCAAAGCTAAGTCTAGATGAGTTAATGGGATCTCTCTTAACTCATGAGCTCATAATGCAAGAAGGAAAAGAAGAGGAGGACACCAACAAGAAGAAAGGAATAGCCTTCAAATCCACTTCGAAACATCAAGAGGAAGATGATTCAGATGAGGATGAGGAAATGGCATTCATCACTAGAAAGTTCCAAAGGTTTGTGAAAAAGAAACAAGGCGTACGAAATTTCTTGAAAAGACTTCAACAATGAGGATTTTCAAAGAGGAGAAAATCACAAAAATCAAGTAACTCGCTACATTTAATGCAACAAACGGACACTACAAATCGAGAATGTCGAACTTAAGAAAAAATTCAAGAAGGACAAGAAGAAAGCTATGATTGCAAAGATGGGGAGAAGATAGTGATGAAAGCGACACGAACCGAAGTTTGCAAAAACGAGGTTGCTAATCTATGTTTAATGGCACTTGGAAATGAAAATGAGGTAAATGATGAATATTTTACATTTGATGAATTACAATTAGCTTTTGATGAATTACATCTGAATTTAAGAAACTTAGTTTGAAAAATAATTGTCAAAAGAAAGTAATTTCAAGCTTATCAAAAGAAAATGAATCATTGACTTCCAAGATAAATGTTTTAGAAAATGAAGCCACGAAAATGAAAAAGGAAAATGAGATTTTAACTCAAAAAGAGTCTTCAATTTGAAAAACATTTAGTTGTATTGCAAAAAAAAACGAGTCTTTAAAAATGAGCAAATTATTTTGAAAGAAAATATTGAAGACTTGAAAACTACTCTTTCAAAGTTCACTCAAGGTAGAGACTTTAGATAAAATTCTTAAAAATCAAAACCGCACTTTTGGTAGAGCCGGAATTGGATATAAACCTTTTTCAAAAGTAAAAACTGCAAAAAATGGCTTTGTATATGCATCTTCTAATCACTCTCATCTCACATGTCATTTTTGTGGAACAAAAGGTCATATTTCACCTTCATGTCCTATTAAAAGAAATCCTTTTGCTAAAATAAAAAAGATGTGGGTCCCTAAGGATATCTCAAGAGTGTCAAATTCTAACTTTTATGGACCCAAGAAAAAATGGGTACCAATAGAGAAATCAAATTTTTGTAGGTATGCTTCAAGACAAAATCCAGTAACGATAGATGGTATCTCGACAGTGCATGTTCGAGGCACATGACTGGAAATAAAGCTATGTTCGCCACACTCCAACCAAAGGATGGGGGATATGTGACTTTTGGCGACAATAGCAAGGGTAAAATCATTGGGGTAGGAAGTATTGGTAAAAATCCCTCTCCTATTATTGAAAATGTTTTACTTGTTGAAGGTTTAAAACATAACTTGCTTAGTATTAGTCAATTATGTGATAAAGGTTATAGAGTTATTTTTGAGAAAACGCATTGCACTATTGAAAACACTCTAGAAAATAAAACTTTATTTATAGGTTATAGACATGAGAATGTATATGTGTTTGATTTGCACGATTTGTCTTCTCATTCTAATATTAAATGTTTATCTGCTATAAATGATAATGGTTGGCTTTGGCATAGAAGATTAGGACATGCACATTTTGATTTAATTTCCAAACTTTCAAAAATGAGTTAGTCATAGGATTACCAAAATTGTTTTTGAAAAAGATAAACTTTGTGATGCATGTCAATTTGGAAAACAAACTAGAATTTCTTTTAAATCCAAAAATATTGTTTCAACTACTAGACCACTTCAACTCTTGCATATTGATCTATTCGGACCATCTAGAACATTAAGTTTAGGAGGAAAATCTTATGCCCTTGTTTGTGTTGATGATTATACTAGATATACATGGGTATTATTTTTAGCACACAAAAATGAAGCTTTTTATAATTTCTCAAAACTTTGTAAAAGAATTCAAAATGAGAAAAATCTTAATATTTGTAGTATTAGAAGTGACCATGGTAGAGAATTTGAAAATGATGATTTTATTATGTTTTGTGATAACTTAAGAATAGATCATAATTTTTCAGCCCCTAGGACTCCTCAAAGAAAAGCGGTGTGGTTGAAAGAAAAAATAGAACTCTTGAAGAAATGGCTCAGTACTATGCTTTGTGAAAATAATTTACCTAAATATTTTTGGGGAAGTCATAACACTGCATGCTATGTTATAAACCGTGCCATGATTAGACCTATTCTTAAGAAACCCCTTATGAACTTTGGAAAGGAAGAAAACCTAATATTAGTCACTTGCGTGCTTTTGGTTGTAAATGCTTTGTATTAAATAACAATAAAGATAACTTAGGAAAATTTGATGCTAAATCGGATGAGGCTATATTTCTTGGTTATTCTATGTCTAGTAAAGCTTATAGAGTATTCAATAAAAGAACTCTACTTGTTGAAGAATCTGTGCATGTTGTTTTTGATGAATCTAACGATATTATTTCCAAGAATCTTGTGAGTAATGATATTGTAGAAAATCAACCAAGCATGGAGAGCATTTACAAAAAGGAAAATGAAGAAAATCCATTACGCGAACAAGAAGAAGAAATGACAATGGAGAAACTTCAAGAAATATATGCTCTTCCAGAAAGTGACTCAAATCTACCAAAAGAATGGAAGTATGCTCATGGCCACCCCAAAGACCTCATCATAGGTGATGCGGCGGAAGGTATAAAAACTCGTTCCTCTATTAGAAATATTTGTGGTAACTTAGCATTTGTTTCACAAATTGAACCAAAATCATTTTTAGAAGCTGAAAATGATGAAAACTGGATTTTAGCAATGCAAGAAGAATTAAATCAATTTGAAAGAAATGAAGTTTGGTTTTTGACCCCTCGACCTAAGGATCATCCTGTTATTGGTACAAAATGGGTTTTTCGAAATAAAATGGACGAATCTGGAGTTGTTACTAGAAATAAAGCTAGATTAGTAGCTCAAGGCTATAATCAAGAAGAGGGAATTGATTTTGATGAAACTTTTGCACCAGTTGCTAGACTTGAAGCTATTAGAATGTTACTTGCTTTTGCATGTTTTAAAGATTTTAAATTATATCAAATGGATGTTAAAAGTGCTTTTTTAAATGGGTATATTTCAGAGGAAGTCTATGTTGAACAACCTCCCGGTTTTGAAAATCATAAATACCCGGATCATGTTTTCAAACTTTCAAAAGCTTTATATGGCTTGAAACAAGCTCCTAGAGCATGGTATGAAAGATTGAGTAATTTTCTACTTGACAAAGGTTTTTGTAGAGGAAAAATTGATACAACACTTTTTATAAAAATCAAAAATGAAGATATGCTAATTGTTCAAATTTATGTTGATGATATCATTTTTGGTGCTACTAATGAAAATTTGTGCAAAGAGTTTGCTAAAGACATGCAGGGTGAGTTTGAAATGAGTATGATGGGAGAATTAAATTACTTCCTTGGTCTACAAATTAAACAAACTAATGATGGAATACATTTAAATCAAACGAAATATATCAAAGATCTACTCAAAAGATTTGAAATGGAATCATCAAAGCCGGCAGCAACTCCAATGAGCACATCGATAAAAATCGACAAAGATGAGCAAGGTAAACCTGTAGATGAAAAGAAATATCGAGGTATGATTGGTTCTTTACTCTATCTTACTGCAAGTAGGCCCGACATAATGTTTAGTGTTTGTATGTGTGCACGTTTTCAATCTGCACCGAAAGAGTCACATATCACCGCAGTCAAACGTATTTTCAGATATCTTGTTGGCACTCAAAATTTGGGATTATGGTATCCTAAGGGAACCACCTTTGAACTTTTTGGTTACTCAGATGCCGACTTTGCGGGATGTAGACTTGACCGAAAAAGCACTAGCGACACTTGTCATTTTCTTGGACACTCACTCACTTCTTGGTTTTGCAAAAAACAAAACTCGATTAGCTCGTCAGCTATTTGAAGCGAGAATACATTGCGCCATTGGGTGTTGTGCACAATTGCTTTGGATGAAACAACAACTTCAAGATTTTGGACTTCACTATGACAAAATTCCTATAAAATGTGACAACACAAGTGCAATTAATCTTTCAAAAAATCCTATTCAAAGACTCACGCACTAAACACATTGAAATAAGGCATCATTTTCTAAGAGATCATGTACTCAAAGGTGACATTGAACTCGAATTTGTGCCTACAAATTGTCAATTAGCTGACATATTTACCAAGCCTCTAAATGAAGAACAATTTTGTTATATTAGAACAGAACTTGGTATGATGAATACTCCCATATAATGTTTATATTAAAAAATATTTTAATAAAATAAATATTGTAATAATAATAATTATTATAAAAAATAATAACAATAATAATATACATATATTTATATATATAATTTCTCTCTCCCTTTCCGTCTCTATCTTCTCACCCACTCTCTCCTTTACTTTCACTTTCTCTCGGCCTCTCACTCTCTCCTTCCTCCTCAGCCGACTTCATCTCCATAATCACCATCATCTACAATCATCTCTACCATCCACAAAATCACTTTCATCACTATCACCATCCACCCAAATCCCTCACCAATATTCCGAAACCCCATCACTGTTCTACCAAAAAAAAAAAATTCTGCATCACCATCCGATCCATCAAGATCCATTGCCGATCTACAAAAATTCACCACCGATCTATCCACTCTTCTCCATTTCTTCCGAGCATCAAGGTCCTCACCGATCAACATGATAAAATTATTGTTGCACTGTGTTGTATTTTTTTACTTGTTATATGTGCTCCAAATTCTCTTAGATTTAATATTGGATGCTTCTACCTTGATTGAAGTATTTGTTTTTATTTTTATTTTCTCCTTTTATGCTAGTGCACTTGGTGTAGTTGTTTATGGCCAGATCTTAAGGGCCTTTGGTGTCATAGATTGGTAATTTATTTCTTCAATTTTATGTAATTTCTAGTGCATTAATTCAGGGGGAGGCTCTGTGCATAATTTTAGGGGGAGTATATATACATTTTTTTTCTTATCTGCCATACTTCTTATCTGCACCAACAAATAATATAATTTTTTTTGTGTGAATACAGAATTTTAAAAAAAAAAAAAAAAAAAAAAAAATTATAACAAAAATCAAATAAATAAATAAATAAATAAGGAAGAAATGCTCGAAATTTTATTTCAGAAAAAGAAAATATTACTCGATTACATGTAAATTTTCAGAAGGCTTCACGGATTTTTTCTTTTTCACTTCTCTCAACAATTTTTCATGAGCCTCTTTTACATGCCTCTCTCTATTTTCAATTTCTGTGAGTCTTGGCATTATCACCGTTGCATAATAATGCACTGCATTCTCCAACTGTGCATTTTTCCTTTTTAGCTCTTTCTTCTCCTTAGCCATATTAACTACTTGTTGTTTTAACAAGCACACCTCATCTCTCCATTCTTGATTTTCTTGTACTCTTACTTGTAATCGTCGCGCCATATTGGTAGCTGGTCATGGCTTGTGTACTAAGAGCCATAGTGTTATTAATAGCATCGAAATCATTTCGATTGCTAATATCACTCGAACCCTCATTTACAGCATAGTATGTGCACTGTCATCGGTACTCTCTCATTCTTGCATTACATGCACTTCATGCAGTCCGACTCATTGATCGACAAGGTAAGGAATGACATGATTACAAACGGCTACAACAAATTTTCTCTCAAAACACTTGATGATTTTGTATCTTTGCCTCTGATCTGTATCACATTTTATACACTCCATTGCTCCATTACTCGATCCATATCTGATATATCTGCTCAAATCTTTTGTTTGTCCATATTTCCTGCGCTTGGGATGCCCCACAATCCCCACATTGATTCCGACAAAGACGACGGCCCACTATTTTTTATTTTGGCGCTCAAATTATTGTCTCAAATGTGTTTGTTTCTTCTCTTCATTTTTATTTTGATGATGTCAAAGGGGGAGAAAAAATATGATTTTAAAAATTATATGTTGCAGGGTTATCAAAATTATCAAAATTATAAGTTGCAGAGTTGTCAAATATTTTTGTCAATTTTATTTTGTGTCAAATCCATACACATATTGCCATCATCAAAAAGGGGGAGATTGTTAATCATATTATTTAATTTTGATGATGTCTAAAATATATTATTTAATATACATATTATTTGACACAAAATATTATCTTTTTAAAATATATATATTTGTTAAATATTATTTAAATAAAAATATTTTCAAAAGCTTTACTATTCACTTTTTGAAAAATAAGGTTAATTACTATTCATCTTTTGACAAAACGATTAGTTCAAAATATATATTTGTTAAATATTATTTAAATAAAAATATTTTCAAAAGATTTACTATTCACTTTTTTGAAAAATAGGGTTAATTACTATTCATCTTTTGACAAATCAATTAGTTATATAATTTTGATAAAAATGATTGATTGGTTGTATTATTTTGACAAATTTGATATTTATGGGTTGTCTTGTTTTGACAAAATTGATATGGAGTGGTAAAATATATTTAGTTTAAAATCTCTACAACTTGTACAATATTTTAAAGAGGGCATATATTTTCAGATCCATCATAAATATTATTTAAAGAGATTTTTACGTATGCAAATATTTGATCAGAACATATATAATGTTATATGCAGAATACATCACGTGCGCTATTAAATTTTTTACATTACATTGATTATATCATATCACACTACACTACATTGATTACATCATATTATAATCAAACAAAAAGAAAAGATGGAGTTATATATATGTATATATATATATATATCTTATAAACAAGATGGAGCAAATCATTTAAGTTTTTGAAAGTTGTGAACTTTGTATTAAATTGTCTACAAAAACGGTGGCTCCATGTTTGACAAAACAAAAAGAAAAAAATCAGTTTTATTTTTATTTTTATCATTTGCTGACTATTTAAAATTAAGGAGTGTGCTTATGTAAGCGATGACATCAAGAGCCTGCTTATGTAAGCCATGACATCAAGAGCCTGCTTATGTAAGCCATGACATCAGGAGCATGCTTATGTAAGCGATGACGTCAGGAGCGCGCTGATGTAAGCCATGACATCGCAGGAGCGTCCAACGGGTATATTTTTGTGTATAAATAGAAGTGTTGGATGTGGAGAAGAACCAAGAACTTGAAGAAAAAATTTTTTCTGTGAGCTCCAAAATTCTGAGTATTCTGCTCTTTCACTTTCAGATCTAAATCTAGCATTTGTTCTTACACTTTCATATCTACTCTTTGTGAGAGAATTGTTGTAAAAGAGGGTTTAAATTACCCTTATTCTTATTCCTAATTTTTTAGAGAGATTCTGTAAGAGTAAGGCTTTTATTGTTGAGTGAGGCTCAATAGATAAGAGTAAGTCCTGTGCCAAATCCACAAGCTTGGTGGTGTAATTATCCAATTGATAGTAAAGAAATTCTCAAGGAGGTTCCTTGGGGAGTGGGCGTGGCAGCGTCGAACCACTATAAATTGCGGTGTTTGATTTTCTCTCTCTCTATCTCTCTTACATTTATATTGATAATTATTATTCTGTTTGTTTTATTTATTCAAATTTTGAATATTGTGTTAATATTAATACTGTGAAATTTTTAATAACCCAATTCACCCCCCCTCTTGGGTTGCCTATCTGGGATAACACACCTCAATTTATGAGCCATGTTCCTTATTATCCAAACCACCCAACTGAGACTAAAACTCAGTGGTTCTCAAACCTACATAATCAATACACAGCGCTTCAATTTGCCATTTTACGAAAATTTCATCCGCGAGAATCAGCATCTATGTATATGCGCGATTTTCGGGACTTATACTCAGGACACACAGGCTAACTTAATTCAATGGAGTCCATTCCCTTTCTCCTCCCACATATGGAGTACGTCCACTTTCTCCTCCTAAATATCATACATGTATAATGTATTATAACACAATCATATTCAATGACAACAATAAGAGATTAGTTTCAATTCGCCTAATCTTTATGCAATTTCTACAATAATCATGACTATCCTTCACCGATAGCTCAAAACAGATATTTCTAAACAAATATACAATCTTTACAACAGATAAATTATCTAAATTCCCATAGATACGAGATAATACATATCTGACTCCACCATTTATATGAACAATCTTCCAATTTCACACTTTCACTACTAATTCCATTATTTATACAAAATAATTATTTGAGTCATTTTAGGGTCAAGCTTCCTTTTTTTCCAAGTTCATCCCAAACACCAAAATCAACTATTTTAACACAATACAAGTTCATATCTATTCCCATAACCGTCTCCATTACACTCATTCGAAAACCACCTCTTGAGATTTTAAATCAAAACCCTAAGTTTGTCTAAAGTCCTCCAAATCCCAGTCTTGTCCATACAACATCAAATAACTAAGTTAAAAACCATGTGAAAGTGTAAAAAATCTCTACTTCAAGCTTAGAAGACCAAAGGAAAAGATGGAGGAACTTCAAAGACGCTGAAACCAAGTTTTAATCGAATCAAAAGAGAGCCCTTGAGACGTACCACCTTTTTAACAAAGGCACACGGGTGGAGAACCTACTAGATCTAGGTAAAAATGTAGAGAGAGAGAGAGAGAGAGATAGAGAGAGTTGATCTAGGGCTTTTGAAAGAAAAAAGTCAAAAAGTGATGTAAAAATGTGTTTCTGCGAATTGATATATGTGCAACTCGCCCGAGCGCAAGAGTTGTTGCTTGAGCAACCAGACACAAATAAGTCACCTCGCTCAAGCATAGAATGCACACTCCCAGAAGTTTTACGACATAAGAACAATGCT
Organism: Camellia lanceoleosa; assembly: GCA_025200525.1. NCBI lineage: Eukaryota > Viridiplantae > Streptophyta > Magnoliopsida > Ericales > Theaceae > Camellia > Camellia lanceoleosa. The sequence continues at coordinate 129,609,601 of CM045765.1, forward strand.
CAAGCGCAAGAGTTCTCGCTCGAGTGAAGAACACTACTGTAACGCCCTGTATTTTATTACTCAGATAACCTTACCAATATTCATTAATTAAGTCCATTTACAGATAACATTTCATCCTTGGATGAAATGATGAATAATTAAATATACACATTCCCTCTCGTTATACAATCCATATAAATAAAAGAAATGCCCTGAGGCTTACAATAAAAGAGAGGACATTACTCTTTACAAAAAAAATAGCACTCAGCCAAACAACAAATGAAGTAGTACAATCCATCACTACATTATACTTATGAAATGGTAAAAACTATTATTTGATCTTCAAATCCGAAAAGCATTCCCTGTACACATGTACAGGCAGGGGGTGAGCAACCACTAGCTCACCAAGCAATCTCATATTAAAACATTAGAAGATATGCAGGTACCAAAATACTCATACATATACGTGAAATCATATCATGTCAAAACCATATGATTTTATTACATAATCTCTTAAATCTAATTTATTTAATTAATCACAACAAGTTAACTTAAATAAATAAACATGTTTCAATAGCAACAAGACATCATTTTTAATTAGTTCAATTATCTCATTATCAATTGAATCAAATAATTAAATAATTTATCAAATCAATTTTATACAGTCTTATGAGATGAATGTATATGCCATGTCATGTTCAAAATATTTTTCTCATCTTTTGAAAATCTTACTCACAATGCCATTTTGAAAATACATTAATCCAACAATTTCAATAAAATTTCAAGATGTTAAATACGACTAAGGTAATCCTTAGGCTGGTGTCTACAAGTAGACTATACAAATACTATCAATTTGTCATTTTTACCAGTATTAATTGGAAGGCTCGACACCTGTAATCTATCATTTTTACCAGTATTAACTGGAAGGTTCGGCACCTGTAATCTGTCATTTTTACCAGTATTAACTGGATAGCTCGACACCTATCATCTACACCGTCTTTCAAGACTTACTACCGTATGTACCCCAAAATCATTTCATGAAAACTTGTTTCCCAACATTCCTTTCTCAATACAAAATTTTCAAATTAAATTTCAAAACTCATCATTATCAAATGAATTGATATGTCAATGCAATGATTAATAATACAATATAATATTTATTCCACTTTCAATACTTCCACACGATATTCTCATTGTGATAAAAATTCTCATTTCTCATTTCAATATAATTTCTCAATATGATTATAAATACTTTTATTCTAATTCATCCATGGGACAACATAATTCTCACATTTAGAGTAATCTCAACCATTTAGTCACTTCAAGACTATATCAACATTTTGAACAACAATTTTCAAAACTTCAATAATTCTCATATTCCATGAAAACCATCATTTATATGTAAACAAATAAATATTTTTTCAAATATCATTTATTTTGACACACAAAATAAATATAACATCTTCAAAAATTATTAACATCTTTTTTAAAAACCCCTAATTTCTAGGTTTTCTCACCAAAACCACTCATCTTCATTTATTGAAAGAAAGTCACCAAAAATATCTCTCTTCAATCATCATAGTTTAAAACCCTCAATTTCTATTTTAAAAGGAACAAGAAAGTAAACCTCCTTTCAAAAAAAATCTCTCATCTTCTTGAATCAACAATTAATTTTCAAAACAAATCAAAAGATGATTTCGAAAATTATCTACATCTTGCAAAAACATATACATAACTCAAAGGAAATCCCTACTTATTAAATGTTACCATTTCCATCCTACTATGTCAAAAGTTATGATATAATCTTAATAACACACTTTTAACCATAACGGATATAACCTTTTAACCAAAACTAATTTAATCCACTAAATTAGTAAGTTTATTATATTCAAAAAATTTCAAATTAATAATACCAAACCTAACTTCACATGCCTCATCCCTCAAACATAACTATATTTCAACATAACCATTTTTCATGCCAAGCTATTTAAAGCGGTAATATTTTTACTAAATTCTCTACCAATAACAATTTCACAACTTTTTCTAAAATTACTTAACCAACATGATATTTATATCAAAAATTATGAAATATGCCCAATAATAACATTTTCATGGTTATGAGTTTGAAAGTCCACATTTTGCATTTTTCTTTTCATAAAAATGAACACAATTTAATCATCAACATATCATCTTTTATAAAATATTATGAATATAATACTTTTAGAGTTTTTTATCGCAAAAAAACCCTATAATTTCTACTTGAGCATTTACTTCATATTCCTCGACATTAATTTATTTTTTTCAAAAATAAATTCTAAATTAAAGATAAAAAAAAAATCAACTTTATATTTCTCAAAATAAATCATCTAATCATAATATAGTGTAAATACAATTATACAACTATTAAATTTTATTTCCGGATTTCTTTGCAAAATTATCAACACAAAATGATTTTTCCAAATCAATCTCAAAATGCCAATATTTTTAACATTTCAATATAATTTTTCTTCCAAAAATTACTAAACAAAAAGCTGAAAATATGTATATATACAATACCTCTTATAAAGATATATTTTCTCAAAATAACCCTAACATAACTTTAATATAAAAATCAGGGCCGGCCCTGACCTAAGGCAAGTAAGGCTTGTGCCTTAGGCCCCAAATTTTGGCCCAAAAAAAGAGCCCCCAAATTTAATAAATTGTTATAGGCCTAACTCTTTTTTTTTTTTTTTTTTTTAAATCAATTTAACAGGCCCCAAAATGTTTTATTGGGCCCATGTAAAATTTAGCCCTTATAAATGTATAAATGTGTTGGGCCCATATTTATTAAAAAAATAAATAAATAAACAAACAGAAGAAGTGTTTGGGCCCAACCCAAACCATACATACACTATATACAACATCACTTTCACTTCAGTGCACTGGTTTTGCCTTCAATCTCTCTCTCTTTAACGAAGTAATGAAATGAAGACGGTAATATGTATCAAGTTCATGGCAAGGTAGACGCAGAGCACAGCATTATTGTGAGCGACTCACTCTCTCTCTTTCACGCACTCCTCCGGTCCGATGACTCACTCTCTCTCACACACACTCTCTCTCACTATCAAATTTTATTAAATAAAGTTGCCCTAATTTTTTTTCTACATTCTTTCTCTTTCAGTTAGTGGAATAATAAATTTGCCTTAATTTTTTTTTTACCTTCTTTATCCATTAGATTTTAGTGGAATAAATAATTTAGCTCTAATATTTTTACCTAGGTATTTATCAGTTTTAATTAAATAAATTTTTTGTCCTAATTTTGTTTCATTAAATTATTTTTTTATAATTTATTTGCTATCAAATCAGTAGATTGTGATTTGTGGATTGATTTGCATTGTTTGTAATTTATGGATTGAAGTGTTTGTGATTTTTAATATTTTTGAGTCATTGTACTGATTTCTTCCTATCTTAATATATGAAAGTAAATTTTAGTTTATAATTTTAATAATTATATGTTCAAGTATACTTAAATAAAAAATTTGTGGATGCTTATCATTTTATACATAAATTTTTTATTAAAAAAAATATATTAGAGGGGCCCATTTTCATAGTCCGCCTTAAGCCCTACAAATCTCCCTGATAAAAATATGAAGAAAGTATTTATCTTAAATATGAAAAAAAACAAAGCAATTCGAAATCGCAAACATCGCCCGATCATGAATCTGAGAACACCATTGTGAAGATCACAACGAGCTCTCTAACTTTCATTTATAATACTTTTACAAAATCTCACTCTAAGTATTCCCATTTGAAACTCAAAGATTGAGTAATAATAGAGGAAAGAAAAGAAAAGAAAAGAAAAGAAAAAGAGAGAGAGAGAGAGAGAGAGAGAGAGAGAGAGAAGACGCTGAGCTCTCTAGCAACCAAAGAAAAACAAAATGAAGAAGGGAAAAGGGGGCTTGGGAACAACCCCATGCGGGTTTGGTAGCTTCCCAAGAATTCTCACCCAATTTAATAAATAAATTAATATAAAATATATTATAAAATATCTTAAAAATTTTGTAATATAAATTATAAAAATTATATAATTTTTCTAATTACAAAAATATAATATTTTTATACAGCATAAAATATAATATTTTATTCACCATGAAATATACACCCATTTATTCACTTTAAAAAAATATATAATTTTTTTGTCATATGGTACACACCACAAAATTAATTATCAAATATTTATTATAACCCCTATATAATAAATAATAACTCATCCCAAGGTGGTTACTATCAATCACATAATTAAAAAGGACCAAACAGTTAAACACGAGTCATTAAACAAACTCAAATTAAATTAAATTTAAATTATGGGTTTCACCCATAAGTCAAACATGGTCCAATTATATACCAAAATAGACTCAACAAATTTATCTCAAATCCTGATCCGAACACCAAAAACTCAATTTCAAATTCTGCTATAAATTAAACTGAACATCAATCTGTCTGTGAATTTTCATAAAATAAATATTCATCATTTAATTCTGAAATTTTTATCTAACATGCTAGACTAATATGGGAACAACATATAAAAATTTCATAATTTTTTGAGATCGGGAACTATTTTTAAAAAATAAAAAACCAAACTATTTTCGCACAGAATTTACACAGCAATCAAATTCGAAAATTTGCTCAATTAAAGTATGCGCTGGCTATTTAAAAAAAAAAAAAAAATTCTGGGTCATTACAACTACCGTCCTAGTATCTTTGCAAGTCTGTAAAAGTACTGGGAGCTCACAAAGCACGCTCGAGAGCAAAAAGTTTCGCTCGAGTGAAGATGCCAAAATCTGAGCAACAACAATTTGAACCAACTAGCAACCAACCTAATCCAAACACAACCAAGGCACTCCAATACTCTATTTCAATGAAGAATAAGGGAGAAAGAGACAAAAACAACAGTACATAATCATGAAACTCGAGCTTGGGATACAATAAGGGTCTGTTCAAAATCGGAATCGCTCTAAAAACAAAATATGAGTTGTTCTTATGTTTATAGATATCGGATGAAATTAATTTTTTAGATTGATGACTTTTATTATGGAACCTACAAAGTAGACGGTTCAGATCATCGACATGAGTCCGAATTTAGATCCACAACAATAATATAGATGAATATAGAGATATGCAAGGATGGAGAAGAACTTATCCTATTTAATTCATATCAATTATCAACACATACTTATGAGTCGCTCCATTCATAATTTTCTAAACTTCTACATGGATTTCGTCACTTAACGTGAATATTTTTATGTATAATTAATACATTTGTTAGTTCCTTAACATTATTGATACAGTAGTGCTATATGTATTAATTAGTGTATTAACATTAGTTATGACATTATTATTGACTCTACTCATTATACAAATTACAAATACTAAAAACCTCTTAAATTATGTCACATCATCAATCGGTACACTAGTTAGTATATTAATTGATGCATATAACATTATTCTTATTAATAACAAACATAGCATCCTATAATTTTTTTAAGTGTTCAATTTTATGGTAGAAATTAAATTGATATAGTGTGAGGTTTACATATTAATAAATATGAGCCATAAATTGATGTCTTTGAATAAAATTCAGAATAAAATTTTAAATTTGTAATATTACTGTATTAATAAATAGCTACAACTTAATAATGAGAGAAATATTGTGGATTCAAAGCATCTGGACTAACCTTTGCTAAAAAAATAATAAATACAAAAAATAATAAAATGACTCCCTCAAATAAATTTATAGTTTTATAGATACATATATTCTTACTTTTAATTTATAAGATGTTAAATATAATTAGTTGTCATAAAAAGAGTGATACTTAGACATCTAACAATCACAATATTTTTTTTCTAATTAAAGTTTCAAATTTCTCTCTCTTTCTTTTTTCTTGCAAAATTTTTATCCTAATCAAATATTTACCAAAATAAAATACATTTTCATTTTCTTTATTTCACTTCACTTTCTACCATTTTTTTCCCCTTCTAATAAACATAACCATCAGCAAGCATATATATATATATATATATATTTTGTACTATTCTATATTTGACAATTGGCTAAAATAGTTAAAATTGAAAATTCTAATACAAAAGTCAATCTATTTTCTGTATTTTCTACACATTTTTTTTATAAGAAGCTAAAAGTCACAAAAAATTCTAGAAAAATTATATTCATACATAAAATTCATACAAAAAAATTTAACAAGAATGATGTGACAATGCCATTATTCTAAATAAAACATTGTCAATAAATCACATTATTATAAATGAAAATTATGTATAGATTTATTGTTTATATAGCATTACTAAAAAATCAATTTCCAAACCAACTTGCATTTTATCTTGGCAATATTTTTTAAACAAAAGTGAGTCCACCGGGCTGGCCATCTGGCCATCCATGTGATCTTGATCCATATGATGTTGATACATGTACACGGCTGAAGCCCATTAGTAGCAGCCATACAACAAAACACAAGCATGCGCTTTGAAGATCTATGCATCACCGACAATTGTATTGTAAATGTGTAGTAGTAGTAGTATTCAATATTTACATGAGATGGACATGATTTGCCACTACTATTGATATATATCAACAATGTTAGGTGGTCCAAAAAATCATGATTCGAATGACTCGAAATACTCAAAATGATATCGTTTTGAATATAAAACGATATCGTTTTGGCACATTTGAGTCATTCGAGTCACAAAAATTTGAATCACAAAAATTTTTTCGATATATATATACACCAATCAACATCCACCACCTAATCGGTGGATCCATTTGATGAGTTTTTGATTTATCTTTTGTACGGAGCGCAAATATTCCGGCATGCCCGTACTCTTTTTTTCCAAGCTCCGTTTCTGTCCGATCACCTGAAAGCACGACGGCGATGAGCTACTCGGCGGTGTGTGGTCGAAAAACCCCTCCGACGATCAAGTTAGCACACACCTTGGGATAGAGAGAGAGGAAGGAGAGTGTTTGAGTGTAAGAATGTCTTACAAAAGTGTTCATCTCTGCCATGTGGGGGGCGCAGACCTGCTTATATACCCTCTGCGCCCCATATCTACTCCCAGTCATCTCCTGACATGTGGCTCTGCTATCCCATCTATCAGCGTAAACCTTGCTGAACATCACTTAAACCGACTGCCAGCCCACTCTACTAGGAGCTCGGCAGCCGGGCAACATCATCTCGGCTGACAATGGCCATGCTGTGCTTCATGTCCAAGCACTCCACTAGCTAAGCTCAATGAGGACCGGGCTAGGATGCATCTCGGCAAAGCCGAAGGAACGACTTCGTGCTCTTCGGTGGAAGATGCGGATCATTAATCTCCCTCTCATCTTTATATCGATAAATTAATAAGTATTTGTTAGTACCATGAGATCCTTTCACTAATTATCAAAAGGAAATGTTAATGACTGAGGAGTAAATATTAATCTATATAAAAATAAAATTTTATATATATATATACATATATATATTAAAATGTGTAAAAATCTATGAAAAGTATATTATTATTTCGGGATATTTTTATATTTTATCCACCATTAACATGACCCTCGAGTAATTCATGTCCATTTCTCAAGGATACAAATCAATTTACGAAGAGATTTGTTAAAAATAAAGAAATATAGTGAAAATAATTTTGTTTATAATTGATTCACTTTTTAAACTCCTTTTTTCCCTTCATAAATTCAAAGTCCACAAAAAACAATCACAATCAAAAATTACTTCGTACAAATTCTTACTCAAAAAGATTGATTTCAATACCCCAAAAAAAAAAAAACTAAGAAAAGATTGAGAAAAAAAAGTTAGTAGTAGTGGTAACTATAGTGACAGAGTGAAAGGTAGTGAGAGAGGATGAGAGAGGCCTTGGGAATGGAAGGGAAACATGGAGGGGGGAAGTGGGAGATGGCGGGAGAAGGTATAAGAGTAGTTAAAAGCAAACAAAAAGATAACTAGGGAAGAGGAGAAAAGGGGACAATTTTGACCCAAAAATTCCTAAATCCACCTCTTTGTAATTACTTTCCAAGCTTTCATTGATTTTTGCAATTTTGAAAAACATCCCATTAATTTGTTTTTGTTTTTTTGTTTCCTCCATGTTTATATAATTTCTCCAATAAAATTTATTTATTTTTTTAATCTTAATTATAAAAGTTAAAAAATAAAACATAGTATGTAAATTAACAATATTATAATTGTTAGCATTAGGTGGATAGTCTTGTATAAATTCGTGAAATTGGTTTTTAAAACTATTTATTGACTAAATCTAGCCATTTTTTTTAACTGCCAAGAATTTTAGGCTAAAATCCTATCTAATAGGCATGACTTAAATAAACTAGACGCCCAAGTAATGAATTAACATTAAGTTTAACTAGTTGAGATTCAAACATATTTTTAAAATTTTTATTTTCTATTTTATTTTTTTTGTATTAATTTTCTTATTTCCTTTGCAAGTGAGCCAATGGGTTATCTCTTAAGAACTAACCGATTGAATTTCAACACTTAAGTTCAAATTTAACTTAGTATATTTTATTTGAGGTAGCCTAATATATCCAAAATACAAGGGTTTTTTTTTTTTTTTTAAATTTTTTTTCAGTATTCAAAATACAAGCTTGAGCTAGGTAAAACCTCGCTATAAATCTTCAAACTAAACTATAATTCTTCCCTTTCGCATATTATGACCCAGCCTACAGAAAAATAGTGGTATTACATGCATTAATAAATATACACATTGTGTACCAATTAGTATTATATTATTATTATTGACTTTACCTATTATACAAATTACAAATATATAAAATCTTTAAAATTATGTCACATCATTATCAATATATTAATTAACACATATATAACATTATTTACGGAAAAAAAAAACATACAATGGCGTTAGTCTTAGTAACTGGCAGCAGGTTGTGATTGGGTAGGAAAAATTTCAAAAAAAAAAAAACAGCGCGGACACCTGCACAATATAATTAAAAAAAGAAAATAATAATAATTTTATATTTTTTTGATTTAAAATAGAAAAAATTATAACTAAATATGAGATATCAAAAAAATTATAATTCATAAATCATAATTAAATAAAAAAATTAAAAAAAATCATAAATCATAATTAAATAAAAAAATTAATTATAATTAAAAAAAAATGAACTGAAAAAAAACTGCTTCCTTCTTCTTTGTAACGCTGTATACAAACATAAACTGTCGCCTTCATGAACTCTATATACAGTATGTATTTCGCCCAAAATCTCCGTCTTCTCTCTCTCTCATTTCAGTTCAGTTCAGTTCAATTCAATTCAATTCCAGTCCGACAGAAGTAGCAAATAAAAAAATCAACAATGGCAATGTCGTCCGAGAGCAACAGTCGGAGATCCGGATCAAGCAGCAACGGCGGCGAAACCCGCAAGATAGCCCTGATCACGGGCATCACGGGGCAAGACGGGTCGTACCTGACCGAATTCCTGCTGAAGAAAGGGTACGAGGTCCACGGCCTGATCCGAAGGTCGTCGAACTTCAACACCCAGCGAATCAACCACATCTACATCGACCCCCACAACTCCCACAAGGCCCTCATGAAGCTCCACTACGCCGACCTCTCCGACGCCTCCTCTCTCCGCCGCTGGCTCGACACCATCCTCCCCGACGAGGTCTACAACCTCGCCGCCCAGTCCCACGTCGCCGTCTCCTTCGAGATCCCCGATTACACCGCCGACGTCGTTGCCACCGGCGCCCTCCGCCTCCTCGAAGCCGTTCGCTCCCACATCTCCGCCACCGGCCGATCCCACATCAAATACTACCAAGCCGGATCCTCCGAAATGTTCGGATCTACTCCTCCCCCTCAATCCGAATCCACTCCTTTCCACCCTAGATCTCCTTACGCTGCTTCCAAATGCGCTGCTCATTGGTACACTGTCAATTACCGTGAAGCCTATGGCATCTTTGCTTGTCATGGGATTTTGTTCAACCATGAATCGCCCAGGAGGGGGGAGAATTTTGTCACCAAGAAGATCACCAGGGCTATGGGGAGAATCAAGATCGGCCTTCAAAGCAAGCTGTTTTTGGAGAATTTGATGCCTTCCAGGGATTGAGGTTTTGCTGGGGGATTATGTGGAGGCCATGTGGATGATGCTTCAGCAGGACAAGCCGGATGATTATGTGGTGGCCACCGAGGAGTCGCATGCTGTTCAGGAGTTTTTGGAAGTGGTGTTTGGGTCTGTTGGCTTGAATTGGAGAGACCATGTTGTCATTGATAAGAGGTATTTTAGGCCCGCTGAGGTTAATAATTTGAAGGGCGATGCCAGCAAGGCCAGGGAGGTTCTAGGTTGGAAGCCTAAGGTTGGGTTTCAAATGCTGGTCAAGATGATGGTTGATGAGGATATTGAATTGGCTAAGAGAGAGAAAGTACTTGTTGATGCTGGGTTTATGGATGCTCAGCAACAGCCTTGATTTGATTCAACCATTTTGTCTTTGTTTTTGATTCTCTAAATTATGGTTCAATTCTGTTTCTAGTGTTTTGAGTTTTTATAACTATGTTCCGGGGATAATATAGTTTGATTACAATGTGGGTACTCTTGTTAAATTTAAACTTTTGATGTTAATGGGTTGTTTGATTGTCTTCAACCCCCCCTCATTCATTTAATATGAAGTTGAGAAATGTTTCATTGTTATATTTTGGATCTTTCTCTACCATTTGTTCTGCTTGCATTTAGAATAATGACAATGAATGAAAGGTTTTTGCTAGTCCTTATAATATAGATGGATGCAGTTATCAATCCCTTAATTGTTGTCTTACATGAGCAGGTGGATGGAGAGATTCATTTGGGGGTGCTCATGAAGCATCTAGTGGAGGCTCTGTTTCAGCAAGACCTAACCTTGATAGGGTCAGGCACGATGCACCTGATAGAGGCCGTGGGAGGCATATTCCACCAAGGAGGCAACCATTTCCCCCTGAAGAAGGATTTAACAGACCATTCGTTGGAAGGCATTTTGATGACCCTTACTTTTATGATGACAGTGCACATGGGATGAAGCGACCATTCTTTATGACAGTAAGCTGGAATTCATTTTAGTTTTGTGAAAGTAGTTCTATTTTGAGATTTCTTTCAGCTTCACACAGTGTACCTTATTGTTTGTATGTATGCTTTTGGCCATAAGGACCAGGATTGTGATTACATGGAGCCTAGCAGACTCCGTCCTAGATTGGATTACTCTGATCCTGCTGTTCCATTTCGTACGCCTCGCTATCAAGGTGTGGATCGTGTGCAATGTTGCTTTTGCCCTGCTTGTTTGTATGGCTTGTATTTTTGTCAGATGGCTGATATCCCTTTTTGTTCTAGATTTGTATGGTGCTGGAAGCAGTCTCTACTTGCATGATTATTATGGCTCTGATGTGAGTACTTGTGGCTAATTTTGTATTGATTCATGGCTTGCACTTTAACATACTCATGATTTCTCATGTTCTGTCATGTTACAGTATGGCGAAGGCCCATATTCATCTTTTTACGGGAGTGGTAGCCCATATGGAGGTGGGTATTACTACTAGATTTGAGAGGCTTAGGTAATTCCAATGTCTTACCTTTCTAATTTTACTTCTGGCTGCAATATTGCTGTATTAACATGTCAAGGGCTCTTGCAGGTACCTGAGAAGGTGGGATGGACGTGGCTTGGTGGAGGATTGTGGACTTTTGCTTGAAAGGAAAGCTGAAATTAGTCTCTATCTTCCTTTCCTTATCTCTTTCTATTTTTCAGTTTTTCTTGTAAAGTCTTCCCACTCCCGTCTTCCTCTCCACCTCTCTTTTCGTAGTCTGTTCTCTTTGTCAAATTTTCAAACATAATGAGTTTCCAAAGTGTCTAGTTTAGGTGATACCTACAGGAAGGATCTTTTATATCGATATCAATATCATTTTGTTCAATGGGGTATTACAAAGGCATCTGCTCTTTTTCCCTAGATAGGATCATCTTGAGGACAGTAGATATGAGCTGTTGAGATGAGCTGCAGAGATTGCATTATGTGTTCACGATCTGTGTGGTGTTTAGTACGCATGTTCATCCTTTTATCTTGAAGCTTAAAGGAAACAAATTGGGTGACTATTTGTTTTCTAGCAGGCAGAATTTCAGGTCTAGGTTTTTCCTTTCATTGATGTGGATTCAGAAGTAATGACTTTCAGTATGCAAATGGTGGCTTTTTGGAGATTACAGTTATTGTTTTATGTGGAGAGGAATATAAGATTTCAACTTGCATTTATGCCACTTAGGAGTGAGAAATTCCCAACTTGAAGATATAATCGAAAGTCTTATCACGTATAGGAGAGTTGACTTTCTATGGTAACTTTTCATGGTCATTTTGTGTTTTTTGAGGCATGTTGGATGTTGATTCCGACCTGTAGTGTAAATAAATAAAATTAACTGTAGCGCAGGAGAAATTATACTATTTCGTTTGGATCCATGGTGTTTGAGTCTGACTTTCATGTAATCAAATTTAGATGGGGATGTGATCTTTTAAGATCAAATATTAAGATCACTTGAGTAATTTTGAGAGGCATACAAAGTTGACACGATCCATATTATATTCCCATGCAATGAGTTATAGCTCAGGAGCTGTTTGACTTGGGTTATGTCTTGTATGGAATGCATCTTTATGCTGGACAGTCCTGCTGTTGTACCTGTTATTCCGCTTCCGCTGGAAGGTGGTTCTGATTTTTTACATTCTTATCTATTTATTTTTTGTAATTATTTCCTTTCTTGTCTGTTCACTCATCAATCTCTGGGTCCATTTTAGTGATGGCTGAACTTATGAATTTTCTGTTTCTTAACTACCTTGCATAAAACATGATAAAGCATGTGTGTTGACATTATTGCTTTGTGAACATACAGATCTGGAAATTCATTGCCAATTATGTTAACAAATCTGTATTTTGAGATTGAAACTTTACCTAGAACTTGCAGCATATTGATTCTGTTTTCAGAAGACATTTACATTTTCCAGAAAGAAAGGGGAGATTACTTGACAAAACCAATTTCTGAAAACATCATTTCTTCCATTTCCAGTTTGAAATTCTTTAAAGAAAGACTAATGTAAGTTTTTAAACTCCATTTTCATTTCAAAATTTATCAAAGTCCAGTACTTTCTCTTCTGTACTGTTTTCATTCCTCTCTTGGTTTTTTGACTTACCAATGCCATACTGTTAAAGGGTAGAAGAATGTTTTGCTTCATATCGTACATATGTCCAAAATATGATTTATGTTTTTGAATGTTATCGTATGAGATTTTGATTATATATACAATCTATTGCTCACGAGTTTGATTGATTTTTCTTTCCTTTTTTTCCCTTCATTATTTTCAGGCAATGACACCTCCAGTAGCACTGCAGGGACAAATTCGGTTAAACTTGTCAATGGAGGTTTGCTATCAAATGATATCTACACTGTTTGAAAGGTCACATTGTATAGAATTTGATTCTTTTGGCAGTGGCAGTTGTACAGGGAAGGACGCGCTCTCTGGTTGAGAGGTTTGAAAGGAGAGAAAGATTAAACAGTGATGAGGTTCAGGCACATGATACAACCGCTCATATAATAACTGAGACTGCTAAAACAACCCCCATGCTGGTAGGGTTTTTGCCTACTTAAATGGTTATCTTTTGTGATTGATGCATGGGCATAGTGATGTGTGATATTGTTTTGATTTTGTATGAACACACATGCAGGATATTTTGAATTAGTAGGCTACTTGTATTACTTTTACTGCTAATGATGCAGTGTATAATTAATCATAATTAAATTCTATGAGCACAAGCACTTGATCTAGCCTCATGTATCAGTGTCTGACTCCTATGGGACGTGGGAACATCATTTGGTGTCTTGTATTAGCACTATGGTAAACACTATTATTTCCAATTGCTGGAAGCAAGTTGGATTGTTCCATGCTGGTGATTTTAAATACCCTCATCTTCTGTTTGATATGACCTTTCAGTTTGGTCTATATTGGTACTTGGTTTTAACTGGATGGACCATACCTAAAGTAAAGGTTGGAAGAGTTGGGGTGCAAGGGGGATAGGCCATAGTTGTATATGGATTTAGTGTCCCAGTTTCTCTCTCTCTCAATTAAGGTTCTACAAACTAGTAGCCTAGCCAAGGTAATGATTGCATTTATGAGGAAGAGGAAGGGGAAGAGAGGCCTGGGGGATTGGGATTTGTTCTGGAGTGTATAATGTTAAACGTTATATTTCAGTTTTCTTTTTTTCCTTCTCTCATTTAATGCAGACACATTTTTAGATTTTGTCTAAAGAGTCTTTGTCTTTTGAATATTCATCATGTTACGTGGCGACTTACAGAATAGAGATCCACAAATTACTGGAAGGGAGTTGACATCCTCAAATGATGGTGACTTAACTGAAGATTTGACGCAGAATCATGATGTATTCTTGAGTACCCTTTGGTCCCACTTGACGAAATTACAGGTAAGTTTAGCAGGTCCAAATCAGCCTCCATTGCCAGAACATTTAAAGATGTTGCTGGCTGGTTGTTATGCCGCTGATAGTCTATTTTGGTGTACTGTTATTGCTTGTTACATGAATTGCGTTCTAGCATCTTATTTTATATTACAAGGCTGTGAGCATGTAAAATTCTAACAAATTTGCAGGTGTTGCGGCATTTTTGGGATCGGAATGATATTAATGGTGCTATTGATGCTGTGAGGAAGTTGCCTGATCATTCTGTGGGTATTCATTGGATGATTTCAAGTCTGTTGCTTGTTCTGTTGGTAACCAGTTTCATGTTAGTTTAATTTTTTGAAGGTTCATTCTCCCTGGTGTAGGTACAAGCAGACCTGATGAGTATTCTCATGGAGAAAATGGAGATTCTCACCTTAGATCTGTTTTCTTGCATGCTGCCCGTGCTTTTGGGTTTACTGGATAGCAAGATAGAAAGGTAAATTTTTATGTTGCTGGGGGTCGGAAAACATTGACATGGGGTGCTGTAGTGTGTGATAATGCTTTCCGGGTTCGTAAGTCCAGATTATTGACCAAATCCAGGGGACCCAATCTACTAGTAATTTGTTAAGAGAGTTGACTTTATATTATAGTTTTCATGTTAGAAAATAGTCTTTTAATGAAGAACGGATTAATCTAGTGGAGGATCCAAGAACTCTTCCTGCACTATATCTTGTGTGTATGTGTGTTTTCTGAAGAGGGGTGGGGGGGAGGAGGCAAAAGTGATTCATTTTTCTATCCTCCCCAGAAAAGGTCATTATCCAAGGGAAGTTTTTCTTACAGGAATTATTCTAATTAAGTACATAAAATCTAGATAAAAAACTTTTTTTCTTTTTAATGAAGTACTAAAACCTAGAGAAAACTTGATATTATCTTGAGGTCTCTCATTTGAAATTGAAAAGAAAAAGTACACATACAAAGGAAGCAGAAATTAAAAAATGAAAGAAACAAGAGCCTTTTATAATAATACTCGACAGAGATGCAAGATTTCCTCATAATTCCTAGAGAAAATCTCTTTTCTGATTGATGGTTATTAATACAGTGTAACGATACTTGACACAGCCTGTATGATTTTCAAATAATTACTAGAAAAATAAATAAATAAATTACTTTATGATTGAAGAATATCACTGGTAAATTGTGAATTTGCAATAAATATCCTCTTTATTTCTTGGATCCTGACAGATATCTTAATAATGCTTACAATTATATAGGCATGCCAATATTTCCCTGGAGATGCTATTGAAACTTGTTGCAGTCTTTGGACCAGTAGTCCGCTCAACCATTTCAGCACCTCCAGTCATTGGTCCCGATCTTCATGCAGAGAAGAGGTACAGCTATCAACATCTAATGTAACTTCTTTTTTTTTTTTTTTTGGTTCCATCCCCACCCACCATTCTAAATATATGGCGGTGAATGGATGAGAATTACTTGTATAGCACACTGATTTCTTTTTGAAAATTTTCTGACAGACTCGAATGGTGCAATCAGTGTTTTATCCATCTGCAGAAGATCCAAAAAATTCTTCCGGTGTTTATAAGGTAAACAAGTTGTTTCTTGGTTAGTCAGCTTTTTATTAAATGTAAGAACATTAGGTTTAGGTGTTGTGTTGTCAGAAATCCGTCTTCGCTGTTTAGCTTGCCTGATAAATTGGTAGTCATGAAATTCCTCTTTTCATGTCCCAAATGGCCAAATCTATCTTAAATCATTTCTTCTTTAAAAGAAGACGTAATGGACAATCACGAAGTCAACTATGTAATGGAAACTCGTTATATTGGAAAAGACATGGTAATAAAGTTAAGAAATATGTAGTTTCATCTTCCAAGTTTTGCAATTGTAAATATAAACACAAGCTGGTTAGTTCAATCTCTATACCACTTTTTACAAAGTTACCCCATTTAAACATATTAGATTGTTGAATAGCTTTATTTGCTTTCTTGCCTCAAGTAACCACGAACGTGGTTTCGCAACTCAAAACTCTTTTTTAATCTATTTACTAATGATTTTCTGTAGGAGAGGTGGTCTACTGGCGAAATGTGCTCAAGGACTAAATCTAGTTCTTCAAAACTCATGACCCCCATAATCCACCACTGCCATTGAAGGGGGTCATGCACTATTAGCTCAGCTGTTAGCCGTTTAATAGGATTCACATGAGAGATAACCATGTCGATATTGAGGCACCCACAATTTTGTCTATTTTAAGCCGATACCTGTTTCAGCTGCTAGTAAGAGATAGTCTCTCAATACATAGGTCTGTCGGCAGCACATTCTTCTAATGATTATTTCTATATGAATACTATTGTATGTAATATTTGACAATCATATGTATATTATACTTGTAATAGTCCAACTAGATGTGTACATTGTGCTTCTTCAATGCAAATGAAATTTATGTTCCATCTTGTCTTCTGGTGGTCTCTCTTGCTCAGCAACAGCCTTGATTGATTCAACCATTTTGTCTTTGTTTTCGATTCTCTAAATTATGGTTCAATTCTGTTTTTAGTGTTTTGAGTTTTTATAACTATGTTCCGGGGATAATATAGTTTGATTACAATGTGAGTACTCTTGTTAAATAAACTGTTGATGTTAATGGATTGTTTGATTGTCTTCAAACCACCCACCACCACCACCACCCTAACCCCCCCCCCCCCCCCCCTCATTCATTTAATATGAAGTTGAAAATCGTTGCATTGTTATATTTTGGATCTTTCTCTACCATTTGTTCTGCTTGCATTTAGAATAATGACTACTCTTTTGGAGATGCTGTGGATGATCTGATTCTGTCTACTTTATATTCTGATCGACTCCAATGCTATACATTGGTGATTAAATTTGAGTATGTGATGATGTTGTAGTGTATTGTGTCCGTAGTTTGCCAAGGAATCCAGAAACTAAATTACTGGAGATGTCATTGTCTGAATGATCTATTTACACTTAAATTGTGCATAGAACAATATAAAAATAATTAATATATGATTTAACTTATTTTAGCTGAGTCTCATCACATCTTTATTGTTTTCTCAAACCGGAAGCATTAATAAATACATAATTTGACAAAAATTCAAAAAGTTTCTTAAAAAAAGAGACCAATTTAAAAGCCATCCTTTTAAACGATGAGTGAAAAACACTCTATAGTTGGATCACATTGAAGATTGAATGAAACAACTACATGACATACATTTAACATTACAACGGATAAAAGAACATAAAAGCTGTGAAACGATGGCACAAACACAGGTTTTATGGAATTATGAACAATGGGTAGGATACAAAAGCGAGATTGGTGTACAAGTGCTCTATTCTTCTTTTCTGACCATGACAAAACCAGGTGCTAATCAGAGAAGCATGATCAAACTGCACTAGCCCGGCCCCGAGGGTATAACCTCAATTTCTACAACCATGATTGTCAAATACTTGGAAAATTTACAACAAAAAGTAAATGAGCAAGTCAGTCTAACTTGGATTCCATGGTAGACAGGCTTCTATTTAACGCTCTTTCCATGGGAGCGACAGCTGGTTTCAACGTCTGCCGAGGTCACTGAAAATGGCTTGACAGATGATCTCAGTGATTCGGGTCCCTCTGCATTGATTCTCTTGCATAATGAATCACAGTTGCTAATCGCCTCAGTCAACCTTCCCTTCAGCTCCCCAAGATAACCTGCAATGCATGAACTGCATGCAATTTTTATACACAGTTAAATAACAACTTTAATGTGAAGTCTAATTATACAAAGGCCACAATCTACAACATCACATTAACAGATTCTCAAAATAATAATTCAAATCAAGCAAGTCATCCTTTCATCAGGTACATGAGCACATTCAAGAAGAACCAAGGTAGGCAACTTGGGCTTCCACCAAAATTTTCAGGGCTAAGTGTTCTTAATTGAACAGTTATTGCATATCAACAGCATTCCGTAATATGAGATTTGAGTTAGTGAGCAGTTTCTTGGAAATTGTTTTCTTGCAACCTGCAATGGGCTTTCTTTCCCTTTCTTTATTTTTATTTTTATTATATATATATATATTTAAGTTTATTTATTGAAGAGTCTAGGCAAGAACATCACTCACCTTCTGATAGATGATGCAAAGTAGTCTTCATTGTCGAGAGTGAATAATTAAAAGGCTGAAGAAGTTTAACTGTCAAAGCATCTGCAACTTCTATCTTGTTTTCTACCTCTTCCTGCATCAGTTATAAGCGATTATCATAATATGTAGCAAAACAAATCAAATTGATCTTCCCTTAACAACAGCCCCAATACAAAGTTTTCAGTTGCAAATAATTAACTAGTGCAGACAATAAGAATACATAATTATTCATTGCAGCTTCATTCATCCATGGATTTTGCCACTAAATACTAGGCAGGGTTCAGGTGAGCTGGCTGCAGATCTGATCTTATCCATGCCTTGTCCAGACAGAAGACATAAATATACTTGCTGCAATAACAGCACTATCGTAAAATATGACTTTTATCATTCTCAAAGTGAACCTGTTTCTTACTAATTGTCTGGATTTTTGCCTCCTGCCAATCACAGTACATTGAGAAGAGCTCCAGCAGCACCATCGGATTTACTGTATCAATTTCATCCATAGATGCATTACATACAAAAAATGGTGTGAATGAAGTAACAATACATGTGTACTAAAAAACACAAGCTACACCAAATTAAGTTGCAACCATTACTATATCCAAAAAGAATCAGGTCAAATGTTTCATTTGTGCATGCATATATATATATCAAATATGCATATGCAATGTGAAACTGTTCCAGCAGACTGTAATGCTTCCATGCTTTTTACACATGAATAACATGAATGAATATTATTTCACACACACGAGTATGTTCATCGTAAGAACGAAACTCAGAAGGAACTGACAGGGGCATGCACAAGTGGTAAGAGGCATGTGGCTTAATTCGATGCAAAAGAATTACATCAAAACACACATGGAGACAGAGATGAATGGGAAGTGGGTTTTAAAGTTCTGGGGCATGATTCACTTTCAACAGCTGACATCTTTAGAATGACATGTAAAATAGAATTAGTACATTGAAGCACTTTCCTATGAGTTATAATTATAACACAAATTCTTGCTCAGTTCCACCCTAGCCCATTCTCCGAAGAGCAGACAAACCCCATCTCTCCCTCATGAAATAACTCAATTTTTTTGTGATGTGTTGTTTTTCAAGTGATTTTGGGACACTTCTGTACAATATGTATACGACTCATGAGCTTCCAAATTCCCAAATAACAGTTCTTCAAAATTTAAAAAAAAGAAAAAAGAAAAAAAGATCACCTGAAGCAGAAGAGGATGAGGGTTTTCTCACTAGAATGTCTGTCAAGCTAGTCTCCTCTTCCAGTGGTGCTGTCAGTATTGGAGTTGCCTGCATTAAGAAATAAATACATAAATGTAAATCATATATTATGAAACCAGCATCAAAGAGAAGATGATTCCAAAAGGTTGAACTATGATAAAGATAATGATAACCTAAGCAAAACCAAAAGAGGCCTATACAAACGATAAAAAAGGCCTGCAGATTGGGAGAGACTTACCCAGAAACCCAACTATACAAAATAGCCAAAAAGCGACTCTTTAGCCAATGTAAAGGCACCTCTTCCCCTGTAAAGGTCCTCTTGTTTTGCTCTTTCCAAAGATGCCACATCAAGCACAAATGATCTAACAACTCCCCATCATATTTATACATAAAACACCAATTTATATATGAAAAAAATAAAATTATCATCTTCTAATTAGTTTATAAATCGTGAGCTATGAAGCGCATACACTTCTACTAGCATAACGTACATTGGTGTAGACACATTGGGGACACATAATTTCTGAAAATTTTGGCAGGTCAAAATGTAAAATATGGA
Source organism: Camellia lanceoleosa (assembly GCA_025200525.1). Classification (NCBI taxonomy): domain Eukaryota; kingdom Viridiplantae; phylum Streptophyta; class Magnoliopsida; order Ericales; family Theaceae; genus Camellia; species Camellia lanceoleosa. The sequence continues at coordinate 129,629,976 of CM045765.1, forward strand.
AAAGATAAAACAATAGAAAAACACTTCATCACTTAGTTAAGATAAGCCCTAGCCTAGAGAGAGAAGAGAAAAAGAAGAAAGAAGAGACAGAGGAGGGTCGTTGTTCCCTAATTTCTTGAGAACGCTTTGTTGTTCATAGACTCTCTCTCTCTCTCTCTCTCTCTCTCTCTCTTCTTTGTGACAGCTCACTGTAATTTTTTTTTAATTCCTCTATGTTGCCTTGATTTTATCCCCCTCTCTTTTCTTGTCAAAGCCCACTTCTAGAGGCTTTTCCCAAATTAAGCCTCTTTTTCTTTTCCTATTTAGGTCTATTTTTGAAATTCTCAACTAAGCTATTACAAATCGCTTTTCGCTTTTTAAGCCAAAATTTGATGAATAGTGAAATCGCTATTTCAAATCGCGCTTTTAATTAAGAAATCGCTATTACAAATCGCGCTTTTAACATAAAATTTTTTTTATGAAAAAAACGCTATTTGGAATCGCGTTTTTACTGTGTAATAAATTTTTTTTTTTTTTTTTAAAGAAACGCTATTGCAAATAGCGTTTCTACCACAAACCAACCCAACCCACAATCTGACACAAAAGCGCACACACACACACCAACACTAAAGCATTGAAATAGTATAATTTTTATATATAATAATAATTTATAATAATCAATTATATAATTTTTATAATTTTCGTAAATATAAATTATTTTTAGGTTATGGATGGTTTGATTTATAATACGTATGTAAGGGTAAAAATTTTTATAATAAAAAATAATTTATAAATTATCAAAAATAATTTATAATACGTATGTATTATAAAATTTTTTATAATAATTTATAATACGTATGTATTATATATTTATATATTTACTTTAAATAAATTATTAATAAATATATAATAATTATTTTATAAAATAAATTATTAATAAAATTTTATAATATGTATTATAAAAATTTTATAATAATTTATAATAATATATATTATTTAAATCTTTACATTTTTTATTTAAAATTTTTTATAGTAAACCCATCTTCACATTTTATAATACGTATGTATTATTCAAAAATAATTTATAAAAATTTATAATTAATACGTATGTAAAAATTTACTGTAAATGTAAATGTGAAGATACGTATTAAATTATTTATAATACGTATAATTTATAATTTATAATTTAATTAATACGTATAAATGTGAAGATACGTATAAAATTTATAATTTATAAAAATTTATAAATGTGAAGATACGTAAATGTAAATGTGAAGATACGTATAAAAATTTATAATAAATACGTATGTAAATAATTTAATACGTATCTTCACATTTATATTTACAGTAAATTTTTACATACGTATTAATTATAAATTTTTATAAATTATTTTTGAATAATACATAATTATATAAAATGTGAAGATGGGTTTACTATAAAAAATTTTAAATAAAAAATGTAAAGATTTAAATAATATATACGTATTATAAATTATTATAAATTTTTTTATAATACATACGTATTATAAAATTTTATTAATAATTTATTTTATAAAATAATTATTATATATTTATTAATAATTTATTTAAAGTAAATATATAAATATATAATACATAATGATATAAATTATTATAAAAATTTTATAATACATAATGATTATAAATTATTTTTGATAATTTATAAATTATTTTTGATTATAAAAATTTTTACCCTTACATAATGTATTATAAATCAAACCATCCATAACTTAAAAATGATTTATATTTACAAAAATTATAAAAATTATATAATTGATTATTATAAATTATTATTATATATAAAATTATACTATTTCAATGCTTTAGTGTTGGTGTGTGTGGTGTGTGCTTTTGTGTCGAGTGTGGGTTGGGTTGGTAGAAACGCTATTTGCAATAGCTTTAAAAAAAAAAAAAAATTATTACAAGAAAACGCGATTTCAAATAGCGTTTTTTTCATAAAAAAAATTTTATGTTAAAAGCGCGATTTGTAATAGCGATTTCTTAATTAAAAGCGCGATTTGAAATAGCGATTTCACTATTCATCAAATTTTGGCCTCTAAACAGTAAAAGCGCGATTTGTAATAACGCTTTAGCTTAGTTTGGGAATTCCGTCAAAAATAGACCTAGTTTGGGAAATAGGATTCAAAAGGGGCTTAATTTGGGAAAAGCCTCCCACTTCTATGTTAAGCCCCCAAATGAAAAAGAGGAGGCTTTGTTGGAGGCACATTGCCTCAGTCTCTCTCTTCTTCACTGAACATCTTGCTGACTACATTATTATTTTTAATAGTGCAAAAATTAGAATAAAAATTCTTGTGGGTACTGTGATTGTTATGTAAATTAGGTTTTGAAATTTTTGCTGTTATTAGCCTATTGTGATTCGTTTGGCAAGAAGGTTGGGGTTAAAATAGTCATAAAAGACAAAACAGGCTATTTTAGCCCAAAAAAACAAAACATCACATCCAACTCATAATCATTACACTTTTCTCTCACAAAAAAAGTCAAAAAACCCAAAAAGTCCTTCCCAAACCAAGCTTTTTAACCCAGGCTAAAATAGCCAAAAAGGCCAAAAAGCCAACCCACTTCCCAAACGAGGCCTTAAGTTAGGTTTTGAAATTTTAGTCACTTGAGGAAAAAGTTCAATTTTTTTAAGTAAATTACATTGACCTCTCTTGATTATGACAACTGTAGAGAGAGTTTTTAAAATGACACTACCCTCCTTTCAGGTTCATTGACACACAATAAATTCCCTACTCTATACAAATTCTGCTAGACGTGACGAAAAAATTGTTATGGTCACCAGTTAAATATTTTTAAATATCATTTTACCTTGTCTACTGGGGTAAATTACAAATATTTACGGGAGGTCTCTAACAAATACAAATTCTCTATCCAGTTTGAAAAATTATAGATTCCTCCTTTTTGCATTAATAAAGGTAATAATATAGATTTTCCCAAATTACGTTAAAAAAAGAAGCCAGTGTGGCCCCCTTAATCCTCTAGGCTCGTTAGCATTCCTTTTACACGAGCCCAACCTGCCGCTCTTATCACCTCATATAACAAAAGTTAATTTAAAGACCCAGACTCAGCCCCTTTTTTTGGGACAAATCAATCCTGTCCACCTAATCCAAAAGAAAAGAAGCACGACACGGACACGGACACGACATTGAGATGCTGACTAAAAAAATTTCAAAAAATGTAAGACACTACACATAGGAAACACATGTGAAATATATAATTCTATTATATATTATATATAAAGATAAAAAATTGTTATATGTCATACGAATATTTAAGTCAAATATAATAACTTTTAAAGTCTAAAGAGAAAAATAAATATAAATATAAATTGTTTTGGTTTATCATTAGATTCCAAATTATTTTAATCAAACTTATAATGTGTTTCATGTATGTCTAAGTATTGGGAAGTGTCCGACAAGATGTTACCTTTTTAGAAGTGTCCGTACTTCTTAGTCCAAAAGCCTTGGCCCTTCTCCACCAACCCATTTCAACTTTTGGGTCCAAGTAAATCTACCGAGCTTCAACCTGATTCTAACCTATTTGCACACGTCCCTTTCTTTACCACACTTGCCTAATCAAATCTAGTTGTTCCCCAATTTAAAATTGAAACACCTCCAGCCTCCCCCATTCCACTATGTCACCTACTCTTTTGCACCTCCTTACTTTTTTCTCCACGCGACTAAGGCCTCTAATTTTCACATGTCACTTCCTTCTTCCCCCAATCCACATCACTGCCTCGAACCTCTACCTTTGTGTTGAACAACCCTTATTTGAAGCCCCATTTGGAATACCACTGTGAAGCTTGAATAATCAACTTAGGGTATGATTGAATATCATCCCTTATTTATAAATGAGGATTTAGGGTTTACAAATTATAGAATAATACAAAAGCTAATATAGTGCAACTTTCGGCTAATATAAAATTGATAACACTTTCGGTGAGTATAATATGCTAACACTCCCCCTCAAGCTGGTGCGAAGATATCTCTCATGCCCAGCTTCCCTAATATGTCATGAAATGGTTTATTCCCAACCCCCTTGGTGAGAATGTCAGCAAGTTGTTCACCAGACTGGACAAAAGGAGTACAAATGGTATCACTAGTGAGTTTCTCCTTAATGAAGTGGCAATCAATCTCAACATGTTTTGTCCTGTCATGTTGAACTGAATTGTGAGCAATGTTGATGGCGGCCTTATTATCACAGTATAACCGCATGGAGTCCGTCTGATCAATACCTAGATCACTCAATAATAACTTGAGCCATAAAAGTTCACACACACCTTGTGCCATAGCTCTAAACTCAGTTTCTGCGCTTGACCTGGTAACCATATTCTATTTCTTACTCCTCCAAGTAACTAGGTTGCCTCCAACAAATGTGCGATACCCTGAAGTCGATCTCCTATCAGTTACTGATCCAGCTCAGTCAGCATCTGTATAGGTTTCTACACGAAGATGATCATACTTTGAAAAATACAAACCCTTACTAAGAGTAGACTTCAAGTACCTCAAGATTCTCATGACAGCCTCAAGGTGAATCTGATGAAGAGCATGCATAAACTGACTAACCACACTGACAGCAACAGTAATATCAGGACGGGAGTGAGATAGGTAAATGAGCTTACCCACTAATCGCTAATAACTCCCCCTATCAACAACTTCTCCTCCTTCATCATCCCCCAATTTCTGATTGGGTTCCAGTGGAGTGGCACATGCCTTGTAGCCTAGCATCCCAGTTTCCTTCAACAAGTCAAGCACATATTTTCTCTGTGAGATAAATATCCCATCCTTAGAGCGAGCAACTTCAATTCCCAGAAAATACTTCAAGCTTCCTAAGTCTTTGATTTCAAACTCATTAGCTAAATATTTCTTCAACAGAGGTATTTCCTCACTATCATTGCCTGTAATAACTATGTCATCTACATAAACAATAAGTGCTGTAGTCTTACCATGTGAGGAATGTTTCACAAACAATGTGTGATCTGTCTGACTTTGTTTGAAGCCATATTTAAACATAGCTTGAGTGAATCTCTCAAACCAAGCCCTTGGAGACTATTTGAGACCATATAATAACTTCCGAAGCTTGCATACTTTGCCTTTTGTCTAATGATCCTCAAAACCAGGAGGAATGTCCATGTATACCTCTTCTTCGAGGTCATCATGGAGAAAGGCATTCTTGACATCAAACTGATAAAACGGCCAATCAAGATTAGCTGCTAGAGAGAGAAGTACTCTGACTGAATTCATCTTAGCCACGGGTGCAAAGATCTCCTGATAATCAATGCCATATGTTTGAGTAAACCCTTTTGCCACAAGTCTTGCCTTGTAACGCATAATAAACCCATCTGCTTTGTGTTTCACAGTATATACCCATTTACATCCCACAGGTCGTTTGCCCATAGGTAACTCAGTCAATTCCCAAGTGCCATTCTTCCTAAGTGCTTTCATTTCCTCAATCATGGCTAGTTTCCACTCAGAGTGAGATAGAGCATCTTGAAAATGGTTAGGAATTTCTAACAGAGGAAATATTGGACACAAACGCTCTATAGGAGGATGACAAATGAAAGTATGACACAAACTGTGAGATAGGATGTTGAGTACAAGATCTCACACCCTTCATTTTGGCAATAGGAACATCAAGATCAATGGATTCAAGAGATTCAAAGTTCCCTAGACTCTCATCAGAAGCAGGAGATGGCAGTGGAGTAGCAGAAGTGGTTCCTTGTATCCAGTTAACTTGTTGTCTGTCTAAGTCCTGAACATAAACATGCTCGACCTTATCCTTGGTGACAGTGGGTTCTATAGTCCCAGTAAAAGAGGGTGGTGCAAGAACAATTGGTTCCACCATAGGGAGCACAGGACTCACTTCACACCAAGACTCCTCCGGAAATGAGGACGGTGACACCGGAGAGGACAAGAAATAGGACTGGGACTCAAAGAAAGTAACATCCATGGACACAAACCACTTATGAGAAGAAGGATGGTAACATTTATACCCCTTTTTGAGTCAGAGAGTAACCAAGGAAAACACACTTGAGGGAGTGAGGGTCCAACTTACCACGAGAGGGAGAGTGATTATGAACAAAACAGACACAACAAAAAATTTTGGGGGGAATAGAAAACATGGACTGAGAACCTAGGAGAACGTGAAGAGGAACCTGTTTTTGCAAGACCTGGGTAGGGAGACGATTAATAAGATGGGCAGTGGTGAGAACAGCGTCGCCCCAATAGAGCTGAGGCACATTCATAGAAAAACACATGTACCGAGCCATGTCAAGAAGATGCCGATTCTTGCTTTTCGCCACCCTATTTTGTTGAGGGGTATTGGTGCAAGAGGTCTGATGGATAATGCCATGAGTAGAGAAATATTGTCCTAATCCAGAATCTATGTATTTCCCGCTATTATCAGAATGAAAGAGTTTGACAGTGGCCCCAAACTGAGTACAAATCATCTTATGAAAAGTGCGAAACATAGAGAAAACCTCACTCTTATCTTTTATGAGATACACCCAAGTAGCACGAGAAAAATCATTAATAAATGTAACAAACCATCGATGACCTTTCACAGACATAACATGATAGGGACCCCAAACATCAGAATGTATTAAGGAAAAGGAATTAAACTTTTATTCAAACTGGGAGCAAAGGAAGCTCTGTGCTGTTTTCCGAGTTAACAAGACTCACAAAGAAAGTCAGATACATGATGATTGGCGAAACCAGAAGGAAATAAATGCTTAAGTAAATGAAATGAATGATGCCCAAGACGCTGATGCCACAACCATAAATCAGCGGGGGTAGTAGAAGACGTGGTGGAAGAATAAGCAAGTTCGTCCAATTGATCTAGGAAGTAGAGACCATTTTCTGCATTACCACTGCCAATCGTCCTTCTCATGACAAGGTCCTAAAAAAGACAATGATCAGGAAAAAACGTCATACTACAATTCAAATCCTGGGTGAGACGACTTAAGGATAACAGATTAACAGAAAAATTGGAAACATAGAGAACAGAAGACAGATGTATGGTAGGAGTGACGTGGACTAAACCTTTTCCAGAAATGGAAGAAACAGTACCATCGGCAATCCTAATTTTGTCCTGACCTGAAGAGGGCTTATAGACAGAGAAAAGATCAGAAGAGCCAGACATATGATCTGAGGCACCAGAATCAATGATCCAAGGCAAAGACTTATAACACAGGAAAGCACAAGGAGAAGAGGCTAAGTTACCTGAGCGGGCAAAGGACGAGAAAGCTGTACTGAGAGCAGGAGAAGACTGGCGGTCCAACAATTGGCGCAAAGCATCCTTCAGCTCAGTATCAGAAGCTTGGCCAACAGAAACAGAATTAGAATCAAGTGGATCAACGGCACTAGTCTGATGAGCCCGTGAATAGGAACCACGTCCTCTAGATTGGCTTGACCAACCACCTCGAGAACCAAACCGATCATCTCGACCCCCGGATGGAGTCCCATGAAGCTTCCAACACGTCTCACGAGTGTGCCGCGGCTTCTTGCAGTAATCACGAATCTGAACTTCTTAGCAATGCGAGAGGGATGGGAGTCAGGCTGAGACCATCTTGAGAAGTAGACAGTAATGCTGAGCGGTCAGTAGAGACATGGGACATCATAGCAGACCGGCGACTCTCCTCATTCTGTACATAGGCAAATGCCTCCTGAATTGAAGGAAGAGTGTCCATACCCAGAACTCGACCCCGAACTGGATTATACTCCACATTTAGGCTGGCCAGAAATTTAAAGACCCGTTCTCGTGCGAGGAACTTCTTTTACCCGACAAAATCAGCAGGGCAAACGGGCTTATAGTCTTCTAGGTGGTCAAGGCGTTTTCAGCTGTTGGTGAGGAAGGTGAAATATTGCAGGACAGTCTGCTCTCCCTGAATTGAGCTCTCAATACAACGGCACAACTCAAATGCCTGTGAGAAATTCCCTTTGCGGGAATAGGTGACAGCCACACCATCCCAAACTTCCTGGGCAGTCTCTATAGACAAGTAGCCCTCACTAAGTTCTGGAACTATAGAATGGATAAGCCAACTCATAATCAAAGAGTTGTTAATCTCTCATTGGTCATAACCTGAGTCAGTGGTACTAGGTGTCTGTATCCTGCCATCAACATACCCCATCTTCCCTCTACTCTTCAAAAACATAGTCAAACTTTGAGACCATGTTAGGTAGTTCTGACCATTAAATAGAGAGGTGGTTGTTATCCTAGATAGGCAACCCAAGAGGGGGGGTGAATTGGGTTATTAAAAATTTCACAGTATTAAAATTAACACAATATTCAGAATTTTAATAAATAATAAAAAAAAACAGAATAATAATTATCAATATAAACGTAAGAGAGATAGGGAAAGAAAATCAAACACTGCGATTTATAGTGGTTCGGCACGCCGGCCTACGTCCACTCCCCAAGGAACCTCCTTGAGAATTTCTTTATTATCAATTGAATAAATACACCACCAAGTTTGTGGATTTTGCACAGGACTTACTCTTATCTATTGAGCCTCACTCAACAATAAAAGCCTTACCCTTACAAAATCTCTCTAAAAAATAAGGAATAAGAATAAGGGTAATTTAAACCCTCTTTTACAATATTTCTCTCACAAAGAGTAGATATGAAAATGTAAGAATAAATACTAGACTTAGATCTGAAAGTGAAAGAGCAGAATACAATTTGGAGCTCTCAGAAAATTTTCTCTTCAAGTTCTTAGTTCTTCTCCACATCCAACATTTCTATTTATACACAAAAATATACCCGTTGGACGCTCCTTGCTGACGTTATGGCTTACATAAGCACGCTCCTGACGTCATGGCTTACATCAGCACGCTCCTGATGTCATGACTTACATAAGCAGACTCTTGATGTCATGGCTTACATAAGCACACTCTTGATGTCATCGCTTACATAAGCACACTCCTTGATTTTAAATAGTCAGCAAATGATAATAATTAAAAAGTAAGACTAATTTTTTTCTTTTTGTTTTTTCAAACATGGAGCCACCGTTTTTGTAGACAATTTTAATACAAAGTTCACAATTTTTTAAACAAACAAATGATTTGCTCCATCTTGTTTATAATATATATATACACATATATATAACTCCATCTTTTTCTTCTTGTTTGAATATGATATAATCAATGTAGTGTAGTGTGATATGATATAATCAATGTAATGTAAAAAATTTAATAGCGCACGTGATGTATTCTATTTATATAAAGTTGTAATCAAATATTTACATACGGAAAAATCTCTTTAATAATATTTATGATGGATCTGAAAATATATGCCCTCTTTAAAATATTATGTATGTTGTAGAGATTTACCACTACACATTTGGATATATCATTTTTGTCAAAAGAAGACAACTCATTAATACAACCAATTAATAATTTTTGTCAAAATAATATAATTAATCAATTTTAATTTTGTCAAAAAGTGAATAGTGATCAGCCTAAATTTTCAAAAAGTGAATAATAAAGTTTTCAAAAATATTTTTATTTTGTGTCAAATAATATGTATATTAGAAAAATCCAAATTGTTACAAATAATATTTTAGACATCATCAAAATTAAATAATCAAAATTAAATAATATGATTAACAATCTCCCTCTTTTTGATGATGGCAATATTTGTATGGATTTGACACAAAATAACATTGACAAAATATTTGATAACCCTACAATATATAATTTTCAAAAGTAATCATATTTTTTCTCCCCCTTTGACATCATCAAAATAAAGATGAAGATAAGAAACAAACACATTTGATACAATAATCTGAGTGGCCAAAAATAAAATAATGGGCCTTCTGTCTTGTCGGAATCATTGTGGGGATTTTGGAGCATCTCGAGCGTAGGAAATATGGACAAACAAAATATTTGAGCAGATATAGCAGATATGCATTGAGTAATGGAGCAATAGAGTGTATAAAAAGTGACATAGATCAGATGCAAAGATACAAAATCATCAAGTGTGTGAGAGAAAAATTTGTGGTAGCTTCTTTTGTAATTATGTCATTCCTTACTTTGGCGATCAATGAGTCGGACCTGCATGAGGTGCCTGTAATGCAGGCAAATGAGAGAGTACCGATGCAGTGCACATGCTATACTGTAAATGAGGGTTCTAGTGGTATTGGCAATCGAAATGATTTGATGCTATTAATAACACTATGGCTCTTAGTACCATGAGCCATTGCAGTTTCAATATGGCGCGATTACAAGCAAGAGTACAAGAAAATCAGCAATGGAGAGATGATGTGTGCTTGGTAAAACAACAACTAGTTAATATGTGTAAGGAGAAGAAAGAGCTAAAAAGGAAAAATGCACAGTTGGAGAATGCAGTGCATTATTATGCAACGGTGATAATGCCAAGACTCACAGAAATCGAAAATAGAGAGAGACATGTGAAAGAGGCTCATGAAAAATTGTTGAGAGAAGTGAAAAAGAAAAAATCTGTGAAGCCTTCGGAAAATTTACATGTAATCGAGTAATATTTTCTTTTTTTGAAATAAAATGCGAGCATTTCTTCCTTTATTATTTATGTTATTATTATTATTATTATTATTATTATTATTATTATTATTATTTTTTAATTCTGTCGTTGCACAAAAAAAAAAAAATTTGTTTGTTGGTGCAGATAAGGAGTATGACAGACAAGGAGTAAAAAAAATATGTATATATACTCCCCCTAAAATTATGCACAGAATCTACACATGCCCCCTTTTTTTTTATTTATAGTTTTATAATGCAAATATATGAGTCTCCCCCTAAATTAATGCACTAAAATTACATAAATTTGAAGAAACAAATTACCAATCTATAATACCAAGGGCCCTTAAGATCTGGCCATAAACAACTACACCAAGTGCACTAGCATAAAAGGAGAAAATAAAAATAAAAACAAATTCTTCAAACAAGGTAGAAGCAACCATTATTAAATCCAAGAGAATTTGGAGCACATATAACAAGTAAAAAAATATAACACTGTGCAACAAGAATTTTAACATGTTAATCGGTGATGACCTTGATGATCGATTGGGTAGATCGGTGGCAAATTTGTATAGATCGGCAATGGATCTTGATGGATCAGTCACGGATCTTGATGGATCGGTGATGGAGCTTGATGAATCGGTAACAATGGTGATGCAGATTTCGGGTGGAGAAGTGATGGAGTTCGGTGGATTGGTGAGGGATTTGGGTAGATGATGGTAGTGATGAAAGTGATGGATGATTTTGTGGATGGTGGAAATGGTTGTAGACGATGGTGAACATGGATATGGAGTCGGCTGAGGAAGAAGAGGAGAGCGAGAGATCAAGAGAAAGAGAAAAAGAGAGAGTAAGGGAGAGAGTGGGTGAGAGATAGAGACGGAACGGGAGAGAGAGAAAAAAAATTATATATATAAATATGTATATTATTATTATTGTTATTATTTTTTATAATAATAATAATTATTACTATAGTTATTTTATTTAATTATTTATTTAAAAAAAAATCATTTTTTCATATACACATTATCTTGGAGTATTCATCATACCAAGTTTTGTTCTAATATAACAAAATTGTTCTTCATTGAGAGGCTTGGTAAATATGTCAGCTAATTAACGATTTGTAGGCACAAATTCGAGTTCAATGTCACCTTTGAGTACACGATCTCTTAGAAAATAATGCCTTATTTCAATGTGTTTAGTGCGTAAGTGCTGAATAAGATTTTTTGAAAGGTTAATGGCACTTGTATTGTCACATTTTATAGGAATTTTATCATAGTGAAGTCCAAAATTTTGAAGTTGTTGTTTCATCCAAAGCAATTGTGCACAACACCCAGCGGCGGCAATGTATTCTGCTTCAGCAGTTGACAAAGCCACTGAGTTTTGTTTTTTGCAAAACCAAGAAGTGAGTGAGTGTCCAAGAAAATGACAAGTGCCACTAGTGCTTTTTCGGTCAAGTCTACATCCCGCAAAGTCGACATTTGAGTAACCAAAAAGTTCAAAGGTGGTTCCCTTAGGATACCATAATCCCAAATTTTGAGTGACAACAAGATATCTGAAAATACGTTTGACTGCGGTGATATGTGACTCTTTTGGTGCGGATTGAAAACGTGCACACATACAAACACTAAACATTATGTCGGGCCTACTTGCAGTAAGATAGAGTAAAGGACCAATCATACCTCGATATTTCTTTTCATCTACAGGTTTACCTTGCTCATCTTTGTCGATTTTTATTGATGTGCTCATTGGAGTTGCTGTAGGCTTTGATAATTCCATTTCAAACCTTTTGAGTAGATCTTTGATATATTTTGTTTGATTTAAATGTATTCCATCATTAGTTTGTTTAATTTGTAGACCAATAAAGTAATTTAATTCCCCCATCATACTCATTTCAAATTCACCCTGCATGTCTTTAGCAAACTTTTTGCACAAATTTTCATTAGTAGCACCAAAAATGATATCGTCAACATAAATTTGAACAATTAGCATATTTTCTTTTTTGATTTTTATAAAAAGTGTTGTATCAATTTTTCCTCTACAAAAGTCTTTGTCAAGTAGAAAATTACTCAATCTTTCATACCATCCTCTAGGAGCTTGTTTCAAACCATATAAAGCTTTTGAAAGTTTGAAAACATGATCTGGGTATTTATGATTTTCAAAACCGAGAGGTTGTTCAACATAGACTTCCTCCGAAATATACCCATTTAAAAAAGCACTTTTAACATCCATTTGATATAATTTAAATTCTTTAAAACACGCAAAAGCAAGTAACATTCTAATAGCTTCAAGTCTAGCAACTGGTGCAAAAGTTTCATCAAAATCAATTCCCTCTTCTTGATTATAGCCTTGAGCTACTAATCTAGCTTTGTTTCTAGTAACAACTCCAGATTCGTCCATTTTATTTCGAAAAACCCATTTTGTACCAATAACGGGATGATCCTTAGGTCGAGGGGTCAAAAACCAAACTTCATTTCTTTCAAATTGATTTAATTCTTCTTGCATTGCTAAAATCCAATTTTTATCATTTTCAGCTTCTAAAAATGATTTTGGTTCAATTTGTGAAACAAATGCTAAGTTACCACAAATATTTCTAATAGAGGAACGAGTTTTTATACCTTCCGCCGCATCACCTATGATGAGGTCTTTGGGGTGGCCATGAGCATACTTCCATTCTTTTGGTAGATTTGAGTCACTTTCTGGAAGAGCATATATTTCTTGAAGTTTTTCCATTGTCATTTCTTCTTCTTGTTCGCGTAATAGATTTTCTTCATTTTCCTTTTTGTAAATGCTCTCCATGCTTGGTTGATTTTCTACAATATCATTACTTACAAGATTCTTGGAAATAATATCGTTAAATTCATCAAAAACAACATGCACAGATTCTTCAACAAGTAGAGTTCTTTTATTGAATACTCTATAACCTTTACTAGACATAGAATAACCAAGAAATATAGCTTCATCCGATTTAGCATCAAATTTTCCTAAGTTATCTTTATTGTTATTTAATACAAAGCATTTACAACCAAAAGCACGCAAGTGACTAATATTAGGTTTTATTCCTTTCCAAAGTTCATAAGGGGTTTTCTTAAGAATAGGTCTAATCATGGCCCGGTTTATAACATAGCATGCAGTGTTAACAGCTTCCGCCCAAAAATATTTAGGTAAATTATTTTCACAAAGCATAGTACGAGCCATTTCTTCAAGAGTTCTATTTTTTCTTTCAACCACACCGTTTTGTTGAGGAGTCTTAGGGGCTGAGAAATTATGATCTATTCCTAAGTTATCACAAAACATAATAAAATCATCATTTTCAAATTCTCTACCATGGTCACTTCTAATACTACAAATATTAAGACTTTTCTCATTTTGAATTCTTTTACAAAGTTTTGAGAAATTATAAAAAAATTCATTTTTGTGTGCTAAAAATAATACCCATGTATATCTAGTATAATCATTAACACAAACAAGGGCATAAGATTTTCCTCATAAACTTAATGTTCTAGATGGTCCGAATAGATCAATGCAAGAGTTGAAGCGGTCTAGTAGTTGAAACAATATTTTTGGATTTAAAAGAAATTCTAGTTTGTTTTCCAAATTGACATGCATCACAAAGTTTATCTTTTTCAAAAACAATTTTTGGTAAACCTATGACTAACTCATTTTTTGAAAGTTTGGAAATTAAATCAAAATGAGCATATCCTAATCTTCTATGCCAAAGCCAACCATTATTGTTTATAGCAGATAAACATTTAATATTAAAATGAGAAGACAAATCGTGCAAATCAAACACATATACATTCTCATGTCTGTAACCTATAAATAAAGTTTTATTTTCTAGGGTGTTTTCAATAGTGCAATGAGTTTTCTCAAAAATAACTCTATAACCTTTATCACATAATTGACTAATACTAAGCAAGTTATGTTTTAAACCTTCAACAAATAAAACATTTTCAATAATAGGAGAGGGATTTTTACTAATACTACCTACACCAATGATTTTACCCTTGCTATTGTCGCCAAAAGTCACATAGACGCCATCTTTTGGTTGGAGTGTGGCGAACATAGCTTTATTTCCAGTCATGTGCCTCGAACATGTACTGTCGAGATACCATCTATCGTTACTGAATTTTTTCTTGAAACATACCTACAAAAATTTGATTTCTCTATTGGTATCCATTTTTTCTTAGGTCCATAAAAGTTAGAATTTGACACTCTCGGGATATCCTTAGGGACCCACATCTTTTTTATTTTAGCAAAAGGATTTCTTTTAATAGGACATGAAGGTGAAATATGACTTTTTGTTCCACAAAAATGACATGTGAGATGAGAGTGATTAGAAGATGCATATACAAAGCCATTTTTGGCAGTTTTTACTTTTGAAAAAGGTTTATATCCAATTCCGGCCTACCAAAAGTACGGTTTTGATTTTTAAGAATTTTATCTAAAGTCTCTCTACCTTGAGTGAACTTTGAAAGAGTAGTTTTCAAGTCTTCAATATTTTCTTTCAAAATAGTTTGCTCATTTTTTAAAGACTCGTTTTCTTTTTGCAATACGACTAAATATTTTTCAGAAATTGAAGACTCTTTTTGAGTTAAAATCTCATTTTCCTTTTTTATTTTCATGGCTTCATTTTCTAAAACATTTATCTTGGAAGTCAATGATTTATTTTCTTTTGATAAACTTGAAATTACTTTCTTTTGACAATTATTTTTCAAACTAAGTTTCTTAAATTCAGCATGTAATTCATCAAAAGCTAATTGTAATTCATCAAATGTAAAGGAGTCGTCATTTACCTCATTTTCATTTCCAAGTGCCATTAAACATAGGTTAGCAACCTCGTTTTTGCAAACTTCGATTTCTGTGTCGCTTTCATCACTATCTTCTCCCCATCTTTGTAATCATAGCTTTCTTCTTGTCCTTCTTGAATTTTTTCTTAAGTTGGACATTACGATTTGTAGTGTCGGTTTGTTGCATTCAGAAAGTGTGTTACTTGATTTTTGTGATTTTCTCCTCTTTGAAAATCCTGTTGTTGAAGTCTTTTACGAAAAAATTTAAGACGCCTTGTTTCTTTCTCACAAACCTTTGGAACTTTCTAGTGATGAATGTCATTTCCTCATCCTCATCTGAATCATCTTCCTTATCCTCTTAATGTTTCGAGGTGGATTTGAAGGCTATTCCTTTCTTCTTGTTGTTGTCCTCCTCTTCCTTCCTTCTTGCATTATGAGCTCATGAGTTAAGAGAGATCCCATTAACTCATCTAGACTTAGCTTTGATAAATCCTTGGCTTCGGTAATGGCAATGACTTTTGTCTCCCAACTTTTTGGCAATGACCTAAGAACTTTTCTTACAATTTCAGCATTAGTATATGTTTTGCCAAGAGAAGTTAAACCATTAATAATATCGATAAACGAGTAAACATTTGAGGAATAGTTTCATCGGCTTCATTTTAAAAGTTCATAATTATGGACTAGAAAGCGACTCTAGATTCTTTAACTTGTTCGGTTCCCTCATGAGTCACTATAAGCTTGTCCCAAATTTCTTTTGCGGTTTTACATGTGGAAATTCTATTGAACTTCGTTGGCATCTAAGGCGTGATACAACATGTTTGTAGCTTTGACATTAATTTGGGCCATTCTAGTATCGATTCATCCCACTCATCTTCGGGTTTTGGTACCTTAAGTCCATCTCTGATTTTAGGAATTTTTGGACCATTGCAAATAATTTTCCAACATTCATAATCATTAGATTGAATATGTATGGTCATCCTAGTTTTCCAATAGCTAAAATTTGTGCCGCTAAATAGAGGTGGCCTATTAGATGCTTGTCCCTCGGGTAAGAAATAACTAGGGGTTGCCATGATCTACTCTAAGACGGTTAAGTCATAGAAACTAGAGTCTAGGCTCTGATACCAATTGTTATCCCAGATAGGCAATCCAAGAGGGGGGGTGAATTGGGTTATTAAAAATTTCACAGTATTAAAATTAACACAATATTCAGAATTTTAATAAATAATAATAAAAAAAAACAGAATAATAATTATCAATATAAACGTAAGAGAGATAGGGAAAGAAAATCAAACACTGCGATTTATAGTGGTTCGGCACGCCGGCCTACGTCCACTCCCCAAGGAACCTCCTTGAGAATTTCTTTACTATCAATTGAATAAATACACCACCAAGCTTGTAGATTTGGCACAGGACTTACTCTTATCTATTGAGCCTTACTCAACAATAAAAGCCTTACCCTTACAAAATCTCTCTAAAAAATAAGGAATAAGAATAAGGGTAATTTAAATCCTCTTTTACAATATTTCTTTCACAAAGAGTAGATATGAAAGTGTAAGAACAAATGCTAGACTTAGATCTGAAAGTGAAAGAGCAGAATACAATTTGGAGCTCTCAGAAAATTTTCTCTTCAAGTTCTTAGTTCTTCTCCACATCCAACACTTCTATTTATACACAAAAATATACCCGTTGGACGCTCCTTGTTGACGTCATGGCTTCCATAAGCACGCTCCTGACGTCATGGCTTACATCAGGAATTGATTAAATACACAAATGCAAACTTCGCCGAATCAAGATGCATGAAACATGGATGCAAAGCATGAATATGATGAAAAATAAATATGATGTTTATGTACAAATAAGGAAAGCAAGTAAAAGAATGGGATAGAAAGAAGTGGGGCGGGGAATTATTACAACGCTTTGAATAAATTATTACAAACCAGATAAGAGAGAGAGAAGGAAAAATTACAACAAAATAAAAACCTCACAATGCACTCAAAATTAAAAAAAATAAAATAAAATAAAATAAAAACTTCATGTTCTTTGGAACCGCCACCGGAAATTGGTCAATATTGGGAGATTACGCCATCTTGTCTCGAAGAAGCTAACCGACCGGCCAAATACGCCGGCCGGCCAACTAGGCCAAGCAAAACTTGTCTTGTTGCGAAACCAAGAAAAGGTACAAACAAAAAATATGTAGGTGGCTCAACTAACCACTACCGGTTAGATTAAAAACACGAAAACAAATATAAAATAAAATAAAAAGTGTAAACTTACAACATAAACCTAAAACAATAAAACAAATATAAGATAGAACATACAAGATTACAACAAAACTAATGTGAGACTAATACAAGAAAAAGAATAAATATGAGGTAGAACATGCAAGATTACAACAAAACTAATTTGAGACTAATACAAGAAATAAAAATAAATATGAGGTAGGACATGCAAGATTACAACAAAACTAATATGAAATTAAAACATGCGAATAAAAATAAATAAATAAATAATAATAAGCTAAACAAACCACTAGGATTATAACAACACACTATTAAATATAAAGTAAGAAAATAAATATGAGATAAACCAACTACTTGGATTATAACAAACACTATGAAATAAGAAGTAAGAAAATAAATATGAGATATAAAATATAAGAAAATGAAAGACCAAAAATTCACCTTCCAAAGAAAGATTGAACTTCTTGATTTCCAAACTTCCTCTTGATCACCCTCAAGTGAAGTGTGTTCTCAAATCCTCAATTCGAAATTATGGAGTTTATGGAGTTTATGGTATGAAAAGTGGCTAACTCTCTAGTTTTTCTCACTTTCAATCACTAAACACTCTCCCTTATGATCAAGGCAATTGATCTTTGGCTATATCAGAATTTTTAGAGTGGTTTTGGTGTATGGAAATGAGGAATTTCAGTAGCTATATAAAGTATGGGGTGTATATGGAAGATAGGAATATTTTTGGCTAAAAAAACTCAATTTTTCTCTCTTTTTTCACTCTTTTCTCACTCCTTTCTCTTCAATTTCGTGGTCCTCCTTCTCTCTTACAATATGATCATTCTATATAGGCAATGAGGGAGAGTAAAGGTCAAAAATAAGGTGGGAGACAAGGTGGGAGACAAGAATGTGATAAGAGGGCAAATTTTTAAGGTGGTTGCATGGGATACTCCTTTATGAATGCAAACAAAACCTCTTTTTGACAATGGGGGATGATTAGGTATAATGGAGAATGAGTGGATGCACTTGAATGGCTCAGAAAATAGGCAAATGGGTTGTCCCAACCGAACCAAAACCAAGAAAAAATGGGCTATTGTTGTTTTGGGCCGAGTCAACAAAATCTGCTTTTAAGTCCAACTTCAAATGGGCATATCTCCCCCATATGGACTTGGTTTTAGGCGGTTCTTGGGTCCAAATTGAAGCCCCAGAAGTCTACTTTCCAATGGTGGTGGCCTCAAATTTAAATTCCAAGTGTACAAAGAGATATGCCTAATTTAGTAAAGGCTGTCTCGAGCTGGGTCAAAAATCTGCTATGAACCCCAACTTCAAATGGGCATATCTCCCCCATATGGACTTGGTTTTAGGCGGTTCTTGGGTCTAAATTGAAGCCCCAGAAGTCTACTTTCCAATGTTGGTGGCCTCACATTTAAATCCCAAGTGTACAAAGAGAAATGCCTAATTTAGTGAAGGCTGCTCATTTCCTTCTTAATGATTTGATACTCATTCTTTTCCTAAACCTTTTTTCTTTCATACTCTCCTATTTCCTTTAACTCCAAACCTATAAAGAAGATGTTTTTAAATATTTTTTTAAAAAAAGTTCACCTCCCTTCCATTTATTTCCACTTTGTCCTTACTCGGTTTACTGAAAAGTGCAACATTTTAATCGAAATGGGAGCCTCGGGACATTGTAGAAACATTTAAAAAAAAAAAACATATTTTGAAAAGAGGGTTTTAGGGTCTAAAATAGTTTGGCCAAAAAATGGGTGAAGGTTGGGATTCCATCTTTCTTACTGAGAATTTTGTGAGAAACACATTCTAATTGTTATCATCGGGTAATCAAAAGAAAGCGCCCAAGTCTTAGGGCCGGTCAAAATGGGGTGTCTACAGTTGCCCCTCTTTGACAGAGCTCAGAGTCATTTCATGACGTGAGTGAATGTCAAAGCCCAAAGACGACCCTTTTGACAAAGCCGTAAGACTTGGGCAAACAAACAAGATGTAATGCAAGTGGTTGAACCCGAAGGTTGCCTACGTATCCATTTGCAAGGAATCAAACCAGCGTAGTTCAGGGGCAGAATGCAAGTGACATGCTCAAAATGCAGTTTGAAAGTTGGACTTACACGCTTCGCGAAGCCGGTCGTTTGAAAATTCATGATGTATGCAATACAATGCAATGTCATGGAGTGATGATAAAGATATGAAGATGGCAACATGGGAGGCAAGCCTCGTGCAAATGATATGAAACATAACAGGGGGTGCATTACATTAAATGTGCCACAAGATCGCATACAAATATGTCACAACATAATTTTAACTGAGTGAAACAACAACCTAACGCATCTCATGTGAAAGGAGGAAGAATGGTGTAAACATCAGGTGCACCTAATGTTTTTAACCAAGCAAAACAAACAACCTAACGCGTTTCACGCGAAAGGAGGAAGGATGGTGTAAACATCAGGCGCACCTGATGCTTTTAACCGAGCAAAACAACAACCTAAGCGCGTTTCACGCGAAAAGGAGAAGGATGGTGTAAACATCGCACTTTGATGTTTTTAGAGATAGTATGAAACGAGCTTTTGACTATATTTAATCGGGTGGTGTAAGCGACGGCCTTTTGTTGTATTTTAACGAGTGGTGTAGAGCAGTGCACTGACGTATTTTTAACCGGTGGTAATTAAAAGCGCTTTTTGTATTTTAACCGGTGGTGTATGAGCAGTGCACTGGCTATTTTAACCGGTAGTATATGAAAAGCGCTTTATTTGTATTTTACTTAAGGTAATTATGTAAACAGAACGGCCTTTTATTGTATTTTAAAGGTGGTAATTATAAGCCTTTTATTGTATTTTAACGAGGTAATGTAAATGACAGCGCCTTTTGTTGTATTTTAAAGGGTGGTGTAATGACAGGCCTTTTGTTGTATTTTAAAGGTGTAATTATGTGAAGCGCTTTTTGTATTTTAACCGAGGGTGGTGTATGTGAACGAGCTCACTTGTATTTTGAACCGAGTAAATCAACAACACCGTATCTCATACGGAAATGAGAAAGGTTTTAACTAGGTAAACATCAAATCCTAACACGTTTCACGTGAAAGGAACAAAGGTGGTGAACCAACAGACACACTTAACCGTATCTCATACAAAGAGGGGGAAGGTTACACATACACGAGAACGATATACAAAATACGTATTACATACATATACATATACATATCTCTCTCTCTCTCTTCTTTTTTTTTTTTTTTTTTTTTTTTTTTTTTTTTTTTTTGATCGGGGTTGATCCCTGGCATTAATAAAAACAAGTTTATTCTGCAAATCTGGATGGCATGAATGGCACAACACTGAACATAAAAACACTTTTGTTTTGAATTTTGAACTTGAAAATGGCTGCATTTTAGTGAATTTTGAACCGAATATTGAGCCTATCACTGACCAAAACACAAAAAACCATCCTAAAACACACCCCTTTGTGCTTGTCGGAGCAAAATGAACGCAAAACAGAGTAACACCGGTCGATCGCCCAATCAGAAAAGCATTGTCAGAGACAACTACTGTGCATTTTTCGGTGATTGGTTGATTAAGGTGACGAGAGCTCGATAGTGTGGATAAAAGACAGAAAACCTGACTCAACTGTACCCCTAGTTTATTACTTTGTCCTTTCTTTTTTTTTTTTTTTTTGCTAAAGCGATTTTGATCAACATGAGAGGTAAATTAGCACACTTGTTCCATCTTGAAGTCATATGAGCCAAATTATGAGCACTGAAAATTTTCCCTTTTTGGTCCAAAGAATGGTTTGAGTTTTGGAAAAATGGAACAATTTTTGAGAAAATCAATCAACTTCATTAAAAGTCCTCAAAATCTATTTTTGCAAATGACCACTACTCGATTAACATGAAATCAACCCTTGAGATGTACACTTGAATTCGTCTTGCAACTGAACTCGTCACGAAAGAGAAAAAGGACAACAGAAGCAAATGTGGACGAGCTAATCAAATATGGATAGCCGAGTCGAATAAAGATACACCAATCAAACATGGACGAAATGAGTGAGTTGAAAAATAATTAAGGCCGAACTTCAAGATGAAGCTGCCTACGTATCCCAAAGATAGGAATCAGGCCATACGTAGTTCCGGTTAAGGTTCACTCGGGTATTGACACTCTCCTTTTGTGCTCTAACTTTTGCCAAAGCCGCCCTTTCGGGTTTTCAACCTTGCGAGCTCATCAATCTCTTTTTTTTTTTTTTTTTGGCTCTAACTTTTGCCTAGGTCGCCCTTTCAGGTTTTCGGCCTAGCGAGCCTCTCAAGGGTAGTACTTCTTCAGCTTGTCCATATTGATTGGTTGTGAGAACTCCAAACCATCCAAATCCATGAGAATGACTGCTCCTCCTGACCAAATTGATTTAATGATGTAGGGGCCCGTCCAATTGGGTCTAAACTTGCCCCTAGGATCGTGAATAGGAGCTCGGCTGTCTTTCAACACTAAGTCCCCTTCTCTCAAATTTCTGGATCTAACCTTTTTGTTGAACGCTCTGGCAATCCTGCGTTGATACCCCTGAATGTGGTATAACGCCTTCAATCGTCGCTCATCGAATAACATCAGTTCCTCAAATCGGTTTTGTTGCCAATCAGCTTCTGTTATCTGACATTCAGCCATAATCCTTAATGAAGGCACTTCCAACTCAATCGGCAAAACTGCCTCCATTCCATATACCAAAGAGTAAGGGGTTGCCCCTGTAGACGTTCGGATTGATGTCCTGTATCCCCAAAGTGCGAACGGCAACTTATCTGGCCAATCTCTATAAGTTTCTATCGTCTTACACAGGATGTTCTTGATGTTCTTATTTGCAGCTTCAACGGCACCATTGGTTTGTGGCCTGTAGGTTGATGACTTGTGAAAAGCCACGTTATACTTCTCAAGTAGAACTGCCACTTCTCCTTTGAAATGTGAACCATTGTCTGAAATTAATTCATTTGGCACCCCGTATCGGCAGATAATGTTGTTCCTGATAAATTTGGCCACATGTGATGCTTTCAACACCGAATCTGTTGTGCTTCAACCCACTTGGTAAAATAGTCAATGGCAACCAAGATGAACTGATGCCCATTTGAACCTTTGATTGTGGCCTGATGACATCTATGCCCCAGACAGAGAAAGGCCAAGGCGAAGTCATGTTGTAGAGTTTTGATGGCGGGATGTTCACGCGATTGGCGTGGATTTGACATTTATGACATCGCCTGACAAAGTTGATACAATCACTTTCCATGGTTAACCAGTAGTATCCTTGTCTAAGGATTTTTCTGGCTAGCATTACACCATTTATATGGGCTCGACTCTCCTCCATGGATGGCTTCCATGATATGCTTTGCCTCTTCTTCCTCTACACACAGCTTGTGCATTCCCAAATACCCTCTCTTGTATAACTTATCTCCACAAATGATGAACTGGGTGGCCAAACGCTGTATCCCCCTTTTGTCTTTGGTGTTTGCCTTGTGGGTATGTACCTCTTTCGAGAAAATTCCAAATATCAAAGTACCAAGGGTTTTCATCTTGAACTTGTTCCGTTGTGGCTATCATCTCATACGCGGGGATGTACCCCTGTTCTATAAGGATCGGGCGCATCTTGACCCCGACCGGTATATCTATCATTGATGCCAGGGTTGCCAATGCATCGACAAATCGGTTGTTCTCTTACGGTGTGTAAAAGTTAGTTTTTCGAACCTCGGGATCAACATGTCCAAGGTCTGATGGTAGACTTTCATTGTTTCCTCTTTAACTTTCCAATCTCCGTTGGCTTGAGAGACAACCAAGTTTGAGTCCCCGATCACGTCCAACCTTATTGCCCCTAGTTCCAGGGCTGCTTCCAATCCGGCAATGCATGCTTCATACTCTGCTTGGTTGTTGGATACCCTGAATCGAAGTTTAAAAGCCAAGGGGATATGGGAATCATCTGGCGCTATGAGCAACACACCTATCCCATAGCCAAATTGATTGGATGCTCCATCAAAGTACAGTTTCCAAGTGTCTTCTTCCATTTGCATAACCTCTTCATCTGGAAATGAGTACTCCATATCTTTTCCTCCTTCAATTGGGTGATCAGCCAAAAATTCGCCACACGGTCCTTCCTTTACAGATTTGGCGGTGACATACTTAAGGTCAAATTCGAAAGCAACAAGAACCAACGAGCTAGCCTACCCAGAAGTCTTTGGTTTCTCAAAAAGATATTTGATTGGGTCTAATCTTGAAACCGAATTACCGAGTGAGCTAACAGTAGTGTCTCAACTTCGGTGGCCCATACTAAAGCTAAGCTTTTTCCAAAGGAGTATAGTGGGTCTCATATTCAAGCATCTTTTTACTTAAGTAGTAGATGGCCTTCTCTACTTTCTCATCCGACTCTTGTGCAAGCATACATCCCATGGTTGATTCAGTCACTGACAAATACAAAATCAGCAGTTTCCCTGGTTCGGGTGGCGATAACACGGGCGGATTCTGTAAATATTGCTTAACTTGCTCGAAAGCGAACTGACACCGATCATCCCATTGAAACTTCTTCCCTTTCTTCAACAGACCAAATAGTGGTTCACAAGTTAAAGTTAATTTTGAAATAAACCTCCTTATGAATTGTAACTTTCCCAGAAAGCTCCGTACCTCCTTTTCAGTCATTGGTGGCGGCATTTCTAAGATGGCCTTAATTTTAGATGGATTAACTTCGATTCCCCGCTGTGTGATCAGAAATCCCAACATCTTGCCCGCAGTTACCCCGAAGGTGCATTTCTGTGGATTCAGCCTTAGCCTGTATTCCCTAATTCTCTCAAAGAATTTCTTCAGTGCAGTGTAATGGCTTTCCCGATCTTTGGACTTGACAATCATGTCATCTACATACACCTCAACTTCCTTATGGATCATATCGTGCAAAAGAGTAGTAGCAGCTCTCTGATAAGTGGCCCCTGCATTCTTCAAACCGAATGGCATAACCCTGTAGCAGTATGTCCCCCATGGTGTGGTAAATGATGTCTTTTCTCTGTCCTCTGGAGCCATAAGGATCTGGTTATACCCTGAAAAACCATCCATGAATGACAGTAAGGCATGCCCTGCAGTGAAGTCTACCAATTCGTCAATATGTGGCAATGGGAAATCATCCTTCGGACTAGCCTTATTCAAATCCCGAAAGTCAACACAAACTCGGATTCTACCATCTTTCTTCGGAACTGGCACAATATTGGCTAACCAAGTAGGATATTCTGATACGAGCAAAAACCCAGCATTAATTTGCTTGGTAACTTCTTCTTTAATTTTCAAGGCCCAATCTGGACGAATTCTGCGAAGCTTCTGTTTGACAGGTCGGGCCTCAGGGTCGAGAGGGATCCTATGTTGTACAATCTCAGGATCAATTCCTGGCATGTCTTCGTAGGACCATGCAAAGACATCTTTGAATTCTGTTAATAAAGCAACTAATTGTTCCCGTTCCTCTGAAGACAATGTAGAACCAATTTGGATCAAGCGAGGATCTTTTTCAGTACCCACATTTACAGAAACAATTTCATCCACTAATGGCTTAGCACGCCTTTCTTCCTCCCAGTCGATTAAATTTTTCAAAGCCCGAGGGATTTCTTCCTCTTCGCTTTTATCAAGACCATGAAAATTTTGGTCAATGTTATGAACTATGGGCACAGAAAAGTAAGCGAAAATCACATCTTCATTCAAAGCCTCAGGCTCACAAGTTACAACAGACTCAAAAGAGAAAGAAAAAGAAGACTCAGACATCTTAGACAAACTTAAATTTGACTCCAACCCCACAGGCCCACCGGACTCGGACTCAACAGCCAATTCAAAACTCTCAATACAACTCTTTTCAAAATGCCAATTCATTCGTGAGCCATTCATTGCATCCATGATGAAGCTTGAACAGTCAGCAGGTACCTCTTCCCCGATCACGGCAATGGTCATATTCCCCAAATTCATCGGTTCAGCGCTGGTATGCGATTCTGTCAGTAAATCAGCCAATGTTAGACCCAGGACTTCCTCTGCGTTGCTTTCCGAGCTGACTTCTCTATCTTGCCCGATGTTGATGCTAGGATCTATCCACTCCTCGTCACTGTCGGAGAGTTGATGGTCGAAGAAGATCTCAAACCCAGGGTATCTTTTCTTCTCTACTTGATCAAACCAGGGCTCAGGAAAACCACAGAAAGGGAAGTCTTCTCCTTGGCGGACAAAACGTCCATTCAAGGTCCCATGAATTGGCTTATGAACCAACTCAAACTGCTGCCCGGTTCTCTTGGCCTTGATCTTCTCCTTAATTTCTTCAGTTTTCCTTTTCCAGTCATCAGCCGTGGGTGCATACCCTAGTCCGAATGCATATGGGTTATGAGGTTCTTCACTGGCTGTAGTAATACCCTTCCTGCCACTTCGTCCCAATCCCATTCCTGGAATGTGACCTAGTTTACTTATGAAATAGATTGATTGGGCACTGACGTATACACCTTCGTCTTCTGCCATGAGCGTTTGAACTAGCTGGGCCTCTGCCAATGTAAAACCTGACAGGAACACATCCTCTTCCCCATGTTGTATTTCTAGCAGTGGTGTTGTGACTTCTGGAGGAGGATGGATGGATGAATTTCCGAAGACAGTGGCAATTCCTCCGCCGTATGGGTATTTTACCAATTGATGTAATGTGGATGATACAGCTTTCATCTGATGAAGCCAGGGCCTTCCCAATAGCAAGTTGAATGTTGCGGGAACATCCATGACATGAAATTCAGCTTCGTGCTCAGATGGACCTACTGCTATTTGTACTTTGATTGTTCCCATTACTTCTCGACTAGTATTATCATAGGCCCGGATCAATTGAGTAGTGGGCGTGAAATCTGCCGGTTTTAGCCCGATTGCATAAGCAGTGCGTGTAGGGCAAACATTGATGGTCGATCCGGTCAATCGGGGACAATTGGGATCCATTTCTTCGCATTCGGTGATCGTCTGAGAGGTTTATTATGTCCCGATCCTTCTTGTGGCAACTCTTTGTCAGCAAAAGTTATTGCTGGGATTACTTCTCTCGGGGTGATTAATGACACTAATTGTTCGGGAGTGGTGTCAATTGACGCCTTTAGCCTTTGCTCAACATTGACAACATTACTGTCGATGTTCTCGGGAGGCCATGAGAAGACCCCAAATGGAAATGTTTGCTTGGATCTTTTTCAGTTGTTTTAGAACCAGGTCCTCTTCTACCTCTTTTTCTTTTCCTTTCTCTTTCTCTTTCTCTTTCTCTACCTCTTTATCTTTGCCAGAGGGCTCTCCTTGGTCTAGATGTGGAGGCTTGAAGTAGCGCCCACTCCTGGTCAAATGATCGATTTAAATGCATACCAAGTCTCATCCGGCATGGTTTACCCATTCATCATCGATATGGGCGGTTGTAGGTCATTATCATCCCACCATTCATTCGTTGGTGAAAGGCGATTATCTATTTTGCTTGAATCATTCCAACAGTATGCTCTGACTGGCCTTCTGGTTCTTCTTCTTTTCCTCTGGAACTCTTTCCTTTACCACATTCAACAGGTTTTTTTAGTTCATCTCCTTTTCTTTCAGTTTTCTCATCAGAAGCTTCGTCACTACTTGACCAACCGTGACTGTAATTCTTCGGTTCCCATGATTTCATCTGCACATTCCCAAGATCTAATTCTTCGAAAAAATGAAGATTAGCCAAGTCCTCCTCTAGGTCGGCCAAATCATCCAACTCCTGTTCAAGTACATCATCTCTGACAACATTGATAGAAAATGAGTCAGGCAGATCAACCTCAAGCTTTAGTTGACCACTGGAAATAATATACCGGCTAGGATCATACTTTTTCTCTGATAGTTTGCCAACCTCAAGCATAGGTACTACCACCATAGGGTTTTTGGGTTTTGGCTGGGTTGGAGATGCATTCATCATGCATAACTCAGTGTCTTCAGGAATATATACCTCAGGTTTTGGTAAATGGGTAGGTGTGATATAGAGACTGGGGTTAAAGGTGGATGAAAGTATATGGATGAGATTAAGATGAGGAGGTGATGGAACTCTGTCATGGGGTGGCAATGGGTTGGTAGTGACATTGGGTTTTGGCGGTTGTGGGGGAGCTATGACTTTATTGTCTATGAGATCTTGAATCTCATGACGGAGACGAATGCAACGGTCTGTGTCATGTCCTGGTTGTTGATGGAAAGCACAGTGTTTGGTAGGGTCATGTTTGGCTGGGAGAGGTTCGGGAAGAGGTCGGGGGTCTAAAGGCTTCAAATACCCTCTTTTTGTCAAGATGTTCATTGCTTTAGAGAGTGACATATAGAGAAGAGTGAATGTTCTATTTGGGGTTCGGGTTGTGTTTTTGCAGGCGGCATGAGCAAAGGGTCGCTATTTTAGTGGTGGTGGCAACCATGTTGATTTGAGAGGGCTTCACGGATGTGCTACCACTGGTGGTAGCGTTGGAACTGCGACCAAAAGGCTTCCGAACAGGTTCCTTATCTCCCACAATGATTCCCTGTTTGATGGCATCCTCTATCTGGACCCCTATCTCCTTTAAGTCATTAAAAGTGAAGAGCGGGAGGACTATCATTTTTTGTAACATCTTTCCATGCAGATTTCTGACTATCATACTGGTTGGTCCTTTTCAAGTGGTGCATTGGTCATCATTGCTGCTTTTGCCCTCTATCTGGTGATAAAGGCCACAAAACTTTCATTGGGCTCTTGACGGGTGGCCTCTAATTCCCGAGTAGTCAATTCAACCTGGGTATTATAAGCATACTGGGTGATAAAGGCCCCGGCCAACTCTTCCCAACTTTGTTTCAGTCCTCTAACTTGGCATACCGGATGGCGACCACTCGACAAAGTTCGTCCGAATAAAAGAGCTTTTTATGGACGAGTCAAACCCATAGGCTTTAAGACATCGAGAATAGGCGAATGTGCACCATTGGGTCACGGAGCCATCAAACCTATCAATGTGTGGCATTTTGAACCGTTACGGCAACTTCACGGTGTCTCAATGTACCCGTCTTCGATGTCCGGATTGAATTGACTCCTTGTGCCTTTTGAAAAGTTTTTCCAACTTGGCGGCTTCAACATGGTTGAGTCGGACTCAGGTGCTTGAGAGGATGGAGCCCTCCCGGGTTTTGGAAGGAAATGATCCTCACGAAGTTTGTGCGAGAACCCTCGAGATCTTCCGGTGAATTAAGTTGAAACTTCGTCGGTGGAGGTGGAGGTGGAACTGGATGAGTCACGGAGGTGGTTGAAAATGGGCGCCCAGATGAGCGTTGCGATTGGCAAGAGTATTGCCTTGGCGGCAAGAGTAGTGCCTTGGCGTGGCAACCGTAGTGACAACGATATCCATGCTCGTTGAAGGCCCGATGGTATATACGCTATATTTTACGGAATCGAGCCATCATTGATTACGGTGAGTTAACAGTGAAGAAGGGTAATTCGGGCAGTTGATGAAGCTTTTGCTTTTCTTCGTGTAACCGGTGGCAAAGAAACTAACACCGGTGACCTGAACCAAATCGCACTTTTGCAAAGTCTACCAACGCGAGTCCATAGAACTTGGGGATATCGGACCTTTCGAAGCTATAGTGCCCAACTACCTTCTTTGAAACAAAAGCGGGACCCCGATCGAAATTTCATTTGTATCCTAGCTCAAGCGATTCGCTAACTCATGAAAACCGAACTCAACCCCACAAACTGAAATAACTGAACCACTCATCTGAATCTGAGAATTCCCATAAATTGCACATAACACATAGCAGGAAAGAGAACAAACACCCCTATGGGGCTAGGGTTACTGTCCTATCTTTGAAATGATCTAGGGTTTCACTATTCAAACAAGTGGCATCATACATCCTAGAAATGGGAGAGCATCTGTCCTAATTTTGGAAGGTACTATAGCTCATTATATGCACAAGGTTAGCTCTACTCTAAGGGTTGAAGTCAAGGTGACGTTACCAAAGAGTCCTTTGGGTCATAACCAATAAAGATTCCAGGAAATCAGAAGAGTCAAATAGCCTCTCTTCGAAGTCTGAGAACCTTAGATAGCAAAGCTAGATAGCAGGGCTACATAGCAAAGCTACCCTTTTGACAAATCTCAAAAGGTTACAACACAAGGCCTCTAAAGTATCGTAAAGATAGGTATAGTGTCACAAAAAGCTTGCCTGTGCTCCTACCAGTATCTGGGCAACACAGGGACTTGAAGTGCACAAATGAATGCAATGCAATAAACATATAATTAAAAATAGAAGTCATATCATGGAGTTCGAGTCAAGGTTTCATAAAATCCCGGCCAGTGCAGCGTAACATGCCGAGGGTACCAGCAGCGCGTTAAGCGATTCGAGACTCGAGATCTCTTTGATCTAGTCTCACGAGTGCAATGTGAAACGTAGATGAGAGTCCAGATTTGTCAACTTTTATTGAAAATCCATTTTTATTGCAATTTTATAAAAAATGGACTGCGTCATCAGATCTCAGAGTCGCCACCTAATATTTATTTTGGGAAAATTAGGAAACCCATGACTCGTGCCAAGGCCACTGTTCGTCGTAACCAAGGATGCTTGGCTCGGAACCTTAGGTATGAAGGGGGAAGGTCATTATTTGAGCACCCCCGTTCACCCGATCAAAAGATCGGCCTCTACTAAACCATAATATGACTTTTATTTTCTTTATATGTTCATGTTCTGATTATTTAATAAATCCTAAAATTTACTATGTGAAACATACAAGTATAGACTATGTCACCCCTTTTGGAATAACTTGATTTCATATAGTTTTGAAAGAGTTTTGAAAATGTATAACCCAAATAAATTGAGTTTACAAACACGAAAATCAATATCATTCCAAATTAAGCAACACAACCTCCATCCTTGGCATTCATACGGTTATATCACATAAGCAAATAGCCACATGGTAGGATGCTTAAACATAGTAAAAAACACACACAAGCGGGATGCTAAAGCATAAAACTTACATGTTTGACGACCATGAACAAGCTACAAAACAAAGTTAGTAAAACATGCATGATCTTATATACAAAATCCTAACGCAATTCACTCATGAGATGCAACTAAAGATTCGGCTTCTAAGATATGACATGTGAATCATCTCAAGAACATGAGGTAGCGCACATAATCACATACGAATTGATTAAATCCACAAATGCAAACTTCGCCGAATCAAGATGCATGAAACATGGATGCAAAGCATGAATATGATGAAAAATAAATATGATGTTTATGTACAAATAAGGAAAGCAAGTAAAAGAATGGTATAGAAAGAAGTGGGGCGGGGAATTATTACAACGCTTTGAATAAATTATTACAAACCAGATAAGAGAGAGAGAAGGAAATATTACAACAAAATAAAAACCTCACAATGCACTCAAAATTAAAAAAAATAAAATAAAATAAAATAAAAACTTCATGTTCTTTGGAACCGCCACCGGAAATTGGTCAATATTGGGAGATTACGCCATCTTGTGCGGAAGAAGCTATAACCGACCGCCAAGTAGGCCGGCCGGCCAACTAGGCCAAGCAAAACCTGTCTTGTTGCGAAACCAAGAAAAGGTACAAACAAAAAATATGTAGGTGGCTCAACTAACCACTACCGGTTAGATTAAAAACACGAAAACAAATATAAAATAAAATAAAAAGTGTAAACTTACAACATAAACCTAAAACAATAAAACAAATATAAGATAGAACATACAAGATTACAACAAAACTAATGTGAGACTAATACAAGAAAAAGAATAAATATGAGGTAGAACATGCAAGATTACAACAAAACTAATTTGAGACTAATACAAGAAATAAAAATAAATATGAGGTAGGACATGCAAGATTACAACAAAACTAATATGAAATTAAAACATGCGAATAAAAATAAATAAATAAATAATAATAAGCTAAACAAACCACTAGGATTATAACAACACACTATTAAATATAAAGTAAGAAAATAAATATGAGATAAACCAACTACTTGGATTATAACAAACACTATGAAATAAGAAGTAAGAAAATAAATATGAGATATAAAATATAAGAAAATGAAAGACCAAAAATTCACCTTCCAAAGAAAGATTGAACTTCTTGATTTCCAAACTTCCTCTTGATCACCCTCAAGTGAAGTGTGTTCTCAAATCCTCAATTCGAAATTATGGAGTTTATGGAGTTTATGGTATGAAAAGTGGCTAACTCTCTAGTTTTTCTCACTTTCAATCACTAAACACTCTCCCTTATGATCAAGGCAATTGATCTTTGGCTATATCAGAATTTTTAGAGTGGTTTTGGTGTATGGAAATGAGGAATTTCAGTAGCTATATAAAGTATGGGGTGTATATGGAAGATAGGAATATTTTTGGCTAAAAAAACTCAATTTTTCTCTCTTTTTTCACTCTTTTCTCACTCCTTTCTCTTCAATTTCGTGGTCCTCCTTCTCTCTTACAATATGATCATTCTATATAGGCAATGAGGGAGAGTAAAGGTCAAAAATAAGGTGGGAGACAAGGTGGGAGACAAGAATGTGATAAGAGGGCAAATTTTTAAGGTGGTTGCATGGGATACTCCTTTATGAATGCAAACAAAACCTCTTTTTGACAATGGGGGATGATTAGGTATAATGGAGAATGAGTGGATGCACTTGAATGGCTCAGAAAATAGGCAAATGGGTTGTCCCAACCGAACCAAAACCAAGAAAAAATGGGCTATTGTTGTTTTGGGCCGAGTCAACAAAATCTGCTTTTAAGTCCAACTTCAAATGGGCATATCTCCCCCATATGGACTTGGTTTTAGGCGGTTCTTGGGTCCAAATTGAAGCCCCAGAAGTCTACTTTCCAATGGTGGTGGCCTCAAATTTAAATTCCAAGTGTACAAAGAGATATGCCTAATTTAGTAAAGGCTGTCTCGGGCTGGGTCAAAAAAATCTGCTTTGAAGCCCAACTTCAAATGGGCATATCTCCCCCATATGGACTTGGTTTTAGGCGGTTCTTGGGTCTAAATTGAAGCCCCAGAAGTCTACTTTCCAATGTTGGTGGCCTCACATTTAAATCCCAAGTGTACAAAGAGAAATGCCTAATTTAGTGAAGGCTGCTCATTTCCTTCTTAATGATTTGATACTCATTCTTTTCCTAAACCTTTTTTCTTTCATACTCTCCTATTTCCTTTAACTCCAAACCTATAAAGAAGATGTTTTTAAATATTTTTTAAAAAAAAGTTCACCTCCCTTCCATTTATTTCCACTTTGTCCTTACTCGGTTTACTGAAAAGTGCAACATTTTAATCGAAATGGGAGCCTCGGGACATTGTAGAAACATTTAAAAAAAAAAAAACATATTTTGAAAAGAGGGTTTTAGGGTCTAAAATAGTTTGGCCAAAAAATGGGTGAAGGTTGGGATTCCATCTTTCTTACTGGGAATTTTGTGAGAAACACATTCTAATTGTTATCATCGGGTAATCAAAAGAAAGCGCCCAAGTCTTAGGGCCGGTCAAAATGGGGTGTCTACAACTATAGTTCTAGAAATATAAAGGTAATCCAATGAGCTACATCTACAAATCTTTTGGCCCTGCTTTTGGTTTGACGCAACACATCCTAGGTGACAACTCGTCTAAAACACTGGTTGATTGACAAAATAACACACTTCATGGAACACCATTTGAGCCTCCAACTATGAATAGAACATAAACAAATGAAACACACCGGAGAGATTGAACACTTTGATCCTTGCTGTCACATTCCACTTGCGGTCAATCTAACAAAACAACAAACGCGGTAGGGGAACAATTTCAACTCATTGCATGGCGTTGAACTCACCTACACATCAACATCCATAGTATTTGTGCCACTATATACTATAAACCCCACCTTCAAAACCCACATCTTGAACCACTTCCAACAGGTTCCTTTCAATCGACCTTATGAATCTCACCATGACCTTCAATCTAGAATCCTCAATCTCCAAAAATCTGCTCCCCTATTTGGCCAGCAATTAAACTCCACCCATCTCAAACTAAAAATAAACTGGGCAAGAATAGCTACTCTTTTCTTCTACAAGCCGCAAGAACCTTCTCAAACAAATAAACCCTAACAAAACTTCGCCACTCAGATATAGACGTGATAATTGAAGGAAAACAATACAACATCACAGTCTTCTGATAGAGTCTTATACATATATGCACAAAAGTAAATTAACAAAATTTGAGAGAGAATTCAGACGACAAGCAATACAAAACCCTATATAGAGGTAAAGAAGAAAAAGACTCACGATTTTAAGGGATCTGAGCTTCTCGAGGAGGAGATCTACGACCTCTGATCGCGAAGAGACGGTGGTGATCTCATCGTCCGCCCTCTTTACATACACGAAATGAAAATTCAATTAAAAAAAAATGAATTACTATGGAGTAAGTCTCTTGAAAATATAAAGAAAAAAATATATGAAATGAAAGTGACGAGCTTACATATGAGCTTTAGAGTGTTGATTCTGATGAACCCACTCCTGGAAATAGAAATGGAAATGGCAATGCTGGTTTCTTTCGATCACGTTTATTTATTATTATAACAATGATTGAGAATCCATTTTTTTGGATCCCATAACCTTTGGATTTCCATCATGTGTGGGCTCCACATGAGTGAATCCACACAGTTAAGATCAAAGAGGGTCGTGGGTCTCCAAAAAAAATAGGTGTAAAACATTTTTCTTATTATGATGGGCATCTTCAATGTCAGATTAGAGAACCAAGTACGACGCCATGTATTTTAAAACATTAACGTTTTGAACTTCACTTCCCAATATAAATAAAAATTCACTTGCCTTGCCTTGTGTGGAACCAAGGATAATTTTATTTTCATACACTAAGGCTGTGTTTGTTTGGACAGACTAGACAAGGGAGGATTGTAATTTATCGGACTATTAGTTTCAGAATATATTATCCTCGGACTATTTGGTTGGACTGGATTTGTATTCTATGTTTGTTTAGTCATGGGATTATATGTCTGGATTAAATTATTTTTAGTGAATCTAATGTTTGGTTAGACTAGGGATGGCAATTTGAAACCGACCCGACGGGGATCCCCGACCCCGATCTTGATTTGAGCGGTTTTTTCCCGAAAAATACCCCCGACGGGGAGGGGACGGTATTTGAAAATCAATCCCTGATCTGTTTCGGGCCAGGGACGGTGATCAGTGTTCAAGCCCCGGCCTGGCCTCGTCCCCGTCCCCGTCCCCGGCCCCATCTCCGAATTTTCCCGAAATAAAATTACATTTATACCCTTTATATTTATATTATATGCATATATATATATATAATATATCTGTGTTGTTTTTTTTTTTTGTTTTTTTTGAGGAGCTGTGTTGTTTTATATCTCTTACTCTCTAACCTGTTTCTGACTCTCATCTCAACTCTCTCTTTTTTTTTTTGATCGGAATCTCAACTCTCTCTTTCACTCTCATCTCAACTCTCACTTTTAACTCTCTCGTTCCTCATGGCCACCACCACCACCGCCGCAGGTTCAAACCCACCGCCACAGCTGCAGAGGTGTACTCAGATCTAACAGATCTGTTTTCTCTCTCTCTCTCTCTCTCTCTCTCTCTCTGTGATCGATGCGTGCGTTGCATGATCATCAATAAATGCATGTGAAAAGTATGGGGTTTCAGCTCCGTTGTAAGACGACTCTCTCTCTCTCTCTCTCCCTCCTATCTTCTCTCTCTTCATTTCAGTTCTGAATCTAAAGCGTTTTTCTTCACCATTTCTCAGATCTGAACTAGATGGTGAAAGAAAATGAACTAGATCTAAAGGCTTGTACATTTTTAATGATTGTTGATGATTGAACCAGAATTTTTTTATTTTTTTTTTATAAGTTGTTGATGATGAAAAAAATGGGTCGGAGATATTTCTGGGGAAACCCGCCGGTTAGGGCGATGGAGAGCAGAGTAGGTTCCCATCGGGGACCTGGCCGGGAGATATTCTGTCGTGATCGGGACGGGAGGGTGATCCTCGGCCTTGCCCCGCCTCGCCCCGTTGCCATTTCTAGGTTAGACGGACTGGATAAGGATAAATGTTTAAAAGACTATTTTACTCTTGTAACTTATAATTTTTATTTAATATATAATTTTAAATTTGTAATCTATAATTTATAATTTAACAACACTAAAAAAATTTAATTTATAAGGCCATAATTTTTAATTTATTATTTTCAATTAAATTAAATTTATAATTTTTATTTTTTATTTAATATATAATTTTAAATTAACAACACTAAAAAAATAATTTTATTTAATATGTAAATTTAATTTTTTAACAACACTAAAAAAATTTAATTTATAAGGCCATAATTTTTAATTTATTATTTTTAATTAAATTTAATTTATAATTTATAATTTATAATTTAAATTTTTTATTTAATATATAATTTTAAATTAACAACACTAAAAAAATAATTTATAAATGTTGAAAACACTATTTTATCCTTTTCTAATTGTTTACTAAGTAATAGCGTGTAATGTAAAATAGACATTTCACAAAATAATTCCATGGGATACTAATCCCATAGTTTCTATTCCACACCCCCCATGGGATATGATAGTCCCATATTTGTGGGACTAATAGTCCGGAGGGACTATTAGTCCGAAACAAAATTTTTCAAACAAACAATGGACTATTAGTCCGGTGGGACTAATAGCCTAATCTCACACCCTAATCCTTCAAAACAAACACACCCTAACTTCATTCCGTTCATATACTTAATGAAAATTTTTATTAACATAATTTTAATCTGTGATAAAAATATCATAATATCTTTATATTTTTTTATTCAAATCCTATTTCTAAAATGTTATAACCATCTTCTATTACTAGCGTCACCTCTGTCATTCGCAATTCCCTTTTGTCACCTCTTTTTTTATCTGTCTGCGATCACTTCCTATCATAAACCATATACTCTCACAAGTCTCTCACCACAAATCATTCAATGTTGATTATATAGGTCTAGGATGAAGGGAGATGAGTTAGAAGTGGTGATGGAGAGTTGAAAGTGGCAACAACAACAACAAAAAATGAGCGGATGAATGGAAAAAAAAAAATTAGACTTTGTTTGATATAGTTTTAGAATATATTTTCAAAAATAAATAAAAAAAACTTCTTATTTCAATATGGTTTTATCTTTTTCGGGGTAAAAGAATTTAAAAATATTTTTTAAGTATTTATTTTTGTCAAATTAATTTATGTTTTTCTCATAAAAATTTCAAAAAATCATTCAAAAATTGAAATTAAACACAGCCTTAGGGTTTTAAAATTAAAAATGAAGGTAATATTAAAATATACATATGTATATTGAAAATTTATATTTTTATAATATGTATATTTTTATAAGTGTGTATACTTAGGAGAATTCTATGTTTGGTTTTGGCTTTTTAACTGAAAAAGCCCAAAAGATAAAATTGACTATATAAGTCAATAAGATAAAATATCACATCCAAATTATAATCATTACATTTTTTTATCTTAAAAAAGTCAAAAAAAAAAAAACC
The DNA here is from genome assembly GCA_025200525.1 of Camellia lanceoleosa. Classification (NCBI taxonomy): domain Eukaryota; kingdom Viridiplantae; phylum Streptophyta; class Magnoliopsida; order Ericales; family Theaceae; genus Camellia; species Camellia lanceoleosa. Next base: position 129,667,018 of record CM045765.1, read on the forward strand.
AAACTAGGCTAAGACCTTGTTTGGGAACATGCTATTTTAGTAATTTTTTAGCTAAAATATGAGGTAAAAAAAATTAGTATTTTGGAATAACTTTTTGATTTTTTTATAAAAAAGATATGTAAAAAATAGAGAGAAAATGGAATCTTAGACTTTTTTGTATAGGTTATAAACTTTTTAATTTTTTTAATAATTTTTTGATTTTTTTTAGTAACTTTTTGACTTTCAGGTTAAAACAAACACATGCCAAACGAGGCCTAAAATAGCCAAAAAGCCAGGCTATTTTAGTTCTTCCGAAACGAAGACTTAGGCTTCGTTTGGGAACAGGCTAATTTAGTAACTTTTTGGCTATTTGGTTAAAATGTGAGGTAAAAAAAATTAGTATGTTTGGGATGACTTTTTGGCTTTTTATGAAAAGATGTGCAAAAAGTAGAGAGAAAAGGGAATCTTTGACTTTTTGGTATGGGTTGTTGGCTTTTTGGCTTTTCTAGTAACTTTTTGACTTTTTGGCTAAAATAGCCTCTTGCCAAACGAGGCCTAGGCCTCGTTTGGCAAGTAAAAGTTTTAGCCTAAAAGTCAAAAAATTATTAAAAAAATCAAAAAGTCTATAACTTATATAAAAAAGTCAAAGATTCTATTTTCTCTCTACTTTTTACATATCTTTTTGTAAAAAATCAAAAAATTGTTCCAAACATACAAATTTTTTTTACCTCATATTTAGCCAAAAAATTACTAAAATAGTCTATTCCCAAACGAGATCTTAGTGCTTGTTTGGGATCAACTACAAAAGTTAAAAAGTCAAAAAATTATTAAAAAAATCAAAAAAATCCATACTATAAGCGTGTGGAAGAAGTTATTTTATTTATTTATTTTTTTAATATCCAATAGGTTTAGTCAATATACTTTACATATATATTTAGCAAAATGAGAAGATATGGCACATCTCAAGCCACAAATTCTCATTAAAAAAAAATTAAATCATGCACACCCTAAAAGTCAACAATTTAGAGTGTACTGTGCATTTATAATTTTATTATACAAATTTTTATAAAAAATTAAAAAATTATTTCAAACATAATAATTTTTTTAAAATGACAAAGTACATTTAAAAATACTCGGAACAAAGTGCCACAACATAAACCACCTCTCTCTCTCTCTCTCCCATTGTCGTCGGTTGCTAGAGTTTCAGACTTCTTCTCAGAGTGATGGGATCGGACATTTGTTGATTTTAGGGTTTATTTGTTTGACGCATCGATAATGAAGAATACACCGGCGAAATCCGCTGCCTCGAAGAAGACTCCTCCAGCCAAACCGGCCTCCGTGAAGAAGGCTCTACCGGCCAAATCGACCGTGCGCGAAGAAGACGCCACCGTCTAGAAAATCCACTGTCAAAACCCTTCTGAATCCGCCACCCAAGCCCGAGACAAAATCGTCTACGCCCAAAACCACCGACACCAAAGCCGCCGCCGCCTCTAAAGCGAAGCTAGTGAAGATCGACGATACTACGCCCATCTCTGCCGCTGATTCGGTGCCCAAACAACCCAGTAAAGTTTGACTCTTTGCTTAGCCTTATTGTTTCTCAATTATTTGTGTTTATGCTAATATAGCCATGAACGCTATGTTTGGTAACTTAGGAGAGAAAAGAAAAGAAATGATTACTTAAGTAATAAGAGAAAAGAAAAGAAAAGAAATAATTGTAATTTCTCTCCTTTTTGTTTGGATAAGTAAGAAATAAAAGAAAAGAAATGATTGTGATTTCTCTCCTTTTATGTTATATTACCAAAATAACATTTTTATATTTTCAATCATTTTATTTCTTTTATTTTTATAGGGGTAAAATTGGTATTATGAAAATATAAACATTTGTGGGTTTCTTTTCTCTCCCAATCTCTCTACTTTCGGGAAGATTGAAAATAAGGGTTATGAGAGAAATGAGTTTCTCTCCATTTCTTTCTATTTCTCTCCATTTCTCTCCACTTAAGATAACCAAACAAGAAAGAGAAATACATTTATCTCTATTTCTTTTCTTTTCTCTCCAAATCCTTCAATCCAAACACAGTGGAAGTGATTTTTATTTTTTTAAATTGAATTTGAGTTTTTAGCAATACTAATAGGTAATTCATGTATGATTGCATTTACTTTTCCTTGCTTTTGATTCTGAATTAGGGTGTTTTACATAGTTATACATAGAGCATGTGTATGTGTATGTAACTCTATGAGTGTGGTTTTAACTGGTCTTATTTGATGTTTAGTTGAACAAGAAAAAGCATCAGCTGATGTTGTGGAGGTGACACCAAAAACAAAAGTAGCTACGAGAGTTAAAAAAACAAGAACTGTGGTTAGGAAAGTACTGGTTAGAACCAAAACTCCCACTTCACCAAAGTCATTTACTAGGCGGAACACCTAAGCCGAAGGGAACTGAAAAGTTGAAGGGTAAAGAATCCTCTGAGAAGGAACAAGTTGGGGATGCTAAAGATGTAGATTCTGAGAAGAAAGAAGAATCCTCTGTTTCAAATGTTGAAGAATCTGCCAAGATGGAAGAAACTGTTGTTGAAAATGTTGAAGCAACCAAAACAGAGGAGGATCAGAGTGTTATGAATGTTGAAGAACCCACAAAGGAGGAAGAAAAGGCTGTTGATGTGGAACAACCTCTGGTTCCAAATGTTGGAAAATCTACAACGCAGGAAGATCCTGTTGCTGTCGATGTTGCAGAGTCTTTAGAGAGTCGAGAACCTATTATGGCAGGGGAGGAAGCCGAGGTGAAGGAAAAAAAGGAGGAAATGAGAATTGTTGAGGATAAAGTGGGACCCAATAATGAGCTTGTCAGCATGGAGGAAGATACCAACAAGGAATTAAAAGGGCAAGATGCTGAACCTGGGGATGGGCACCAGGGTGAGGAGAGGATGGAGGAGTGCAGGGACCAAGAAGTTCTTGAAGAATTTGGTGAGGAAGAGCTTGCAGAGGAAAATATCGAGGAGCATAGCGAAGAAGAAGAGGCATTGGAAGAGGAATGCTTGGAATTTACTGCTGTGGCAAAAGAGCGCAAGATTAGGAAGGAGGTGGAGATATTTGTTGGTGGGTTGGATCGTGATGCAGTGGAAGAGGATGTGAAAAAGGCTTTTGAGAACATTGGTGAGGTAGTTGAAGTTAGGTTGAATAAGGATCCTTCAACTAACAAAAATAAGGGTTATGCATTTGTGAAGTTTGCAACTAAGGAGCAAGCAAGCCGAGCTTTATCGGAAATGAAAAACCCTCTTGTATGAATTTTCTCTTAGTTGTTGTTGTTTCTTTTTCTAATTTTAGTGTGTTCTAATTTTTTGTTGTTCATAGATACATGGGAAGCGATGTGGGACTGCACCAAATGAGGACAATGACACATTGTTCTTGGGCAATATTTGCAATACGTGGACAAAGGAAGCTATAAGATTTACTTAACATAGTAGATGTATTCTAAGCAAGATTGCTTGCTCATTATTAATTTGACATGGGTTGGCAACCTGGCAGATCAAACAAAAACTGAAAGACTATGGAATTGGAGGTGTTGAGAACATTACTCTTGTCTCAGATGTCCGGCATGAAGGGTTGAGTTATGGCTTTGCATTTATTGAGTTCTCTTGACATGCTGATGCCATGCTTGCATATAAGAGGCTTCAAAATTCGGATGCTGTTTTTGACCATTCTGAGAGGACTGCCAAAGTAGCTTTTGCTGAACCTTTACGTGAACCAGTTCCAGAGGTAACGGCCTAGGTTAAGTGAGTGTTTGTTGATAGGCTTCCACTGTGAGTATTTGTTGATGGGCTTCCTCTCCAGTGGGATGAGGACCGAGTTAGGGAGCAATTTAAAGGCTATGGAGAGATTGTTGATGGGCTTCCTCCCCACACACACAAGAAAAGGATAATGCTGATGCACATGGGGCCTCAAGGGCTGCTATGATGTAAAAGAGATTGTCATCTATAAAGCATGGACACTCCAAAATTGGTGCTGTGGTGGTGTTCGACATGCGAACACGGGGGACACGGGACATGCCGGAGACACGTACGGGTAATTTAATGATTTTTTTGGAAGGGGACACGGTGGGGACACACGTGTCCAGATGGCCACGACATGGGCCACGGCAGGGTTCTTTTTGAATTTGTTATATTTATTTGGCATCGAAGTGTAATATTTAAAAAGAAAATAATAATAATAACAATAATAATAATAAAAAAAACATGTAAAGCCCTAATCGAACAACTGACGGAGTTAAGGAATAGAGTCAGACCTGCGAAGACCCCCTCTCTCTCAGTTGAAGACCTCTGAAGTCAATCGAAGCTCTCTCTCTCAGTCAAAACCCTCCGAAGTCGATCCAATCTACTTCGGCAAAGCTTTCTCTCTCACCTTCTCTCTCTCCCTCGCGATCGCAATCGCGATCGCTTCTGTCTCCTTCTCTCTCGCTTCTCTTCCTCTCTCTCGTTTTCGCTTCTGCTTCTGCTTCTACTTCTGTCTCCCTCTCCCTTTCTCTTTTGTCTCCCCGTTTTTATCCTTCGTCTTTATCCTTGATTCATGTATAATATATGTAACTATTATTATTATATATTACTTGCCCGTACCTAAAGCCACGGTATAAATAATATTCAAATTAAAATGTATTTATAAAAGTATATTTAAATTTTTTTTTTCTTAAAGAATTTGTAACGTTTTTGCTTGTATTATATGCTCTGCAAAACTCAAATAAAATAACGACTCTCCCATGCAAATTAAGAAATAAACATATAAGATTTATAATGTTTACCAATATTGCAAATCAAAATATAAGAGTAAGTAAAAAAAAATTGTAAACACTAAATAAAAAACAGAAACTAAAGTTATTGTATACTAAATCTATAATAAAAAGAAAAAAAATATTACTAAATCTATATAGTAAAGAACATCAGTAAGTGCTTTACATAATAAAGCACATCAGTATAATGTAGGCATTCAACTCATCTTGGTAATAAAAAAAGAAAAGAAGCAGAAATATGTGATATTTTACCAAATTGCTATCAAAATGCTAACCCATATTTTGTCTATGATACCAAGAACTTTTTTATTTACTCTCCATTTGGTACTATCAAGTGTATTAAGGATCTGAAATGTAGAAAAATTTGTAGAGTAATTCTAATTTCAAGTGTAAACATAAAAAGTTGGTTAGACCAACTCCCCGAAGCTGTTTGAAATGAAAATCATCCAAAAGCACACAACATAGAAGAACTAAATACTGTCCATAAAATATAAACAAATTAAAACCCATTCAAAAAATAAAACCCATTAAACATAACAAATTGGTTAGACCAACTTCCTGAAACTATTTGAAATGAAAATCATCCAAAAGCACACAACATAGAAGAACTAAATACTGTCTAGAAAATGTAAACAAATTAAAACTCATTTAAAAAATAAAACCTATCAAGTATTAATTCAGATCCAAAACCTTTTAAAAAATTAAATCCATTTAAGAAACATAATGTTAAGATTAAATTGGATAAATTACATTTTAATCTAGATGATAAATTACATTAAACTAGATAAATTATATTTTAAGATTAAGTATTATATATCTATCTATTATTGCAGATTAATCTATTATTGCAAAACATTTATAAATGATAATATTAAATTTTAAAAAAAAAATCATAAACTAAAAGCAAATTGAACAATTTAATTCCCAATGGAAGCCAAGCAACATATTAAAGAAGTAGGATACCTTTAATGGTTTAGCCAATTTTATATGAACAATAGCTGATTAAAAATAAATAAATAAATAAATCAAATAGAGAGAGGAGCATTAAAGATTGGGGTATTTTTTTTAAGGTCCCTGATATTATGATTTTATAGTATAAAGGACATCAAATATTTTCATGATGTCTAAGGTCCCTCAACATTAATCTAGAGAAATTTCAGTCCCAGAGAAAATTGGTTCAGAGAAAATTCACGTCACAGAGAAAATTGGTCCAGAGAAATTGTGGAAAGAATTTATCTGGACCAACCCAGAGAAAATTTAGTTTAAAAACTAGAGAATTTCTCTGATTTTAACCCAGAGAAAATTCAGTTCAAAAACCAGAGAATTTCTCTGGTTTCAACTTCAAATGAAACAAAATACTTATAACCTACCAGTTTTCAATATACAACAAATGGCATATTCATTCGACATATAAGATCATTCAATGCAGTTTACAGGTTAACAAAGAAAAATAATAATAAAAAAGAAATGACTGGCAGATTCATATCAAATCTCCTAATCATTAGTTACCACTTCCATAATTACAAAATAGCAAGTTTCTTAAAGGCCCATATCAGATATTGTTCTCTAAATTCTGAAGCCACGCTTTTATGTTGACAGCCCCAAGTTTTCACCTTTGCAACAAGCAATGGGCTTCAGGTCCATCCAAAGCTCCATAGAATATTAATCACTGCAAAATTCATTATTAGTAGCACTTGGTCTAATCATATTTGAAAAAACTCCTTGGTTCCTTCCCACTCTCCAGAGAAATTTCTCTGCATTTCCACAACATTACCTCTTTAGAGAAATTTCAAAATCAATCCAGAGAAATTTTAGTTCAAACCCAAAGAATTTCTCTGGGGATATATCCACACCACTCACCACTGAGTCAAATGGTGAGCATCCTCCAAAGGAGCTTCTGTTATTGATGCCCCTAGTGGCTCAGAAATCTGCAAGTAATAAACATCTCTCCCAACTAAGTTTAAACCTTTTGTTTATGAGTTTTTAATAGTGATAGACCTCAACATGTTCAACTATTTAATATTGAGAATATATTAGCATTTATATAGATTTTAGTACTTATTTCCAAACGTTTTCAAATTCTTTTGTCATTCAAAGTCAACTTACATTTACAAATATTTCCAAAACATTTTCGTTTCCAAGCTAACTTTAACAACATACTAAAACAAAATTTTGACCCTTGGTCACGGGAAAGTGTGAATAATATTGTAACCACTTTCTTGATGGAAATTTTTTCACTCACTCTTGTCCTGTATTTGATATAGGATTCTGCATGGCAGAAAAAGAAGTTCTATTTTTTATTTTATTTTTTATTAACTTTCTTTTAAAGAACACACGCGGATATTTTGCTAGTCATAAGTAAACTACACTACATTATCCGCTAAGCAATAATAGGGAAAATGGAATAAACATATCATCAAATTATCTTTCTTGCGAGCATGTTGAAAATGCAGTCAGTAAAATTCAAAAGCATACTTCTCAAGTTAGTTGTCTCTGTTTCGTTATATCTTCAGGTACAGGATAGCAATTTGCACCAAAAAATGATGAGAAGGAAGACGACGGAGGACAAGGCGGTCCGTGGCGGAACCAAGCATGGCCGATCCGGTTGTGAGGTCGTAGACACGCCCCGTTCCAAGCCCTAGCCTCCGGTGCCGGACTGTGACAACAGCGACTGTTCTGACGCAATCGATCACCTTCGACTTTCTCTCTACTCAAATCAAGCTTACTCACCGCCTCTGTATGTATGTATGTACATGTCTGTGTGTGTGCATGAGTGTAGACAAAAGGAAGGGGACTGAATTTCTCTGTGATAGATGGGAGGGACTTTAGATATTAAAAAATAATTTTGTGGATCTCTTTCATTATGAAAAGTGAGAGAGGGACCTTAGACCAATTTTTCCTTAAAGATTTAGCCAATTTTCTTATTTGTATAATCAATTTTACTCCCCAAAATTACTATATGTGAGAGAGATTTCATATTAAAAAAATTTAAAATAAGACTTACCAAGTACCCATGAGCTTCTTAAGACTCAGCACACAGATTGCAAATATCTATGTATAAAATCAAATAGAGAGAGGAGCACTAAAGATCTTTGCAATTTTCTTATTTGTATAATCAATGTTACTTCCCAAAATTACTATATGTGAGAAAGATTTCATATTAAAAAAATGTAAAATAAGACCTACCAGGTATCGATGAGCTTCTTCAGACTCAGCACACAGATTGCAAAGATCTATGCGTAAATTGTCACAAATTTTAGTTAACAACACTATTACAATGAGCACACAACAAATTCTAATTGCTTATTTGGAGTCCTCTGCTGTTCCAATTCTACGTGTAGTGAACATATAAAGCTGATCAAGAAGGCTTAGGGTGTGTTTGGAATGATTTCCAAACTATAATTCTACCTACACATTCCAATTTCATGTTTGGATATGGCTTTCAAAATGTATTTCCAAAACTCTGTGGAAAATTCTGTCTCAGACACGATTTTCAAAAAAAATTTCTTCAAATTTGGCCTAACCGGTCGTCCCACCGGTCATCCGGCCAGTTGACTAGAACAGTGTAAATTTTTTTTTTTTTTTTTTGCAATTAACATATGTTAATTTTTATATATTCGAAAAAAATATTTTCTGAATTTTTAAATTTTTTTATGCGTTTTAATAGAATTTTAAGTTGTAAGTTTTGTATCTAAATCATATGTCACATCAAAAATTTCTCACTCAATTCAAAACTCTTTTCAAAACTCTTTCACCAAAAAATTTTCCACACTCAAATCATAATTTCAAAACTCATAAACTCAAAATACAACTTATACTCGCAAATTATATTTACAAAACTCTACCAAATGCAACCTTATTCTTTCCAATTTTGGCTACTTGTATTTCAAACATCTCCTTGAATATAGCTAGCTATGAGACCTAGGATGGTTTTGAGTGGATGTTTTTTTTTTTCCCTCTATTTTAGTATTGGATACTATCATGAGCTAAATTTATATTAAAAAATTTGCAGTTTTGGGTCCAAAATATAAAAATACCATTTGGAGGTGGAGTGTGATCATAAAAAGGGAAAACATTATAGAGTCATCAGCCAATTGCTTTTGTCTCTTGATTATGACTTAGCTTATGCCTAATGGGATTAGTATTTACTAATGAAATTGATCGGTTAGGAGTTTCACTGCCTGAAGATATGTCATTTATTAGAATGTTACTTTGAACTACACACACACATAATTTGTTTAACATGCATCTATTGATACAAATAGGTATATAATAAAAATAAAAATAAAGAAAGGGAAAGAAAAACACAAGCCCATTGCAGGTTGCAAGAAAACAATTTCCACGAAACTGCTCACTAACTCAAATCTCATATTACGGAATGCCGTTGATAGGCAATAACTGTTCAATTAAGAACGCTTAGCCCTGAAAATTTTGGTGGAAGCCCAAGTTGCCTACGTTGGTTCTTCTTGAATGTGCTCATGTACCTGATGAAAGGATGACTTGCTTGATTTGAACTATTATTTTGAGAATCTATCGATGTGATGTTGTAGATCGTGGGCTTTGTATAATTAGACTTCACATTAAAGTTGTTATTTAACTGTATATAAAAATTGCATGCAGTTCATGCATTGCAGGTTGATCTTGGGGAGCTGAAGGGAAGGTTGACTGAGGTGATTAGCAACTGTGATTCATTATGCAAGAGAATCATTGCAGAGGGACCCGAATCACTGAGATCATCTGTCAAGCCATTTTCAGTGACCTCGGCAGACCTTGAAACCAGCTGTCGCTCCCATGGAAAGAGCGTTAAATAGAAGCCTGTCTACCATGGAATCCAAGTTAGATTGACTTGCTCATTTACTTTTTGTTGTAAAGTTTCCAAGTATTTGACAATCATGGTTGTAGAAATTGAGGTTATACCCTCGGGGCCTGACTAGTGCAGTTTGATCATGCTTCTCTGATTAGCACCTGGTTTTGTCATGGTCAGAAAAGAAGAATAGAGCACTTGTACACCAATCTCGCTTTTGTATCCTACCCATTGTTCATAATTCCATAAAACCTGTGTTTGTGCCATCGTTTCACAGCTTTTATGTTCTTTTATCCATTGTAGTGTTAAATGTACTTCATGTAGTAGTTTCATTCAATCTTCAATGTTATCCAATTATAAAGTGTTTTTCAAATAATCTTTTAAAAGGATGGCTTTTAAGCTGGTCTCTCTTTTTTAAAACTTTTTCAATTTTTGTCAAATTATGTATTTATTAATGCTTACTGTTTGAGAAAACAATACAGATGTGATGAGACTCAACTAAAATAAGTTGAATCATATATTAATTATTTTTATATTGTTCTATGCACGATTTAAGTGTAAATAGATCATCCAGACGATGACATCTCCAGTAGTTTAGTTTCTGGACTCCCTGGTAAACTGTGGACACAATACACTACAACATCATTACATACTCAAATTTAATCACCAATGTATAGCATTGGAGTCGATCAGAATAGAGAGTAGACAGGATCAGATCATCCGCAGCATCTCCAAAAGAGTTGTCATTATTCTAAATGCAAGCAGAACAAATGGTAGAGAAAGATCCAAAATATAACAATGAAACGTTTCTCAACTTCATATTAAATGAATGAGGGGGGGGTTGAAGACAATCAAACAACCCATTAACATCAAAAGTTTAAATTTAACAAGAGTACCCACATTGTAATCAAACTATATTATCCCCGGAACATAGTTATAAAACCTCAAAACGCTAAAAACAGAATTGAACCATAATTTAGAGAATCGAAAACAAAGACAAAATGGTTGAATCAATCAAGGCTGTTGCTGAGCAAGAGAGATCACCAGAAGACAAGATGGAACATAAATTTCATTTGCATTAAAGAAGCACAATGTACACATCTAGTTGGACTATTAAAAGTACAAAATACATATGATTGTCAAATATTACATACAATAGTATCCATATAGAAATAATCATTAGAAGAACGCGCTGCTGACAGACCTATGTATTGAGAGACTATCTCTTACTAGCAGCTGAAACAGGTATCGGCATAATATAGACAAAATTGTGGGTGCCTCAATATCGACATGGTTATCTCTCATGTGAATCCTATTAAAAGGCTAACAGCTGAGCTAGTGCATGACCCCCCTTCAATGGCAGTGGTGGATTATGGGGGTCATGAGTTTTGAAGAACTAGATTTAGTTCTTGAGCACATTTCGCCAGTAGACCACCTCTCCTACAGAAAATCATTAGTAAATAGATTAAAAAAGAGTTATGAGTTGCGAAACCACGTTCGTGGTTACTTCAGGCAAGAAAGCAAATAAAGCTATTCAACAATCTAATATGATTAAATGGGGTAACTTTGTAAAAAGTGGTATAGAGATTGAACTAACCAGCTTGTGTTGATATTTACAATTGCAAAACTTGGAAGATGAAACTACATATTTCTTAAACTTTATTACCATGTCTTTTCCAATATAACGAGTTTCCATTACGTAGTTTACTTCATGATTGTCCATTACATCTTCTTTTAAAGAAGAAAGGGTTTAAGATAGATTTGGCCATTTGGGACATGAAAAGAGGAATTTCATGACTACCAATTTATCAGGCAAGCTAAACAGCGAAGACGGATTTCTGACAACACAACCCCTAAACCTAATGTTCTTACATTTAATAAAAAGCTGACTGACCAAGAAACAGCTTCTTTACCTTATGAGCACCGGAAGAATTTTTGGGATCTTCTGCAGATGGATAAAACACTGATTGCAGCATTCAAGTCTGTCAGAGAAAATTTTCAAAAAGAAATCAGTGTGCTATACAAGTAATTCTCATCCATTCACCGCCATATATTTAGAATGGTGGGTGGGAATGGAACCACAAAAAAAAAAAAAAAGTTCCATTAGATGTTGATAGCTGTACCTTTTCTCTGCATGAAGATCGGGACCAATGACTGGAGGTGCTGAAATGGTTGAGCGGACTACTGGTCCAAAGACTGCAACAAGTTTCAATAGCATCTCCAGGGAAATATTGGCATGCCTATATAATTGTAAGCATTATTAAGATATCTGTCAGGATCCAAGAAATAAAGAGGATATTTATTGCAAATTCACAATTTATCAGTGATATTCTTCAATCATACAGTAGTTTATTTATTTATTTTTCTAGTAATTATTTGAAAATCATACATGCTGTGTCAAGTATCGTTACACTGTATTAATAACCATCAATCAGAAAAGAGATTTTCTCTAGGAATTACAAGGAAATCTTACATCTCTGTCAAGTATTATTACAAAAGGCTCTTGTTTCTTTCATTTTTTAATTTCTGCTTCCTTTGCGTGTATGTTTACTTTTTCTTTTCAATTTCAAATGAGAGACCTCAAGATAATATCAAGTTTTCTCTAGGTTTTAGTGCTTCATTAAAAAAAAAAAGTTTTTTATCTAGATTTTATGTACTTAATTAGAATAATTCCTGTAAGAAAAACTTCCTTCTTAATAATGACCTTTTCTGGGGAGAGAAAAATGAATCACTTTTGCCTCCTCCTCCCCACCCCTCTTCAGAAAACACACATACACACAAGAGATAGTGCAGGAAGAGTTCTTTGATCCTCCACTAGATTAATCCGTTCTTCATTAAAAGACTATTTTCTAACATGAAAACTATAATATAAAGTCAACTCTCTGAACAAATTACTAGTAGATTGGGTCCCCTGGATTTGGTCAATAATCTGGACTTCCCGGAAAGCATTATCACAGACACTACAGCACCCCATGTCAATGTTTTCCGACCCCCAGCAACATAAAAATTTACCTTTCTATCTTGCTATCCAGTAAACCCAAAAGCACAGGCAGCAAGCAAGAAAACAGATCTAAGGTGAGAATCTCCATTTTCCCCATGAGAATACTCATCACGTCTGCTTGTACCTACACCAGGGAGAATGAACCTTCAATTAAACAAACACGAAACTGGTTACCAACAGAACAAGCAACAGACTTGAAATCATCCAATGAATACCCACAGAATGATCAGGCAACTTCCTCACAGCATCAATAGCACCATTAATATCATTCCGATCCCAAAAATGCCGCAACACCTGCAAATTTATTAGAATTTTACATGCTCACAGCCTTGTAATATAAAATAAGATGCTAGAACGCAATTCCTGTAACAAGCAATAACAATACACCAAAATAGACTATCAGCGGCATAACGACCAGCCAGCAACATCATTAAATGTTCTGGCAATGGAGGCTGATTTGGACCCTCTAAACTTACCTGTAATTTCGTCAAGCGGGACCGAAGGGTACTCAAGAATACATCATGATTCTGCATCAAATCTTCAGTCAAATCACCATCATTTGAGGATGTCAACTCCCTTCCAGTAATTTGTGGATCTCTATTCTGTAAGTCGCCACGTAACATGATGAATATTCAAAAGACAGACTCTTTAGACAAAATCTAAAACTGTGTCTGCATTAAATGAGAGAAGGAAAAAAAGAAAACTGAAATATAATGTTTAACATTATACACTCCAGAACAAATCCCAATCCCCCAGGCCTCTCTTCCCCTTCCTCTTCCTCATAAATGCAATCATTACTTTGGCTAGGCTACTAGTTTGTAGAACCTTAATTGAGAGAGAGAAAAACTGGGACACTAATTCCATAGGTTTCAATTTATACAACTATGGCCTATCCCCCTTGCACCCCAACTCTTCCAACCTTTACTTTAGGTATGGTCCATCCAGTTAAAACCAAGTACCAATATAGACCAAACTGAAAGGTCATATCAAACAGAAGATGAGGGTATTTAAAATCAGCAGCATCAATCCAACTTGCTTCCAAGCAATTGGAAATAATAGTGTTTACCAGAGTGCTAATACAAGACACCAAATGATGTTCCCACATCCCATAGGAGTCAGGCACTGATACATGAGGCTAGATCAAGTGCTTGTGCTCATAGAATTTAATTATGATTAATTATACAGTGCATCATTAGCAGTAATACAAGTAGCCTACTAATTCAAAATATCCTGCATGTGTGTTCATACAAAATCAAAATAATATCACACATCACTATGCCCATGCATCAATCACAAAAGATAACCATTTAAGTAGGCAAAAACCCTACCAGCATGGGGGTTGTTTTAGCAGTCTCAGTTATTATATGAGTGGTTGTATCATGTGCCTGAACCTCATCACTATTTAATCTTTCTCTCCTTTCAAACCTCTCAACCAGAGAGCGCGTCCTTCCCTGTACAACTGCCACTGCCAAAAGAATCAAATTCTAAATGAATCAAATTCTATACAATGTGACCTTTCAAACAGTGTAGATATCATTTGATAGCAAACCTCCATTGACAAGTTTAACCGAATTTGTCCCTTCAGTGCTACTGGGGGGGTCATTGCCTGAAACTAATGAAGGGAAAAAAAAGGAAAGAAAAACCAATCAAACTCGTGAGCAATAGATTGTATATATAATCAAAATCTCATACGATAACATTCAAAAACATAAATCATATTTTGGACATGTACGATATGAAGCAAAACATTCTTCTATCCTTTCAAAAACCCAAGAGAGGAATGAAAACAGTACAGAAGAGAAAGTACTGGACTTTGATAAATATTGAAATGAAAATGGAGTTTAAAAACTTACATTAGTCTTTCTTTAAAGAATTTCAAACTAGAAATGGAAGAAATGATGTTTTCAGAAACTGGTTTTGTCAAGTAATCTCCCCTTTCTTTCTGGAAAATTTAAATGTCTTCCGAAAACAGAATCAATATGCTGCAAGTTTTAGGTAAAATTTCAATCTCAAAATACAGATTTGTTAATGTAATTGGCAATGAATTCCCAGATCTGTAGGTTCACAAAGTAATAATGTGAACACACATGCTTTATCATGTTTTATGCAAGGTAGTTAAGAAACAGAAAATTCATAAGTTCAGTCATCACTAAAATGGACCCAGAGATTGATGAGTGAACAGGGAAGAAAGAAATAATTACAAAAATAAAATAGATAAGAAGGTAAAAAAAGCATCAGTTGGTACAAGAGTTTTATGGAAGCTGCATAGAAGACCAAATTTGCTGCCTATGTATGGAGAAATTAATTCAGCTGAAGGTGCTATGAGATATGCTGGGCCCCTTCATAGAGTGGAATTAGAACAAGAAGTTGTAGCCAAAGACAATTTTCAGGACAAGACTATAAAGTGGAGTGAACAGATAAAAACTATTCATGCAAAACAATTTGACGAATAAACAAGGAGAGTAAGTAGACATGAAAAGAAAAAGAATAGAAACATGTATAAATTAAAAGGATAGAACAGAAAGTGCATAAAATGTCATGTAAAGAAATAGCAGTGTAGCAGAGGAAAAAGAACTTCACCGTTTTCTTGATTAGATGGTCCCTTTGGTGACAAAACTTTTTCGAACTTCTCTGCAACACTCTTGATATTCAAATGCTTTTCCACAGAGGTTTCTCTAGCATCATCATCTGCTATAAGCCTGTGATGGAAGCTTGGATCCACTGCAGTATCATCACTTCTTTTGCGAAAAGATTCAGATTCAATGGGCACCGACAGCCTCTCCACATCAAATTTGGTAGCTGATGGCCTCCGTATATGAGGTGGCTTGAGTGACATACCAATGCTGGCCCTCCCAGAGCTAACAGATTCTCTTCTAGAATTGGCCGATTCTTTTCCATCAGCATTGTCCCGAGGTACAACACTAGGTACTATGAAGGATTTAGTATTTGTTTGCCCAATATTTTTTGCATGCACAGCAACTGCAGGACCCTTCTTCTGGGCTTGTATATTATTGATTTCCTTGGAATCAGAGGGGTTTACAACCTTAGGAGACGTATAAGAACCAACTCTTTTTGAGGCAACTGGAGTACAACCTGCAGCTTTTCATGGAACAACATGTTAGGGGACAGACAATATAACCAAAAGCAAAATCAGTACAGACACTACAGAGAATTTATTGGGTATCCAAATAAGATCACAACTTGAGCAACTACGTAAAAATACCATAGTCATCCCTGGTTTAGGCCTAGGCATGCACATCACTCACATGCAGACTTAATCTATCTGTCTAAACAACCCACAAATCAGCCTAGTTGCAACTTTTTTACAATAGCCCGTGTGCCAGTACTTCATAGGTTTTAATTAACCACTGAACGGGCAGATGAATACATTTTATGTACAAATTCTCTTGCTCAGTGTGACCACAAGTAACATAAAATCAATAACAAATATATATCACAACTTAGACAAATCAATATGAATTTATAAAATTAACAAAGACATATCACAACTAAATAGAAATTAAATCAATATAAATTTATAAACATCATGTGTAATACTGGTATATCAAGGCCTTGCAAATATCCAAAAACCGCCCTGTTCCCAACCTTTGAATCCACATCCCATATTGTCAATGGATGAATATAATTAAAAAGGGTATCCAAACATAATCAGATTTTGAGTAAGACCGAAATTACAATTTTCAAATACAAAAACTTACTGTCCACGTATATATTTTTTATCTCTTTAATCTCATAATCTGGAGATGGGCAGCGCACACTTGAAGCAGTTGTTCTATGACTCCCTACTTTATCCAAAGGACTTTCCTGAAGATCATGTTTCTGCTCAGTTACCAAGCCAGCCACATATGGCTCGATAAGCTGAAAAAAAGAAGACAAATGGACTTGAGGACAAAGAGAAACTGAATTTAAGATGCAAAGGGGAAAAAAAGCTTGTAAAGTAACAATGAAAGAAAATAATCGAAGTAGTTAAAAAGAACTAGATGAAGGCAACTACCGAAATATCTGACGCCCAAATCGCAATAGAGTTCCGATAATACGAGCAACCCAAGAGTTTTCCATCATGTATACAGATGTCACCCAGTGTTGACCATCCCATATCCACAGCATCGTGACAAATTACAGGTTCCCATGAATAAACCTGCAGTTAAAGGGGCATGGACACATAATGGCTAATTTCTTTTCCCGAAAGGCCGAAACCAAATCTTAAAATATCAAGTGGTTGAGATTGGAACCTTTAAGCTATCATTCAATCCACAAAACAGGGTTCTTCCATCTGGGTGAAAGGTAATTGATCGTACCTCTGTAGCCTGGAAAATAAAAAAGAACAAGAAAATTGTGAAAAAGATTGTGTTTCTAACCTCTAACAGTGAACTCAACAACTTGTCTCAGCAATTTCTTTGTTGCAAACCTTAACAAGGTAATGAATAACAAAGCTTAAATTATCAACAAGGTTAGAATTACACAAGCCCACATACCTCCGGTCTGGTTGATCCAATTAGTTCAAAGGACTCCAAATCCCAAAATTTCACTGTCCTGTCTGCTGAACCTGAACAATAGCTCACACATCACTACAACTTACCAGAGAAGGAAAGTGAAAACCAGAAGCAAATTTAGAGCACAAATGAGGCAGTAAATATTTATATTTGAGGCACATTGACATCTCATTCACAATTTCCAACATCCCATAAATTTGTTAGATGATGTGAAAAGCCATGACACATATCGAACCCGACTGTAATATAGAACTAAATAGATGGTTAATGCACAGATAACAATATGAATGTTAGCCCACCAACCACCATCAGTACCCAATAGCCCACCATCATAGGACCCCCTTGCTACCCAAACACAAAAAATTATTAAAAAAATAGAACACCCCTTCCTTTTTGGTAAGAGCAAATGTTGGATTTTTCCCTCTCTGGTCTAAATGGAAAACAAATATGATATCAAACACAAGTTGAAAATTGCACGTAGTGACTCATGTATTAGATGCAAAGAATTGCCAATAAAGAAAAAAAAAATAGTTGTACACTTTTATTTATCGAGCTTTCAAGGTACGTTCCATACACACAAATGAAATGAACTGAGAATGGAATGAGAGTGGGAATGAACCACAAGTTTGAATGGAAAGGAATATTGCCTATTCTCCTTCCAATGTTTTGTTGCCAACATGGAATGATATAGGAATTAAATGACAAATTCCATTCCTGTGTTTGGTTAAGCCTATTAAGAAGATGGAATGGAAAGAATTTTTTTTATTATCAATGATAGTGTTGAAGGTGGTGATGGTGGCGAGGGCATAGTGAGGTTTCAAAAACTGGATCAGATCGGCAGGTAGAATTGGGACTTGGTCAGCTTTCCGATCCTGAATACCTAAAAGAACCGTTCACAACATAAAAACCGCTCTTGATTTTCAAAACCGCCAAACCATTTGACCTGTTTCCGGTTGATGGTGATGGAACGGGTTTCTTACCCTTTCAGAAACTCCTAAACCAATTCGGCGATAACCATTTCTCCGGTACTGGGCAACCTATCCACCGACTCACGACACGCCACACCAATCCAACCTTGATAGTCGACGGGCTCCAGCTCCAGCTCCAGCTCCAACCGTGACTGTCTATGACGAAGGTGAGACCCTCCCTCCTCCTAAACTTTGTTGTAAATGGTCAATGTTATAGTCTATGTTTTTTTTTATCAACCTTGTGTTATGTTGAGAACAATAAATTGTTACATTGAAAGTTGAACCATTAATGTCATGAAATGACTTCAACTTTAATGTGATGAGACAACTTGTGCCTTTCCATTAAATACTCATATATACATATATGTATGTCTATGTACTATGATTTATCAAAAAAAAAATGTGTGTCTATGTACTATGAACAAGATATTACAAGTGTATACTTAATATTTTAGGTTAAATTATTACAAGTGTATACTTATTTACTTTAGAAAGAAAAAAAAAATAGACGAAACATGTCAAAAAAATTTAAGAGTTATAAATTTTTAAAATTTTAATATTTATTTTGGTTATTTATACATAATTTTTAATATATTTATGACATTACAGTTCGATACCAGTTTGATTTTGGTTGACCTGACGTTTGAACTAGTAATCCGTGACCTGATCATTTTTTGTGATTCTCTTAAAAGTTTGAGTATCAAAACATTAGGTGGTTGTAGCGTGGTGTGGTGTGAAATGTGTGTAGTAGTGGTGATGGTGGTAGCGCTGATAGTGGTAGGATGGTGGCAGTGGTCGTGCCTATGACTTTGGTAGTTGTGGTAGTGGTGTGGTAAGGTAATACTAGTGGTGGTGGTAGCAGTAAAGACCGGTGCCAGAGCAGGAAGTTCATTGTCACCATCACCAGACAAGGGTGCTAGCGCTAGAAGTTCATAATCATTTGCCACCATCAAACAGCGGTGTCAGAGCAACAAGTTCATCACCATCAAATCTCGGTGCCGAAGCAAGAAATTCATTTTCATCACCACCAAAATCTGGTGACGGAGCAGGAAGTTCATCATCATCATCATCATCACTAGACACCGATGACAATGCCTCCTGATTGTCACTAGACACTGGTAACGGAGTAGCAGGAAGTTGATCGTCACCACCAGACACCACCGGTGGAGGCGTAGAATAGTCATCTAAAGGTGCAGGTACAGGTAAAACAAGAAATTGATCGTCGGCACTAGAAACCAGTGACAGTACAAAATCATATATGGTGGTGTAGCTGCATGAGCCAACGACACAGAATGTGCGGGTTATGTTAAGGAAGAATGACGCCAACATTGATGTATAAGCCAATGAAAATCAAGACTGCAAGTGTAAAAGCAATCTTCATGAATTGTTTTAACAACCTCACAAACTCTTCACTAAGGTGAGGCATCATAAGGAAAACCACATCTCTATTATGATGATGATGATGATGATGAGGCTTGGATGATTTGTGTAGGGCACCAAGACCCAACCAACATTGCTTCACCTTCTCTGCCGCAAGAGGTCCCCTTGGGATTGGGAATCCCGAAAATCGCAGAATCGGCCACCATGGAGGGAAGAAGGGAGCCAAGACTGGCCTCCATGGATACCATGGCCACAACATGGCTTTGAAACCTCCTCTTGAATTGCTTTCACTCACTTTAGAATCGCCTTAATCGGTGCTACAACTAAAAACCCTCGCTTCATTCAGCCTAAACTACAACCACAACTAAAAACTTCAAACTTGATTTTTTAAGCTTTAAAATGATCAAATTAGACTGGAAATTTATACAAGTTTTGTAATAGAGTTTAAATGCATAACTACTCTGTTATAACTTACAATTGATAGATCAAGGTTTTTAGATGGACAATCAAGTCTTATTTTACAAATTGTTCTCAAAAAGTTCAATTTCCTATGATGGAATATTTTATTCCAATTTTAACTTTCGTATTTAATATAAATAAAAATTTCATAAATAATTTTAATTTACTTAAAATTATATTTTTTAGTTGTAAAAACTAAATATATTATATTAAAAAAAATCATAAACAACAATCAGATGGAACAACGAAGATAATAAACTCATCATTTTTTGTTGATTCAAACTACGAATTATTTTTTGATAAATGTACCAACAAAACACAATTTTATTAAAATTTCATCAAGAGAGGTATGGAAAATAATAGGGTTAATTACACCAAGACTCCTCAACTATTAGTGACTATCAACTTACCCTCATCATCTATAAATCTGTACATTTTGACCCCGTCAATTAAGAAAATGTATCACTTTACCCCTCTCGACTACCTTAAAAAAAGACGTATTTGTACGATTTTTTAGTTGAAGGGTCATTTTGTACAAGTTCATAGATGAGGGCGGTAAAGTGATACTCGTTAATAGTTGAGGGGGTCTCAATGTAATTAACTTGGAATAATACTATGGCAAATTCACATATTTTTCAATGCAAGAGATAATTGATGAATGTTATATTTATAGTTTTGTTTATGAAAATTTATTTAATTTCAACAATTAAAAATATTTTTAATGATAATAATTTAAATTTGTTTTAATTTTTTTATTATTGTATTTTAATGAGAATTGTAAAATTGGAATACAATATATTATGGATAATTGTCGAACAATTTACAAAAAGTAGGATTTAGTTTCTCCACAGTAAAATTTAATAAGACTATAATTTTTTTAGTTTTAGTTGCATTAGACATCTAAAAATAATAGCAATTAATTTTTAAAAATAATAAGAATAGTAAAAATATACTGATCTTTCATTACTAAAATGGTTTGAGTGTTATTGTAAAATTGAAATACTAGAGAAGGATTCATAGCCCAATACGGATGGCAACGTTTTTCAAGCGATGGGTACTATCTTTGTCAACAAAAATAGTTTCGGAGCACCATATAGTATTTTGTTCATGATACTCCAAATTAATCCTGTATAGAAAAATTAAAAAACACCATATGATATTTTGGAATTATCATCCGAAAGTAAATAGAGAAGTGGAAATTTTTTTATATTTTGTTTTGTTAGTTTTTTCGTTTTAATTCTTTTTCTTTTGGTTGGATTTGGGCTAGTTACATGTATGATTCTCTCCTACATTATAATGGAAAAAATTAACATCTTCTATATTTTTAATTTAATGGTATAGCAACACCTTGATTCACTCATAACACATAAATAACAAAATAGCAAAGTGATAATGGTTTCAATTTTATATAGATGATTTATATTTTAAAAAAGAATATTTCCATAAACGAAAATAGCCTTTTTATCATAGTCATGAGACAAGGGCGGGCTGACACTGGGTTTGTGGTATTCTATCCCTGCCCAATTCTTTGTTGAGGTGTGAAAAATCAAGAAGATGGCAAGAGTGGAGGGAGTAAGAGAGTTAGGAGGGGTATGATACTAATAAGAGAAATGATGTATTATATATACGATGGACAAAGATTGATTAGTAATACGAGATATTTAAAAAAAAATTGAGTGATAAAAAAGTAAAAAAAAAAAAAAATTGAAATACATATAAACATAATGATGTATCGCTTTGATTATATTTAAGAAACTAAATTATATATTAATATATATGCATAAAAAAAATTGATTAATGTAAACTAAATGGAGTGAGGGAAGCAAATCTTATTCCCTCCCATATTGGGAAATTGCCCCCATTGAGTTTGGAAAAATTTCAGTTTTATATATAATTTTAGAATTTCTTTTCAAAATTTCCCCAATGAAATTCTAAATTGCGGCTACAGAAGATTAAGAAATTTTATTTTACCTATGGATTTAGAATAATTTTTGATTTGCCTCATATTAATTTTTTTTTAAAATTACTATTTTTACTTATGATTTAAATTTTTTGAAGAATTGCCCTATTATTTTTGCTCCCATGAAAATTCCCCATCCACTTATATTATTTCCCCCTCAGATTTCCATCTCTCTCTGTTTTGTTTTGCATGTTGTTCATTACTTGGATTGATTTGGAACAGTAATGCAGTGCTATACATCAAATAGGAAAAACAAAGTGTACAGTTTTATGTAAGAAAAATACATGTTCCACCCCTGCATAACTTACCTGTTGCCAAAAGGAACTCAAGGGGATGGAAATCTATGGATCGAATATGTCCTTCATGGAGCTTGAATTCATGCAAGAGCTTTCCAGCAGTTAGATCCCACACCTGTCCAAAAAAATAGGGATCATTATCCAAACAATAATTTAAAAAAAAATACTGCTTTCAGGCTGAACTGCCAACAAGAAGTCTGATATTACCTTTACAACATTATCAAATCCACCAGATACTACCCAGCGACCATCAGGACTAAATTTTATAGTACTAATTCCTCGAGTATGACCCTTGTATGTGTGAATGCATCCCTTCTTTCTGATATCCCAGATCTTTAGATTAGTATCCATGGCACCAGAGGCAAAAAATTCACCAAATGGATGGAATTCAACAGCAGTGCAATTGGATCTGTGTCCAGTAAGAGTGCGAACCACTACACTTCAAGATTAATAACAACTAGATTAGGACAAGCCACCCACCACTCTTAAAATCCGTGTTATTACAACAAATTGCAGGTCAAGAAGTTTCAGTTATAGAAAACATATACTCTAGTTCCACTACTTGCAAATCAGGAATCCAGATTACCCCAGTGAGAAATTGATTAATTTACATTATATATATCCATATTAAACATGATATATCAAAATTAATATTTAACAAAACAGAATTATGTATTTTCTGTTAGTTTACAGAAACAAAATCATGCAGCAATGCTTTCAATCTAGGCTCAACTTTTATTGAGCTAATGAAGAACAAAACGGCTTACTCTTTGTTTCTTCCAAATCCCACAACTTTATAACACCAGCAGAAGCTCCAGCAAGCACCAAAACCTCTGTTGAATCAAATGTTACAGATTCTACTGGACTTGTGTGACCACATAGACTCTGCACAAGAAACACAACCTTATTCCATCATATAAAGTAACCACAGCTACTTAAACTGTGACACCAAATCATAGTATATTTTGAATACCAATACTTGCACACACAATTAATGATGCAATGCAAGAGAGTCTTCAAAGCTGAATATACATAAATTCAACAATAAATAAGATGTTAAAAATGGATGCACAGTTAGTGAAGTTGTATGAACAAGAAATAACTCCTATACTTCATTAAGCCAACAATGTCAGAATGTCTCAATTGTATTTCACTATTTCCTCGTATATAATAATAAATATCTCAAAATTTTCACAAAACTGCTTGCACAATTTCCGAATTATGCCAAGAAATATAGCGGATGACAACAGAAAACGTAATTGTTGTAGTTTTCTTGACATAACTGGAAACTAATCACAAGATGTTCTCTAACCATGAATTATTTCAATGCAAATTTTCCAAATATATCAATGAACTTACAACACAATGCAAATCAAGCACACCTCCAACAAGCTGTAAAATCCAAACTAATCAATACTATATCATAAATCCAAAGCCAAATTCCAAGCTCAAACTCACCATTAATGAAGTAGCCTTGCCAATCGACCAAAGATTCACTTTTTGATCATCCCCACCGGTAATGAAAAGTCGACAAGTCTTCTTCCCGACAGTAAGGCAATTCACACTACCCGAATGAGCCATAAACTCCTCTATTTTCAATTCAGTCAAGAAAACAAATGCATCCAATACGAATACAACAAAAAAAAAAAAATGAACCATCAAGTTCAAAACTCTAACATCTCTTTAATTGCCAAGAAAATGCAGGAACAAGAAAACAAAAATTAAACCCCCGAACCTCAAATTTGTCTTAGTTACACTTACACCCAATGACCCAACAATGTGAAATCCCACAACTTAAATCAGCTGAACAGAGCTGAGCTAAATTTGATTAAAAGTGAAGCCATTGGTAATTTTTTTTTGTTTTTCTTTACTTTCTCAGCAACCAAACAGAGGAGAAAATACATTTTCCAAGATGGCTAAATGAAAGTAGTTCAGATCATGTGAAAGTAATGGAAAACCCTAGAATTAAATAAAAAACTCGAATCAGAGAGAGCTCAATGTGAGCTAAAAATTTCAGAGGATACGCAATTTATATCCACGCTTCGCCATTTGAGAGATCTCTGGTTCCGAAACTGGGATCAGAGAACTGAAACGCCGTCGTCTCGGGCTTGATCTTCGTCGTCGTTGTGGTGGTTTCGATTTCTATATATATATGTGTGTGTGAATGTGTGTACAGATTGTAATGTAAAGGATGTGAAATCTACCGAACGAAGAAAGATGATTCGGAGATTCTAGTGAGAGAGAGAGGAGAGAAAGTTGAGACTTTTTGTATGCTTTTTAGGCGAGACGCGTTTCTGGAGCTCTTTGCCTTGTTGAGAGGGAGAGAGAGAGAGAGAGAGAGAATGAGAGTGGAGCTGAAATATACGGCACTGAAATTTCAGAAATCGGACCGTGATTTGAGGCAGTCTTTGACAGGAGCCTATCATGCATCCTTTAAAATTTGGAACCGGCTTCTCTCCGGTTCTTCGTCGTTTATTTTTGGAAGGGTCCGGCTTGTTCAATTCGGGATCGGAATGGACCGTGCCGTTGGGTCCGTTGGGGCTTATCACGAGTCCCGTTTTGAAAATTTAAACCGTTTAATGTGTAGAACTCGTCGAGTACTATATGTCTATAAAAAATCACGTTGATCGGATATCGATAACTATGTGATCAAATTAGTTTTGTATAAAAAAAAAATAGACGGTGAAAAATTAACGGTTGATAAAAAACTATTTTGTTCACATAGCTATCGATATCCAATTAACGTAATTTTTTACAAGCATATAGTACTCGACGATTTCTACACATTGAACGGTTCAGATTATCAAAACGGGACTTATGGTGGATCCCTACAAGCCCAACAACACGGTCCAATCCGATCCCGAACTGGACAGAAGCCATGGCCTTTTTGGAATCCCATTTTGATAATTTAAATTACTTATAATATATTGTTCTTATTGAAAGTTAAGTCAATTAATAATGATAGCGCGTGTTTAAATTAATTTTATATTAAAAAATATAAAGGGCGAAAAAATATAGGATTTGTTTGGTTTGTTTTTTGGAGAGTTGTTTTTGAAAAAAAATTTAGAGAAAGAGTTTAGAAATTTTTTTGGTTTGTTTGGTTGTATATTTTGAGAGAGTTGTTTTTTTGGGAGTTTGAAATGATTTGATATTTTTGGAGAATTTGAGTAGATGTGTGTGAGAGAAAAAGTGATTGAGAATGAGAGCGGAGAGAAAAAAAGTGATTGATTGATGTGTAAGAGAGAGAAGGTGATTTTGAAATTTTTTTGAGAAAAGTTCAAACCAAACAATTTAAAATTTTTTTTTTCTAAAACCCATCTCCCAAATGCAAACCAAATATACTCATAATCTGAGTACGTATTTTTCATTATTTGATTTTGTTATTAGAATGATATATTTAACAAATTTTAAATATAAACAATTCGAATTATCGAAGAATGATACAAAAACCAACCTAATGAGTCAAACTGAACTGTTCAATTTGACAAAGGACTAGAGACACTCTGGTTCTAATTTGATTTCTCTCGTTAATTATATTTTCTTCTTGAGTTGGATTTTTTATAAAATTTGTAGATTTTCAATATATATTATTTACAAAAAAAAAAAAATCAATAATCGTAATATTTTTATTTTATTGTATTTATTTTCAAAATAATGAATGACAAATATATTTTTCAAAATAGATCATTCAAATTTTTAGAGACAAACACAAAAAAAATAAACAGTTTACGATTATCAAATCGACCTGATTTTTATTTATAAATTATATACATTGAGAATTTTACAAAACGAATGGTTCAATTCATCGAAACGAAATCTATTGTATGCCCCACAGTTCCCCAACGCTCCGTTTGGGAAGAGCTATTTGGAGTTTTTTTTGCTATTTTAGCCACAAAAGATAAAATAGGTTATTTTAGCCACAAAAAATAAAACATCACATCCAACCCATAATTATTACACTCTTCTTTCACAAAAAAAGTCAAAAAAATCAAAAAGTCAAAAAATCATTCTCAAACCAAACTTTTTAGTCCAGGCTAAAATAATCAAAAAAATCAAAAAACTAATCCACTTTTCAAACGACTATTAACATATTAATATGACAGAAGACTACATTGAGACCTAATTCTAACTATACTCTTTATTTTTCATTAGTTAAAATATATTAAAAAAGTGATATTCTTTATTTTTCCTAATTCATTTTTAATCTATGCATTCCAATATAATGTTTTCTTATTGGAAAATGAGTGGGAGCACTAATTAGTGCTCCCACTAATTAGGTGGCAGTGGGTCTCACCAGTAATGATGTGATGTTTTGGTCTTGGAGTTGTATTTTTTTTTTTTTTTACTTTTTTAATGCATTAGTGCTATTAGTAGTGGTGTTTTTAATGGGATGAATCATTGTTGTTTCTTATTTTATCTATATGTACACATAAATTGTTTAAAGAGCTTTCCAAAGCTCTTCAAATATAATTAGCGTCAAAGAATTTTATTAACATAACTATTATAATAATAACCTATTAGAGAGATTAAAATATGATTATATTAATTATAATAACTAACATGCCTCATTTAAAAAGAAGAAAATTAATGAAACATTCTTCTCCAACTTTGTGCAGTAGGAGAGGTCCAAGATATATATATTTTTTATTAGCTAAGGTCCCTCAACATTTTCATAGAGAAAATTTGACTCAGAAAAATTTATGAACTTTGATAACTAAAATGTTAAACTTTATCATGAATTTGTAATTTTGAAATTAAACCACTGATATGTAATTCTACCAAAATATTTAGTGGCTAAAGAGGAGTTTTCAAAAAAAAGAAAAAAAAATTACAAATCAGTTGTAATTTTAAAAAATAATTACTTACACATGAAAAACTATCTGATTATAATAATTAAAATTTATATACTTTATCATTATTTGGAAGAAGAAAAAAAAAATCAACCCTTGCACAGACATGAAATTTTCCCTTAAAAAAAAAAAAAAAAAAAAAAACACCAAAATTCAGAATGCAAATAATGAGATTTTACCACTCTTGGAGAGGAAATTACCCAATGAACGTGCTGATCAAATTTTTGTGACTTACCAACCAGAGAATCTTTTCTTTTTGTAATTTAATTATATTTTGGATGATGTGATGCACCCCAACTACTAAACCAGTAACCAATGTTTTTTTTTTTTTTTTTTTAAAAGTTTTTTAGTAATTTCTTGAGCTCCTATGGGCAAAGTGGTTTATAACTTCATGATTAGTTAAATATATATATAATTTCTTTTTGGACCAGAACTAAGAGTATATATGAATATAAAAATGCACATTGTATAAACAATATTAATTTTTTGTGCGTGTAAGAAAGTTGGTGGGAACAAAGATGGATGTTATTTTTTATTTTTAAAAAATGAGTTTAAGATCTATAAACCTCTAGAGTTGTTGTCGAAAGCTAATGACGAAAGTTTGTAGAATCATTTGACAACTAATTATATAACAAAACAGCTAGGGGCCCAGCTGGGGCACCCCAGCACCCCCAGCTCATTTTCATTGGCCAATTTTTTTTTTTTTTTTTTTTCAATCACCCAGTGCCACATGGTACTGGGGGTCATTGGGAGTCGGTTTTATTGGGGTCTGTCACATTTTTGATTATATAATTTGCAGCCTAAACTTCTAGTTGTGCTTTTGGCCAATGGCGAGCACACTTTAATCAAAAGGATAGACATGAGAAGAGATTAAAATTGTGTTTTGATCATGAATTTAAGTAAAAGAAAAAAAAATTAAAAAAAAAAGATAAAAAATTAAGAGAAATGTGAATAAAATATAAATTATTATTATTTTTTCATTTTCATATTTCTTTCAGACTTTCTATCTAAATTCATGATACAAATACAACGTAAGGAATTAGAAAGTAAAGGAATCAAACTATTCCTAAATAGTTCAAAAATTTTGTTCATTTTGACTTTAATTTATTTGTTAAATGAATATATTCCAGCTAAAATTCTAAACTTATTTAGGCCAAGTTTGGGAAAACTAAATAAGTGCACTTTTTGACTTTTTATGAAATATGGGTTGGATTTGGGTTGGGTTTGAAGTGATGTGTTAGAGAGGTGATGTG
Source organism: Camellia lanceoleosa (assembly GCA_025200525.1). Taxonomy (NCBI): domain Eukaryota; kingdom Viridiplantae; phylum Streptophyta; class Magnoliopsida; order Ericales; family Theaceae; genus Camellia; species Camellia lanceoleosa. The sequence continues at coordinate 129,695,259 of CM045765.1, forward strand.
ACTTAAATAAGATGATGTGACTTAAATAAGATAGTGACTTTTTGATTTTTTAGATTATTTTGAGGATGCCAAACTTGGCCTTAGTAATCTAAGCTAAGCGCAAGTACATCTTAACTCGGTTTTCTGTGGGCTAATGTACGCATATACATTTTATTTTCATTCTTATATCAATTGTTTTTATTGAATAATTTGTATTTATTTATCTGATATTTGTATAATTTTATATATTTGAAAATAAACTTATTAATAATATCAGCATTTTTTTATATTTTGTCCATAATATTCTCTTATTTAGATCGAGATCAACTTGTTTTGTGATCGAGTTGACTCAAGTCAAACTTGCGTTTCTAAAACACTAGACAAAGCCAACTCAATTTCTAAACTCGAGCTCAACTATTCTTTGTCATCAATCAAGCTAAGATTATGGCCCCGTTTGGTATAACTGTTAAAACAGATTATAAATTATGACTTTAATCAGAAGTTGTTAATATGTTTGGTATAGTTGTTGGATTATAGATTTAAGTTACTGAGTAATATTTGTTAAATAAGCTATGAAGTAGCTTTTTGCTATGCAATGTCCTTTTTGCCCTTATAAGATATAAAAATTGTTATTTTTTCATTTTCTTCAGTTTTAATTTTTAAAAAAAATTATTTTATTAATAGAAGTTAATATAATTAGTATAAATTAATATAAAAATTGATACATTTCATTACAACAATTGTTATTTCATTTTTCTAATTTCATTTAATAGAAGTTATTTCATTTTTTTTTCCATTAATATCAATTAGCAACAATTGTTTTTGTTTTTATACAATACATAGAAGTTATTTAATTGAAATAAATTTATATCAATATTAATTGAAATAAAATTGTGCAATTTATTTCTTTTATTTAAATTGTGCAATTGTGCAATTTATATCAATAATTGTGAAATAAAAATTGTGATTTTTTTTTCATCACAATACAAATTAATAATATAAAAATTGATAGGTTCTTTTAATTTATTAATTCATTACAATAATACCAAACCCTAGCCACTGCTGGAGCCCTAGCTACCGTTGACTGCCCTCTGCAAAATCGGAGAGAACACAGAGAGAGCTAGGGTTGATCGCGAAAAGAGAGAGAAAGAGAGGATTGTCATAGAGAGAGAGAAAGAGAAAGAGAAAGAGGCCCGATCGCGATGTCGGAAAGAACACGGAAAGTTCATCGTCATGCCGGAGAGAACACAGAAGGTTGATCACATCGTGATGGTTAGGGTTTCGCATCACGATGGTTTCAGATTACTAGGGTTTAATAACATACTCGAAGAACAATGCCGGAGAGAGAGAAAGAGAGAGAGATCTGGTTCACAACATTGAAAATTGCCGATTGTCATGCTGCAAATCACCTTTCTCATGTTGAAAATCGCTTCTCTTTCTCTCTCTCTCTCAGAGTGAACAGTGATCTTTGTGGTTTATATAATAGCAAGTTGGTAATACTTCAAATTGATGAAGGGCATTTAAGTAATATTGGCCCTCAACGGTGGCCCTCTGCTAAATCTGATAATCAAAAGCACCCTTGGGGTTGATTCTCAGATTCTGATTATTTGCCTTTAAAAAGAGTTGTTAGAAGTTGAAGTTGATATGATTAAGCTAAAACAAACAACTAATTTTAGTTTTTTTTAAGCTAAAAGTTATAAGTTGGGTGAAAAAAACTGGACCAAACACCTCCTAAATATTCTACTACTACACTTTGACTCATTAATTTCCAATCCTTTAAAATTATGAACTATGATTTTTGGCCAACAGTGCACATATTTTGATTTAAATTTTTTTGATAACCCTTACTATTTTGATCTATCCTGAAAAGATGTATCATAAGTTTTGAGTAGAGTGCCATAGCGCATATATGGACATTGCTACTAGGACCACTTCTCACAGTATATCTTACTATTTCAAAGTTGTTTTTGTTTTACACCAACAAATTTTTGTGAAAAGATCTGACCTTTCACATCAAAGCTCATATGACTACTCAATCAGATCTTTTATATACACAAAATTTGATCACTGAATCAAACAATTATATTTGATTATTTAATCAAGTTTTATTCTTGAAATTTGCTTTTGGACTCTGCAGCAACAAGTAACAAGTCAATGTCGGAATGTCAACAACATCAATAGCACTCCTTTTAAGCAACCAACAAAAAACAAACCGTTACTTTAAAACAAGATTAAGCCTCTTAATCAGATAAAAACATTTAGACAGAGATCTTTGTCATTTGACTTTCCAGTGCCATGGCTCTCCACACTTGCATACACCATGTTATCATTTGAGATCTTCTTTTCTTTCTTTTTTTTTTTTTTTTGGACAAATTACAAACACCCCTCAAAATTTAGTAAAAATACAGATTCTCTCCTGAAATTTGAGAAATTATATCCCGCTCCCTGAAGTTTATATTTTCATAACAAATTGCCCCATGAGGTTTTTATTTTCATACCGATTCCCTCGTAATTTCTCTTAATTTGTTATGAAAATTTGACACTCAGGGGGCAATTTCTAATTTTTCAAACCTCATGGGGGAATCTGCATTTTTACCAAACCTCAAGGGGTGTTTGTAATTTGCCCTTCTTTTTTTATTTTGAAAATTAGAAGATGTTTGGGACCTCAAAAAAAAAAGTAATATTTGGATTAAAAAAAATTAAAAAATCACAAAAAAGTTAATTCTTTGTCATCGGTTAAAAAAAGCCAAATATCACATTAACTTTTTCACTCAAAAAATTTAACTTTTGTGACAACTTTTCAAACATGTTCATTTTTTTAGCTTTTAAAAAAATAAAAAAAAATAAAAAACACAAAAAAAGTAAAACAGAAACGCTTTAATGTAATTTCTAGTTATAACTTTCGAAAGCAACAACTCAAGAACACACGCGCGCACACACATATATATATATACAAGATCAACACCATCTTCTTATAGATTTACCGCATTTAAGTTCAAAAAATTGATTATTGGAAAGATTGGAAAAAATATATTTTGTTACTTCTAATTTCTAATTATCAAACTTTTTATCTTACAAAACCTAAATTAAACAGACCAATTTGTGGTGCAGATTTTGTTGTGAGGTGAGCCCCACCTAGAATGAACCTAGTCTACAATACTTTTCAAAATATTTATTTTGTGATGGACCTAAATCATTTGTCATAAATCTTTCTGCGATAATTTTGTTGTGATAATCTAATAATCTACATTTGATGTTGAAGTAAAATGACATCATTTTAGATGTGCCTGGTTTAAAAAATATTACTTTACTTTAATTTTAAACTCAAATGGTTAAATTATATATTTTTTTGTAAAAAAAGAAAAATAGAAAAGAAAAAAAACAAGAGCACATCATTGGGGATGGAATTGGACGGGGGGAAATTAGAGGGATGAATAATTTTTATTACAAGAACCATTATAGTGAATTTTTATGATTTTTGTTTATCTACATGCATTTATTTCTTTATTTTTATTTTTTATGATATCTTATTGTAGATACAAGCAAGACATTGAATACAAGTTTTGAATTAGAGGCATAGAGAATGTTCGAATATAACACATTTATTAGTATTCACAAGGAGTCTTAACTTCCTGAGTTAAGGACCACTCTGTACCCGTGAGTCGCGGACTTGTAAAAAATGAGATAGACTTTATGAATTTCAATTAATGATCCATTCAAAATCCATCTACCTCATTCTTCAAATTTAACATAACAGTGTTACAGTGGGGCTACCATAGAAGATATGATGAGAAAACATTTTATTTTACGGTTACATTATGTGGTCAACATGATATGTGTCATTTTTCTATTCATTAATTGACATTTAGTAAAACGGTAGTGCTAGGGGCCTTGAATTCGAAGCTTCGAATTTGCCTCCAATGCGGTTTTTTTTTTTGGGCTGTGTTAGTTAATTTTTTTTGTTTTGTTTTGTTTTTTTTTAAGGGCGATTATATGTAGGGATGTGCCAAAAAAATTAGACATTCCGCACCAACTCATCGTATAAAATTATATGAAATTAACAAAATTTAACCAACAACTTAACTGATCAATCAATTTTATTACTCAACCAGTCTAACCTAATTGACTAATCAGTTAGACTGTTGGTTAAAATTCATTAATTTCATATAATTTTGTACGATGAGTTGGTATGGGATTTCTAGTTTTTTGGCACACCCCTACACATAACCACTTTTAAAAAAAAAATCAAACCAACACAGCCCAACTCACTTGTGGAATGTCTAGTTTTTTAGCACATCCTTATACATAACCACCTTTGCAAAAAGAAAAGAAAAGAGGGGAAAAAAAAAAAAAAAAAAAAAAAAACCAAACTAACACAGCTTTAGAAGAAGAAAAAAAAGAAGAAGGAATTTGAGGCCTCAAATTCGAGGCCTCAAACATTATTTTTAGTAAAAAAGTATGACTAAGATTTGATATGGTTGAATACTCAGCACATTGGGCTAAGTAAAATATGATTTCTCGAGTCCATTTTAATCACATTTCAATTAATGAATGAAAATGTATACCATATCATCTCAGTCAAATGATATATCCATTGTATATAATATTTTCTCCAAAAATATAATTATGAACTCCTTGCTTTGTGACAAAAGACTTGGCCAAAAATGGGGCCAACAATGGCTAACCAAACCACTTTCGACTTTGTATGTAAAAAGAAAGACATTAGGGCATTTTGGTAGGCACATACCTGCCTAACTATTTCAGCTCTATGTCAAGACATGTTAATATTGATACATGAAAAGGGGAAACCATCTAGCAAGCCCAAACAATAGCGATCGCAATTTGTTTGCGCTTGTAGTGACCCGCCCTTCCTTGCTTAGGGTTGGTGATAGTAATAAATTTGAATCTCCGATCAATATTTTAGATGGTATCAAGTTCTCGCACTTGTTGCTACCTTCATTTATATGATTACAAATTTAAATTCCTAAAATACACCTTTATATATACAAGTTAGAGTTCATTTTGTATTATGATACTATTTAAAATTTTGTTATACATGTGAATCTTTGATAATTTTTTTAACATTAAATATAGTCACCCCTTGTTAGCGCCAAGAATGGAAAGTTCAAAATACACCCCCTTAGGGACAGGGCAAATAAAAGCTGGCTCACCCTGCCCCAATGCCACTCATGGCAAAGGATCATGATGGGAGTTGATGATGTATTGAATAGTATTAACAAGTGGGAAAAGTCTAGGAGACCAGAAAATGTTCTAGATTTTTACCATAAAAAATATATTAATGATATGTATTTAAAGTGTTTGTTGTAAGATTAAACCTTGAGTGAATTGTGGCCACTGATTTCAGTTTTTGAGTATTTTTTTTTTTCTTTTTAAAATCCTAGTATCACTGTAATTAGTGAGTAACAAAACCTTAGAATGACTCTTTGGTGACAAATGCAATAACAATACAAACATGGTTCCATGTAGTGAAAAGATTATTTAGTGGTGACATTGTAGCCATGATTAATTAAATTACACAAAGTGTTTGTGACAAAAAATGGCAGTATGCAGCAATAATTTGCTGAGCAATAGCACATAAAAGGACAAACACTAGATCACAATATAAGTGAACTACATTTGCAATTTTAAATGAAAAATACCACATCATTGATAGCAACCAACTAACCTTTACTTTGTCCTTCTTCTCACTAGTAGCATTTTAATTATCATATGTTGCTTATTAAGATTCTAAAGTAATGAACTAAATACATGGTTTGCTTGCAAATGAGTTTAAATGGTTGGTTGGTAAAATGATCAATGATAGGCAATGACGTAGCAAGGAATTCAGTATAGAGGGGGCACAAATTAATGATAATTTGGTTCCATTTTTTTAAAAACACTTTTCAGAAAATTCTATTTTCTTGTTTTCCATTTTTTTTTTGTTTTTACTAATTTTTTTTTAATATTTTAAGCAATTATTTTTGCAGTTTTTAGACATACCTATATAAATATACCTAAAAAGTAAAAAAATTGTGAAAAAAATCTTTTAAAAATTCACTAAATACCAAAAATATATAAAAAAAAAAGAAGAGAATTTAGTACATTTTTTGTATTTTTATGTACTTATTAATTTTTTAAAATATTTTTTCACAAATTTTTTACTTTTTAGATACATCTAAGTAAGATGCATCTAAAAAAGTTTAAAAAATGTTTAAAATTTTAAAAATATTAACTAAAAACAAAAAAATACGAAAATAAAAAAACTCAATTTTTAAAAAATTTAATCTAAAAAATTCAAACCAAACACACTGATTAATTTTTTTTTCCATAATAAACAACAATGAGATATTACTAAACTTAAATATTAAGAGTTCATTTGGATAAATGTGAATTTTAAATTAAAGGATTTGAGATTAAATTTTATACAAATTTTGGGGAGTAACTATTTTATAGGTGGATTGGAAAATTAAAAAAGTAGATATGTTGAGACAGAAATGATATATTTTAGTAGAGAAATTCTATAAAACATACTGGAAAAAAAATGTCTATCATATATCACAATTATAATTTTCGTGATCTTTAGTTATAACACATTATAGTGTTATATATAATTTAGTTATAACTTCTTATGATTGTTATTTTAGTTATGACTATATATCAAGTAATAGTTAGTTATGACTCATTCTTATATTAGTTATGACCTATTGTAATTTTTTTTTTATTTTTTTGTTTTTATAATTGAAGATGTGTTGCTTGATTATAATTTATATAGTGGTCATTTTAGTTATGAATGGAAAGAAAACATGAAAGATAAATTTTACATGTCAAACGTAGCTAACAATCTAATAAATTATATATCTTCATTGAAATTTATTGTGTTTGCATGGCAATAATAATAGACATCACCATTCTATTAAAATTTTTATAGATAATAATATAGCCTTTTTATTTTCAATCAAAATAACAATTATTGTTCTCATAATTTTAAAAATGTCATTGACATTTTACTTTAAATAATATTTTTATAATATTTTTATTTAATATATTTTCTTTATGTAAAAAAAAAAAAAAATCTCAAAACTCAGGGGGGGCACGTGACCCCCCTGAGCCCAGCATGACTCTGCCCCTGATGATAGGTATGCAAATCAATTCTAGGTAGAGATTATGCTAATTAAGTTGGTTGAAACCTTAGCATATGTTAAGATTTACATGCTTTTTTAAATTATTTTTTTTATTTTATTTTTAATGAGCATGTTATATTAGGATTAGAGCTGGCAAATGGGCTGATTTAAATGGGTAACAGGTCAAAGGAGTATTAATCCAAAGCTGCCCCATTTAGGTAACGAAATGGATATGGGCAGGTTGTAGCCATTCACGACCCGGCCTGGCCCGACCCGACTCTTTTATTTATTTATTTTTTTTTTGTGCATGTGTGGAAGGCATGCCTTTCAACTAGTTTTGTTTCTAAAACATAAATGACTATTACTTTCAAAACACCTATGGTAAATAAATGACTTACTTCTTAACATAACTTTCAATGGTTTTACTTCAAAACACATTATCCATCTACTATAATATGTACATATATATATTTTAACATGTCTTTCAATGATTTTGTTTTGAACACATTAAAAAATAAGAAAAAAGAAATGCATTGACATGATGACATCAATGGATCATAAAAGGGTAAATTACACTCACCTCCCTATTGTACAGATTCCCCCAATCTATCAATTATACACAAACGACGTTACTTTTGTATACAAAATAACCATATTACCTTTTTATTTGAGTGTGAAAAGACGAAAATACCCTTTGATTATAGTATTCAACTTTTATTTTTATTTTTATTTTTTGTTCTCTCTTATCTCATCAGATCGAAACACCAGAGAGAGATAGAAAGAGAAGCTCGCAGGTGCCACTCTTTTCATTGTCTGTCTTCTTTCTTCCGTCGCCACCATCTTTCCTTCTTCTATTCTTCTTCCTCAACTCCTTCTTTTGCGCGCGTTCGCCGCCCGCTGCCCGTTTTTCCTCTCCTCCTCATCTTCTTCATCTTTTTTTGAAACCGTAGCCCTAGATCTATGGTTTTGAGAGCGGTGGTGAATGGTGATAGCAGAAGATCTATCAATGATTTCATAGAAGCAGAGAGGTTGTGTATTTGTATCTTTTTTTGTTAATTTAGTGTAAGAAAGTTGAAAATTTTGCTTTAAATTATTTGGGTGTAGATTCCAAACACCACTAATTAGTGTAAGAAAGTTCAAATTTTTGCTTTAGATTAGTTAGTGTAGATCTAGAATGTGCTCTGTAATGTTTGATTTTTGAAATCCAAACAGACGGCGAAATATATATAAATATATGTTGGGTTTCAATTCTTTGCTAAAAATCCAAACAAGTGTATATGTATATATATAAAAATATATGTATTTATATAAACATACATTTGGTAGACAAATTGTTCCCATGTTTATATATTTGTATGTATATATATCTGTTAGAAGAAAAAAAAAAAAATTCTTCCCATGTTTGAATGTGTGTATAGAAATACACATATCTGTTAAACAAATTTAGAAATTAATTTAATTGGATTTTATTTTCTTTGCTAGAAATCAAAATACATTTTCATGGGTTTCAATTCTTTGCTGAAAATTCAAACAAGTGTATATGTATATATATAAAAATATATGTACATATATAAACATACTTCTGGTAAACAAATTGTTCCCATGTTTATATATTTCTATATATATACTGTGTGAGTGTTTTTCTGACCACACTGCCACCTCGGTATTCATCTGGAGAGCACTGGCAGAATAGATGATACCTAGCTGACCTACAACAGAAAGAGAAAATTCCGGCGGTGGTTCGTCCACCCGGAGGCACTCCGATGATCAAGTTAGTATATCTCTCAAAGATAATCAATAGTGCTAAACTCATTGTTCAGAATATAAATTGCATATCTTAGACCCATCGGGGGTGCCTTTCTTTTATAGTCAACTCAATCCTAGTCCCCATAGAAGCCTAGCTTCAATGGACTTTAGCTCAGTGCTTATCCTAGACTCTCCAATAGATAGAGATAAACTTCCTAAGAGTGTTATCCTTATCTATGCTGAAGTTCTTCCTCATTCTAGGACTCGTGTGCCTTATCCGCTTATCTTGGATTCTGATATTTTCGGAGATAACCTCGGCCTAGCCAAGATCACCTCGATGTCAAGACCTGGACACGTGGCACCTCGGCTAACACGTCAGCATCACCTTGGCCACGTGTTGGTACTCTGAAAATGTATCCCCACAACTGCCCCGTAAGTTATATTACCTCGGCATTCTGAGGTGATGGAACCTATATTGGTACTTCCTACCAGTACGTCGGCTTAAAGTATCTCGGTCGAGATCATCGCCAAGGCCGACATGTCTCTTTAAAGAACAAGGACCCTAAGAACTCTTTTACGCGTATGAGCTGTCATACACAATAACTCAACCGTTTTAGCCACGTGCCTTCCGCCATCGATCGCACTGCTACATCGCCTTTTGTCGCCTCGATGAATCCGTCGTTCTAGGCTCATTAATTTTATTTTGCCGCCGTTTCAAGTTTTAACAAAAATTTTCCCCCTCTTCCATCATTTCACTTTTCTCCATCGTTTCTAAGGCTTTCTCTCTCTCTAGCTTTTTCTTCCAAATCCTCCATTGTTCAAGCTCCTAAAGCTCTGCAACTTGCTCCGTCCACCTCCTCCAGCGAGGTTCTTGCTAATCTTTTCCACAGCTACCGTTCGTCTGACTTCGGCGAACTCAACACCGGCTTCTTTTCTTCGGTGAGTTTACTGTTTCTCCTAATTTCAGTTTTTGATGCTCTTCATTACTCGTTGCCATTACTGCTTTGTTCAAACATTCGATTTGTGAATCATATATCTGAATGTGTTTATTTCACGACTTTGCTCTTGCCCATGTCTTGAATATACATACTGCTCACAATTTTTTTGCACTTTTGCCACTGTTCTTAGCCTCGTGCCCTTGTGCATACTCTGTCACAGTGTTCTTGATAGTTTTATTACTGTTTTTGATTCTGAAACACGTTCCTGTTTTCTGTTTGCCGTGTTTGTGCTAGATTCTTGCCTCCAATCTTTGTTTCCATAGATCTAGATTTGGGATTTGTTTATAGAACCCATAGATTCTAAGAAGAACTAAAACGGTTCCCACAAATTCTCACTCTGACTAACCTTTAGGCTTTCGCTGAGGTCCCTAAAACCCTCCAAAAACTCCTTCCTTCTAAAATCCAACTCCTCTAAGTGAAGCCAACGTTATGGGTATGTGGAAGCATAGGGTAGACACCTCGACCAAGTTAGATCACTTTAGGCGTGAGTTTGACATCCTGGCCGACGTCCATCTGAGGTTGGCTGGGGAGGATGACTCTATCATGCCCACAACTGATTCTATGCCCTTCCCTATGGTAGCTTTTATCGAGTGCGGACTTCGGCTCCCACTAAATACCCTTTTCTATGAGATACTTCATTATTATACGCCGAACCCGATGCAGCTTGCTATAAACTCCTATCGAGTCATCAATGGCATAATAGCCTTAGCCAAACAAGAAAATGCTAGGATTATCTTATCCGATATCCAATACTGCTACACCATGTGTGGCCTCAAAAAAGATACAGGCTACGTTTACTACCTCAAGCCGAGGTCTACAGAGTACAAAATTGTCGCCGACCTCCCTGACTCCAACAAGGGAGCTGGGGATGACTATTTCATTACCTTGGGGAACTGGGAGTTCGCTCTAGACGAGGACCTCCATCTCTACCCTCTTTTTCGATCAGTTTTTGTAGAGGGCAATGGTAAGAGCCCTATGTTCATACTAACTTGTTTTTAAAGTCTTCAATACTTTATTTGTTTCTAATGTCTGTTTTTCTTGCAGCTCTTCCTCAGCCACCAAAGGGCTTTCGTTAGTCTTTCTTTCCCAGCAAAGACTTGAGGAAACTTTTGGATTTGCCAGTCCACAAACGGAGAGTCCCTCTGGTACTCAATTTCATCCCAACCTACAAATCGGCACTGCCCGATGTCCCAAAGAAGAAGAAGAAAAGCCAGTCACCTTCTTCTGCCATAACTCCTCAAGCTGCCTCTTTATCTCGGCCAGATCAAGGATCGACCTGATCGGTGACCGAGCGTTGCCTACCTCGGCTCCATATCTGATCCCGATATCCCAACGCCACGACGAGGTTTAATCAGCTTTTTGAAATGGGTCCAAAAGATCGCTAAGGATCTTTTAGCCAATATTCCTGATTCAGTTGATGCCCAACTAGCACCAACCCAGCCAAAGCCGAAGACAAAAAGGATCAAGACAGCTCAGCCAAAGGCAACGGTGACTCAGATTGACACTGAGGACACCTTGCCAATCTCCAAATTGGCTGAGAGCGATAAGTCCCATTCTGCCGTTGAGAAGAGGCCTGCCGAGGCCCAACCATCCGAGTCTACCCGATCAAAGAGGCCAAGGTCATCCGCTACAAACACCTCGGGTTCTCGAAAGCACGATTCCCCCTAGGCCCCCCAAATCACACTAGAGAATAAGCCAGTTAAGGCTAGCGATAGCGCTAATGACATTAATGTTGGCGTTGCCTTTAGTACCCCTCTGCTTCTTCCCGGCGATCTCGACCGAAACGCCGAGTTGAGTGAATATGAAAACTATGCTCTGATACTCCAGCGCTCTGTTCAAGTAAGTGTCTTTATTTGGCAATTTTTTCTTTCTTTTTCTTTTTTATACTTTAGAAAATTTTATAATAACTTCTGCTCTGTTTTATTTGTTCTTAGGCAATCCAGCATGCCCATTCCTTCTCAGTACAATCTTTTGAGAACCGGAAGGAGCTGGCCGACAAGAAAAGGGAGGTCTCTAGTCTGCAAAAGACTAATAAAAACTTGCAATCAAAGATGAAGACCTTGGAGGATCAAGCCGAGTTTACTATCAAAGCTCAAAATGACGTCGAAGAAAAGGCGGAATCCGCCGAGGCCATCAAGAAGGTTCTCGAGGCCCAGAAAAGAGAGGCCGAGGAAAAGATATCCCAGGCCCAGAAAGAACTTCAGGATGCCCTGGCCACAAAAGAGGCCAAAGTCAAGGCTGCTGACGAGAAGGGATATAATGAGGGGGTGGCCGATGTCATGGCTGATTACAAAAAACAAGTAAAATAGGCATGCAACAAGGGTTTCATCCTTGGTTGGATGAATTTACTAAAAAAGCTCGAAATCCCTGCTAACTTCCCCCTTAGGAACACTGACCTCCTTCCTCTGTCATTTCCCCAAACTCCAAGCCAATCCGACGACGATTCTGAGTCTGAGGAGGAGGTTTTGGTTAGGAAATCAAAAGAAGCTGCTGGGGCCAAGTCCCCTGCTCAGAATGAGCAAGTCCTAAAATTGACTCAAGATGAGGAGGGTGAGGAGGTTCCCAAGGATGCCACTCCTAAGAAGGCATCATCGGATGTGTCTTTAGCCGACAAGAGCCTCGATCAAACCCTTTAAAAAATAGGTACCGAGCTTGCGGCTGAGAAGGCTGCCGAGATGTCTTCCCAGCAGTCTTCTAAACTTCAAACCCAACCATCTGCTATTACTGAGGAGTCTTAATTTTGATGTCTTTTTTCTTCGTTTTGTGCCTTGTGCTTTGTTTTTTCTTCTTTTTTGAAACAATGTAAGCTCTCTATGTGGCCGATGTACCTTCTTTTGATTGTTAATACAGCTTCCTTTCCTGCATGTTTGTATTCTTCTCTTTACTGTTCTTGTTTGATTCCATACTTAGAATATTTTGCATATCTTTAATATACACTTCAGTCTTGTGTAACCTTCTCGGGGTGACACGCCTCAGTTTAATCTCAGTGTTAAACATAATCTCAGTTTAACTTCAACTTGTAAACTTTTCTCAAGTTTCAACAAGTGTTAAACATCATCTCATTTTAACTTCAACTCTGTAAACTTTTCTCAAGTTTCAACAAGTGTTGAACATGATCTCGGTTTAACTTCAACTTGTAAACTTTTTTCAAGTTTCAACAAGTGTTAAACATGATCTCAATTTAACTTCAACTTGTAAACTTTTCTCAAGTTTCAACAAGTGTTAAACATAGTCTCGGTTTAACTTCAACTTGTAAACTTTTCTCAAGTTTCAACAAGTGTTAAACATCATCTCTGTTTAACTTCAACTTGTAAACTTTTCTCAAGTTTCAACAAGTGTTAAACATCATCTCTGTTTAACTTCAACTTGTAAACTTTTCTCAAGTTTCAACAAGTGTTAAAACCATTTTTTTTCTCTCTGCCCCCTAATGTGAACCTAAGTTCCGCTTCTCATTATGCATGTATTGTAGAAACAACGTTATGTATTTTTATCAGCCACAAGTGTATAAACAAATAAATCAAGCTAAAATTTTATTTATTTACTTTGGCAAATGACAAAAGAACAAAAAATTCTAATGATAGAAAAATTTGAGATTGTAAGTATTCCAGGGCCTGGACAACTCTTTGCCCTCATCTTCGGCTAAGCCCGAGCCGAGAAGAAAGAAGCGTTCTTCATCCCCCTTTTGGACGGGGATTTTTTTCAGTGCTTCTTCGCTCTCCTCGGTTGGCTTCTTGCCGACATCCTCTAGGACTTCCACGTCATCTTTTTTTGATCTTTGCCTTTTCTGGTTCTCGTATGCTGCAGGTGGATTTCATTGCTACCATAGAGCAATTCTTTGCCTGCAGCTGATCTCCTCTGACCTCCTCTATCCCATGTTCTGTTGGGAACCGTAATAGTTGATGCAATGTTGAAGGAACGGCCCCCATTGCATGCAACCATGGCCTTTCCAAGATAATATTATAAGGGGAGGGTGTGTCGATTACGGTGAATTCTGTCTTTATTTTCCTCGTGCCATCCTGCACATCTAGGCTTACTGCCCCTAGTGGCCATGTTGGTGTTCTATTGAACCCGATCATTGGGCTATTAGATTGTTCCATATCGTTTGGGTGAAGGCCAAGCTCCTTGTAACATCTCACATACATGATGTCACAAGAGCTACCTTGGTCAATGAGGATGCGCTTCACTTGGCACTCCCCAACCTAAAGGGATACTATCAAGGCATCGTTGTGCGGATGTTGGACCATCTCCAGGTTGGCTTCAGTAAAGGACACTACTGGTCCCTGGTACTCCTCGGTCCGAGGTCTTTTCTCCCTTACTTGGTACACATACTGTAAGTGCCTCACCTTCTGGGTCTCCCCCCGTATTTCGTTTTCGCTCACCTTTGAGTAAATTACATTAATTACCCGAGGTTCTCCTGTCTGCAGCTACTGTGCTGGAAGAGGTGGAGCTGCCGGTGCTTGAGGTAGTCTTGCATGTTCTTCCCTTGTCCTGGCCTCATCCATGAGGTCCCTCAAATGGCCTTGCCTTACCAGGTCTTCCAGGTGTGCCTTCAGGGCTCTGCAACCCTGGGTCATATGCCCATCTTCGTTATGGTAAGCACAATGCTTACCCAGGCTCCTTCCCATAAATTCTCCAGGTACCCTTGCTGGTGCTCTGAAATAGGGTTGGGTTCGGATTTTATCAAGGACTTTGTGAATTGTGATTCGGAACACAGTTGTGACTGCCTGTGCAGCCCTTAGTCCTGCCTCCTGTTTGTTAGATTCTTTATTACCTCGGCCTCGTTTTCGGCGAGCTGTTTTCCTTCTCTTGCTTTGTCTCCTTAGCCCCTGATATATCTTCCTCGGCTTTCGCATATTTCTCAATTCTGGCCATGAGCTCCTCCATGCTTTTTGGCAATATTTTTGCCAAAGATTTCCGTAGTAGACAGTCATTTTTTAGGCCGTTCTTGAAAGACACGACCGCCACCTCTTGGTTGCACTCGGGTATTCAGTTAAACACCTCATAGTACCTTTTTGCGTAGGCCCTAAGGCCTTCATCCTTACTGATTCTTAGAGCCATCAATGCGTCCACCCTCAATGGCTGTAGCTTGTTTGTTACGAACCTGGCCATAAACATCTCGGCTAAGCCTTCCTAGGTCTTTACACTTCTCTTTGGCAATTTGTGAAACCAGTCTGATGCAATCTCCTCGAAGGACGAGGGGAACACTTTGTAGAGCAACGGCTCGTTCCCACTATATAATGCCATTGAGTTCAGGTATAATCCAACGTGAAAGTTGGGGTCTGACTTACCGTCGTATATTTGGAACCTCGGTATACTGAATCTTTTTGGAGCCTCAAATTTGTCCAACTCTACCGAGAATGGTGTTCTCGATTTAACTGTTGAAGTTACCCCAGCATGATCTTACTTCCTTTTGAGGTAATCTCTTAAGTCCTCTTTGATCCGCTTAGGAGCTCGGCTATCTCCTGATTTCAGTCTCTTAGATGTACTGCTTTCAGCTTCGTTGTGAGCCCTTTTTGATCTTTTTCCATTGGTCTCGTCGAAGCACAACTCCTGTCTCTGAACATGCCGATGTTCTCTTGGGTCTACCTCCTTGGTGTGATATGTCCTTCGAGACTCTTCCCTTCCTGGCTCTTTACGCCCGACCTCCCTTGAAGGCCGGGGAGAATGTCTTTCGCTTCTGGGGTGCTGAGGGGCTATAGGGATAGTTTTCGGTCCTCCCTTCTGGGCATTAGCCGCTGGAATCGGCGTGTCCTGCAGCAGGAATGGTAACTGCATTACGTTGTTCTGCATCATGAAGTTGATGACCGATTGCAGCTCCGCCAACTTGTTCGCCATCTCTTTAACCTCTTCGTCCCTCTGTAGGCATCTGTCCTTTCATACCTGGAGGTTATCTTCGTTATAGTACCTGCTTTGGTTTGTTTACTTTGGTATGTCGCCTTCCTGGCCGACATCTTTCACTCCGTAATTCTGGTCTTCGTTACAATTGTCCTTCTCGATGTCAACGTCAACAGGTCTCCCACTCCCGTTAGGAGTGTCATCCCCAACCTTCTCCCTTTGTCCGTCGTTGGCCATCTATTCTTCTTTCTTTCCCATAGACAACGCCAAATTGTGTGAGTGTTTTTCTGACCACACTGCCACCTCGATATTCATCTGGAGAGCACTGGCAGAATAGATGATACCTAGCTGACCTGCAACAGAAAGAGAAGATTCCGGCGGTAGTTCGTCCACCCGGGGACACTCCGACGATCAAGTCAGTATATCTCTCAAAGATAATCAATAGTGCTAAACTCACTGTTCAGAATATAAATTGCATACCTTAAACCCATCGGGGGTGCTTTTCTTTTATAGTCAACTCAATCCTAGTCCCCATAAAAGCCTAGCTTCAATGAACTTTAACTCAGTGCTTATCCTGAACTCTTCAATAGATAGAGATAAACTCCCTAAGAGTGTTATCCTTATCCATGCTGAAGTCTTTCCTCATTCTAGGACTCTTGTGCCTTATCCGCTTATCTCGGATTCTGATATCTTCGGAGATAACCTCGGCCTAGCCGAGATCACTTCGGCGTCATGACCTGGACACGTGGCACCTCGGCTGACACGTCGGTATCACCTTGGCCACGTGTTGGTACTCTGAAAATGGATACCCATATATACATATATCTATCAATATATTTGTATGGATATATATCTGTTAGAAGAAAAAAAAAATTCTTCCCATGTTTGAATGTGTATATATATATATATCTGTTAAACAAATTTAGAAATTAATTTAATTGGATTTTATTTTCTTTGCTAGAAATCAAAATATGTTTTCATGTGTTTATATACATGTATCTATTCTGTGGCTGTTCTTTGCTAGAACTGTGGTTGTTCTTTTGTACATGAAAACATAATTAAGTATCTGTTCATATGTAATAAATTTCTTCTTTAGATAAAGTTCCCATGTGGTTTAAAAAATATTTTCATGTGTTTAAACAAACTTCCCTGTGGTTTTCTTTAGATAAAGGTCTTCTTTAGATAAATTACACAAACGACGTACAGGTTCCCTCCCTTGTGGTTTTCTCAATAAGACACTTGAGGGCATTATAAAAATTTCAGCATATATCTTTGATGACATCAGCAATTTCTGTTAGTTTTGTGAATGGAAGTCAAAAAAATAAGGGAATCTGTACAATGTCAGGTAAAGTAGGGGACGTTTTTGTAATTATTAAAACCACAGAAGAGGTTCCTGTATTTGTCAAAAATCTTAAGGGAGGTGAGTGTAATTTATCCTCATAAAAAAATATATATCAACAGATTCAGTATACTTCAAAAGTTCCAGCCATGCATTGTGAGGAGAAATCAACCAATACACTTCAAAAGTTTCTAATCCATCCAACAAAACATATCTAAATGTCCAAAAATATTCAAAAATAATCCAACCCAATCATTCAAACAAAATACTAGTGTTTGATTACAGATTACTATTCAATGAGTCTATCTCCATCATATATCTCTAAAAGGAGGGGGAAAAAAAGAAGAAATCATAAACATGTAAAAATAAAATATAGAATTAGGATTTTTTTTTTTTTTTTCATGCTAAATAAACTCAAGAAATTTTTTATTTTTTTTCCATTTTCCTAACTTCCCATCACTTTCATCCTAACCAAACTTAGCCTAAGTAAATAAAATGAAATTTTGATCAAATTATATTTTAATGTTACTCATTTTGATTGGACATGATCTCGTATTTGTATGGGGAGCAGATATCCGATGTTGTCCATACTCCTCGTGTCCAAGCTTCACGTCACTTCAATTAACCTACAAACACAACGATGGTGAGCTACCCGACGGTGTGTTGCCGGAAAACCCCTCTGACGAGCAAGTTAGTATACTTCTGGAGAGAGAAAAGATAGAGTGGTCTTTTTCTCTCACCAGTCTCCTTTCATATGGAGGCGTTGCCTTGTTTATATAGTTTCTGCGTGTGCTTTTTCGTACATTCCTCTCAGGACGCGTGGATCTGCTCTCCTCTCACGTTTCCCCACGTGTCAGCGTTAAAACAGCTAATCACCACCTAACAAAACTGCCCAACCGAAATAAAGCATATGAAATGCGAAACCTCCTTTCTGCAGTGCCGGGGTGCCACACAAAACCCCCACCTGGGCTATTCCTAACATGGCATCATGGTTCACCGAAACAACCATCATAATTGACTGGATACTTTGACAACTTCACCATGGCTCTTGCTGAGCTCCTCAATCTTGGCTGTTCTCCTCTCCGGTTCGTCTGATCCTCCGAAGTTCTAATCCGCCTAACACGTCGGAGTGCATATATTCAACCAAGATATCAGTCCAAGGTCACTCAAGCAAGACCGCGCCAAGATTTCAACCGGGGCGTGCAATGAACGCACGAGCTTAGCTCGGCCTGACTCAACTCGGCCCAACTTAGCATGGCCCAAATGAGCTCGGCCCAAAGCCAATTTAGGAAATCATCCTCTCAGTATTCTATTACTAACTTGCATACTTTTAAAATATATATATATATATATATTTTTAACAAAAATCATTAACTTTACAATCTTATGCCGATGAGTTCACCAAAAACCTAAGAGTTAATAGAAGATACGATCTACAAACTCACAATTAGGCCAAACATATTTCTTTTAATGCTTCTAAATAGACATAATAATGAGTTTGCAAAGTTGAGTAAAGAAAACAATATAGGTTCATAGAGACCTATATGCAATTCATATTACCTTAGCAATAGGGAAAGGAACTTTCACATAGCGAGCATATTCATGGATCGTGTCATACATAAGATCTGCCTGCAAAACTTTGAAATTCAGTAAAAATGTACTTCACTTCACCTGACTGCAACAACTTTGAAGAGAAAAAGAAAAGATAAAGAGAAGGACATAAATCACCAATTAATGTACAGTGAAGACTTCTGGTCTACCAAGTTCATACACTTTCCCCATGCTAGTGCCATCATTTTTTAATGCTGCAACAATTCCAGATGCTAGATTATCCATCATTTTCCCTTATTCTTTCAATCATAAGGGAAAACAGTGGCATTCCAAAACATGACCATAAGTCAATAGAAATTGAAAGCAAATAGTCAGGGCATGCATAGATTTATCTGGCTAAAAATTAAGGTAGTAAAAACAGAAAACACATCTTGCTGTATTTTTTTACTACAACTCAAAGAGATTTGAGAGATGCATTTAACAAATTTAATTTTCCTTGCTTATGAACCTCTAACATACTTAACACTTTCTCGAATGCTATGTATAGATTGATCGATCACAGCATTCAAGATATGTGCACCACAACGTATATGAAAAAATTCACCTTTACACAATAATGTAGCAGCCAAAGAAAGATGACACTTCAACACATCCACAAGATCGTCGTTAGATGATGCATTATACAATATCGGTAACTAGACAAATTGATAAAGAGACTATGGTTTATGTATAACCATGGCGAAAAAACGATTGTTCATCGCTGGCTTACCATCATCTTTGTTACGAGTCCATTTTCATCTCTATCATTGATCTACATGTATAACTAACTTTCTCTTCCAAACATTCTTCCATAGCAAGACCTTATTGTAAAATAATGGTGAAAGAAGATCTTTGATCAAGTGAATCCCTTACATTGAGACAAAGAAAATATTAAGAATAATAATCTTCTATATTTATATACAATATTATATATATATATATATATATATATATTATAAATGAAATACATCTAATAATAATTTTCTCTCTTCTAGATACATGGTATAATATATAGAGTGTTGCTATTAGCACCCCATCAATTATTTTGAACCCTCATTTTTTAGCTTTTTTTTATTATTACAATAATAGCCTCAAATGAAATTACTAAAAAGAACATCAATAATTTTGGGATACCCCATCTCACAATTAAGCCTAAACATCCACTACATCATAAGTTAGGGTTTATGAGAGTACCCACCTCTATCACCATCCATCAATCTTCCCCAAATCCCACATTCAAAACTTATCCACCCTTAAAATCTTGAAAATCCTTTGGTGGCAATATTCTAGCAGTAACGATGGCAACCATTTGATTATCTAGACTTCTCCGGCAATGACAATGAGTGGAAGTTTTTTGGACAACCGTAACTCCATGAGACAAGAGGAGTGCAACAATAAAAACTCAGAGAATGTTCATAACTTTGATGGTGTTCTTAGCTCAGAAAATATTAGCATTGTAAGAGTAAGTTCCTTGAAAAAAATGACAATGATAATAAAAACTGTTCGCCATTTTTTCGGGATTAAACTCCTGAATATATGACTGAAATTTGGGAACATAGGCTTGAACATTGTTTATTTGTTCAGCAACAAATAACCGAATAAGGAACAAGAATTGAAATTGCTAGAGAATTCAAAGAAACCCACCCGAGAGATCACAAATCCAAACTCGTGGAGATCGTAGAACCCACAAAAGAGAATTTTTGAATCAATAACAAAAAATCATACATTGATTTTCTCAGGTCATGAACAAGTATGTGAAAATGAAGAAGTAATCACCTTCGTGAGTTTTGTTAGGATTTTTGGAAGAGAGGCTTTTTGGGTTGTGGAGGTATGCATTCAATTAAATGGGTAGAATATTTTCACAAGGATAATTTTGATATTATTTGGGAGGAGAAATTTTTTTGTAAGGGTTTTAGAATGTATAAGTAAAGGTCCAAAGAAATGGGAGGTGCAAAATAATTAATGGGGTGCTAATAGCAACACTTAATATATATTATAATAAAAGTTTCTAAGGGTAAAATAGTCCACATAATACTTCTAATATTGGGAAAATGACCTATTGGAATATAAATTTAAATGTATGAGATTAGGTGAAACATAAGAATACTTTGTGGACTTATTGGGTTATAAATTCTCTAACGCTGTGTTTGGTTGGAGGATTTGAGGAGGGATTTGGAAAGGGAAAATGAAAAGTTAGGTGAAATGTGAATAAAATATACTTACATTTCACCTAGTTTCACACACTTTTTCCCTTTCTCTTTCCAAATCCCTCCCCAAATCCTCCAACCAAACACAGCATAAACGAGATTTATAAATAAATCTCTCTTTTCTAGACGATCCAAAATAATAATAGAAATAATAATAATAATAACAATAACTGAAAAACTTTTAAAAACTCAAAAAACCAAATTATACCTGTAGTTTTTATAATTTCGCTCTTATTTCATTTTGCTCCATGTAATTTTAATTAGTTTGATTTTAACTTAAAATATTTTATTGTTTCAATTTAGTAGCATGTGTCATGTTTTTAAGGGCAAAATTGTAAACTTACTCAACTAAGTGAGTCAATCTCAACCATTTTAGTGACAATTTTCTTCATTTTGATCCTGAATTTTTTTATTTTATCTCGATTTTGTAGCATATGTTATGCTTTTAAGAATAAAATTATAAACTTATTGAGCTAAGTAAGTCAACTTCAATCATTTAATGATTATTTTCATCAAAAATTGTAACTGACATGGCATTAGTGGCTTACCTCTTCATGCTTCCTAAGTACTCTCTTTATATAGAGTGAGCATCAGCATCAACCTCAACCTCTCTACAATAACTTTGATGCTATTGTAGAGAGCCAATACGGTAAATATGTGATCTATTAGTGTTGTTATACTTTTCATTCATTTTGTCAACGTTACAATACTCATCTGATGAAGCGAGCAACTGTTTATCGTTACAACAAGTGGGGTTTTGTGTGTGATGCTCCAGGTACATGTCAAGGGTTGATTAATGAAGGACCATCAAAGACATCTTTATTTGTGGAGATGACTTCGTGGTCCGGCTCCTCATAAATGGTGAGATTGGTCGGTTTATTTTTGAGATTTGAAAATAAATTAAATTGACATAAAATTAAAAGTAATAGTTAAAATTAAATCAATTAAAAGTATAGGACCAAAATAATATATGGGTCAAAATATAGAGACCACCGCTATAATTTATCTAAACACAAAGTAAGTCAATTTTTTTTTGTCTTTTTAGTAAAATTTGATTTATTCTTGATTACAATCAAAAAAAAAAAAAAATTCAATTTTTTTTTTTTTAATTTTAAAATTTTCAGAATCATCTAGTCTAGAAAGACATAATTTTTTTTAATAAAAAAAGATCATTTAAAGTTGAAAAAAATTTCTTAAAGACAAAAATAAATTGAAAAAATATTTAAGTTGGAGCCAAACTCTCAATTGCAACAAACAATATTTTAGGTGAACAAAGATTTACAATGTCTTATTTTTTTATTATTATTTAATAATCTTTATCTGTTTAACCTAAATGGCAACAATGTTATAAGGAAAAAGTTAGGGATCATGAAATTTTTTTTATGAAATTAATCATAAAAAATTTTTGATCCTCGGATTATCTTGATTAGTGTGTGGTGTTTTATTTTAAGTGTAATCTAAAGATTACAAAATTTTCATAATTATTTTTATAAATTTTTTTTTATAATACCTAAAATTGCTGATCTTATAAATAAACTTGAACGTCTCACAACTTTCTAAACTTAACGCAAATATGTATAAAAACAATGATAGGTAGACATTTAATAATATTTAATATATTTAACATTATTCTTTAATTTTTGCAGAGAATAGGCAATCTGCCATGAAAAAGTTCCACCTTGTTAAAAAAAAAAAATAGCAACAATCTTGGGAAGCATAGTCCCCACATGCTTTTTAATGTAATTTATTTAAGAAAGTCAATTTTGTGTGTGTTTGTACAAATAATTCATCATGTGTGGCACAACCCAAGCTGTTTGTTTTTTGTCCTTTACCTCACCGTCCATGTACTATTTTCTTTTTGGGCAGATTATAGTCATCTCTTTTAAAATAAAATTTTAAAAAATTTTGCTTGGTTTGTGTATTTATTAAATTTTTAAAAAATATTTATTTTTTAGACACATCTAAGTAAGATATATTTAAAAAAATAAAAAAAAATACTTAAAATTTTAAAAATATCTACTAAAAACAAAAAAACACAAAAACAAAAAATTCAATTTTTAAAGAACTTAATTCAAAAAATTTAAACCAAACACATTGATTAATTTTATACTCTTAACATATTTAACACGGACTTCTTTTAAAATTTTAATTCACATAGCATTTGAGTTATTTTCTATCAATAATTCTTGAATCGTGTGAATAAAAAATAATATTAATGTCTATTTCTTATTACAATATATATTTCTCTTTGTTTATTTTAGTGTTTACCTATTAAAAAAAAAAATAGTATAATTATGTCCAAAAATATAAAACTAACTGTATGTAAGTGTAATATACCCTTCTTTTTATTAGAAGAAGTTATTAGTTGATCTTGAAATATTCCTCCACAGCATTCATTGAGGGACTAAGGTCCCATTACCTCTTAAAAAGATACAGAAATGTAATGAGTGCTACTTACTCGACTAATAACATCTAAATTAAAACACCATTTTAGCTTCTCCCAGAAACAAGTATAATTTTCTTTTTATGATTATTACTACCCCACCTTACCATAATCAGACATTACATCATAAAATTGAGTGCAATAATTATTAAGCCTCAAGGTAACAATAGCTGTCAAATAAACCACCTAAAATCCCATGCCTACCATTATTACGGATCATACTCAATTCAAAATTTGAATTCCAGTCCTCTGTTGCCCAACATCTTTTGTGTTGTTTTTTTGAGCACAAAACAAAGAAAACATAAATATCAGCCACAGGATAAAATAGTTACTTTGCAAGATTATGTACTAGTTCAACCAACACTCTATCCACTTTAGTTACACATAAAAATTGAAAGGCAGAACTTAGCATCAAAATATCTTGCACAACTAAATCTACCTCCCAATCAAAACAACGTTTTTGTTCACGGCTATCAACTAAAACTTTACAATCAGTAAAAATAGACAGGCATTTAATTTTCTTTGTGATCGCCCACTTAATAGCCTCCAAAAGAGCTTTTGCTTCTGCCAACGATGATGAAGCCAGCCAAGTGGATATCCCTCGTTGATATGCCTGGATTTGATATTCATCAAAACAAACCCATGCGATGCCCGCTGCTCTTGTGGCCTGCTGCCATGCTCCATCCACCACACAAGTAAAAAGCTGAAAATCATTAGAAACCACACAATTATTGACAAGAACACAACAGTGGTTAGAAGATGAATCATTCGGCTGTTCATGCTTATAGTCCGATCTAGCATTTGTAACATCTATGTTATTGTTGGACCATTGCTTTTTAAAGTCATCAACCAGAAATAAGGTTTGTTCAATTGACAATTGTTCGTTTTCAAAAACCTTAAGATTACGCTGTCTCCAAATTGCCCAAAGGATGGCTACGGAATGGAGGATGATCTGATCCTCCTAAACAGATTTTATCCACTCTGTCCACCAGATGTTAAACCCAACAAATTGACCTATTGAGAAGTTCAGTCCCAAAGTCGTGCCCCTCCATACTTGTTGAGACTACGGACACTCAAAGAAAACATGCTCTCTTGTTTCCTTAGTTTGACCACATCGAGCACATAACGTATCAGGTGGGATGCCTCTTTTGCTAAGTTGCCATTGTACCGGAAGAATATTATGAAGGCATTTCCAAAGAAATAAGCTCAATTTAGAGGGCAAGTTTAACTTTCACAATTTTTTCCAAACTAAATTATCCATTTCATTACCACAATGAGTACTCGCGTGTCGACATTTAATAGCCGACCAATAACCAGATTTAACCGAAAAAATCTCATTTTTAGTGCTGGTCGATACCAATTTAGTTGGGCACGAAATCAAAGGAATATGTATACCTAGTATCAATGGAACCACTGTTGCTGGAAACAACCAAGCAAGCAAATCACTTCTCCAACAATCTTTTGTGTTGTTAGCATAATCGATTTTTTTTTTTGTAATTAAATCTGATATAAGAAATTTCAATGGCATCTGGTACTAATTGATTAGTAATACAAGCAGGCGCTAATTAAATTAAAGGAATGAGAACCAATAGCCATATTATTTGCCCACGTTAGCTAAAAGATCATAACATTTGTTCGTCTCTTGATAACGGTAATTGATTTCAGATATTTTTAACTCGTTCATCAAGAATTTATAGTCAAGAATTATGCTATTGAGCCTCTGGTGAATTATGTCATTAGCTTTCATGAATTTTTTCTGTATCTACTTTTATTACTAGGTTATGAAATTCAAGATTGCATGTCAAGTTTACACCATTTCTTAAAGTCCAAAATCCTGCTTGTAGGGCTGTGGAAAGAGGGGTGTGTCAATACACCAATTGAAACCTTCAATCTAGTTCCAATGGTGATCCTAATAAGATATCTTTTGGCTCAACCTAGGTTTTTTTAGCGGCTTCGTCCTGTCAAAGTTGACCTAACAAGTTTATTTATCATGTATTATGTCATTAGAATATTCATCAACGCTAACCAGCTAATTTTGTATATAGTTTATGACTTGCTAATGTGTCGAGTAAAAAATTACCACCTCTACTCTGGCCACTACTTTCGGCAAATCTCCACTGTTTAGCATGTCGTCTCACAACTTATCAAACATGAGTTTTATATATATATATATATTTAGTTTGTTTTGAAAACCATGTGTTCCATACATATTTTTTGTTTTATTTGTAAAAAATATCTCCCAACTACTTGTTAAAAAAAAAAAAAAATGGTACCAAATGCCATAACGTCTCACTCACAAACTTTTTTTTTGGAATAATCACTATTAGGTGTTGTTGACAGGACTTATAAGTCTTCAGTGATTTTTTTTTTTTTTTTTTGACGTATTTGTATATTGTTTTGATAATAAAAAAATTTTGAAACTTTTTAGATGTGTTTTGTATTTGTGAAATGGTAATTTGTGACTAATAATAATAATACTGATAAATTTATCAAAATGATAAATGATAAAAGACATTTTGGTTTTTGTTTGTAAGTTTTGATTTATTTTTACTTTATTTATGTTATTTGTATTGAAATATAATGTGAAAAATATAAATAATTGAATTATATTTAAAAAATATATTTTTCATAAGGTAGGACTTTTTGATAAATAAGTTGAGTTTAGAGTACCGGCCCGTAACTGTATTTTTAGTACAAGTAGACACACCAAGCCCAAAATATTACCAGATCAGTAAAAGGGGCCCGAGCCCAACTTATGATGGCCAAGCCCCAGACTGGGCCTAGTTTCGGGCCTAGGCCGAGGAATTTGGAAGAGACCTGAACCAATTTTTAATTTTATTTTGTTCCCAAAAAAAAAAAAAAAAAAAAAAAAAAGACAGTAAATTATCAATTATTTTTTCAATTTTATTTTAGTTTCAATGTAACACTTGAATTTTTAATTCTTCTATTGAAGAATTATAACTTTGCTCTAAAAATTAACATGTGCCTTTTCTAATTTATCTAATTTTAAGACTTAAAATAAGAAAATAATAGTTTAAATATGAGACAAACAAGATGGAAAGTAACAATATTTTAGAAGAAAAAAAATGATAATTTATTATAAATGAAAGAATAACTTCACTCTGTGATTTTCTTTCTCCATTTTTTTTTCTCATTTATTAATTATTTTATTAATTTTTTTTTGACAAAAAATTATTTTATTAATTTATTATTTTAAACCCTAAAATTAATTTAAACCCTAAAATTCAGTCATAGGATGAACATGATAGTTTTATTTATTTATTTATTTTTTTTCCACATCTAACAATGAATTGGAGTCAAATGGTTTAATATAAATTTTTATTTTTATTTTATTCAAAAATATACTTAAACATATTTTAATGTAATTTCTATAAACAAAAAATGATGAATTTTAAATGTTACCCAATGAAACTTAAAAATTTGAATTTCACCTTAAAAGGTTTCAATGTTGCATTGAAAACAAAGCTGGACAAATTAAATAGAAAAATTGAAGCTTTATTTGTTACAAAAAATTTAAAAAAAAAAAATTTATGGAAATTTTTTTCTTAAAAACTATATTTTTTAAAAAATAAAATAAAATGTAATATTGTATTCGATTGTCATCTTGAAATCGATGTGCCAGTGGCATGGAAGTAGGGTGTTGGTGTGATCGTGCTAGTGGTGACAAACTAAGGACAAAAGTAGATGCGAAGGTAGTGTGGTGCAAATGTGTAAGTTGATTTCAACACTCAATTATTTTTTAATAATTGAGTGTTGAAATCTTTTTTTTTTCCGATCAAAAAAAAGATTTCAACACTCAATTATTAAAAAATAAAATAATGTTTTGTAAGATAGTAATAGTAATAGTTGTGATGGTGGTTAAGGTGAGAGTCTATTTTGTTGGTGAGGATTACGATAGTTTAAGAGGTGACGGCGATAGTGATAAAATTTTATTTTAGAAAATATTTTTTACTTTTAAAAATGAAAATAAATTTGCTTCTAAATCTATTTTTTTCCTTTTTGTTTTAGTTGTTGTTGATTTTTGTTTTTTATTGTACTAACATTAGAAAATAAAAAATCTCTAAAAAAATACTTTCTAGAAATTAAATATAAAAAAAAAGTAAAAAAATGAGCTTACATTAAAAATTATATCAAAATTGAAAGGTGTAATTGATGGTTTACCAAACAATAATAATAATAATAAATAGAAAGAGAATTTCCTCCTGTCAATGGTGTTGTTTGGTCCATGGAATCCACCACAAAGTTCATTTTAATGATTTAAATTATTTGGGACAAATTATTAATACCTCTCTTGAGATTTAACTAAAATATTAATTCCATCTTGAAATTTGAGGAATTACATTCCGTTCCCTGATGTTTATATTTACATAATAAATTATCCTCTGAAATTTATATTTGCATAACAATTTGCTCTCTTATTTGTTATGCAAATATAAACCTCAGGGGACAATTTATAATTTTTCAAACTTTAAGAAGAAATCCGTATTTAGTCAAATCTCGAGGGAGGTATTGGTAATTTGCCCATTAGGGAGAATGACTAATAAGTATCATATTTTGAACTTATAATTCATATAGTTTCATATTTTTTTTTTATAATTCATTTAGTCATTTTAGATGTGTAATGACTTATTTGCCAATCATATTTGAGTATCACATTTAGAAAAAGTACACTAAGAAATTTTTTAGAGTCATATCATATCCGCCAAGTTAGAGTGTTACATTTGAGAAAAATATACTAAAGAGTTTTTAATTTTTTTAAAATGTCACATCATACCCGCCACGTTGAAGTATCACATGTTACATTTGAAAAAAATACACTAAAGAGTTTTTATTTTTTTTAGAGTGTCACATCATACTCGCTACTTTGTCACATTTGAGAAAAGTACACAAAGGAGTTTTTATTTTTTTAGATTGTCACATTATACCCGCTATGTTATCACATTTGAAAAAAGTAATCTAACGAGTTTTTTTTTATAGTGTTACATCATACCCGCTATGTTGTCATATTTGAGAAAAGTACGTTAAGGAGTTTTTAGTGTTTTTTAGACTAAAAGTCTTTGAGTGTCACATCATATCCATCACGTTGTCACACTTAGAAAAAGTACACCAAGAAGTTTTTAATTTTTTTAGAGTGTCATATTTTTAGAATGTCACATTAATACTTACCACATTAGAATATCACATCATACATATCACAATAATAAAATGGTATAGTTATTTACCAAAACACTACCAAAATAAAAATAGGACAATACGGAAAAAAACTCTTCACTAATATAACTTAATAGAATAATAGAAAAAATTTAAAACTAATTGAAATAATTTGTGAGATGAGATTTATTAATAAATATTTCTTATTTATTTTGTCAAATATTTTATATAATTTTTTTTTGATAATAAACGTAATAAATTATTGATCTAATTTTTTATATAATTAAAATACATAAAATATCTGATAAAATGAATCATTTAAACTTGACCAACCCAAATTGCACCATTCAATTTAAAAACTAGACTCCAAATAAGTAAAGCAAAAACATGTTTGGCAAGGCGCTAAATTTAATTCTCTCTCTCTCTCTCTCTCTCTCTCTCTTCAATAACTGTTGCAGAGATGGGCCAACATTCCATTAGCAATTTACAAAGCTCACACACACCCATTTCTCTCACTTACAATTTACAAAGCTCAAAAGCTCTTCTTCTTCATTCAACAAAAACTACAAACCCACCGACACCTTAACCTCGCCGAAAAACACCCTCATCCCCACCCAATTCCGCCTCCTAATCTCCACCACTACCCTATATCAAAACCCAATTCATAATTCACTAGCTACATATATATATATATATATACTTGCATTGTATATACAAGATCCAAATGGGTTGCTGTGCAAGTACCAACCTCAATCCTACTCCCCAACACCACCACCGCCATTCCTCCGCCGTCAGATTCGACTCTTCCCACCATTCCAAGGAGGCGCCACCACCACCACCACCACCGCCACCACCACCACCACCCGAAGAAGAGACTGTCAAGGAAGTCCTCTCCGAGACTCCGATCCCGAAACCCATGATCCAAGAAGACGATTACGATACTAATGTCGATACGAAGACCCCATTGATGATCACAGAAGTCGTAGTCTCTCAATTCTCTCACAGCTTCAATGACACCGTCACAACAGTGCCGGAAAACAGATCGCCGGCGAAGATCCGGACCCGTAAGTCTCCGGCGAGGTCTTACCCATCTCCGAACGGGCGGAGGACGAGTTCTCTGGCGGCGGCGGAGGGCGGTGGAGGAGCGAGAAAGGGTCTGGGGAGGAGCTCGTCGGGTAGAAAACCCGGAAATTCGCCGGGTCGGACGTGGTCCGACCTGCCGGAGAAGACCCGGGAAGTGGAAGAAAAGAAGAAGACAACAGCACCACCGACAACAAAGGAGTCACTGGAAAACCCACTTGTGTCCCTGGAATGTTTCATCTTTCTTTAGAAACTTGTGGTAGAAATTGTAATTTCAATCAACAGTGGAGGTCATTTTTGGGATCATATGGGACGCTGTTTTTCTTCTTCTTTTTTATTTATTTATTTATTTATATTTTATTATTACTATTATTATTATTTAAAAAACTAAAACTGTAAATAAATGCAAAATGTAAATTTGGAGAGAAGGATTGTCTGGTTTTCGTTTCCAAATTTTTACCCTATTGCAATTTAGTTTGTAACACTATTTTATTTTTGTTGTAAAATATTTGGATAGCCATAAAAAGAGATGTATATGTTTGGTTTGAGTTTGGGAGATGAGTTTCAGAGATAAAAAGTACGAAAAGTTGTTTGGTTTGGTTTTTTTCAAAAGATATTTTGAAAAATTATTTTGAGAGAGAGTTTTGAAAAAAGTGATTGATTTGATGTGTATGAAAGAGAGATCTGTTTGGAAAACTTGTAAACCAAACAAGTTTTGGGAAATTTTTTTAGGAAAATTTGTTTAGTTTGATTACTTTTAAAAACTTATTTGTAGATAATTTTTTCCAAAAATTTTTGGGAAACACAAACCAAATAATTAAAATTTTTATGAGTTTTGGATCAAAGTGGAAATAGGAGAAAATTTTATCATGTGGGAAGTATGGTATGCCTTGTGACAAACCACATGGTATGATGAATAGGGGTGTAGTGAATGTTTTATCACCTATAAATAGATGAGTTTGCATGAAAATGATGATATAAAAAAAAAAAAAAAAACTCTTTATTTCATCTTTTATTGTGACTCTTTCTTCTTTATTTTCTTGAGTTTTATAACACGTTATCAGTACGAGATTGTAGTCGGCTGAGAAGACAAAACTACTGGATAGTTGTAGTAAGTATAAATAAATTCTAAAATTAAATTTATATTTCCTTAATATATTTACGTGATACTAAATATATTATTTTTGTTAAATTTAGTAATTATGTCAAATCTTTCAAAATTAACATTTTCAGCTCTTGACATTTTTGGAAAAAAATTATTTATTTTAGATTCTTGATGTTGAGATCTGCCTTAATTTAATGAATCTTGAAGATATCATAAAACATGAAAATGAAGTATCCTTGTAGGATCGCGCAAAGGTAATAATATTCATTCGCATCATCTCTAAAAAAAAATAAAAAAAATGAGTACCTCACAGTAAAAAATTCACTAATTCTGTGGAATAATTTGAAAAAGAGACACGAGCACCAGAAGACCGTAATCCTTTCAAGAGTTTATTATGATTGGTTGCACATGAGGTTGCAAGATTATAAATTAGTTAGTGAGTACAATTCTGTTTTATTTGAAATAATCTCTCGATTAAAATTATATAGAGAAAAAATTATTGAAGAAAATATGCTTGAAAAAACATTCTCCACATTTCATGTTGATAATGTGCTCTTACAATAGCAATATAGAGAGCATCATTTTTCAAAGTACTCTAAACTGATTTCATGCTTTCTTGTGATTGAACAAACTAATCAATTGTTATTGAGAAATCACCTATCACATCCAACCAATTTTGCTCCATTCCCTGAAATGAATGAGATTGCATTTCATGGTCGTGGACGAGGGAGAGGTCATGGTTTTCGACGTGGTCGAGGTAGAAATAATTACCGAATTCGTGGGGGATAGGTTTAGAAAAATAACATGTCATTCCACCAGAAGTGGAATAATTTGGAATATCACAAAAAAAGGAGGAAAAGGTTTACAGAATAAACCTCCTAAGAATCAGGAAAATGCTTGTTACAGATGTGGTATGAAAAGGCATTGGTCGCATACTTCTCGTACGCCTAAATATTTAGTAGATCTTTATCAAGCCTCGATAAAAGAAAAAGGAAAAGGAAATGAGATATATTTCACAGATCATTATGAACCCATTGATATTAATCATCTTGATGTTTCCGATTTCTTTGAAGATTCTAAAGGAAAAATTGATCATTTAATTAATGATGGAAATATTCACACTGATTAACTTGATTTTCTAGATATCATATTTTTGGGTTATGCTTTGTATTGTCTTGTTTTACGATTTTGAAATTTGTATTTTTTTATTTTGGAGTGTTCATTTTCTTGTTTTAGTTAGGCCTTCAGAGTTTGTATTTTTGGATTTGATAGTTTGTATTTTTCCTATTTCGAGAATAATGAATTTCGGTTTTTTTATAGGCATGGCTTTCATTGATGCATTGACTAACTCCAAAACGATTGGTGATGATATTTGTCTAGTTGACAATGCAACCACATACACAATCTTACGTGATACAAAATATTTTATACAATTAGTTATGGGAAAAGCTAATGTTAATACAATTTCAGATTCTGCAAACCTAATTGAGGGCTCCGGAAGAGTCAATATTATGTTGTCAAATGGAATAGAATTTGTATTGATGAAGCTTTGTATTCTACCAGATCCAAAACAAATCTGTTAAGTTTCAAAGATATACATCGTAATGGTTATCATATTGAAACTATAAATAAAGGTCAGGAAAAGTATTTATTGATTACTTCAACTAATTCTAGCTAGAAGCTAGTATTAGAAAAATTTACTGCATCTTTATCTGAATTATATTATACGATAATAAAAATGATTGAGTCACATATTGTCATGCACCAAAAGTGCTCTGACCCAAAAACGTTTATGCTATGGCATAACTGACTCAGGCATCTGGGATCTATAATGATACGTTGAATAATTAAAAATTCACATGGACATCCATTAAAGAACTAGAATATTCGTTTACCAAGTGATTATCCATGTTCTTTTTGTTTACAAGGGAAATTAATTATCAGACTATTACCCCCAAAAGTAATTATTGAATCTTCATCCTTTTTGCAAAGAATTCAAGGGAATATATGTGGACCCATACACCTTTCTTGTGGACCATTTCGTTATTTTATGGTTTTAATAGATGCATCAATCAGATGGTTACATGTTTGTTTACTTTCTACACATAATGTTGCATTTGCTAGATTCCTTGCTCAAAAAATTAGATTGCGAGCACATTTTCCAGATCATCCTATCAAGATAATTTGTCTTGATAATGCAGTGAATTTACATCCTGAGCATTTGATAATTATTGCATGTCCATTGACATTAATATTGAACACCTTATTGCACACACTCATACACAAAGTGGTTTAGCTGGATATTTCATTAAAAACTTCAATTGATTGCTCGACCTTTGATTATGAAAAGAAAATTACATGTTTCAGCATGGGGTCATGCTATATTGCATACAACATCTTTGATTCGTGTCAGACTAACTGCATATCATGAGTACTCACCATTACAATTTGTATTTGGTCAACCACCAATTGTTAGTCACCATAGAGTGTTTGGTTGTGCGGTTTATATTCCTATTGCACCTCTATAGTGCACTAACATAGGTCCACAACGTAGGCTTGGAATTTATATTGGTTTTGATTCTCCATCAATCTTTAGATATCTAGAATCTTTGATTGGTGATGTGCTTATGGTATGATTTGAAGAATCTCATTTTGATGAAATAATTTTTCCATCATTAGAGAGAGACAAGTTGCAGCTTGAAACTCGGTAGGAAATCACTTGGAATACTTTAATGTTCTCTCATCTTGATCCTCGTATTAATCAATGTGAACTAGAAGTTCAAAGGACATTCATTTGCAAAATATTACAAATCAATTACCGGATGCATTCACCGACACAAAAAATGTGAAAAAGTCCTACATACCAGCAGTTAATACCCCAGTAAAAATTGATGTTCCTATCGGACAATCAGTGGGTATAGTAGCAAATGAGTCTAAGGCATGCCAGAAGCGTGGGAGACCCATTGGTGCAAAAGATAAAATTCCTCAATAGAGGAAGCTCAAGAATAAACAGTTGGTACTCTAGAAGAAACCATAAATAGATCTCCTAGAGAGGTCATACCCATAAATGAAAGCACCCCTAAAGAGGTTAGAATCACAAAGCAGGCTATATCAAGCCTATCCAAATCTCTTACTTATGAACCTCCAGAAAAAGAACCTCCAGAAGAGAAATTTCTTGAAGATTTATTCCCTGAAGTGGAAAAGGTACCTGAAAAGAATGAGATCTCATTACATTATATGAGTACAGGAGAAGTTTGGAATTATAATCAAATTGTTGTCCACAATATATTTTCGTTTAAAGTTGCTCTTGACATTACCAGAAATAATGCTGAAAAATCAAAAGTGATGATGCCAATGAAGCACAAACTGTTGAGGAATGTTGACAGAGAAATGATGGGCTAATGTGGAAAGAAGCAATACAAGCAGAGTTAAAACTCAATTACAAAACGTGAAATATTTGGACCTGCAGTCCAAACCCCTGAAAGGATACAGCCTGTGGGATATATATATATATATAGGTATCTGTTCAAAAACGCAATGAACAAAATGAAATTGTAAGATATAAAGCACGACTTGTTGCACAATGTTTCTCGCAAAGATCTGATATTGATTATGAGGAAACATGTTCACCCGTAACGGATGCAATTACATTTAGATTTTTTATTAGCTTGGTAATCACAGAAAATTTAGATATGCGTCTAATGGATGTAGTTACAATATATTTATATAGATTACTAGATAGTGATATATATATGAAACTCCCTGAAGGATTTAAAATGCTAGAAGCATCTAATTCAAAACCCAGAAATGTTTGTTCAATCAAGCTACAAAGATTTCTATATTGGTTGAAACAATCCAAACACATGTGGTATAATCGACTTAGTGTATATTTGTTGAAAGAAAGGTATGTAAATTATTCGATTTGTCTATGCATTTTTATTAAGAAATCAAAATCTGGATTTGCAATTATTGCAGTATATGTTGATGGTTTGAATCTTGTAGAAACTCTAGAAAATCTTACAAAAACTACAGAATATTTAAAGAAGAAATTTGAAATGAATGATCTTGGCAAAAAAAAATTTGTCTCAGCCTGCAGATCGAACATTTGCCAAATGAAATTCTTGTACATTAATCAACATATACAGAAAAAGTCTTGATGAACTTTTATATGGATAAAACTCATCATTTGGGTACTCCTATGGCTGTTTAATTTCTTGATGTGAAAAATAATCTTTTTTGACATTGAGAAGATAATAAAGAACTCTTTGGTCTTGAAGTACCATATTGTTAATCATGTAGTTTAATTTTGATGATGTCTAAATTATTATGTGATAAATTATGATTTTTTAATATGCATATTTTATATTATTTGACACAAAATATTATCTGTTTAAAATATATGTTATAGAATGTATTTGTGTTAAATAGAAGTTACTGTGCTATATTTGATTTTACGAAAATATTTTGGAAAATTTACTATTCACGTGTTAAAAAATCCGATTAGTCATTATTCATCTTTTGACAAATTTAATATTGATTGGTTATAATCTTTTGAAAATTTTGATATTGATTGGTTATCTTCTTTTGACAAAATTGATATACCCATTTGGGGTCATTTTTTACTAAAATGTATTTAAAATCTCTACAAAATTTTTAAAAGGAGTATATATTTTTAGATATGATATAAATATTATTTAAAGAGATTTTACTATGCATACAAATATTTTAATAGAAAAGTTACTGTGTAGTCAAATATTTTAATAGAAAAGTTACTATGCAGTTACTCTACATTTTTGTTATTTACGAGAGAAGTTTGAAAATTTTGGTCTTACTATTTATCGAGAGCGACTTCGATCTATATTTTCAAAACTCACGGCATTTGTTGAATCAAAAAAGGAAAAAGAAAATCGTGACCACTCCGCGCCGCATGCCCACGTGATTATATTATCACAAAGTCAAACAAGGAGCGTCTGTATCTCTGAGTGCCTGCCTTTCCAATGGGTATATTTTTTGGTATATATAGAAGTGTTTTGTGTGGAGAAAAATCAAGAATTTGAAGATAAAAAATTCTGTGTGCACCAAAATTGTGATTGTGTTTTTCACTCTACTCTTTCACTTTCAGATCTAAGTATTGTCTTTGTTCTTACACTTTCATATCTACTCTTTGTGAGAGAATTTTTGTAAAAGAGGGTTGAAATATCTCTTATTTTTATTGATTTTTATGTGAAAGAATATTGTAAGGGTGAAACATTTATTATTGAATGAGGCTCAACAAATAAGAGTAAGACCTGTGTAAAATCCACAAGCTTGGTGAAACTTTGGTAGTATATTGATTCATTTTGATAGTGAAGAAATTCTCAAGGAGGTTCATTGGAGAGTAGACGTAGGCCTGGTGTGTCGAACCACTATAAATCTCAGTATTTGATTTTTTTTTCTCTATCTGTCTTACTTTTATATTGATAATTATTGTTTTGTTTTTTATTTGTTGAAATTTGAATATAGTGTTTACTATTTTTAATAACCCAATTCACCCTCCTCTTGCGTTGCTTACCTGAGATAACACATATCTTAGTGCAATTGGTGTTCTTATGTATCTTGCAAATTGTATCAGGCTTGATATTGCATTCGCTGTCAATTTATTAGCAAGATATAGTTCCGCACCAACTCGAAGGCATTAGAATGTAGTAAAGCAAATATTACATTATGTTTGTGGAATAATTGACTTGGCTTATTTTAAATAAACCCAAGCTGTGATTAATCGGATATGTAGATGTTAGATACTAATATATCTTGGTGATCAGTAAAACAAATATTGACTGCTACTTCTTCAAATCACTCAGAGATACTTACAATTCATGAAGCAAGTTGAGAATGTATTTGGCTTAGATCCATGATCCATCATATTAAAGAAAGATGTGGATTGTCTTCAACAAAAGACAGTCCAACCATATTATATGAAGATAATGCTGTGTGTATCACACAGATCAAAGGAGGCTGTATCAAAGGTGACAGGACTAAACATATTTCACCAAAATTCTTTTACACACACGAGCTTCATAAAAATGGTGATATTGATATTCAACAGATACGCTCAAGTGATAATCTAGCAGATCTATTTACTAAAGCATTACCGATTGTAGCATTCAAGAAGCTACTGCATAATATTGGGATGCGTCAACGTAAAGACCTATTATGCAACATTGAAGGGGAGTCATCAATTTTAGTAGATTTGTAGATTGTACTCTTTTTCCTTCATCTAACGCTTTTTTCTCACTGGTTTTCCTTAGCAAGGTTTTAATGAGGCAATCTAAACAAATCACATACAAGAATATTATACTCTTTTTCCTTCACCAAAGGTTTTTTCCCACTGGGTTTTCCTTGATAAGGTTTTAACAAGGCATATTCTTCGTATATGGTTATCCAATGAAGAGTGTTATGAAATATTTGGATAACCATAATAAGAGATGTAATTGAAATTCTAGTGAATTTTGGACCAAAGTAAAAATAGGGAAAAGTTTTATCATGTGGGAAATGTGGTATGCCATGTGGTAAACCGAATGGTGTGATGAATAGTGGTGTATAGTATAGCGATCTCGGTTTTACCCTGACTTTTATTGTATTTCGGACTCGAGTTTCGTGATTGTATGTTGTTGTCTACGTCTTGTTTCTTTCCTTTAATTCTTTGAATTTGAGTTTTGGGACTTGTTGGGCGAGTTTGGAACAGGTTGGTTGTTGGTTGGTTAAAATGGTTGTTGCTCAGATTTTGGCTTCTTCGCTCGAGCGAGCCTTGTGTAATTTGCTTTGTCACTCAAGCGAGGTTTATTACGCTCGAGCGAGAACTGAGGGTTTTCAGGTTTCTTTTCCAGGCGCAGTTTTCTGGGTAGATGTAAGTTCTTCGCTCGAGCGAGACTTCTACTTTCGGCGTCGGCGTCTGCATGGCGAACTGAAGCTTTGCATTCTGTGTTCGAGCGACGCTTCTTGCTCGAGCGAGGTTACTTGTTGTGTCTGGTCACTCAAGCGACAACTTCTTTGCTCGAGCGAAGGTTGCGTATATTAGTTCACAGCAGAGTGATTTATTTCACTTTTTGATCTCTTTTCTCTTAAAAACCCTAGATCGGCTGTCTCTCTTTCTAAAACACACACTCTCTCTCTACAAATAACCCTAGATCTAAGCATCTCATAACCCTAGTCCCTTCGTTAAAGCGTTAGAGCATCTCAAGGGCTTTTTTTTTGTCCAAGCAAAACCGAATTTGGGGCATTCTTGAAGCTCTTCATCATCTCCTTTGGTCTTCTAGCTTTCAGGTAGGGATATCCTACTCTTTGATATGAGTTTTAACCTAGATGTTTGTTATTTTGTATAAATAATGGAATTTGGAAAGGTTTGGGTAAAAAGTTAGGGTTTGGGCTCTAAACTAAAGAGGGGTTTTCATGTGGATTTACAAAGTAACCTTGAGGGTTTGTGTATGAGGTTCTTATTGTTGAAATGGTGAGATTTGGACCTATGGGTTGATGTTTTGGAATAGAAGAAAAATTGCCCTAAATTGAGTTGAAATAACTATTTGTGTAAATAATGAAATTGGTTTGGGAACTATAAAATTGGGGGATTATGTGATTGAATGGTGTGGTTTAGTTTGATAAATCACACATCTATGGGAATTTGATAAATTATCTGTTGATAGATTTATTTATCTGTTTAGAAATATCTGTTTTGGCTTATCGGTGGAAGATAGCTATGATTGTTGTAGAAACTGTATGAGGATTAGGAAGATTGAAACTAATCAATTAAACTATGTCGTTGAATATGACGGGTTGATTAAACTATTGAAAATGTGATTTGATTAGTCATTGTATATGACAACGTGTTTAAATACATTGTATATATATCATTGTTTGGGAGGAGATAGAAGATGTACTCCATTGTGTGGGAGGAGATAGTGGATGGATTCCATTGAGAATTAAGTTGGCCGGAGTGTCTAGGGTGAAAGTCCCAAAATCTTATATATTTATGGGTGTCGGTTCCCTCGGATGTGATTCCGTAAAATGGCAAGAAAATGGAAGTGTTGAATAATGTTTGTTACTGAAGTGTTGATAAATGAGTTGTAGTCTCATTTTGAATTATTTAGATAACAATGAACTATGTTAATGAATTGATTTGGATAAATAAACAGAAATGGACTGAAATCCTGATGTCGATATTGATTGGTCATGAAAAAGGTACAAGTTGGTTTACTAGTATTGAAACTTTATCTGATGTTGATAGCTTAGTTAATTCTCATATATTGTTTAGCATATCTCTACTAGGCTTTGGCTCACCCTACTTGGGAAACCATTTTTAGGTACAAGTGACATACCACCTCCAAGGACATAGCTTGGGAGGCTTAGGGGCTGAAGGCTCCATTTTTGTTATTTGGCTTTGTGTTAAGTGTAAATTCAAGCCAAGGGCTTTATATGTCTAGAGCTAGGCCTTTTTTTTTGTTATAACCAAGTGATAACTTGGAAAGATGTAAGCCCGTAGGGCACTTATTTTATTGTTAGTAGTTAGAGTTACATGCTATAGTTTCGAGATGAACATTTATGAAAGTGTAATGCATGTAATATCTCTTGTAACACAGACTCTGATGAATGAAAATATAACATTTCTATTATGTCTATAGATCTTGTGAATGATTGATTATATCATATTTTGAGGACGTTACAACTTGGAATCAGAGCGTACCGGGTTTGAATACTTTGGGTACGCGGGAAGTGGTTAGTACCACAATGGGTTTGTCTCACTTGTTAGAGACTTAAGTATGATGTTATGTGCTTATATAATAACATGTTTATATGACTATATAGGTATGGGATTTAATTTCTGGGATGTTAATCGGGTCCATGGGTTTCTGGGAGTCCTGTTGGAAAGGCACTTGATCACTGCCGTTTCTAACTAGAACTCTAGCGACGCCACGAGACAATCATTATTTGGAAATGAAATTTGTATGTGTTTATGTGATTATGTGCTTATGTGGAGTGAATTACAGTTGCCCATCATATTAGGACGTGAATGAGATAGCTTTGACACATTTGTAAATGTGCTAATCTTTTTGTTATCTTCATTAGGATGTCAGGACGAGGTTGTGGCGGTAGGCGCGGTAGGCCTAGGAGGCATAAGATGCTTATACTGGATGAGATTCTGGTACAGGAGAAAGGAGTGGGTCAGACCACCGTGGTCGAGCCAGTAGGTCAGCAGGCCATGGGTGCTTTAGCCCATGAAATGGCCAGAGCATTAAGGGGATTTATGGACATTATTAGGGCTGAGAATCAAGTGCAGGCCCAAGTAGCTGAGGCAGGGCCATCTTTTCTAAAGAGGGAGTTATTCCAGTCAAATTCGGACGAGTTTTTGGGTGATCCTAAGGAGTCACTGAATGCTGATGAGTGGCTTGAACAGATGACGAAGACGTTTGAGATGCTCGGCATCGAAGACGGAGGTTTAAGGGTGACCTTAGCGTCCTTCCAACTGAAGGGAGATGCGGGTTAGTGGTGGAAGTATGCCCGGGGGCGCATTGGAGGGATTTGGGAGGCCTTTGTTGAAGCCTTTCAGGATAAGTACTTACCTGCTACGGTGAGGGAGAAGTTGAGGGATCAGTTCTCCAAGTTGGTGCAGTTGAATACACTAGTAGCTGAGTTTGAGGCCACTTTCACTAGTTTGTCGAGGTTTGCACCTAAGTTAGTGGGGACTGAAGAACGCCGATGTTTAGAGTTTGAGAAGAGGTTGCGGACTAGACTTATGTTTCGAGTAGCTGGGTCCATGATTAGGGAGTATGGGTGCCTTGTGGAGGCTGCAGCCCATCTTGAGACTATTATGCATCTAGAGGAGGAGAGGATGAGGGACTCCAGGAGGAGTCAGGATGGTCAGGGGGACAGTAAGAGGCAGAGGGGTTCTAACCCTCAGCAGTCCCTAGGAACGCATTCGAGATCTACTTTTCCAGTGCCTAGTTTGGGCTCCGGGAGAGGTGGCCAGGGAGACATCACTTGTTACAAATGTGGTTAATTGGGCCACAAGTCTCCAGCTTGCCCACAGAGGGGAGAATGGCAGCACGAGCAGCATCATCTTCGGCTCGTTCTCAGGGCCAGAATCAAGGCAGAGGCCAGTCGCTCACTTGTTATCAGTGTAGGTAGGTGGGGCACTTAAAGAGGTTTTGCCCGCGGTTGGGTGGCACACTTGGTGCGTTTGGTTCGAGGTAGACACATAGTCACCAGCCAACTCAGTCATTATAGGCCATAAGGGCCAATCAAGGAGCTTCTTCAGCTCAGTCAGTACAACAGTCTTATGTTCTAAGAGGTGAGTAGGTTGATCAGAGGCCTACAGGGAGCGTGTATGCTGTTACAGGGCCAAATCTTGTACCTGCTTCATCAGTAGTGAGAGGTACCTTTTTGTTTTGCAATTCAGTTGCTAGCATGTTAATTGATACGGGTGCATCCCACTCTTTTATATCTTCTGCATTTGCATCAGTTTTGGGGTTGGATTTGGCACAGTTAGCATCTCTTATTTGTGTTGTATCACCTATTGGGGGTGAGATAGTTTTGAAATAGGGGTGTCAGGGCTGTGATATAGAGGTCGTCGATCGTCGGCTTCCTTTTTCTTTTGTGTTGATGGATATGTCTGGTTTTGATGCTATTTTGGGTATGGACTGGTTATCGTCATACCGGGCTGTTATAGATTACTACCGTCATAGGGTTATTGTATGTACCTTGAGCGGTGATTGCTTTTATTTCTTGGGGGACCGAGTGGATAGAGTCTTATCGCCGGTATATGATTTACGTGGGTGAAACAAACTTAGTTGGCTTCTTGCTAGCTTTATGAGTAGTGAGTGTGATGATGCCCGAGTTGAATTACCAATAGTGGTTTGTGAGTACTCGAACATCTTTCCTGAGGATTTTATTAGTTTACCATCTCACTGAGAGATCGAGTTCTCTATTGATTTAGTGCCTGGCACAGCACTGATTTCCATGGCACCATATCGTTTTGTGCCAGTTGAGTTGAGTGAGTTGAAGGTTCAGCTCTAAGAACTACTAGATAAGGGCTTTATTCGCTCTAGTACTTCGCCTTGGGGAGCACCGGCCCTCTTTGTTAAAAAAAAAGATGGGGCCTTGAGACTTTCTATCGATTATTGAAAGTTGAACCGGGTTACGGTTAAGAACAAGTATCCTATGCCTCATATAGATGATCTGTTTGACCAATTGAAAAAATCCCGTTGTTTCTCTAAGATAGACTTGAGATTAGGTTACCACTAGTTGAGGGTAAGGGAGGAGGATATCCGGAAGACGGCATTCCATATGCGGTATGGCCATTATTAGTTTCTGGTGATGCCTTTTGGGCTAACCAATGCCCCAGCTGTGTTTATGGACTTGATGAACTGAATCTTCCGGGAATTCTTAGAGCATTTTGTAGTCGTCTTTGTGGATGACATTTTGATTTACTCACCCTCTGAGGAGGAGCACGAGGAACACCTGCGAGTGGTGCTTGAGTTGCTTAGAACCCATAAGCTGTATGCTAAGTTTGGGAAATGTGAATTCTGGCTAAAAGAGGTTAAGTTCTTAGGCCATGTAG
The DNA here is from genome assembly GCA_025200525.1 of Camellia lanceoleosa. Classification (NCBI taxonomy): domain Eukaryota; kingdom Viridiplantae; phylum Streptophyta; class Magnoliopsida; order Ericales; family Theaceae; genus Camellia; species Camellia lanceoleosa. Next base: position 129,737,464 of record CM045765.1, read on the forward strand.
TATCCGGGGAAGGGGTGACTATAAATTCATCCAAAATAGAGGCAGTGCAAGATTGGACACAGCCTAAGAATGCCTTTGAGATCCGTAGTTTTCTGGGATTAGCCAGGTATTACTGTCGGTTTGTGAAAGATTTCTCTAGATTAGCTTCGCCTTTGACTAGATTGACGAGGAAATGGGTCAAATTTGTGTGGAGTGAGACTTGTGAAAAGTCGTTCCAAGAGCTTAAAGTTAGACTTACCACTACTTTAGTCTTGATTATTCCGGAGAGGGATTTGGGCTATTCGATGTATTGTGATGCCTTACGAGAGGGTTTGGGTTGTGTATTGATGCAAAAGGGGAAAGTAGTAGCCTATGGCTCACGGTAGTTGAAAACACACGAGAGGAACTACCATACTCATAATTTAGAGTTAGCAGCTGTAATTTTTGCCTTGAAGATTTGGAGGCACTATCTGTATGGTGAGAGGTTTGAGGTATTTTCTGATCATAAAAGTCTGAAGTATCTGTTTACACAGAAGGACTTGAATTTGAGGTAGAGAAGGTAGATGGAGTTCACAGAAGATTATGACTTCGAGTTACATTATCATCCTGGAAAGGCCAATGTTGTGGCCGAAGCCCTGAGTAGGAAATCCATCAGTAGTGTAGCTTGTATTGTTATCCGGGAATGGGAGATGTTAGGTGCTCTTGGTGAATTTGACTTGTATTTGAGCGAGTCTGTTGAGTCTGCAGCCTTGTTTTCTGTAGTCGCACAACGTACACTTGTGAACCGAGTGTTAGAGGCACAGAATTGTGACTTTGAGGTAGAATCTCTTCGGGAGAAGATCTCCAGTGGGAAGATAGAGAAGGGATTAACTGTGTATCCTGACCTGAGTGTGAGACACCGTGATCACTTGTTTGTGCCGGAGTCTTGCCGAGAGGAAGTACTATGAGAATTTTACCATTCACGCCTTGCGGTACATCCGAGAGGCACAAAGATGTATCATGATCTGAGTCGCCAGTTTTGGTAGAGGGATATGAAGAAGGAAGTGGCGATGTTTGTATCGAAGTGCCTTATTTGTCAGCAAGTGAAGGCTGAACATCAGAGGCCAGCAGGTTTGTTGCAACCCTTGCCTATAGCCGAGTAGAAATGGGAGCATGTCGCGATGGACTTTGTTGTGGGTCTTCCGAGGACTTAACGGGGTAGTGATGTCATTTGGGTGGTAGTTGACTGGTTGACCAAGTCAGCGTATTTTATTCCTATGCACGTAAGAGATTTGGTAGATTACCTTGCTGACTTGTATATTTGAGACATAGTGAGGTTACATGGGGTCCCTGTGATGATCGTTTCGGATAGATATCCACATTTCACAGCTAGGCTGTGGCAGAGCTTGCAGAGTGCCTTGGGCACTAGATTGACTTTTAGTACGGCTTACCATCCTCAGACTGACGGGCAATCAGAGCGTACTATTCAAATCCTTGAGAATATGCTTCAGGGCTATGTCTTTGACTTTTAAATGGTCGTGGGAGAGACACTTACCCTTAATGGAGTTTGCCTACAATAATAGTTTCCAATCGAGCATTGGCATGGCACCGTTTGAGGCCTTATATGGCTAACAGTGTAGATCTCCAGTGTGTTGGGCCGTAGTGAGTAATGCACCTTTGTTAGGTCCAGAGTTGGTTCGGGAAATGACGGAGAAGGTGGCACTTATCCGTAAAAGGTTGGTTACAGCCCAGAGTCGCCAAAAGAGTTATGCCAACCGTAGAATGAGACCTTTGTCATTCGAGGTGGGTGATCATGTCTTTTTGAAAATATCACCTATACGGGGTTTGATGAGATTTGTGAAGAATAGGAAGTTATCCTCTTGGTTTATTGGTCCTTTTGAGATCTTTGAGCGGCTTGGGGAGGTTGCATACCGTTTAGCGTTGCCTCCGCAACTTTCCGGAGTGCATGACATGTTTCATATTAGTATGCTTTGGAAATATGAGCCGAATCCATCACATGTGTTAGATTGGACCGACTTAAAGGTAGATGAGGATGCCTCGTATGATGAGAGACCGGTGCGAGTCTTGGATAGGCGGGATCAAGTATTGCGCGGCAAGACAATTTCCTTGGTCAAAGTATTGTGGAAACATCACGGTATTGAGGAAGCAACTTGGGAGCGTGAATTGGAAGTCCGAGAGAAATATCTGGATTTATTTATTGATGTTTGAGTGTATATTGAAATTTTAGTTTTGTTTATGAACCATAAAAACATTCTATATTTTTTGTATTTTGAAGACATTGTAAATGTTGAATGCGTTTCAGGAATGCAAGTTTAATATGAGCATTGTATATGTTGTTTGAGTTTTGGAAATGTAAATATATTATGAACATTGAATATGTTTGAAAAAAACTTGAAAATTGTTAAATTTCGGAATATGCATATCGGTAATATACGTTGAGCTATATTTTGTGAAATTGATCTCTTGAGAAGGGATGGAATGATCGGTGGGCGGGTCATGATAATGAGAATTGAATTGTAATCATTTTGAAAATGGGATAATCATGATTTTGAAACTTGTACAAAAATTTCGAGGACGAAATTCTTTAAGGGGGGAGATTATAGCAATCCCGATTTTACCCCGACCTTTATTGCGTTCCGGACTCGGGTTTCATGATTGTATGTTATTGTTTACATCTTGTTTCTTTCCTTTAATTCTTTGAATTTGAGTTTTGGGACTTGTTGGGCAAGTTTGAAACATGTTGGTTGTTGGTTGGTTAAAATGGTTGTTGCCTAGATTTTGGCTTCTTCGCTCGAGCGAGGCTTCTTGCACTCAAGCGAGCCTTGTATAATTTGCTTCGTTGCTTGAGCGAGGTTTATTACGCTTGAGCGAGAACTGAGGGTCTTCCGATTTTTTTCCCAGACGCAGTTTTCTGGGCAGATATAAGTTCTTCGCTCGAGCGAGGCTTCTTGCACTCGAACGAGCTTTGTGGAATTGTTTCCTCTCTTGAGCGAGAATTCTTGCGCTCGAGCGTGCGTTTGCGTCTATGGCAAACCTGAAGCTTTGCATTCTGTGCTCGAGCAAGGTTACTTGTTGTGTCTGGTTGCTCGAGCAATAACTCCTTCGCTCGAGCGAAGGTCGCGTATATCAGTTCGCAGCAGAGTGATTTTACTTCACTTTTTGATCTCTTTTCTCCTAAAAACCCTAGATCAACTGTCTCTCTTTCTACAAATAACCCTAGATCTAAGCATCTCTCAACCCTAGTCCCTTTGTTAAATTGTTGGAACATCTCATGGGCTTTCCTTTGATTCGAGCAAAACCGAATTTGGGGCATTCTTGAAGCTCTTCATCATCTCCTTTGGTCTCCTAGCTTTTAGGTAGGGATATCCTACTCTTTGATATGGGTTTTAACCTAGATGTTTGTCATTTTGTATAAATGGTGGGATTTGGGAAGGTTTGGGTAAACAGTTAGGGTTTGGGCTTTAAACTAAAGAGGGGTTTTCATGTGGATTTACAAAGTAACCTTAAGGGTTTGTGTATAAGGTTCTTTATTATTGAAATGGTGAGATTTAGACCTATGGGTTGATGTTTTAGAATAGGAGGAAAATTACCCTAAGTTGAGTTGAAATAATTATTTGTGTAAATAATGAAATTGGTTTGGGAATTATGAAATTAGGGGAATATGTGATTGAATGGTGTGGTTTAGTTTGATAAATCACACACCTATTGGAATTTGATAAATTATTTGTTGATAAATTTATTTATCTATTTAGAAATATCTGTTTTGGGTTGTCGGTGGAGGATAACTATGATTGTTGTAGAAACTGCATGAGGATTAGGAAGATTGAAACTAATCAATTGAACTATGTCGTTGAATATGACGGGTTGATTAAACCATTGAAAATGTGATTTGATTAGTTATTGTATATGACAACGTGTTTAAATACATTATATATGTATCATTGTTTGGGAGGAGATAGGGGATGTACTCCATTGTATGGGAGATAGGGGATGGATTCCATTGAGAATTAAGTTGGTCGGAGTGTCCAGGGTGAAAGTCCCGAAATCTTATATATTTATGGGTATCGGTTCCCTCGAATGTGATTCCGTAAAATGGCAAAAAAATGGAAGTATTGAATAATGTTTGTTATTGAAGTCTTGATAAATGAGTTGTAGTCTCGTTTTGAATTGTTTAGATAACAATGAACTATGTCAATGAATTGATTTGGATAAATGAATAGAAATGGATTGAAATCCGGATGTCGATATTGATTGGTAATGAAAAAGGTGTAAGTTGGTTTGCTAGTATTGAACTTTTATCTGATGTTGATAGCTTAGTTAATTCTCATATATTGTTTAGCATATCTCTACTGGGCTTTGGCTCACTCTACTTAGGAAACCATTTTCAGGTATAGGTGACATGCCACCTCCAAGGACATAGCTTGGGAGGCTTCGGGGCTGAAGGCTCCATTTTTGTTATTTCGTTTTGTGTTAAGTGTAAATTCAAGCCAAGGGCTTTATATATATAGAGAGTTAGGCCTCTTCTTTTGTTGTAACCAAGTGATAACTTGGAAAGACGTAAGCCCATAGGGCACTTATTTTATTGTTAGAAGTTAGAGTTTTAGGGCACTTATTTTATTGTTAGAAGTTAGAGTTACATACTATAGTTTCGAGATGAACATTTATGAAAGTGTAATGCATGTGATATCTCTTGTAACACAGACTTTGATGAATGAAAATATAACATTTCTATTATGTCTATAGATCTTGTGAATGATTGATTATATCATATTTTGAGGGCGTTACATATAGTGAAGGTTATATCATCTATAAATAAGTGAGTTTGCATGGTAATGATGATATAGAAAAAACTCTTTATTTCCTCTTCTATTATGACTCTTTTTTCTTTATTTTCTTTAGTTTTATAACAATTTTTGAGTAATGTCTTGTGAATGGAATTTTTGTACATAATTTTAATATAAAATAATATTGTATTGTATAGTTCTTTCATATAAAATCAAAATACTTACAGGTTTAGTATCGTTTATATTTATAATTTTTTATTTATATATCTATAGTTTTTGAAAAATAAATAAAAACTTGTTTGGTGTGTTTTCAATTAAAAAAAGAAGGGTTAATTACAAAAAAAACTCCATGTTATTGTGCATTTTTTCTTTAAATTTTAGTATTTTAATTTTGACAAATTAAACCCTGGGGTTCCATCAATACTTCAATTTGCCCCTTTCGTCCATCTCCATCTATGTAAGGTAACGAAGAGACTTTAAAGTGAAAAATACTGGGCTTTAAAATGAAAAATATGTGAAATCTTAGGGTCTTTTATATAATTAATAATTTTTAAAATTAAAATCACTAAAAACAAAAAAGGATTAATTATGAATTAAACCCCAAGGTTTCACGTGTTTTTTAGTTTACACCTGTAACGTCCTAAAAAAGGATATAAATAAACCACAGACAAGATCTATGAACATACTAAAAAAGTTATACATTCATCCATCAGAGTTTATATTACAAAAGGTATTACATACATTACATTCTCATAAATATTCATTCTGAAACTACAACATGTAACACTAATTGTTAACAACAAAATAAATGCCCTTCGGGCTTACACATTTCCAAGATATCTCTTGGTTACAACAAAAGAGTCCTAAGCTCTATACAAGTAAAGCCCTCGGCTTGAATAAACACTTAATATGAAAAGATGAATAACAAAAATAGAGCCTTCAGCCCCAAGTCCTCCCAAGTTACGCCCTTGGAGGTGACATGTTACCTGTACCTGAAAATGGTTTCCCAAGTAGGATGCGTCAAAGCTTAGTAGAGATATACTAACGTAATGTATGAAATTTAACTAATATATAAGCATTAGATAAATGTTCAATACTTAAAACCAACCAACACCTTTTCATGACCAATCAATAACGACATCAATATCTTATTCCATTTCCATTCATTTATTCTAATCAACACACAGATATAGTTTCTTGTTGTCTACACAACCCCAAACGAGACTACAACTCATTTGTTAACACTTGAATAGCAACCATTATTCAAACACTTCGATTTTCTGGCCATTTTACGGAATTCTCATTCGAGGGAATCGGCAACCATATATATAAGTTTTCGGGACTTTCACCCTGGACACTCCGGCCAACTTGATTTGCAATGGAGTCCATCCCCTATCTCCTCCCACACAATGGAGTACATCTCCTATCTCCTCTTAAACAATAATACATATACAATTTATTTAAGGACGTGTCATACACAATGACTACCAAATTCACATATTCAACAATTTAGTCAAACCATCATATTCAATGACATAATTCATATGATTAGTTTTAATTTACTTAATCCTTATGCAGTTTCTACAACAATCATAGTTATCCTCCACCAATAGCCCAAAACAGATATTTCTAAACAGATATACAATCTATTAAACAGATAATTTATCAAATTTTCATAGGTGAGTGATTTAGCAAACCTAACTACACCATTCATCTATATATCCTTCCATTTTCATATTTTTCCATATCAATTTCATTATATGTACAAGATGAATTATTCAACCCAAATTAGAAAAAATTTCCCTTTTTCTCAAATGTTAACCCCAAGGCCAAATTTCCCATTTAATTACAAGAGAGCTACATACTCAAAGCCTTAAAGTCATTTTATAACCCAACTCGGAAAACCCCTCTTTTAATTTGTATCCAAACCCTAGTTTATCCAAATCACTCCCAAATCCTACAATTTATACATAACATCAAATACCTAGGTTAAAAAGTGTAGAATATCCCTACCTTAAGTGTAGAAGCTCAAAGGAAATGAAGAAGAAACTCAAAAGTGCCCAAACTCGATTTTGCTTTGATCAAGAGGAAGCCCATAAGATGCTCTAACTCTTTATCAAAGGGAGTAGGGTGGAGAGACCCTTAGATCATGGAGTATTTGTAGAGAGAGACAACTGATCTAGGGTGTTTAGCAAAAAGAGATTCAAAAAGTGATGTAAAACTCTCATCGTGAATCGATATACGACCTCGCCGAAGCGAAGGAGTTGTCGCTCGAGCGACCAGACATAACCAGTGACCTCGCTTGAGCGCAAAAAGCGCCGTTTGAGCGCAAAATGCAAAGCTTCAGAAGTATAACAAACGCACACGCTCGCTCGAGCGCAAGAAGCCTTGCTCGGGCGAAGAACTTCATCTTCCCAAAAATGCTACGTCTGGGAAGAAAACCTGAGAACCCTCAAAGCTTGCTCAAGCGAAGAAAGAAATTACACAAGGCTCACTCGAGCACAAGAAGCCTCGCTGGAGTGAAAGACCAACTAACAACCAACCTGTTCCAAACTCGCCCAATAAGTTCCAAAACTCAAATGCAAAGAGTCAAAGGGAAAAAACAAGATATGGATACAATATTCAACCACGGATCCCAAGTCCAGAACACAATGAAGGCCGGGGCAAAACTAGGGTCGCTATAACACCCCTTCCATTAACTTACATGCATTTAAGATGGACGAATGAGGCAAATTGAAACATGGATGAAATTTCAGGGTTAAATTTGTCGAAATTAAAACAATATGATTTAAAGTGAAAAATGTGCAAAATCTTAGGATTTTTTTTAATTAACCCAAAAAAATGTACATAATTCACAAAATTTTTATTGAATTATATACGTATATATTATAAAATTAAAATTTCATTTGTATTTAAATATATTTTCATTACTTTCTCTCATACCTGGCCCACTACTTATCATCATTGACAACCATGTCCCACTCATTACTCATAAATGACCATTACCTTTGGCCACTTTCATTTCTAACCACTACAGTCAGTAACCCATCTCGATGTCTAAATTAAAAGTATGAATAAGACTAGGCTACTTGAATACATTGAGCGAGCGATGCGAAAACAACTGGCAGTGGTGGGTCCCGTTGGGTTACTTTCATTAAAGAAAAAAAAAAAGAAAAGAAAGATAACATCAATTGCAGTGATGGGTCCCAAGGCAGCAGCCAACACTTTTAGCTCTTTTTTTTTTCCCATCAATTAAAGTAACCCAGCGGGACCCACCACTGTCACGTTGGCTTTCGTTTCTGCTTTTGCTCAATGTATTCGCTGTGCCTAGTCTTATTCTAAAAGTATATAAGAGTGATCAACCAAGTTAATCTAATTAATTAAATGATAAAAATAATTCAGCTGTCATTTAAATATGTAAGAAATTATTATTTGTATTACATTATTCTTTTTAATTGTATCATTACTAACATATTGCGTACGGGAATGGATTTAAAAAAACTATCTAGGGTTATGTCAAACATATTTTTAAATTATTAGCATAAAATATACGTAATTTTGAAAGAAAATATTGACATTTCATAATTGAAGTAATAAAAATAAAAATTTTATTACTTTTGTTCAAAATTCACTGAATAAATAAAATATGTTATAGCTAAAATCTAAATTGTTGTGGGTCTTATATCAGCATTCTTGCATTACCAACACGATAGTTAGTATTATAATTAATGAACAACACATATATTATGTATTTATAAAATGTTATAAAGTAAAATTGTTATGCTCATATTATATATATATATATACCTTCTAAAATGTATAAATATTTTTCAGACCAATTTATATTTAATAAGATAAAGGTATAGACATTTATTTTTTAATAGAAAAATAAAAACACACAAATAATCCGGTGCATAATATGGGTGATATGGTAGTTAATATTTATATTGTCAAAGAGAAGGTTAAATAATCTATTACTTAATTGAATACATTTTTGAAAATGACAATTTAATTGTAGACAAACCAAATTAACCAAAAGCATAAATCAAACTCATATCATAATATAAATAATTTATATCTATATTGTAAATTTATAACATAAATTGGGTGCATTGGCAACTATTGACACAGTTAGTGAAATTCATGACACATCAGTATTGTAAAATATTTATAATATTAAGAATATCACTTAAAATACACAAATAGGAAGAAAAAAAAATTCACACTCAATTTGTTTTTTATTTGCTTCCTTAAATAGAAATACCATTAGTAAACATTGCCTTAATAACTATCTTTCCCAAGAAACATTACTATAAATTTGACCGACAAAATAAATGAAAGGAAAAGCAATCAATGAAGTCAATTGAATAATTTTTCTTTAGTCCTCAAAAAAATAATTTTTCTTTTTTTATTTGGTTCCTTAAATAGAAATATCATTAGTAAATATTGCCTTAATAATCATCTTTTCAAGAAACATTACTGAAATAAATTTGATAGATAAAATATAATCTAATCATCATCAGTAGTGAGTATTTTATGTGAATTTAATGAATATAATCCAATTTTTTTTTTTCAAAAAACACTGAGATTGTCGCAATCCAAACAATTTTTTTTTCTCATCATGTGATCAAAATGGAGTGTAAAAAAATACAATCAATTAAAAAAATAAAATCACTATGTGATCAAAATGGAGTATAAAAAAACACAATGATATTTTTGCTCATAATTTAAATAAAAAAAAAAAAGAGCAATGAAGTCAATCGATAGTTAAAAAACACAAATTTTTTTTTTTAAAACCTAGTGAGTTAAAAAATCCAATTACAATTTTTTTTTTACTAAACAAAATACAATCTATTCATCATTAATAGAGGGTACTTTATGTGAATCTAATGAATATAATCTAATTTTTTTTTTTTCCCAAAAAACATAGATATTGTCACAACCCAAACAAAAATTTTCTCATCATGTGATCGAAATGGAGTGTAAAAAAAATACAATCAGTTAAAAATAAAATCACCATGTGATCAAAATGGAGTATAAAAAATATAATAATAAAAAAAAGCAATAAAGTCAATTGAGGGTTAAAAAATACAATCATTTTACTTTTCAAAAAACATAGTGAGTTAAAAAACCTAATTACAATTTTTTTTCCTTAGCATGTGATTAAAATGAAGAGTAAAAAATCAGTTAAAAAATACAATCACTGTGTGGTCAAAACGGAGTATAAAAAAACACAATCACATTTTTGCTCATAATAAAAAAGGAAAGCAATGAAATCGGTTGTTAAAAAATACAATCATTTTTTTTCTTAAAAAAACACAGTGAGTTAAAAATTAAATCACAAATTAATTATAATTTTTTTTTTCTCACCATGTGATTAAAATGGAGTGAAAAAACACAATCATTTTAAAAATACAATCACCGTATGATCAAAACATAGTGTAAAAAATCACAATTACATTTTTGCTCATGATAAAAAAAAAAAAAAAGAGTAATGAAATCAATTGATAGTTTAAAAACACAATCATTTTAAAAAATAAATAAAAAATGGTGAGTTAAAAATTCAATCACAAATTAAGTCAATTGATATTTGAAAAACACAATCATTTTTTTCCCAAAAAACACAATGGGTTGAAAAATTCCATTACAATTTTTTTTTTTCTCACTATGTGATTAAAATGAAGTGTAAAAAAATACAATCAACTTAAAAATACAATCATCATGGGATCAAAACTAAGTGTAAAAAACCATCACATTTTTGTTCATAATAAAAACAATAATTGAAAAAAATGAACCATTACTTACATGCTGTTGAATTGAAGATTCTGTTGGATTGAAGATTGTGGCTATGGAGGTGGCTGTAGAGGTGAATAAAAAAAATAATGTGCGGCAGTATGGGGAGGTGTCAGTTGAAAATAAGATGCCATTGTAGGGTTTAGGATTTTTAAATTTCAAAAATGCTAAAATTTAATGGTGGGCGGGAGGGTTTTTTTTTTATTTTTTTTTAATCAAAGAATTAAAAAATTAATATTAAGATATTAAAACTCCCACAATATTTATGGGTTAAAAATCTCATTTCTCTTATATAATATATAGACGTTGGTGAGTATTTTCAAACGACATTTGTTAACATCTTGCCTCTACTAAAAAAAAACCTTGTGCAATGCGTTAGTAATTTGTAAAGGGAAATAATAGTAGGTTTGGTGCAATCACGATTCAAATAAAATCTTGAATTAAAAAAAAAAAAAAAAAAAGAAACAAAGAGAGAGAGAAAAATTAATAATAAGGTGTGATGTGTTTATTTGGTAGGTGCATTTTTTGAATTTATTGTCAATTTGTGATTTATTTTGGGACCCATTTGGATTTTGGATTTTGGATTTTGGCATGTAATATGTGTTTTCTTTTTCATGGATTGAGATGGGTTGTTTTCTGTCCAAACCCTGCTACACATGAATTGGTCTGTTGACTGTGAATGTTGTCAAAGTAACTTCAAGTTTTGCTGAATTCAGGTAAATTTTCTCTATGCTATGTAAAATGACATAATTGTTTGACAAAAGCTTTTATTACTATAACAACAAACCTAGCCCATGAATGAGTACATGAATTTTAGGCCAAATTTTCAAGTCACCATATGAACTTGAGTGTTTTTTTTTTTTGTTGTTGTAAATATTTCAAAAAAAATAAACTATTTATGTAAATAACTAACTTTTCAAACTATTTATCAAACTAACTTACTTTTTAAAATCGTAGATTCAAAATGCTATTTCATATTGATATAATCCACATCTACACATTAGTAAAATCATGTTAAATATGAAATTGCATCTTCCAGATGCGATTTTGCCATGAAATTGTAAGAATGGCTTTGGAAAAAAATACTTTTTTTTCTTTAATTTTGGTATATTTTTTAAATGGGACCTATGTGCCAAGGTTGGCGGGTGTTGGTGGTAACGCATTCTATGCCGCGTTGTGATTCACGTAGTATGTTTGGTTGTTCAAAACCATTATTGGGTGAATGAGAAATTAATGCCAAAGTAAACTCCATGAAAATGGTGTTTTGGTGGGTTTCCCGAATTAAAAGAAGGAAAGTTTGTCCAACATTGCTTGGCTAGGCTAGGCTAACATTATATGGGTTTTATAAACTTTGAGTTTGGATCTTAGGATAGGCCCCAAGAGGCACTCAAGTTTTGTAGAGGAGAAGGTCATGGGCTAGACCCATTAGACTCAAAACAAACACGCGCGCCAGAGTTGGCTGGGCTTGGGTACGTGGTGTGAGGTTGGGTTTTGGGCAAAAAACATTTGAATTTTATTTTTTCCAAAATTAAATTCTTACAATTTGAATTTCGGTTTTAAATTCAAACTTAATTCCAAAATGACCCCAACGTATTGAAACGTTGGCAATTTGGTCCAACACACCTATCCAAATTTTTTTTCGAACTGAGCAGGTTCATTATCTGTTCAAAATTAACCCGAACAGGTACGTTACCTATTCAAATCTATCTGAACAACTTTGTTACCTGTTGAAGTCTATTCTGAAAAGCTACTAGTTCACCTATAAATAGACAAGTCCTCATTTTGATTTTTCGTCTAATTTTCGTTCTGTTTTTCTGCTTTTACGTACTGTATTTTGTTGCATAAATTTTCTGTGAGAAAGAGTATAAACACAAAGTGTGTTCGTTGGACAATTAGTTGGTAGTGATGCTATTAGTTTTTGTTGATCATTTCATCCTAGGAGATAGATGTCCAATATCTGTGAGAACTCTAGAGATGACGAATCTGTCTTAAGGAACAGTGTTCAACATTGGACTTGATCAAATTTTGTTTGAGAAAACAATACAGTAAGTGATTAGTTTACTTTCCTGTTTTTATTAATTTTTCTTTTCTAGATTCTAGTTTTGTTTTTGTAACAAAATAAGAATATGTTTCTTTTATATTATATATATATATATATATATTGTTTTGATTTTTGTAATCAAACAGATTATTTCCTTTCTTTATCTTCTTTCTTTGAATACATTAAAGTTTATCTAACAATCTTAAGACAAAAATGTTTCTTCATTGTATTCACAATTCTGGTTTTTGTTTCTAGTTTTTGTAGCTAGAAATATTGTGTTGCTTTTAATTTGTTTTCTAATTTTTGTAATCAGATTTGATGGCTATTGAAATTGTTACACCAAATTTAGTTGTGACACCAACACCGGCTATTGCCCAAAACCCTATTCAAATGCCTGTGGTACCTATGAACCATGGAGAAAAACAAGAAAAATTTAACAATACAGAGTTTAAGAGATGGCAGTAGAAAATGCTATTATATCTGACAACTCTTAATCTTGCCTGGTTTCTCCATGAAGATGCTCTAATGCTTAAAGAGGATGAAAGTGATCGGCAAGTTGTTGCCGCGATGGATGCATGGAAACATTCTAATTTTCTTTACAGAAATTACATCCTCAATGGCCTAGACAACATCCTATATCATGTTTACAACACTCTGAAAACAACAAAAGAATTATGGGATTCTTTGGAGAAAAAATACAAGGCAGAGGATGCCAGCACAAAGAAATTTGTTGTTGGTAAATTTCTAGATTTTGTTATGGTAGACTCCCAAATGGTTATTTCTCAAGTTCAAGATTTTCAATTACTTTTGCATGATATTCATGCTGAGGGTATGTCTCTTAATGAGTCTTTCCAAGTCATTACATTAATGGAAAAATTACCACCAGCTTGGAAAGATTTCAAAAATTATTTAAAACATAAATGTAAAGAGATGATCATATTGTAAGACTGATAATTGAGGAAGATAACTGTAAGGCTGAAAAGAGGAATGGTAAAAATCCATTGAGTCCAAGGCTAATGTAGTGGAACAAGTACGCAAACCACATAACAAGAAAAGGTAATTTGCTAGAGATAGTCCTAAACAAGGCGACAACAATGGAAATAAAAAGTTCAAAGGAAAATACGGTAATTGTGGCAAGACTGGACATCATGCCTCTGATTGCCGACGTCCTAAGAAGGATCACAGAAGTATAAGCAAAATGACCACCAATCAAGCCAATGTGACAGAAGTTGATTACATTTCTGATGAGGTAAATGACATCAATCTCTCTACTGTGATGTTTAAGACTAATTTGGTTGGAAATCCTAAGGAGTTGTGGGTTGACATTGGGGCAACTCGACACATTTGCGCGGACAAAAAGATGTTCACTACTTATAATGAGGCTGCAAATAGTGAACAACTATTTATGGGAAATTCGTCTACTTCGGTTGTGGCTGAGTAAGGGAAAGTTGTCTTGAAGATGACATCAAGGAACAAACTTACCCTCAACAATGTGTTGTATGTACTAGACATCCAGAATAATTTAGTTTCTAGTTCTTTGTTATTAAAAATAGTTTAGACTTGTATTTGAATCTGATTAGTTTGTATTAACAAAGAGTGTTATGTATGTGGGTAATGAATACATGAGTGATGGTCTCTTCAATTTGAATTTAATGAATGTTGTACCAAAATCTGTTATGAATAAGAATAACACATCTGTTGCTTATATTCTTGAGTCAAATTTATGGCATGGTAGATTAGGACATGTGAATTTTGATGCTTTGCACAGACTAATTGGTTTGGATTATATACTAAAGTTTGAAATTAATCCTAATCACATATGTGAGGTATGTATAGAAGCAAAACTAACTAAGGCTCCATTTAAATCGGTTGAAAGAAAAACCAAACCTCTATAATTAATTCATACTGACGTGTGTGATCTGAAATTTGTTCAAACTAGAGGAGGCAAAAAGTATTTCATAACATCTATCGATGATTGTATAAAATATTATTACATATATTTACTTAGAAGTAAAGATGAAGCCTTGGAAATATTTAAATTCTATAAAATTGAAACTGAAAATCAACTTGGTAAAACCATTAAAATGGTTAGAAGTGATATGGGTGGTGAATATGATGCACTTTTAAATGAATTTGGTGTACAACATGACATTATTTACCAAACTACAACACCTTATTCTCCACGGTAAAATGGAATTGCTGAAAGAAAGAATAGAACCCTTAGGCACCGTTTGTTTGGGGTTATAGGGAGGGGATTGGGATTACTAATCCCTTGGGATTACTAATGGGGTGTTTGTTTTGAGAGATGGGGAGGAGACTATTAATCCCTTGGTATTAGTAGTCCCCTTGGAAGGGGGATTGGTAAGGAGGAGATAAAGATGGTATTAGAAAAATAGTGAGGGGATTAAAATTTTTTTTATTATTTTTATTTTTTATATATTGGGAATTTTTTTTAAAAATATTAATGTTTAATTTTTTATATTTTTATATTTTTTTATTATTTTATATAAAAATAATTTAACAATTTCTTACTATTAATCCCCTCATTATTAATCTCTTCACTATTAATCCCCTCACTATCAATCCCCCCACTAACAATCCCCTCACTATGAATCCCCTCAATTCTATCTCTGAAAACAAACGGGACCTTAAGGAAATGATGAATGCCATGTTACTAAGTTCAGGCTTACCACAGAATTTATGAAGGGAAACAATTTTGTCTGCTAATTATGTCCTCAATAGGATACCTCACAAGAAAACTAACAACACTCCTTATGAATTATGGAAAGGTTGACCACCTTCCAACAAATACTTAAAAGTGTGGAGGTGTTTGGCAAAGACAGAAGTTCCTATTTCGAAAAAGACTAAGATAGGACAAAAAACAGTAGATTGTATGTTTATTGGTTATGCGCATTGTCACGACCCAAACCTGTCTCTATAGGTTTCGCGTTATAACCAGCCCATAATCCGAAGATTACCTACGGCCTCAAAGACAAAATTAAAAAATATCTAAATATAATTGGGGCCTAAACCAGAAGCAAAATAATAATGTCCATTGAGCTGTGCGTATATTATTAATTGTAGTAATAAAAACATTTTTAACACACTTTTATATACATGAACAAAGACATATTTCATAACATATCTCACACACTACATGAAGGACTTTTAACAAAATACAAAGATTAAGCCAAGCTTGACAAAATAAAATAATGCCTCTACACAGAGGTACTTCTTGGGTGGCTTGAGAAACAGGCGGACTCTGGGGCAAACTCTAATGTTGATCCTCCAATTGCTCACCTACATATATATATATATATATATAAAGAGTGAGCTAACGTCCAGTGAATAATATCAAAGTAAAGAGATTGTATGAATGAAATTCTTAATTAAGTAAATCACATTAATACATATTACATGTTGTTAGATCCCTACTTGTTGCCAATTCCGTGAACAAGCTTGATTTAATTGAGTTGTAAATTTTCCCTGTTTTTTGGTCTTCTCACTCGAGCGGGACAATCTATGCTTGAGCGGAGTTTTTATACTCTCAGAAGTTTGGCTTATTTGCAAAACTATTGGGAGGTGTGTTTTCATGCTCGAGTGTAAGTTCCAGCGCTCGAGCGTAGACCCTGTTTTGTCACATGCGTTTTAGTGACACCGCTAGAAGTGGCAAGTCTTGCGCTCAAGCGGAGATCGCGCTTTTTAGTCGCTATAAAGTCATAGCTTTGCTTTAAATCTAGGGTACGACTTCCAGATCTTCTTTGGGGGTTCTAGGGCTTTTTTCTGGGACTATTTTGCTAGTTTTCTTTGATGTTTGATTGAGTATTAAACTTATGTTTTGATAAGCATACATCAAAGAGTTTCATTGTTCAACTTTAAGAGTGTTCTTCTTCTTCGGTGGAATTCGGAGATTCAAGCGTGGAGTATTCGAAGGAGTTCAAAGCTGTGCATAGTCGTTGGTTCGATATAGATGTTATGGATTCAACATCAAGCTGATCAATTCCGAAGTGAAAGCGGTGGTGAAAGATATACAAATTGTTAAAGACAAATTGATTGCGTTTGGGTAATTTGTTTTGGTATATTTGTATTCTTTCTTTCTTTCATAGTGGATTGATTTGTGACTTTTTGCCCATGATTTTTTAATCATAATTGGAGATACTCCAATTGTGGTTTTTCAACATAAAAATCATTTGTGCCAATGTATTGATTTCAAAGCAACAATCTAAATCACTTTCGTATGTGCTAGATGATTTAGATTGTTTGTTTTAATTTTTTGGAAATTGGTGCAATTAATCTAGTCTGAATCACGAATCACGAATCACTTTGGTTTTTCAATTAGTATCAGAGCAGGTTACTCTTTGTTTTTCTCAAAACTATAGAAGTGTGATTTGTGATATGGATTCAATGTACAAAGGTAACTTGACCCATAGACCTTCGTTACTCGATGGTACAAACTATTTTTATTGGAAAGCTCATATGAGGAAGTTTTTAAAATCTATCGATAAGAAAGTTTGGCACTGTATGCTCTATGGGTGGAGTGAACTTGTTGTCATCATTGATGGTGCTGATATCCCCAAACCACTCAATAGATAAGACGCAATCAATTATCAAAACTCGAGTTGGAATAGTAAAGCTCTTAATTGCTTCTTTTGCTCTGTCACACCAGAAGAGTTTCGTTGTATTTGCACGTGTGAGGTAGTAAAAGAGGCTTGGGACATTCTTGAAACTATTCACGAGGGCACCACTACTGCTGTTAAAAGATCAAAACTTTAATGTCTCACATCCTCTTTTGAAACTCTTTTTATGTGTAATGATGAGACGTTTGATGATTTTTATGCTAAATTTAGTGATATTGTGAATTCCTGAGAGGTTCCAATAAAAAATGACAGCTATTAAGGAGGCTCAGGATGTTGAGAACCTTAAGCTTGATCAATTTGTTGGAAACTTGCAGACTTATGAAGCGCACCAGATTTCTAAGAAAAAATAAAAAAAATACTGTGGCTTTTATTAGTGCTCATGAGACTACTAAGACTCCTGAGGTTGAGTTTGATCTAGAGTCTGAAATGACAGCAATGTTTACCAAAGAGTTTAAAAAAAATTTAAAGAAAAATAAGCTGAATTTCAAGGACTCTAGTTCAAAAGATAAGGGTAATGAAAAATTCAAAACTTTTCCACCAAACGGTGCTCCAAATACTGAGAAAAAGACTGTGAAGGGGCAAGGTGTCGAGTGTTATGAATGTCAAGGGTTTGGACATATTGCACTTGAATGTCCATCAAAAAAGAACCGCAAGAAAGTCTATATTGTGACTTGAGATAATGAAAGCGGGTCAGAGCAAACCCGAAAAAACCGAATTCGGAGAAGACGGAGATAGTACCTACATGGCATTTTGGTCTACTGTCACTCAACCATCTCCATAGCCAGTTTAGTTTGCTCGTGGTCAGAGTCTGCACCGTGCTCCTGTTTTTTATGGGAGTGATTACTTATTTTGGAAGATACAAATGAGGATGTACCTCAAAGATCACGACCTTGAAGGTTGGCAAGTAATTGAAGAGGATGCTGAAAGTACTGACAATCTAAGCAATCAAAGAGTTCTGACTACCATCCGTGAAGTAATTTCTGAAGAAGAACAATAACGAATTGCTTACTGCACAAAGGCCAAAGACGCATTGGACATTCTTAGTCAAATCCATGAAAGAGGAGAGTCATCTGCACAACCATCCATCAACTTTCATGCCTTAGTTGCTCGACTGGATGAGGTCAAGAAGAAAGAAAAGAAAAAAGAAGATTATGAAACCTCGGAAAACAATGATAAGATTGATGGTGATGATCTACAACAAGCTTATGAAAAGCTTTACAATGAATCTCCAAACTTGTCTAAGATCAATGACAAACTCACTCTCAAGCTTAAAGCATGTGAAAGCGAGAATCTCAAGCTAAAGGGAGAGATTGCAACAACAAAAAAAGAAGTCATCAAGATTTCAAATAACAAGCAAGATCTATGTAGAAAACTTCTATCTTGTGAGACTGGAAGGAATGAACTTCTAAAAATCTATGCCACACATGAAGAGAAGATTGAACTCCTCGAGATGTCACAAGCTGCAGTAGAAGAGATGGTCGGTCAGAAAGAAGAAGAACTCAAAGATGCTAGAGCCATGATTACTATGTGAAACAACAGGTCAAAGACATTGGAAGACATCCTCGGTTCTCAACAGATGAGTTGTGACAAAAGTGGAATAGGTTATGGTAATATAACAGTTCAAAAGGGACAGGCCTCTACATCACATGACATTAAAACTCAAACAAATAGAAAGCTGAAGGTTCAATAAGGTGATCCATCTCTTCATCAACCTAAAGGGGGTAAGAACAACCAAAAGGAGATAAAACCTATTTTTGTTTGTAATCATTGTGGTAGGTATGGCCACATTCGTCCTTACTGTTATGAGTTGTTTGGTAAGGTGTTTCAAAAATTAGAAATTCTAATACTTCATGGATTAGAAGACAACCTTACATGTTTAGGCGGGACACCAAGATTCATGATGGTGCTCACAACGCTAAGACAGTTACCAAGACTGCCAGTATTGTTTCTGTTAAGACCAAAAAGATATGGGTGAGAAAGAGTGACTTAACTTGTTTTGTTGTTCACATTGCTCTACAAGCATGTGAGTCACACATGTGGTATCTCGATAGTGGGTGCTTTCGTCACATGTGAGGTGACAAATCCTACTTCACATCTCTTGAAAAATATGAAGGAGGAATTGTTGCTTTTAGAGATAGTGGCACTTTTAGAGTCATTGGTAACGGCTCTATAAGTATAGCTCGTCTTCCAAAGTTTGAAAATGACTTACTTGTTGGTGGCCTTAAAGCGAATCATTTGAGCATCAGTCAAGTAAGGCATAAATGTGAAATTTTGGATAAGAAGGGAAATACTGTCATGCATAGGGTTTGCACATCTGATAATTGCCATGGGATTGTTACCACAAATGATCTCATTTGTCACTCTGCCATTTTAAGTAAATTTAACTTGTGGCATCAAAGATTAGGTCACATGAATTTCAAAGACCTAACTAAGATTGCCAACAAAGAGCTTGTGAGAGGAGTACCCAAAATGGGAAAGAATGTGAACCATGTGTGTAGACCATGTCAACTTGGGAAGCAAACTCATGCCCCTTATAAAAAGGTGAACAGCTTCACAACCAAACGTCTTCTTGAACTGGTTCATATGGATCTTATGGGACCCACTCGTACTGAAATCATTGGAGGTAAAAGATACATATTTTTAACTGTTGATGATTATACTTGTTTTTTTTGGGTTAATTTTTTAAGAGAAAAATCTGATACGTTTGATGCTTTCCTGGCCTTAGTCCTTTAAATTCAAAATGAACAGGGTGTTTCTATTGGGCGTATTATAAGAATCCGAATGGATCATGGTCGTGAATTTGAAAATAGTTCGTTTTTGGATTTTTGTGATATGCATGGAATTAAACTTGTGTTTTCTACACTGATTACTCCACAGTAAAATAGAGTTGTTGAGAGGAAAAACAGGGTCATTCAACAGATGGCTAGGGTCATGCTCTTTAGCAAGAAAGTTCCTTCTAAGTTCTAGGCTGAAGCCTTGAGTACCGCTGTTTATGTTGTGAATCGTGTGTATTTAAGGCCCAGCACTTTACAAACTCCATATGAATTGTGGAAAGGGTTGAAAACTAATGTAAAATATTTCAAAACTTTCGGGAGTAAATGTTACATTTTCAAAGATAGAGAGCCGTTGGGCAAATTTGAATCTCAAAGTGATGAAGGTATTTTTCTAGGGTATTCAACCACTAGTAGAGCTTTTCGTGTCTATAACTTGTGTACTTTATCTCTAATGGAATCAATCAATGTGGTTATAAATGACATAGGTTCTCCTATACTAGTAATACATGAGGAAGAATATGGTGAGTCTCCAATCTTGGATACTGAACCATAAAGACAAGGAGAAGCATAGGGTCAAGCCCAAGAATGTGAGCCAGCCCCAACTTCAATAGTTAGTCTGAGTTCAAAGAGTGCGCAAAGAGACACCACCTCTGAAGCTCCCGTCATTACTAGTCCAGAGTTAAGACCATTAGCAAGGGTAAAACTAAATCATCCAACTCAACAGGTGATTGGACGTGTCTCAGACAAAATGAAAACCCAGAAACAAATTCGGGAAGATGTATCTCATATGTGCTATGTGTCATTAATTGAACCTAAAAATATAAAAGAGGCCTTACTAGATGATAGTTGGGTTAATGCTATGCATGAAAAATTAGGTCAATTTGAACGTAACAAAGTTTGGACTCTAGTTTCAAGACCTAGAGACATGAATGTGATAGATACCAAGTGAATCTTTAAAAATAAATCTAATGAGCATGGTACTGTGGTTAGAAATAAAGCAAGGTTAGTTGCTCAAGGGTATACACAAGTAGAGAGTGTTGATTATGATGAGACGTTTGCCCTTGTTACATATCTCGAATCTAGTCGTATTTTACTTGGTGTTGCATGTTTTCTTAGGTTTAAATTGTTTCCAAAGGATGTAAAAAGTGCCTTCTTGAATGGATACTTGAAAAAAGAGGCTTATGTTAAGCAACCAAAAGGGTTTGAGGACCCAAAATGTCCACATCATGTCTACAAGTTAGACAAGGTGTTGTATGGGTTAAAACAAGCCCTTCGGGCTTGGTATGATAAACTTACTACATTTCTTCTTGATAATGATTTTCAAAGGGGTAGGGTGGACAAGACCTTATTTGTGAAACATACTAAGTCTCATATACTTGTTGCTCAGAACGACCCTGTTTTGTCACACGCGTTTTCGTGACACTACTCAAGCGGCAAGTCCTGCATTCGAGCGGAGATTGTGATTTCAGCTACTATAAAGCTGTAATTTGCTTCGAATCTAGGGTACGGCTTCCAAATCTTCTTTGAGGGTTCTGGGGTTTTCTTCTGGGGCTATTTTGCTAGTTTTCTTTGATGTTTGATTGAGTATTAAACTCATGTTTTGACAAGGATACATCAAAGAGTTT
This sequence comes from Camellia lanceoleosa, assembly GCA_025200525.1. Lineage (NCBI taxonomy): Eukaryota > Viridiplantae > Streptophyta > Magnoliopsida > Ericales > Theaceae > Camellia > Camellia lanceoleosa. Next base: position 129,759,097 of record CM045765.1, read on the forward strand.
CATTGTTCAACTTCAAGAGTGTTCTTCTTCTTCGATGGAATCTGGAGATTCAAGCGTGGAGAATTCGATAGAGTTTGAAGTTGTATGCATTCTTTGGTTCGACATAGATGTTATGGATTCAACATCAAGCTGATCAATTCCGAGGCAAAGGTGGTGGTGAAAGATATACAAATTGTTGAAGACAAATTGATTGCGTTTGGGTAATTTGTTTTGGTATATTTGTATTCTTTCTTTCTTTCATAGTAGATTGATTTGTGGCGTTTTCCCCATGGTTTTTTAATCACATTTGGAGGTGCTCCAATTGTGATTTTTCCACGTAAAAATCGTTTGTGTCAATTTATTGATTTCAAAGCAATAATCTAAATCATCTAAATCACTTTTATATGTGCTAGATGATTTAGATTTTTTGATTTCATTATTTGGGAATTGGTGCAATTAATCTAGTCTGAATCACGAATCACTTAGGTTTTTCACATGTAAATCAAAATCGGAATGACCACAGGCCCAATCCATCATGCTCAAGGCATATTAGAGGGGGCGAAACGACCTCGGGTCCAAAATTACTTGTCCAATCATATTACAGAACGACCTCAGGCCCACATTTAATAGAACGACCTCAGGCCCAACATAATATTCAAACGGCCTTTGACTCATCATAATATTCAAACGACCTCTGGCCCATTACATTCGTATTCAAACGGCCCTTGGCGGCAAGCGACCTTAGGCCCAATTCAGACATATCAAATGTATTAAACGACCTCAGGCCCAATTCATACTCTTATCACATATCAAACAGTCTTGAGCCCAAATCATGTTCTTCATAAAGCGTTACACAAAAATTAGGCGTATAGAATACTCATTCATAATTCAAATCAACAAATCCATGAAGCTTATATAGAAATAATATTTGGAAAATGACATACTTAAAAATATCTTTACTAAGATATTACTTACAGTGTTCAGATGCCTGGTTCACCCTTGTAGTTGACCCTACACAATTCATAATACACGTAAAAATCGGGGTCACAATACAATTCATTCTGTTCTTTAATTCGTTTAATTCTCTTAGGCTCTTTCTAACTCTATAGTTCATTTATAATGCTCAGTACATGCCTAAGAGTGCTTAGAAGTGAAAGAGAACGGAAATTGAAATATGAAACAGTTTTTCAAAATTTTTTGAAACAAGGCTCTTCGCTCGAGCACAATATTAGTCGCTCGAGCGGACCCCTTGGTCTGTAAAAATACTGGTTGCTTGAATTCTACACTCAATCCACAACTTCTTTGCTCAAGCGATGATGACAAATTCTGGGTTTTCCAAATGTTGTTTAAACTTCAAAACACATTATCAAGACTCCAAATTCATGCATGACTCACTCAAATATACAGAAATAGTCGGAGTTACATATATTTGAAGTTAGTTCCACTTATACTTCAAAATTCCATGATTTTAATTGAAATTTAATCCTTGAATTTCATGTTTTTAAAATCATCTTTCAATTTTTTCTTTTCATGAAACATAAAATTGAAGCTACAAACCCCCCTTTCAAAAATATTTGCACATATGAAGTTTAATTTAAAATCAAACTAATTGTTTGATTCTCAACATAAATGATAATTTATCTCTAAATTTGTCCAATTTTAAATTTAAATCATTTTCTTCATATCAAGTTCAATTTCAAACCCACAAATTCTAAATCATGAATTGAATTTCCAAAACTCTTGAAAATTCATGATGCATGTACAATTGAAACTCAATTTCTTGTTAAGACAACTAAATTCAAACCCAAAACGATTGATTTCTAAATTAATTTTCATAAATTTGAACCTAACTCTTTTGTATGGATCAAATCTTCAATAAAATCTTGTTGCATGTAATTTATAGAACTCAATTCAAGAATGATTCTCTAAATTGAACTCAAATTTAACAAATTTAAAGAATCACAAGTCATATTTTTCAACCTATCTTGATTGAACATGCAAAACCCAATTTCTATGAATTTATATAAATAAATCTTCAAATCTCTATTTTAATCTTCTGAAATCCACATTCAATCAATTTTTGTCTAGATTAATTAAATAACACTAGAAAGAGAATAAAATTTCTTACCTTATGATGAATTTTCCATAATTTTTAACTTAAATTTTGATATCCCACAAAACCATCTTCTTTTCTTCTTCTTCTTTTATCCCTCATTTTTTTTTTTAATCCTTAGCTTTTTAGTTCTTCATTAATTTCTTCCAGCAAGCTTCATCTTTCTCTCTCTCTCTCTCTCTCTCTCGGCCTCTCTCTTTCTCTTAGTCTCTCAGTTCTCTCTTCTCTCTTCTCTATGTTTTTTAACCTAAGTTCTAGCACATATATCACACACACACAACTTCTCTAGATGCATCCACGCTACACACGTGCACATTGATGCAAGCTGCCAGCACAACACATATACACACACATATCTGATTTCTCTACACACCAAGCAGATTCCCAGTATACCCACACCCAAATGTCATAACTAAACACATGGGTGGGATTAATTTAACTCTCAATTACACAATTAGCTTAATTAAAACACAATTAACTATACTTAATCTTAATTGATAAATTCCTCTATAACTTGATTAATCTAATTGACTTCAATGGAGGCCCAATTGAATCATAATTAAATTTATCAGTTTGAATCAGATTTTTAATCAAATTTCCAAAAAGTTCCCAATGTCAAATTAAACTTATTACCATCCTCGATTTTAGTTTCTCACATCATTTAGGCCTTAAATTTCATATCAAACCCAAAATCTCCGTCAATAAATCACATATTCAATTGGACAGCTCATAGATAAATTTAATTCACAATAATCTAAATTCTCAATATTCATAACTTAATCAACTCCAATTCGGACCCAATTAATAAAATTTCAATTTTACTAAACTGAATCGAATATTTAATTAAACTCCCATATGGTCCGATACTCGAAATTAAAATAATTCAATTCACTAATATACTTTCTTGAGCCATTTAGGCTTTCAATTTGTAAACCCAAAATAATCCTCAACCAAATCATATACGAATTAGACTGAATAATTCTTATAAACCCCAAATTAAATTAGAATAATGGGTAATTAAAATTCAACTCCACTTAATTAATTAAATGCCAAATATAAAACGTGGCAAGATTGTCACACGTATAATAATAGTGCATATCGGTTTCTGACTTATAAATCAGAAATACCTGATATACATGTGAATACTATTATAGAGTCAAGGAATGTTGTATTTTTTGAACATGTTTTTCCTTACAAGAAAGGACGAGAATTAAGTTCACAGAAAAGAACTTATGATTATACACAAAGTCAAGAGACTAATGACAATCAACCGCAAGAGACTAGTAATGGTCTCAACCAACATGATTTAACTAATGATGAACCAAGTTGAAGTTAGAGAGCAAGAATATCAAAATCCTTTAGTTTAGAATTTCTGACATACCTGTTAGAAAATAAGCCTCAAAGCTTTAAGGAAGCAATGCCAGGTCCTGAAGCACCTTTGTGGAAAGAAGCTGTTAATAGTGAAATTGAATTTTTTATGCAAAATCATATTTGGGAATTGGTGGATATTCAAGAGAAAAAAGAAAACCGATGGTTCAATAGACAAGTATAAAGTAAGACTTGTGGTTAAAGGTTACAGATAAAAGAAATGTCTGGATTATTTGACACCTACTCTCCAGTAACAAGGATTGCATCCATTCTCATGCTTATTGTTATAGCAACACTATATAATCTAGAGATACATCAAATGGATGTAAAGACAGCTTTCTTAAATAGGGATTTACATGAAGAAATCTACATGGAACAACCTAAAGGGCTTGTAGTACCAGGAAAAGAAAAGAAAGTGTGTCGGCTTATAAAATCTCTTTATGGGTTAAAACAAGCTCCTAAGTAATGGTATGAGAATTTTGATCATGTTATGCTAACTAATGGCTTCAAGATAAATGAATGTGACAAATGCGTCTAATTTAAAAACATCGACAAAGGATATGTCATAATTTGTCTTTATGTGGATGACATGCTCATAATTGGTAGTAGTCAGAATATGATCAAATCAACCAAGCAAATACTGAACAAAAGATTTGATATGAAAGATATGGGGGTCACAGATGTTATATTAGGAATGAAAATTAATAAAACATTAGATGGATATGCATTATCTCAATCTCATTATGTTGAGAAAATTCTTGGTAAATATATCAAGGATGATGTGAATGTAGCAAAAACACCTGTAAACATCAGTCTTTATTTATCGAAAAATAAAGATGATACGGTGTCTCAGTTTAAATACTCCCAAATCATTAGAAGCCTAATGTACCTAATGAATTATACTCGTCATAATATAGCTTATGCATTCGTTGTGATAGTCAATCTGGAGTATGCGGGGCACATAGTCATATGTACAATGGTAAGTCGCGACATATTCATCGCTGACATAATACCATAAGGCAATTACTCTCACGTGGAATAATCTCAATAGAGTATATAAAATCTAAAGAGAATACTGTGGATCCGTTAACGAAAGGTTTGGCAAAAGAGCAAGTGTATAGTTCATCAAATATAATGGGATTAAAGCCTATTATATAAGAGTCATCATAATGGTAACCCTATTTAAATGACTAGAGATCCCAAGAACTAAATTCAAAAGGACAACTAAGTTATGTGTGGCTCATCAGAAATCACTAAGGGATTAAATTCCTTATCCATTCCTATGATGAAAGTGATAACTGCAACATGTGTTGTATGCAGGGGATTAAGGATAAGCTTTGCTTTTAATGATTTCTTATATCTTGACTTAGGAATAAAAAGTCAAGATGAGTATAAGGGATACTATCAATAAGAATCACCTACATGAGTGTCGAACTGGGGCCAGTTCTATGAGAATAAAGAGGCTAAATTCTCTAGAGCACTCATGAATAACCAGGAATGTTCAGGGTCAAAATGAACACAACCGTGAGAACCACGATGTGTCAGAAGATATTTTGTGTGAAATTTATTATCTTGGCTTATACTAACGGCTGAACAATTCAAGGCATTGCGTCCATTGGTTAGCTAGTAAGTCCGATAGATTATCACTAGGGAAGGTTCAAGGTCGAAAGCCACCTATCTTGATGCACGATATTTTTTATTTATACTCTTTCGACAAATTCTGCATGTTGCATTTTTGTTGTCATCAAATTCCATTCACGTGGGAGATTGTAAGAATGGTTTTGGAAAAAATAGTTTTTTTCTTAGACTTTGGTCTATTTTTTAAATGGGACCCATGCGCCGAGGTTAGCAGATATTGGTGGTAACACATTCTATGCCGCGTTGTGATTCACGTAGTATATTTGGTTGTTCAAAACCATTATCGGGTGAATGAAAAATTGATGCCAAAGTAAACTCCATGAAAATGGTGTTTTGGTGGGTTTCCCAAATTGAAGGAAGAAAAATTTGTCTCACATTGCTTGATTAGGTTAACATTGTATGTGTTTGTAAGCTTTGAGTTTGGACCTTGGGGTAGGCCCCAAGGGGCACTCAAGTTTTGTAGATAGGGAGGTTATAGGCAAAATGAGCTAGACTTATTGGACCCAAAACAAACACACGCGCGTTGCCACCGTCTGTCTGTCGGGTGGACTAGACTTGGGCGCTAGTGTGAGGTTGGGTTGGGCTTGTCCAGCCCAATGCTTATCTATTTAGGCCAAAAACATTTCAATTTTATCTTTTCTAAAATTAAATTCGTACAATTTGGAATTTGAATTTCAGTTTGAAATTCAAACTTAATTCTGAAATGACCCCAACGTATTGAAATGTTGGCAGTTTGGTCCAACACACCTGTCCAGATTTTTCTTCTAACTGAACAAGTTCATTATCTGTTCAAAATTAACCCGAATATGTACATTACTTGTTCAACTCTATCTGAACAGTTTTGTTACCTGTTGAAGTCTATTCTGAAAAGCCACCAGTTCACTTATAAATAGACAAGTCCTCATTTTGATTTTTCATCCAATTTTTGTTCTGCTTTTCTACTTTTATTTCCTGCATTTTGCTACATAAATTTTCTATGAGAAAAAGTATAAACACAAAATGTGTTCGTTACACAATTAGTTGGTAGTGCTGCTACTAGTTGTCATTAATCATTTCATCCTAGGAGATAAATGTCCAATATCTGTGAGCACCCTAAAAATGACGAATTTATCTTAAGGACACAGTATTCAACACTGGACTTGATCAAATTTTGTTTGAGAAAATAATACAGTAAGTGATTAGTTTACTTTCTTGTTTTTATTAATTATTCTTTTCCAGATTTTGGTTTTGTTTTTGTAACAAAATAAGAATATGTTTTTCTTATATACATATATATATATATATATATTGTTTTGATTTTTGTAATCAAATAGACTCTCCTTTCTTTATCTTCTTTCTTTAAATACATTGAAGTTTATCTAACAGAAATCGCATTTTGAACATACGATTCGTGATGAAGTTGTATTTTGAACTTTCGTTTTTAAAAAAGTAAGTTATTTTGATAAATTGTTTGAAAAGTGGATTACTTTGATAATAGTTTGATTTTTTAGAATATTGAAAAAAAAAAAAAAAAAAAACCTCCTCTCAACTTCTATGACTTTCTTTTTTCTTTTTTAATTCCAATTGTACCAAAAAAGGGGAAAAAATTTAAAAATAAATAAATAAATAACAAACTGGCAAGATTAGTTAGTATGTTGGTGAGGACTTTTGCACCGCATTAGGAGGTTATGAGTTTGTTATTGTTACTTATGTGTGAATCTTTTTCTCAGTTGTATTTGTATTATTTATTTATTTTATTTTATTATTATATTTTTGTTAGCATATTTGTATTTGTATTTGTTTGAAGCCATTTTGGTTGAGTGACAGATAATTTGAACCTAACTGTTAAGCTTTGTGTCTACTATGAACGTTTCTCACTTGTATTAGCTAGTAGTGTTGCAACTCCAACATATAAGAGCATCTCCAACAAATTCTCTATTATTTCCCTATATTGTTTAAATATTATTATTTTTATTTAAAAATAACTTTTATAAACTCAACACAAGTAACTCTGAAATATAAATATATATATATATATATTTAATGTTTGATTAGCCAAACTACTTATATTTGTTGAGCAAAATTATCAAAACAAAAAGAGCTAGTTTGATAGTGTTAAAATTTGATAATTTACTGAGGCCTATTTTGGGAAGTGGGTTAAAAGTCACTTCCTAATTTTTAACCCACTTCCCCTCTCAAAAAAAAAAAAAAGTCAAAAAGTCAACTTTTAACCATTTTCCCAAAACATTCCTCAGTATTTTAGCTAAAAATATAAAAATAATTTGTTTGATGAGATACTGGTAAAGTGCTAGAAGAAGCCATTTTTAGAGTGCAAATATCATTTTTCATTAGCAATTCTTTTGTTTGAAAATAAAGGAAAAAGATAGAGAAGGGAATTATTTCCATATTTAGTGTGGGATTGCCATGTGAATCAATGAGGGTTAAGGTTTGTTGGAAAATTGCTTGAGATTCAAAAATTTTATCAAAATTTCTATTAAATATCTCACATGGGTGTGAGATCTACACTATGTAGGTGTCACATGAGTCTCACATTCATATGAAACATTTGGTAAAAATTTTAATAAATCTTTTAGAAATTCTAACATTACTCTAATCTTAGCTAGAGAGCACTAACAGAATAGATAAGTCCCGAACGACCTGTAACATAAAGAAGAGATTCCGGTGGTGGTTCGGCCACCTAGGGACACTCCGATGATCAAGTCAGTTATCTCTCAAAGATAGTAAAAGTGCTTAACTCATTATTTAGAATATAAATTGCGTACCGTAGACCCATTGGGGGTGCCTCTCTTTTATAGCCCACTCGATCCTAGTCCCAATAGAAGCCTAGCTTTAATAGACTTTAGCTCAGTGCTTATCTTAGACTCTCCAATAGATAAAGATAAACTCCCTAAGAGCTTTATCCTTATCCAGGCTGAGTTCCTCCCTCATTGTAGGACTCTTGTCCCTTATTCGCTTATCCCGGACTCTGATATCTTCGGAGATAACCTCGGCCTAGCCGAGATCATCTTGGCATCACGACCAGGACACGTGGCACCTCGGCTGACACTTCGGCGTCATCTTGGTCACGTGTTGGTACTCAGAAAATATATCTCCATAACTGTCCCCTAGGTTCTATTACCTCGGCATCCTGAGGTGATGGAACCTAGATCTGCACTTCCTTCTAGCACGTCGGCTAAGCTCACTTCTTTATTCATTTGCTGAAGTAAGAACTCGTCGGCTAAATATGTCCAAGACCTATAGCCTGCTTTCATCAATGTCTCAGAACCATTAACCAGGTTCGTTCAAGTTTCTCAGCTAAGATCATTCTTCAAGCCGAGGTACTTCTCTATTAAATCAAGAACTTCAAGAGCTCCTTCACGCGTATGAGCTGTCACGCACAATATTTTAATTGTTTCTTCCACGCATCTTTCCTCCACTGGACCATGTCTGATATGCGCCATTAAGTCGCCTTGTGCCTGCGTGCGCCGTCTGACAAACACATTGTTTGAGCTACACCAATTGTGTTTTGCCGCCTCTTTGCATTTTTGACAAAACTTCTTCCCTCTCTCCTCGTCTTCTCACCTCTTCATCATCACTTTTGCAAAAAAACCCTTTCTCTCTCTTACTTTCCCAAATCTGCCATTGTCTTAAGCTCACAAGCTCTGTGCTCGTTTCCAGTCTTCCCATCCGGCGAAGCTTTCACCACTCTGTCGTTTTGCTGTTGTCGTCTGACTTCGGCGAACTCAACGCCGGCTTCATTTTTCTTTGGTGAGTTACTTATTCCTCCTTTATCAGTCTGTGTTTCTCTTCAAAAAGCTTTCAATATTCGTCACCATTGCTATTTTGCTCAAGTTCTTGATTTATGAATCACGTATCTGAGCACATTTACTTTACGATTTTGCTTTTTTCCAATTCGTGTCTTGAATACACACACACTGCTCACAAATTTGTTCACTTTTGCCACTGTTTCTTGGCCTCGCACCCTTGTACACACTTTGTCACAGTGTTCTTGATAGTTTATCACTGTTCTTGATTCTAAAACACGTTTTTGTTTCTGTTTGCCATGTTTTTTTCCAGCTTCTTGCCTTCAATCTTCACTTGCCTAGAGTTTAGGATAGGGATTTGTCTATAGATTTTACGAACCTTAGGAAAAACTGACACGAATTCCCTTTAGATCCATTCAAACTCTTACCATAGTACATTTTTAGGTTTTAGCCGAGGTCCCTCAAACCCTTCCAAAACACTTCTTTCTAAAATCCAACTCCTCCAATTAAGCCGACGTCATGGGTATGTGGAAGCATAGGGTAGACACCCCAACTAAGTTAGCGTACTTTAGGCAGGAGTTTTCCATTCCTGCCGACGTCCACCTCAGGTTGGTAGGGAAGGAGGATTCTATTATGCCTGACGTGAACCTCATGCCTTTCCCAGTAGTGGCCTTTATCGAGTGTGGACTTAGGTTTCCACTTGATACCCTTTTCCGAGAAATCCTCCATACTATAAATTGAACCTAATGCAGCTTTCCATCAATTCTTACTGAGTTATCAACGGTATAATAGCCTTAGCCAAACAAGAGAATGCTAGGGTAACTTTGGCCGATATCCAGTATTGCTACACCATATGTGGCCTTAAATTAGAAAAAAGCTACATTTACTACCTTAAATCGAGGTCCACAGAGTACAAAATTGTTGCCAACCTCCCAGACTCCAACAAGGGAGCTGGGGACGATTACTTCATTGTCTTGGGGAACTGGGAGTTCGCTCCAGACAAGAACCTCCGCCTCTACCCTCTTAGCTGAACAATTTTTGTAGAGAGTAATGGTGAGAACCCAGTGTTAATACTTGTCTTTAAAATTTTCAATACTTTGTTCTTTATACATTCTAACGTTTTGTTTTCCTTGCAGCTCTTCCTCAGCCGGCAAAGGATTTCCGCAAGTCCTTTTTCCCGAGCAAAGGCTTGAAGAAGCTACTAGATCTGCCAGTTCACAAGCGGAGAGCTCCCTTGCTTCTGAACTTCATCTCGACCTACAAGTCAGTTCTTTCCGACGTTCCAAAGAAGAAGAAGAGGCAGCCTCCTCCGTCCGCCACTACTCCTCCCACAGTTTCATCATCTCGGCCAGATCAGGGGTCAACCTCTGATCCAGTAGAACAACCATCTACCTCATCTCTACAACTGATCCCACCATCTCAACGCTGTCGACGACGCCGAACTATTTTCGCTGCTGAGATGGGCCGCAAGAAAGCAGTCGCTGAAGATCTCTTGGCCGACATCCCTACCACTGTTGACGCTCAACCAGTACCATCTCAGCCTCAACTGAAGTCGAAACAAAAAAGACTGAAGAAGGCTCAGCCAAAGGCAACGGTGACTCAGATTGATACTGAGGACACCTTGCTAATTTCAAAATTGACTTAGAGTGAGAAAATCCCTTCTACTGCAAAGAAGAGGTTTGCCGAGGCCCGACCATTCCAATCCACTCGGTCAAAAAGGCCAAGGTCTGAATCGGCCACAACCTCAGGGCCAATGAAGCCAGGTGCCCCCTGGGCCCCTCCAATCACCATCAATGACAAGCCGGTTAGAGCTGGCGACAGTGCGACTGATCTCGAAGTTGGCGTCGCCCTTTCTACGGCTTTGCTTCTTCCAAATGATCTTAACAGAAACGCCGAGATGAGCGAGTATGAAAACTTTGCTCTGATGCTCCAGCATTCTGTTTAAGTAAGTTTCTTATACTTGGTATTTTTCTTTATTTATTCTTTCATACTTTTAGAACTTTTACTAACTTTTGTTCTGTCCCTTTTCTTTTAGGCGATCCAGCACGCTTACTCCTTCTCAATACAATCTTTTGAAAAGAGGAAGGAGTTGGCCGACAAGATCAGAGAGGTCTCTGGTTTGCAGAAGACCCTCAAAAAGACCAAGGGAAAAATAAAGACTTTGGCCGACCATGCCAAGGCAGCCATTAAAGCCAAAGACGAGGCCGAGGAAAAAGCTGACGTTGCTGAGGCTATCGCCAAGGTCCTTACGGCTGAAAAGAAAGAGGCTGAGACAAAAATGGTTGAGGCCCAAAAAGAATTACAAGATGCCTTAGCCACAAAGGAGGCCGAGATCAAGGCCGCCGATAAGAGGGCATACGCAGATGGGGTGGCCGACGTCAAGGAGGACTACAAAAAATAAGTGAAGCAGGCATGCAACAAGGGTTTCACCCTTGGTTGGATGGCTGCTCTAAAAAAGCTTAACGTCCCCGAGGACTCCCCCCTCAAGAATGCTGATGTCCTACCCCTGCCATTCCCCCCTACTCCAAGCCAATCCAAAGATGATTTTGAGTTTGATGAGGAAGCTTTGGTGAGGAAATCAAAGGAAGCTGCTGCGGCCAAATCCCCTACTCCAAATGAGCAAGTCCTAGACTTGACTCAAGATGAGAAAGGTGAGGTCTCCAAATACGCTCCTCCTGAGAAGGCAACATCGGACGTGCCTATTGTCGACAAGAGCCTCGACTAAACTCTTCAAGAAATTGATACCGAGCTCGCGGCTGAGAGGGTCGCCGAGATGTCCTCTCAGCTATCTTCTGAACCCCAGACCCAACCTGCCATAGACGCCGAAGAGTCTTAGTTTTTTGCTTTGTACTTAGTATTTTGTCTTACTTTTTGAATCAATGTAAGCTTGGATTTGGCCAAAGTGCTGCTTTTGTAATTTCTGAACAACTACTCTTTTGGTAGGCCGAAGTGCCCTATTCTTTTTAAACTGATTCTTCTGAATGCAAGTACAATTTCCTTTGTATAACTCTTGTATGATTCTGTACTTAGAATAATTTTGTATGCTTTCAAGCATACACCTTATGTGTGTAATTTCCTCGGGGTGATATATCTCGGTTATAGGAACTGATGGTTTACCTCGGAAAGTACATAAGTACTTCTTTTAATACAACCTTGGTCTTTAACTTGTAAATTTTTCTAAAAAATTTCAACAAGTGTTTAGACCAATTTTCTTTTAAGCACAACCTCAGTTTAACTTTAATATGTAACTTCAACTTGTAAATTTTTCAATAATTTCAACAAGTGTTAAACATAACCTCAGTTTAACTTCAACTTGTAAATTTTTCACAAATTTCAACAAGTGTTAAACATGACCTCGGTTTAAGTTCAACTTTGTAAATTTTTCACAAATTTCAACAAGTGTTAAACATAATCTCGGTTTAACTTCAACTTGTAAATTTTTCATAAATTTCAACAAGTCTTAAACATGACCTCGGTTTAACTTCAACTTGTAAATTTTTTACAAATTTCAACAAGTGTTAAACTAATTTTAGCTTGTAATTTCTACCTTTCCAGGAACCATTTTCCAACTCTCTGCCCCCTAATGTGAACTTAAGTTCCACTTGGGTTCTCATTGTGCATGTATTCCAGAAACATCGTCAAATATCTTATTAGTCACAAGTGTAAAAAATCAAGCTAAAACTTTATTGATTACTTCGGCTAATAACAAAGAACAAAAAAGTCTAATGATAGAAAAATTTCAAATTGCAAGTATTCCAAGGCCTTGGCAACTCTTTGCTTTCATTATCTTCAAGCCGATATGCCCCATTGCCCAATACCAAAATGATTCTATAGGGTCCCTCCCAATTCTGGCCAAGCTTGTCCTCTCTGGGATCCTTCTTATTGCCGACGACCTTTCTCAAGACGAGGTCACCGACTTGAAACTCTCTTGGGTTGACCTTCTTATTATAAGTCCTGGCAAGTTGCTGCTGGTATGCCACCAGCTGAATTGCAGCTTTCTCCTTTCTTTCTTCTAGTAGATCTAAATCTCGGGCTAATAATACATCATTAGTCTCATTCTCTACTCCCTGAGTTCTGATCCCTGGGATGCCGACTTTTAGTGGGATTACTGCTTCTGTGCCATAAGCCATGGCAAATGGGGATTCCCCCGTTGATCTTCTCGGCGTAGTCCGATATGCCCAAAGTACACTGGGTAATTCATCCATCCAATTTCCCTTTGCTGCTTGCAGCCTCTTCTTTATCCCATCTAAGATAACTTTGTTGGATGCTTCTGCTTGTCCATTGCTTTGAGGAAAACTTGGGGTCGAAAAATAATTCTTGATGTTGAATTTTGCACAGAAGCACTTGATTAGCTTACTGTCAAATTGTGTTCCGTTGTCTGCAACTATTGCCCTTGGGATCCCAAACCTGGTGATGATGTTCTTCCATATGAAGTTCTTCATATCCACGTCTCAGATCTTAGCAAGGGGTTCAGCTTCTATCCACTTGGTGAAGTAATCTGTTGCTACCAGCAGGCACTTTCTTTGCTAAGTTGCTTGAGGCAGTTTTCCAACAAGATCCATGCCCCATTGGGCAAATGGCCAAGGACTGGATACTGGGTTCAAGTCGGCTGCTAGTTGATGTATCAAAGGTGCAAACCTTTGGCACTTCTCACACTTCTTCACATAAGCCTCGGCATCTTTCTGCATATAGGGCCACCAGTACCCCTGAGTAATGGCCTTGTGGGCAAGTGACCTGCCCCAAACGTGGCTTCCACATATTCCTTCATGTATCTCGTACAGAAAATCTTCAACCTGTGCAGGATGCACACACCTCAGAAGGGGTCCAGTGAATGATCTTCTGTAGAGATGTCCTTCTGGGGTCAAACTGAATCTTGCTGACTTCAGTCTGATCATGTGCGCTTCTTTTCAATCGTCGGGCAGCTTCCTATCTTTAAGGAATGCTATTATTGATTCTATCCAACTTGGTCCCATCTCCACATACATTGCTTCGCGCTATGTGTTCAATGGTTCTATGCTTGGACCAGATAAGTAGTTAACCATTATCGTCCTTGCCTTTCCAGGTTGTATTGCACTAGCTGGGTTGGCTAGGGCATCAACGTAATTATTATCATCTCGACTGACCTGCTGTAGTCAGCAATTCTGAAACAAGGCCATCAATCTGTCGACTTCCTTTACATAGGTCGACATCCTTTCGTCTCGGGCTGCGAACTCGCCTGTTGCCTGGTTGACTATAAGCTGAGAGTTATAGAAGACTATCACCTCATCTGCTTCTACTGTTACTGCCAGTTTCAGTTCTGCAATCAGTGCTTCATACTTTGCTTCATTGTTTGAGGCCTTGAACCCCAAACGAACGGATTGTTCTAGTATCTGTCCATCTGGAGATACCAGTACTACTTCTGCCCCCACTCCTTGTCAATTTAAACTCCCATTAACAAACAGTCGAAAGGAGTCACCGATATAAATGCTGCAGGGCCTGAGTTTTTTTTTCTTCCTTTGTTCCGTTGCCCTCGGCTGGGCTCCTCTTTGTTCTCTTGGACATCGTTTACCTCGGCTCAACGGAGCTCGATGTACGATGGCTCCTGGTATGAACTCGGCCACGAAGTCGGCCAAAACTTAGCCTTTGATTCTCGTTACGGTGCGTATTCCAGTCATACTAGCCTAAGGCCATTGCCCCGGCTATTCACTAATTCTTCGGCCGATCTTCACCTTTCAAAGCACTTCAAAGAATGAGGGACTACAAAACTCTGATTTTGTGGGCTTGAAAGTAATAGTTCAACTTCTTTAAAGCCATTACTAAAGCCAGTGTTAACTTCTCCAAGGGTAAATATCTGGTTTCTGCATCAGCCAGGGTTTTGCTTACGTAGGTTTTGCTTACATAATAAACAACCTTTTGTTCCTTTTTTTCTTCTCGGATTACCACTACACTTACCGCATGTTCCGAAACTGCTAAGTATAGGAATAGCTCCTCTCTAAGTTTCGGATTTGAGAGGACTGGAGCCGTTGTCAAATACTTTTTCAGGTCAGCCAAGGCGACTTCGCACTCTTCTATCTATAAGAAGTCTGTGGCCTTCTTCACTAAGCTGAAGAAGGGTTTACATTTGTCAGAACTTCTGCTTATGAACCTATTCAGGGCTGCAACCCTTCCAGTCAATATCTATACTTGCTTCGCCGATGTTGAGCTTTTCAGTTCTAGAATGGCCTTGATCTGAACTGGGCTAGCCTCAATGCCTCTTCTAATCACCAAGTATCCTAAGAACTTACCAGATCCAACTCCAAAAGCACACTTCGATGCATTAAGTCGAAACCGATATGTTTTAAGGATATCAAAGACTACTTTTAGGTCGGCTAGATGACCTTCAGGTTCCTTGGTTTTCACGACCATGTCATTGATGTAAACTTCTACTGTTCTGCCAATTAGATGTCTGAACATCTTGGTTAACAATCTCTGGTAAGTTGCTCCTG
This sequence comes from Camellia lanceoleosa, assembly GCA_025200525.1. Classification (NCBI taxonomy): domain Eukaryota; kingdom Viridiplantae; phylum Streptophyta; class Magnoliopsida; order Ericales; family Theaceae; genus Camellia; species Camellia lanceoleosa. Next base: position 129,774,402 of record CM045765.1, read on the forward strand.
CGTTTTTAACCCAAAAGGCATCACTCTGTAGCAATACAGCCCTTTTAGGGTGATAAACGCAGCCTTCTCCTCATCTGGCGGATACATAGCTATCTGATGGTACTCCTTGTAAGCATCCAGGAAGCTTATCCTTCCATGCCCTGAAGTGGCATCTACCAATTGGTCAATCTTGGGTAATGGGAAGCTGTCTTTGGGACATGTCTTGTTTAGGCTGGTAAAATCCACGCAGATCCTCCATTTACTATTCTTTTTCTTCACCACCACTGTATTCGATAGCCATGTCAGGTAATTTACCTATCGAATGGCTCTGGCCTCTAGAAGTCTGTCTACTTCCTCTTCCACTACCTCAACATGCATCAACGTCGGTCTTCTTGCCCGTTGGATTACAAGTTTGGCCGACCTGTCTACGTTCAGTTGATGGCAAGTGACCTCGGGGTCAATGCCAGGCATTTCGTAAGGTGTCCAGGCAAACACCTCAATGTTTGCTCTCAAGAAGGCCTCCAGTTCTTTTTCCTCTTCTTTGGCTAAGCCCGAGTCGAGAAGGAAGAAACGTTCCTCATCCCTTTGCTGGACAAGGATTTTCTTCAAGGCTTCTTCATTTTTCTCGACTGGCTCTTTGCCGATGTCATCTAGGACTTCCATGTCCTCGTCGTCAATCTCTACTGTCTCTGGTTCTCGTATACTGCAAGTGGATTTCATTGCTGTCATGGAGCAGTTCTTTGCCTGCAGCTGATCCTCTCTGACCTCTTCTATCCCATGCTCCGTTGGGAACCGCAATAGCTGATGTAGTATTAAGGGAACAGCCCCCATTGCATACAGCCATGGCCTCCCCAGGATAGCATTGTAAGGGGACGGTGTGTTGATTATGGTGAATTCTGTCTTCACCCTTTTGGTGCCAGCCTGCACCTCTAAGCTTGCTGCTCCTAGTGGCCACGTCGGCGTTCTATTGAACCCGACCATTGGGCTGTTAGACTGCTTCATATCATCTGGGTAAAGGCCAAGCTCCTTGTAATACTTGACATACATGATGTCACAAGAGCTGCCTTGGTCAATTAGGATGCGCTTCAGTTGGCACTCTCCAACCTGGAGGGATACTACCAAGGCATCATTATGTGGATGCTGCACCATCTCAAGGTCAGCTTCAGTAAAGGACATTACTGGTCCCTAGCACTCCTTGGCCCGAGGTCTTTTCTCCCGGACCTGGTGCACATGCAACAAGTGCTTTACCTTCTAGGTCTCCCCCCGTATTTCGTTTTCATTGACCTTCGAATGAATTACATTAATTACCCGAGGTTCGCCTGCCTGCGGTTGCTGTGCTGGGGGAGGTGGAGTTGCTGGTGCCTAAGGCAGTCTTACCTGCTCTTCCCTTGTCTTGGCTTCATCTACAAGGTCCCTTAAATGGCCTTGCCTTACTAGGTCTTCTAGGTGTGCTTTCAGGGCTCTGCAACCCTGAGTTAGATGCCCATCTTCATTGTGGTAAGCACAATGCTTACCAAGGCTTCTTTCCATAAACTCTCCTGGTACCCTTGCTGGTGCTCTGAAATAGGGCTGGGTTCGAATTTTATCTAGGATTTTGTGAATTGGAATTGAATCTGATTGTATTTGCCTTGTCGACCCTCAGTCCTATCTCTTGCTTGTTGAATCCATTGTTACGTTGGCCTCGCTTCGGCGAGCCGTTACCTTTCTCTTGCTTTGTTTCCTTAGTCCTTGGCGTGTCTTCTTCAGCTCTAGCATATTTCTCAATTCTGGCCATGAGCTCTTCCATGCTTTTTGGCAATGTCTTTGCCAATGACTTTAGTAGTGGACAATCATCTTTTAGGCCGTTCTTGAAAGACACGACTGCCACCTCTTGGTTGCACTCGGGTATTCGGTTGAATACCTCATAATACCTTTTGGCATAGGCTCTCAGGCTTTCGTCCTTGCCAATTTTTAGAGCCGTTAGGGCGTCTACCCTTAACGAGTGTAGTTTGTTTGTCACGAACCTGGCCACGAAGATCTCGGCTAGGCCTTCCCAGGTCTTTACGGTTCATTTCGGTAGTTTGTGAAACCAATCCGATGCAATTTTTCCAAAAGATGAGGGGAACACCTTGCAAAGCAACGGCTCGTTCCCAGTCTACAATGCCATCGAGTTCAGGTATAAACCGACGTGAAAGTTGGGGTCCGACTTACCATAATATATCTGGAACCTCGGCATATTGAATCTTTTCGGGGCCTCAAATCTGTCCAGCTCCACCGAGAATGGTGGTCTCGGCTTAACAGGGGAAGTTACCTCGGTATTTTGTTGCTTCCTCTTGAGGTAATCTCTCAAGTCCTCTTTGGTCTGCCCGGGAGCTCGGCTATCTCCTGACTTCAGCCTTTTAGGTGCACTACTCTCAGTTTCGTTGTGAGTCATTTTTAACCTTTCTTTATTAGTTGCGTCGAAGCACAACTCCTGCCTTTGAACATGCCGATGTTCTTTGGGGTCTACTTCCTTGGTACGATGTGCCCTTCGAGATTCTTCCCTTCTTGACTCTCCTCGCCCGACCTCCGTTGAAGGCCGGTGAGAGTGTTTTTTGCTCTTGGTGTGCTGGGGGGCTACAGGGATTGTTTTCTGCCCTCCCTTCTAGGCATTGGCTGCTAGAATCGGCGTGTCCTGTAGCGGGAACGGTGGCTGCATGACGTTGTTTTCCATCATGAAATTGACGACCGATTGTAGGTCTGCCAATTTGTTCGCCATCTCCTTCATCTCTTCATCCCTCCGTAGGCATCTATCTTTCCATACCTGGAGGTTATCCTCGTTATAGTACTTGTTTCGGTCTGATTTCTTCTATACGTCGCCCTCCTGGCCGACGTCCTTTCCTTCGTGATTCTTATCATGAGTCTCTTCGTTGCAGTTGTCTCCTTCGACGTCAAGGTCAATAGGTCTTCCACTTCCAATAGGAGTGTTGTCCCCAACCTTCTCTCTCTGTCTGTCGTTGGCCATCTATTCTCCTTTCTTTCCCACAGACGACGCCAAATTGTGTGTGTCAATTTCCAACCACACTGCCAAATTAGTACTTAGCTGGAGAGCACTGGCAGAATAGATAAGTCGAAACGACAATGTGAAAGAAGAGATTCTGGCGGTGGTTCGTCCACCCGGGGGCACTCCGATGATCAAGTCAGTTATCTCTCAAAGATAGTAAAAGTGCTTAACTCACTATTCAAAATATAAATTGCGTATCGTAGACCCATTAGGGGTGCCTCTCTTTTATAGCCCACTCAATCATAGTCCCAATAGAAGCTTAACTTTAATAGACTTTAGCTCAGTGCTTATCTTGGACTCTCCGATAGATAAAGATAAACTCCCTAAGAGCTTTATCCTTATCTAGGCTGAGTTCCTTCCTCATTCTAGGACTCTTGTCCCTTATCCGCTTATCCCGGACTTCGATATCTTTGGAGATAACCTCGGCCTAGCCGAGATCATCTCGGCGTCACAACTAGGACATGTGGCACCTCGGCTGACACTTCAGCATCACCTTGGCCACATGTTGATACTCAGAAAATATATCCCCACAAGTTTGTTGGAAAATTGCTTGAGATTCAAAAATTTTATTAAAATTTTTATTAAATATCTCACATGGGTGTGAGATCCACACTATGTGGGTGTCACATGAGTCTCACATTCACATGAAACATTTGGTAAAAATTTTAATAAATCTTTTTGAAATTCTAACATGACTCAAATCTTTTGTGGTTTTGTCATCTATGATCTATTCTACTAATGGAACCCTCTATGCCATGGGAATTTTTGAAGGATTTTTTTTTTTAATTTTTGTAATAATAATTGGGATCTAAGATGCATCACACTAATGAATTAACTAGCTGGTTTTCAGAAAAAAAAAAAAAAGTTAAAAGACATTGACCAAAGTCCACTCTCAAATTTAAGTATTAATTTGAGTAAAAGTTTAATTAATGGCAAAGTGATAAATTTAATAGTCACAAAATAATTTTTAAATTTTTGAATAAATATCAAAATGTTCCTTGATTTGAGTAAAAAAATGAGCAACTCATTTTGATATGAGTATTAGTAAAAAGTGAAGAGGATTTTGAGTTTTTTTTTTTTTTAATTTTGTGATTCAAATTTAAATTTGATGAATAAAGGGTAAAGGTTGGAGATGTCAATTTGAACTTACATTACAAAGTAAAATGCCATAAAGTTGTTATTTTCCCATACTATTTATTAATATCATTCTAAAGGAAAAAGACCCAAACTGATGATAAGTACTAACAAATTGATGTTCTAAAGGCTGCACAAGAGACCGAAGGAATTCTCAGCCGAACCAACTCGATCTTCATGGGTTGGGTTGGTTCAACTTTGTAAATATATTAATTCGATTTTGAGTCTAAAACTAATGAATCCAATCAGATCGGTTTGATTCTTGAGTTAGGTTATTTCTAACCTGAACTAACCTACGACTCCAACCTATATATATTTTATATAAATTTTATTTATGCTGAGATGCATCAATATAATTGTTGTACTTTTTTATGTTATGTTATAATATTGTTTTAGCCGATCAAAATGTTATAATATTGTTCAAAATTTGTTTATTGCACTCATTTATTGCTTATTTCTTCTTCTTCTTGTTTATATATATATATATATATTGTGTGAGTGATTTTCCGATCACACTGCCCACCTTAGTAATTCAGCTGTAGAACACAGGCAGAATAGATGGCACCCTGCTGTCCTGTACAGAAAGAGAAGGCTCCGGCGATGGTTCTTCCACCCGGGGACACTCCAACGATCAAGTCAGTATATCTCTCCAAGATAACCAATAATGCTTAACTCACTAGCTTGAGTATATCAAAAAACATACCTTAGATCCATGGGGGTGCTTCTCTTTTATAGTCAATACAATCCTAGTCCTACTAGAAGCCTGACTTCTATGGACTCCAATTCTGTACTTACTTTGGACTCCTCAAGAGATAATGATAGACTCCCTAAGAGTTTATCCTTATCCATCCTGAAGTCTTTCTTCATCCTAGGACTCTTGTCCTTTATCTATTTATCTTGGTGTAACAACCCTCGTACCGATTACTGGATAACCACTGAATTATATACTGATTATTGCTAAACTGGACTGCTAATGACTGATAATTGGATTAACCGAAGTACTGAATGGACTGATTGAAATCGAAATGGAAATCGTATAGTTTATCTATTGAATTGCATGTTGCATCTGTTTAATTGATTGATTATCTGTTTGAATTCGTATGTTTAAACTGTTAATTGAAGGCCTTATCGGCGGCCGAATTAGGAACCGTTTAGTGTTTTGTAACGAGGAGAATATTTGTGATTTAATGATATATTTATCTGAAAATTGATTAGGAATGATTAAATTAGGTTTAAATGAATCAATTGTCAAGTTTGACTTAATTACCAATCATGCCCTTTGAGTGGACCCTTGTTTAATCCTATTATTGAGCCTTAACACTTAAATCAAACATATTCCTCAGCCATCTACTTGCTCTAGCCGACCAAAGAAGAGGTTTAGGGAGAGAGAGAGAGAGAATTGACTTGGCTTTGTAGAATTTGGCTTGGATTGCTTGGAATTGGTGTATATCTTGGCATAATTTAGCCTCCACACCTTGGAATTGAAACACTAGGTAAGAAATCATCTTCTTCTTGTTGTCCTTGAGCCTCATTTTGAATGGTTCATGCCCAATTAGAGAGCTAGGCCATGATTTAGTGCAAGAATGTTAAATTGAAGCTTGAATGTTGCATGCATGGTCATTTGGCATATTTTGAAGTTAAATTCTTGGAGAATTATACATGCATGTCCATGTTTTTATCATAATCCATTTTCCCACATTGTTTTCAAAGATTAGAGCTCAATAGAGCAAGATTTAAAGCTTGATTTTGGTTTAAAGTTCATGCATTGCATGTTTTGAAAGTGTTCTTGAATTGGGTTTGAAAAATGGATTTAATTGACTCACCTTTGGGGCTTGAATTCATAAATTGGCTTTTGAAACTTGTTATACATTGTTTTAGAATGTATTTTCCAGAATTTGGGCCCAAGAGGTCGAGTTTTGAGTTGAGAATGCTTGGTTTGAGCTTGGAAGGCAAATCTGGAAATTCCAGATTTGGCTTCTTCGCTCGAGCGAAGGATTCCTCGCTCGAGCGACCAACGTTTCCTCTGAGCCACGCTCGAGCGAAGGATTGGTGGCTCGAGCGTAAAAATCGAGCATCCAGTACTTTTACTGTTTCATCAGACCGCTCGAGCGAAGGAAGGCTCGCTCGAGCGAACCCTTTGTTTTTGGAAGCTCGCTCGAGCGAGCATCGCGCGTAAAAAATGAGCATCCAGTACTTTTACTGTTTCATCAGACCGCTCGAGTGAAGCCTTTGATTTTGTAACCTCGCTCGAGCGAAGGAAGTCTCGCTCGAGCGAGGCCCCTGTTTTCAGCAACTTTTGAAAAGTGCCTTCCAACTGTATTTTTGCATCCTCATCCCATCCTAGGCATTCTTAGGCCTAGTTTAAGGCATCTTAATGAGGATTTAGACATAGAACCACACTGAGGAAATTTAGGGTTTTAATTAACATCCTTCCGACTGTGAAACTTAGTGTGTGTTCTATTTGTTAACTGTTTAGGGTTGGCTCTCGGGGACGCGCTCTAGCTGCTATTAGCCCAATCTCTGTGAGTAACAGATTGTGTAAAGATATGTTCAAATGGTTATATTTTGAATACTGAACTGAACTGTTTATTGAACTGATATTGTTTATTAAATGAATGTATGTCCTATATTTCGAACTGTATTGTGGCATCCTTAGTACCCACTGTTATTGACTGTTACAGAGCTCTGTCGGTTTCCTTGTGGAACCATATCGTTTATCGATTGATGGCCATCATTATTGTTGGGTCTGTTAAGGCCCGGTCCTTTTGGACCTACTGTTTATAGGCTAATGGATGTACCACATATGATTGATTAATTGAAATACAGATTGACTGAAATACTGAAAGATTGAAATCTCAGATAATGAATTGATTTCATTCTTGTAAGGACATTCATTCATAACCTTTACGCTTTTATGTTATTCATCGGGCTTTAGCTCACTGTTTATATATATATGTAGGTTCTCAAGAACTGCATCGAGCTAGGAGCGTGGGTGGTCCCCAGCTTTTGTCAAGCCACCTATGTGCCTCCTGCGAGGTTCGAGTTGCCATGCTATGGCTTGGGATGTTTTTGTGTCCCCATCGGTCTCCTTCATCAGATTGTACTTTTTGTATAGGTATTTCTTCCTTGTTATCGAGGATACGATCCGTCTTGACCGATGTATATGATTGTATAGACTGTACTGTATCTTTTGAATGAATGCATGAAAAATGTTTTTGGCATACAGATTTACACAGCTCAATGGACACTAGTTACTTACTGTATTGGCTTCCGCCAGGCCCTGTACTCTGTTTGACTGTATTACTGTTCAGCAGGCCTTCGGTAATCTCGGATTACTGGCCAGTTACGGTGCTAAACCCATAGGGCCGGGTTTGGGTCGTGACACTTGGATTCCGATATCTTCGGAGGTAACCTTGGCCTTGCCGAGATAACCTCGGCATAACTACTATGACACGTGGCACGTCGGCTGACACGTCGCCGTCACCTTGCCACGTGTTCGTACTCAGAAAATATATCCCCACAACTACCCCCTAGGTTCTATTACCTCGGCATTCTGAGGTAATGGAACCTATATCGTTCCTTCCTTCCATTATGTCGGCTATGAACCCCTTAGCCGAGATCATGTTCTTCAGGTCGACATGTCTTCTTTCAAGAACAAGATTTCAAATGAACTCTCCCATGTGCATGAGCTGTCATGCATCACTTCTCAACCGTTCCACTTATGCGTTTCATCTTCATTGGCTCGTGCATGTGACGCGCTTGTAAGCCGTCTTTCATCTGTTTGTGCCGTCTGACGTGTGAGTTGCTCCAGGCACATTAAATGCCCTGTTTTGCCGCCGTTTCAAGTTTTTGAAAAAAACTTTTCTTTCATCTTCTTTCCTTCACTTTTACATTCGATTTTCTTGCTTTCTCTCTCTCTAAACTCTTTCTCAAATCCACCATTGCTCAAGCTCCAAGCTCTGCAACTATTTCCATTCTTCCATTCCAACGAAGCTTTCGCTGTTTTGTCGTGTCTGCAACCATCGCCTGACCTCGACGACCTTCATACCGGCTCCACTTTTCCTGGTAAGCCTCTGTTCCTTTCATTCTCAATTCTTCTATGCTCTTTTGCTTACTTACTGCCATTGCTGCTTTATTCAAACCTTTGATTTACTGAACTATTCATCTGGATGCGTCTATTCCATGATTTCGCTCATGTCTTGAATACTTGCACTGTTTCACCACTTTCTTGCCGTTGTTCTTGAGCCTGTATCTCCTGTATTTCTTTATACTTTTGAGAACCCTACTTCTGTTCTTGTTTCTGAAAAAAAATTTCTTTGTTTTTTGTTTTCTGTGTTTCCTTCCAGATCTGTGCCTCCAATCTTTGCTTCCATAGATTTAGGTTTGGGATTTGTCTATAGAACCTTCCAACTCTTAGGAAAAACTGAAACAAGCCTAACCAGTATTTACCTAGGTTTTTGCCGAGGTCCTAAAAACCTTATAAGATCATCCCCTTTCTGAAGTCGAATACCTTTACGCCGACATTATGGGCATGTGGAAACACAGGGTAGATACCCCAACCAAACTTCAATACTTTAGGAAAGAGTTCTCCATTTCTGCCGATGTCCATCTTAGACTGGCTGGGGATGACGACTCTATCATGCCCACAGATAATACGATGCCCTTTCCCATTGTTGCTTTTGCTGAATGTGGATTTCGACTTCCACTTAATCCCCTCTTTCGTGAAGTTCTCCACCACTATAAGTTGAACCCCATGCAACTTACCATTAACTCTTATCGAGTGATTAATGGTATTATAGCCTTAGCCGAACAGGAAAACGTTAGGATAACTTTAGCTGATATTCAGTACTGTTACACCATGTGTGCCCTTAATCTGAAAGAAAAAGGCTACATCTATTACCTAAAGCCGAGGTCTACAGAGTTCAAAATTGTAGCCGACCTCCTAGACTCCAACAAAGGGGCTGGAGATGACTATCTCATTACCTCGGGAAATTGGGAGTTTGCCCCAGATGAGGATGCCCATCTCTTCCTCTTCCTCGGTCAGTTAAAGAGGGCAAGAGTAAGAGCCCAGTGTCAATACTTAGTTGTTTCTTTTCAAGTCCTCAATATTCTATCTGTTTCTAATGTCTGTTCTTCTTGCAGATGTCCATAAGCCACCAAAAAGCTTTCGCCGATCTTACGTTCCTAGTAAGGATTTGAAGAAGCTTTTGGACTTGCCAGTCCAGAAAAGGAAAGCGCCTTTGCTCCTTAACTTCATTCCAACATACAAGTCAACGTTGCCTGATGTTCCGAAAAAGAATAAGAAAAGTCTCTCTCCACCATCTGCTACAACTCTACTGACTGCATCTACATCATGAACAGACCAAGGATCAACCTCTGATCCTGCTGATCAGCCATCAACTTCAGCTCCATACTTGATCCCAATACTAGAAAGAAGACGTCAGCGAAGACTTGTCCGAACTGCTGAGATGGGTCGCCCAAAACCTGTTGCTGCAGACCTCCTAGCCAACCTCTCTACCGATGTCGACGATCAACCATCGCAAATCATGCCCCTACCGAAGCCAAAAAGAACCAAGAAAGCTCAACCAAAGGCTAAAGTAACTCAGGTTGAATCTGAGGATACTTTACCTATCTCAAAACTGGCTGAAAGCGACAAGTCTCAATCTTCTGCTGGGAAGAGGCGTGCAGAAACCTAGCCATCAGAATCCACAAAATCAAAGAAGCCGAGGTCATCGTCTGCGATAACCTCGGGGTCAAAAATACCGAAAGTCCCCTGGACCCTGAGATCACTTTGGAGAATAAGCCTGTCCTAGCAAGTGATAGTGCCGACGACATCAATGTTAGCGTCGCTCTTAGTACAGCTCTACTTCTCCCAGGTGATCTGGAGAAGAATGCTGAGATGAGCGAGTACGAAAACTATGCTCTGATGCTTCAACGCTGTGTTTAAGTAAGTTTTTTCACTTGGTAACCCATCTTTCTTCATCTTTTCATACTTGTAAATTTTGCAATAACTTTTGCTTTTATGCTTTTTCAGGCTGTTCAGCATGCCCATGCCTTTTCCATACAATCTTTTGAGACTAGGGAGAAGTTGGCCGAGATGAAGAGGAGTTTTCGCCCTTCAAAAATGAATAAAAGCCTCCAATAAAAAATGAAGAAGTTGGAGGACGGTGAGTCGAGGTCTTAAAGCTCGGTCAAGCCGAGAAGGCCGATCTTTTGAAGCTATTAAGAAAGTTCTTTGAGCCTGAGAAAAAGAGGCCAAAGAAAAAATGGTTCAAGCTGAAAAAGAGCTTCAGGAGGCCCTGGCTACTAAAGACGCCGAGATTAAAGCGATCGATGAAAAGGCCTATGCGTAGGGAATGGCCGACGTTACAGAGGAATACAAATTACAAGTCAGGCAGGCATGCAACAGGGGTTTCTCCCTTGGTTGGATGTCCCTGATAAAAAAAACTTGATCTTCCTGCTGATTCACCCTTCCGTAATGCCAACGCTATTCCTCTTCTATTCCCTCCACCTCCACCTCCACCTCCAAGTCAAGCTGAAGATGAATCTGAATCCGAATCTGAGGATGAGGATAAGAATGATGATGAGGCTTTAGTAAAGAAGCCTAAAGACGCCAATGAGACCAAGTCTCCTCTTCAGGATAATCAAGTCCTAGACTTGACTCATGAGGAGGATTAGGAGGTTGTCAAGGAGGCTACTCCTGAGCAAGCATCATCTGACGTTCCTCCAACCGACAAAAGTCTTGATCAAACACTTGCCGAAATTGATGCCGAGATCGTGGCAGAGAAGGCTGCTGAAGTAGTTCTTCAAGAATCTGCCGAGGTAGTTCACCAAGAACCTGCCGAGGTCTAAACCCAAATTGCTCCTGAAGCTGAAGAATCATAACTCCCATGTCTTTTGTACTATTTTGTTTTTTGGATAATATAAGTTTCTTTGTATGGCCGATGTGCCCTCTTCTGAATAGTTACTCTTGGATTGTTCCCTCTTTAATAAAAGACTACAACTATATTGTCTGAATGCTTCAATCTTTATTTTCTCTGGATTACGTCTGTATGATTCCATACTTAGAATATTTTGCATGCCTTTCATACTTTGCCTCCTTTGTGCAATCTTCTCGGGGTTACATATCTCGGGTATAATAACTGCAAGTTTTACTTCGGCAAGATACTGACCTGCAAACTTTTTATGAATTTCAACAAGTGTAAAACATATACTATTCAATGTTAACTTTGCAAACTTTTCTCAAGTTATAACAAGTGCTAAACAATGATCTACTTGTAAATTGCTACAATTTTCAATAGATGATCATATGTCGGCTTAACCGCATCTTGTAAATTGCCACAAATTTCAACAAGTGTTAAGCACTTTCTTTGATCTATCCAACCTGTAGATTGCTATAAGTGTTTAAGTAATAACCTCGGCTTTGCTTCGACTTGTAAATTGTTACAAATTTCAACAAGTGAAGATAAGGAATTAGCTTAACTTCAACTTGTAAATTGCTACAAATTTTAACAAGTGAAGATAAGGAACCATCTCGGCTTAACTTCAACATGTAAATTGCTACAAATTTCAACAAGTGAAGATAAGGAATCAGCTTAACTTCAACTTGTAAATTGCTACAAATTTTAACAAGTGAAGATAAGGAACCATCTCGGCTTAACTTCAACTTGTAAATTGCTACAAATTTCAACAAGTGAAGATAAGGAATCAACTTAACTTCAACTTGTAAATTGCTACAAATTTCAACAAGTGAAGATAAGGAATCAGCTTAACTTCATCTTGTAAATTGCTACAAATTTCAACAAGTGTTAAGTGTCTTTGCCTTCTCTCTGCCCCCAATGTGAACCTGAGTTCCAGTTGGGTTCTCATTATTCATGTCTCCCAGAAACAATATTATGTATCTTTATCAATCATATGTGTTTGAAGAATAAAAAATTTTATTGATGACATCGGTCAAAAATAATGCATATCTAATGATAGAAAAATTTCAAATTACAAGTGTTCCAAGGTCTTGGTAATGCTTTGCCCTTATTATCTTCAAGCTGATAAGCTCCATTGCCTAATATCGAAGTAATTCTGTAAGGTCCTTCCCAGTTTGGGCCGAGCTTGCCCTCTCTGGGATCCTTCTTGTTGCCGACGACTTTTCTCAAGACTAGGTCGCCGACTTGAAAATCTCTTGGATTAACCTTCTTGTTGTAAGCTCTGGCAAGCTGTTGCTGGTATACTGCGAGCTGAATTTTCTCTCTTCGTTCTTCTAAAAGATCCAAATCTCGGGCTAAGAGTATATCATTAGTCCCATTCTCAACTCCCTGGGTTCGGATCCCTGGGATACCGACTTCTAGTGGAATGACTGCTTCTGTGCCATAAGCCATGGCAAAGGGGGATTCCCCTGTTGATCTTCTCGGCATAGTCCGATATGCCCAAAGTACGTTGGGCAATTCGTCTACCCACTTTCCTTTTGCTGCCTGCAGCCTCTTCTTTATTTTATCCAAAATTACTTTGTTGGATGCTTCTGCTTGCCCATTACTTTGGGGAAAACATGGTGTTGAAAAGTAATTCTTGATCTTGAATTTCGCACAAAAGTTCTTGATGAGTTTGCTGTCAAACTGTGTTCCGTTGTCGGCAACTATGGCTCTTGGAATGCCAAATCTGGTGATGATGTTTTTTCATATGAAGTTCTTGACGTCCACATCTTGGATTTTGGCAAGAGGTTCTGCCTCTATCCACTTCGTAAAGTAATCTGTTGTTACCAGCAAGTATTTTCTCTGTCCAGTTGCCTGGGGAAGTTGTCCAACAAGATCCATGCCCCACTGGGCAAACGGCCAAGGGCTGGATACTAGATTTAGGTCAGCAACTGGCTGATGTATCAAATGTGCAAACCTTTGGCATTTTTCGCACTTCTTCACGTATGCATCTGCATCTTTTTGCATGTAGGGCCACCAATACCCCTAGGTAATGGCCCTGTGAGCTAGTGATCTGCCCCCAGCGTGGTTTCCACAAACTCCTTCATGAATTTCATACAAAAAATCTTCAACCTGCAAAAGGTGTACGCACCTTAAGAGGGGTCCAGTGAAGGACCTTCTGTAGAGATGTCCGTCCGCTGTCAAACTGAATCTTGCCGACTTCAAGCTGACCATATGTGCCTCCTTACGGTCTTCTGGTAGTTTTCCTTCCTTCAGGAATGCAACAATTGCATCCATCTAGCTTGGCCCCATGTCCACACACATTGCTTCTCGTTCTGTGTTCTGTGGTTCTATGCTCGGGCCCGACATATAGTCAATCATAATTGTCCTTATTTTTCCAGTCTGTATTGAACTTGCCAGGTTGGCCAACGCGTCGGCATGACTGTTATCATCTCGGCTTACTTGGAGTAATCGGCAGTTCCGAAATAAGGCTGCCAATCTGATGACCTCTTTTGCATATGCCGACATCCTTTCATCTCTGGTAGCGAATTCTCTTGTTGACTGGTTAACAATAAGCTGTGAATCACAAAAAACTATTACCTCATCTGCTTCTGCTGCTGCTGCCAGCTTTAGCCCTGCAATTAATGCTTCGTATTCTGCTTCGTTGTTTGAGGCCTTGAACCCCAAACGGATGGACTGTTCTATTATTTCTCCATCTGGAGATATCAGTAGTACTCCTGCCCCCGCTCCTTGTCGGTTTGAACTTCCATCGACAAACAGTCTGAAGGAGTCGCCGATGTAGATGCTACAAGGTCTGAGTTTTTCCTTCTTTTGTTCTTTTGCCTTTGGCTGGGATTCTCCTTGCTTGTTGGGACAACGTTCATCTTGGCTCAACGGAGCCTGATGTTCGTTGGATTCCGGGGTGAACTCGACCACGAAGTCAGCCAAAACTTGGCCCTTAATTGCCGTTCTCGGCCTGAACTCTAGGTCGTACTGGCCCAAGGCCACTGCCCATCTTGCTATCCTTCCAGTTAAGTCTCCTTGCTGTAACAAGGATTTCAATGGGTGCTCTGTTAGCACCATAATCTTGTGCGCCTGAAAGTAATGGTTCAACTTATTTGAGGCCATTACTAAGGCCAGCGTTAATTTCTCTAATGGTAGATACCTTGTTTCTGCGTTGGCCAAGGTTTTATTTACATAATAAACAGCCTTCTGTTCTCCTTTTTCTTCTCGGATTAGCACTGCACTTACTGCGTGTTCTGACACAGCTAAGTACAAAAATAGTTCTTCCCTAGGTTCAGGTGTTGCGAGGACTGGAGCCATGGTCAGATATTTCTTTAGGTCGGTCAAAGCGGCCTTATATTCCTCAGTCCATAGGAAGTCCGTGGTCTTTTTCACCAGGTTGAAGAAAGGTTTACATTTGTCTGAGCTTCAACTTATGAACCTGTTTAGGGCTACGGCCTTTCCAGTAAGCATTTGTACTTGTTTTGCCGATGTCGGGCTCTGTAAATCTATGATGGCCTTGATCTGATCTGGGCTGGCCTCAATGCCTCTTCGTGTCACTAGGTACCCCAAGAAATTACCAAATCCAACTCCAAGCGTGCACTTTGATGCGTTGAGTCAGAGTCGATATGCTTTGAGTATTTCAAAGACCTCTTTTAGGTCAGCCAGATGACCCCTAGGCTCCTTGGTCTTTACGACCATGTCATCGATGTAGACTTCTACTGTTTGGCCAATCAGATGTTTCAACATCTTGGTTACCAGCCTTTGGTAAGTCGCTCATGTGTTTTTTAACCCAAAAGGCATTACTCTGTAAAAGTACAGGCCTTTTGGGGTGATGAACGCTGTCTTCTCCTCATCTGGGGGGTACATGGCTATCTGGCGGTACCCTCTATAAGCATCCAGGAAGCTCATCCTTCCATGTCCAAATGTGGTGTCTACCAATTGGTCAATCTTGGGCAAAGGAAAGCTGTCTTTGGGACAGGCTTTATTCAGGCTTGTAAAATCTACGCAGACCCTCCATTTACCGTTTTTCTTCTTTACCACCATAGTGTTCGATAACCATGTCAGATAATTGACTTCTCTAATGGCCTTGGTTTCCAATAGTCTGTCTACTTCTTCCTCCACTGCTTCGACGTGCATCAATGTCGGTCTTCTAGCTCGTTGTATTACAGGTTTGGCCGTCCTATCGATGTTCAGTCTGTGACATGTGACCTCAGGGTCAATGCCAGGCATTTCATAAGGTGTCCAGGCGAACACCTCTATGTTTGTTCTCAAAAAAAGCTTCCAGTTCTCTTTCTTCTTCTTCGGCTAAGCCTGAGCCGAGAAGAAAGAAGCGCTCTTCATCGCCCTACTGGACGAGGATTTTCTTTAGTGTTTCCTCACTCTTCTCGGCCGGCTCCTTGCCGACATCATCTAGGACCTCCATGTCCTCATCTTCAATCTCTGCCTTCCCTGGTTCTTGTATGTTGCAGGTTGTTTTCATTGCTGCCATGGAGCAATTTTTTTGCATACAGTTGATCTCCTCTGACTTCTTCAATCCCATGTTCTGTTGGGAACCGCAATAGTTGATGCAACGTTGAGGGAACTGCCCTCATTGCATGCAACCATGGCCTTCCCCAGATGATGTTGTATGGTAAAGGTGTGTCAATCACAATGAATTCTGTCCTGATCTTCTTAGTGCCGGCTTGTACTTCCAAGCTTGTAGCGCCCAGTGGCCACGTCGGCGTTCCATTAAAGCCGACCATCAGGCCATTCGATTGCTCCATGTCATCTGGGTGAAGGCCCAGTTCTTTGTTACATCTAATATACATAATGTCACAAGAGCTGCCTTGATCTATCAGGATGTGCTTCACTTGGCACTCCCCAACCTGGAGGGATACTACCAAGGCATCATTATGCGGATGTTGGACCATCTCTAGGTCGGCTTCTGTAAAAGCTATCATCGGTCCTTGGCACTCCTCTGACCGATGTCTCTTTTCCCCGACTTGGTAGACATGCTGTAAATGCCTTACCCTCTGGGTCTCTCCTCTGACTTCGTTCTCGTTGACCCTTGAGTGGATCACATTAACCACTCGTGGTCCCCCTGCCTGTGGTTGCTGTACTAGGGGAAGCGGGACTGCTGGTGCTTGAGGCAATCTTGTCTGTTCCTCTCTTGTCCTGGTTTCATCGATAAGGTCTCTCAGATGGCCTTGTCTCACTAAGTCCTCTAAGTGTGCTCTTAGGGCTTTGCAGCCCTGGGTTGGGTGCCCCTCTTCATTATGGTAAGCACAACGCCTACCAACGTTTCTTTCCATGTATTCTCCTGGGGCCTTTGCCGGTGCCCTTAAATAGGGCTGATTTTGAATTTGATCTAGGACTTTGTGGACGGAATTGAACCGTAAATCGCTTGCTTACCCCTTAATTCTGTCTTCGATTTGCTGAATCCGTTGTTACCTCGGCCTCGCTTCGGCGAGCCGTTCCCTTTTTCCTGCTTTACTTTCTTATTCCCCGATGTATCCTCCTCGTCTCTGGCATATTTCTCGATTCTTGCCATGAGTTCTTCCATGCTTTTTGGCAATGTCTTTGCCAAAGATTTTCGTAGTGAACAATCATCTTTCAGGCCGTTCTTGAAAGACACGACCGCCACTTCTTGGTTGCATTCGGGTATTCGATTGAACACCTCGTAGTATCTTTTTGCATAGGCCCTAAGGCCTTCATCCCTGCTGATCTTTAGAGCCATCAATGCGTCCACCCATAATGGCTGCAGCTTGTTTGTTACGAACCTGGCCACAAATATCTCGGCCAGGCCTTCCCAAGTCTTTACGCTTCCCTTTGGTAGTTTGTGGAACCAATCTGATGCAATCTCCCCAAAGAACGAGGGGAACACTTTGCAGAGCAACGGCTCGTTTCCACTATATAATGTCATTGAATTCAAGAATAATCCGACGTGGAAGTTAGGGTCAGACTTACCATCGTATATTTGAAACCTCGGCATACTGAATCTCTTTGGTGCCTCAAATTTGTCCAGTTCTACCGAGAATGGTGTCCTTGGCTTGTCGGGTGAGGTAATCTCGGCTTCAGCATTCTGTTCCTTCCTCTTGAGGTAATTTCTCAAGTCTTCTTTACTCTTCCCCGGAGCTCGGCTATCTTTGGACTTCAGTCTTTTCGGTACACTACTTTCGGCCTCGTGGTGGGCCCGTTTTGATCTTTCTCCATGGGTTGTATCGAAGCAGAGCGCCTGCCCTTGGACATGCCGATGTTCTCTGGGCTCTGGGTCCTTCGTGTGATATGTCCTTTGGGACTTCTCTTGTCTCTGCTCCTTTCGTCTGACTTCCTTGGAAGGCGGGTGAGAATGCCTTCCGCTCCTGGTGTGCTGAGGTGCTTCGGGAATTATTTTCCTTCTCCCTTCTGGGTATTAATTGCTGGGATCGGTGTGTCCTGCAGTGGGTACGGCGGTTGCATGACATTGTTTTGCATCATGAAGTTGATGACCGACTGTAGGTCTGCCAACTTGTCTGCCAAATCTTTTACTTCCTCATCCCTCCGTAGGCACCTATCCCTCAATATTTGGAGGTTATCTTCGTTATAGTACCTGCTTTGGTCTGTCTTTTTTGAAGTGTCGCCCTCCTGGTCGACGTCTTTTCCTCCATGCCCCTGGTCACGGGCTTCTTCATTGTGGTTGTCTCCTTCAATGTCAAGGTCGACAGGCCTGTCACTCCCAGCGGGAGCGTCGTCCCCAACCTTTTCTTTTTGTGCGTTACTGGCCATCTATTCATCTTTCTTTCCCACAGACGGCGCCAAATTGTGTGAGTGATTTTTCGATCACACTGCCCACCTTAGTAATTTAGCTGTAGAACACAGGCAGAATAGATAGCACCCTGCTGTCCTCCACAGAAAGAGAAGGCTCCAGCGGTGGTTCTTCCACCCGGGGGCACTCCGACGATCAAGTCAGTATATCTCTCCAAGATAACCAATAATACTTAACTCACTAGCTTGAGCATATCAAAAAACATACCTTAGACCCATGGGGATGCTTCTCTTTTATAATCAATACAATCCTAGTCCTACTAGAAGCCTGACTTCTATGGACTCTAATTCTGTACTTACTTTGGACTCCTCAAGAGATAAGGATAGACTCCTTAAGAGTCTATCCTTATCCATCCTGAAGTCTTTCTTCATCCTAGGACTCTTGTCCTTTATCTATTTATCTCGGATTCTGATATCTTCGAAGGTAACCTCGGCCTTGCCGAGATAACCTCGGCATAACTACCATGACACGTGGCACCTCGGTACTGTAAAATATATCCCCACATATATATATATATATATAAATTACAAATACATCCTTAAGGTTTACTTAAATTACAAATTACCTATGTGGTTCTAGAAATTACATTATACCCCCTAAGGTTTCTAATTTCATAACAAATAGGTCCTTTTATTAATAAATCATCAAATTAATTAATAATTTTTAATAATGTTAAAATTTTATTTCAATTAATAATTTAGATAGTTTTATTATTGTATAAGTGAACAGTTAGAAATTTCACTTTTTCAATTAATTTTGTTAAATAAAAAATTCTGACAATGAGGTATTTATAATTTTTCAAACTGCAGGGAGCAATTCGTACTTTAAGCAAATCTTAGAGGGTGTATCTATAATTTACTCCAAAAAAAATAAAATCAAATGATGTTGTAGATATAAGTTGAGGTTGTGTTCTATTATAAAAGAATAATTTAATTATGTAAGAATGACATAGCCACAATTCTAACTTGAATTAATCCAAGTTAGATTGGATTAGTTTGATTTGGTTTCAAAAGGATTCGTTGATCCTTAATCCAAAATCTTAAAATCAATTATAATTGGTTCAATTTTAGAATTAATGCTAATCAAAACCAAATCGACTTATGTACATCCTTAAATATTTTTATATACATTATATAGATTTTCTTTTCAATTTGCCAGAGAGGAACTCTCCAAGGTTGGATCACATTGAACCCATCCAAATATGATAAATTCTGAGTACCCGCAATTACTCACAAACTGCATCTATCAATTAAGTTCAAACACTAATATTAAAATAAGTAAATCCAAAATATCTGAATTTCAATTCAAATAGCATATTTTTGGTATTAGGATTAGGAATGGAATTGAAAATGCATTTTTGTAGCCGTTGAAAACTCACTAGGGTTAGCAAGGAGTTGGTAGTGGTCCTAGAAACCCATATAGATTTGGGGATTATCAATGGAGGAGCAATTGTCTAGGTTTTCTTTGTGGCTCTCACCTTATTTCCTCTTCGCGCCAAAAAAAAAAAAAAATACTATTAGCACCTCATCTATTATTTTGGACCATCTATTTCTTTGAATGATTATTTATAATTTTAACACTTTTAAAATTTCTTTTCTCTCTTAAATAATACCAAAATTATTCTTGTGAAAATATTCCACCCATTCAATTGAATGCACACCCCCACACCCTAGAAAAGCCGCTCTTCCAAAAACCCTAATAAAACCAATGAAGAAAAAGAGCAAAGTGTGATTACTGTCTCTGCTCTCTCTCTCTCTCTCTCTGTCGCCTCATCATTTTCTTCGGTGATTAATGTTCGGTTATCGGTTCTCAAACAAATAATAAATGTTCAGTTATTGGTTCCCGAACAAATAAACAATGTTCGGGCCTGTATTTTTGAATTTCGATCATATGTTCGAGAATTCAATCTCGAAAAAATGACAAACAAGTTCTATTCTTTTTGCCATTTTTTATAATAAACTTACCTTTATAATGTCAATCTCCTCTGAGTTAAGAACACTATCAAAATTATGAACTTCCTCTGAACTTTTATTGTTGTACTTCTCTCGTCTTATGGAGTTGTTGTTGCCGAAAAAAATTTCACTCATTATCATTGCCGAAGAAGTGTATATAATCAAATGATTGCTACTATTATCTTCGAAACATTGCCGCCAAAGAGTTTTTAAGATTTTGATGGTGGCTAAGTTTTGAATGTGAGATTTGGAGAAGATGGATGGGTGGTGATGAAGGTGGATGCTCTCATAAACTCTAATTCATGATGTAGTGGTGTGTGAGTTTAATTGTGAGATAAGATGTCCTAAAATTAATGATGTCATTTTTAGTAATTTTATTTAAGGTTATTATTGTAATAAAATAAAAAAATAAACAACTAAAAATTGATGGATCCAAAATAATTCATAGGGTGCTAATAGCAACACTCAAAAAAAATTGGAGGAGCAATAATAGCGAAATTATAAAAGTTATTAAATATTTTATATAATGTTGATGGCCCCCCATATATGTATTTCATATATTTGATAAATTTTTTAAAGTTTCTAACAGTTTTGTACATGCAGAGAGATAACATCTCAATTTTTTTGGACTTTGTCTTGACCTTTTGCAAACAGGCGAGTTTGGTCGTATTTTTGTTTTTTGTTATCTATTATCAAAACATGTAAAAACTTAATTAGTAAATTGAATTTAGCAATTATATTATATTATTTTATTTTTCGGAAAACAGCCCACATTTTAGGAATACCAAAATGTTTGTTTAAATTTTGAAAATGATTTTTGCACAAAAATGAAAAATTATGTATGTTTTCAAACTTTTAAGGAGGGGAATGCCATTAATGATGATTGATTGGGTACCAATTGGTCAAAGTGCATAAGTTAGTTAATATGACAACCACAAAAAAATTCAATTGATTCATTTGATAGTAGGCGTAGTAGTAGCAAACAATAACTTGAAACTCTAAACCTGTTCAATTATATCTATTTGAAATCCATTTAAACCCATTCAAATAAATAAGTTGTATTTTGGCACCCAATTAAAATTAGGTCAAAAAGGTTTTGATATGGATACCGGTTTAAACTTGTTAGAACGGGACCACCTCTAAAACACCACCACTATTGCTACCGCTGCCACTCCACCGCCCATTTGTCAACTCTAGTCTCAGACCCGAAATAAGGATTGATAGTCCATCAAGTTAGCCTATTGATGCATGTACTTGAATGTGGTTTGACACCAAGAAGACCTAATCCTAACAATGGAGCTAAAATGTTTGACTATCATCCAACCAAAGCAAAGAAAAGTTGGTTCAAACCCCATTCACCTCGGGGTAGGGTTGGACAAAACGACCCGAAAACTCAGAATCTTTCAGGTCCCCAACCAACCCGACCTCCATCAGTTATGTTAGGTTCATTTGGTTGTTCAAGGGGGCACCGAAAAGATGGTTACCATTAAAAAAAAAAAAAAAAAGCATCTTAGGAAAAGAGTACTAATTTCTTCCAAACTTGGAGACCTAACTTGGAGCAATTTACAAATATCTTCCAAAGAATTTGGGTAAATGCACACAAATTTTCGGAGAGTATACCTACTAAGCAGTTGTTTCTGGATACTAGGATTGTTACCTCAGATCAGTAAAAAAACATTACTCCTGTCTTGAAGTCCTCGCTCCGCACCAAAGGGTGAGTTGTCTTTGCCAATCATGGTGTCGGCTAATATACAGGACTTTAAAATGTGTTAGAACTCTACAATGGTACGTGTGTAAATTAAATGTATAATTAAATAAATAATAAAATAAAATAATTTAAAAAATAATTATATAAATTATTCTCCGAATTAAACGTTTGCAGAAAATAATGTCGAGGCTCGTGCTAGACACAATCTCTTTAAAGTAGATTTCGCCCTCACTCCGGTTCTTCAAGTTTTACCGGCGTTTACTTTCCAGAATGCAACGACTAACACTTAAATTTGCAACACTACAAATTTAAGCCTGGCGAACCAACTCTGTTGTAACTCTCTCTCTCTCTTTCTTCCTAAAATATAAATGCAAAAAAGATGTAGAAAGACAGAAGAAGAACAGCAGAAGAAGGACGAAAATTTTTTATGGAAAAAATCTGATGCCAAGAATTGCTGGATGGCAGGCCTTAAATAAAAGAATTTGTGACTTTTCCGAACAGGTATAAAACCTGTTCGGACATATTGAATAGGCACCAGACAGATTTGAATCTGTCCAACAGATTCAATTTGAAATGAATAGGTATGAACCTGTTTTGAACCTTTTGAACCTGCTCGGGTGGGTCTGAACCTGTTCGGGATCTGTTTGGGTAAAGGAAAAAATTATGGACCAATTTATTTGATTTTTGAAACCAAAAATAAAATAAATAAATAAAGTTAAATGTTTTTTGACCAAAAAGATAAATATTGGGCTCGACAAGCCTAACTCAACCTCACACCACGCACCCACACCCAGGCGAGCCCGACCGAACGGATGGCGGCTCGCCCGTGTGGTTTTAATTTTGGGTCTAATAGGTCTAGCCCATTTCATCCATAACATCACCTTTCCACAAACTTGGATACCCCTTGGGGCCCATCCTAAGTATCCCAAGCTAAGATATATAAACCCATTTAAAACCTCAAGCCTTTTCAATATGGGACAAGCACATTTCACAAATATGTAAGAAACCCACCAAAAAACTAGTTCCACGAACCCAAAAACACGCATTGAATTATCATTCATCTGGAAATGGTTTTGAGCAACCAAATACATAAATTTATTCACTATACGGCATTAAACATGACTCCAATAAAAAACGTTAAAAATAACGCTCGGGTCCCACCTTAATTAATGCTCAAAGTTAACAAAAAATAAGGATTTTTCAAAGCCATTTTACAATAATCCCCCACATGAATGGAATTCACGATAACGGACATGCAACAAAATGCAGACAAAGAAATAGTACATTAAGAAGATACACCACATCGAGATAGGTAGCCTTTGGCTTTGAACCTTCTCTAGTGAAAGTCTATCGGACTTACTAGCTGTCACGACCCAACCCCAGGGGCTTAGGATTAAAATCGCAATTTACTAACTTATTGTAATCGTAGCAAATTAAACTGCGTAAGCGGAAATAAAAATAATTAAACAGAAAATTTACTTCATGTTACTATTTTAATAAGAGAAAATACATCTATAGAATTTTTATTATTTTATTATTCAGTGACCGGCCCTGACTAGAAACAAAAGGGAGCAAAAATATTTTAAAAAAAAAAAAAAAAGGAAAAAGAAAAGAAAGACAAAATAGTGGTTCAACATCAATCCTTGTGCGGATTCTATTACGTGAGGTTATGAGTCTCTCATACATCTCGTCACCTAAAAGGATAATAACTATAAGTACACAACAGAGTGAGAAATATTATGCCAAAAGTATAGGGAATACAAAATAACCATGGATAGTTAATTAGGCTACAATATTTACATAATTTAATTTGAAATAATAATTTATTTAAAGTGGCAAAAACTGAAATATAAAAATCATGTAAATAAATAACCGTAACCACGATACAAAACAGAACAGAATAAAGGTCACAGAAGTGACAGTCAAAACATATGTCAATGGATCCATGACAAACAGAGGACCATGAAGTGGCCAAACAGAGGGCCAATAGTTATTTAAGTCTCCCAAGACGTAGGACTCCCATGGTGGTACTTACAAAACATATTTGTTTATAAGGTCATAATTAAATATTCTTTAAAATTTAAACAAACATATCCATGAATTTCATTTTAAACAAATAGAGTTCAGAACTCAATCCACGTAATTGAAATATTAATATAACTTATAAAATACAACTTGTATAAAATAAATTATGGTAAGTCAAACCATACGTGAAATATATTATGGTAACTCAAGGTATAATATAACTTACTTTAATATTGAGTCTTACTAACTCTTTCCTATTTCTGTTGGTTTTCGGCCCTTCCCTTTTTCGCTGATCTCCCCTCTCTCTCTCTTTTTTTCTTCTTTGTTTTCACGTTGGCCAGCTTCACCACTTTCCTCTTATTTATATCCACATGTTAGGTGATGACTCACCCTTTATTAATAACCCTAATGATGACTCACCTCTCCCCCTTACATCTAGACATACATATGGCCCTTCCTCATCTTTTAGCCATATTTGCAAATCCTCCTAATTAAAACAAATCTCCGTAAATCCTACTAATTAAAACAAATCTTCCTAATTCATTATTACTTGATTTATTTAACTAAATCTATACATTTCAATCTTTTCACATTTATTAGTGATTAACTTAATTCCAAATAATTCTCTTCATTATACATTTGATAACCACAATGCAAATTAATTTACATAACACTATAGCTTAGTTATTTTATTATTTTGCCTTCATCTTACATTGACCCTAGTTAATTGTATAATAAATTAAATTATACTTTATCGCATACCATCATAAAATTAATTATTTTATTTTACTATCACTCCCACTAGTCTTAATATTATTATCATGGTTGGTTGTGGTATTAATTAAATATTTAGGGTATCATACTGGCTAACCAGTGGACACGATGCCTTGAACTGTTTAGTTGTTTGTGTAAGCCAAGACAATAGACTACACATAGTGTATCTGCAGACACAGTTTGGTTCTTACGGTTGTGTTCATTTTGGCCTGAACAACGCCTGGTAATTCATGAGCGCTCTAGAGAATTTAACTTTCTCAATTCTCATAGAACTGGCCCAGTTCACACTCATATAGGTGATTTCTTATTAACAGTATCCTGCTATACCCCACTTAGATGTCCAAGCTATAAGAATCATTAAAAGCAAAGCGTAGCCTACTAACGCTGCAGGTATCACTCTTCTTATCATAGAAATGGGTAGGAGTAAACCTCCTTAGTGATACGTGAAGTCGTCCATAATTCGGTTGTCCCTTTGAACCTAGATTTTTGGATCTCTAGTCAACTAGGTTGGGTTGCCATTATGGTGACTTTTAAATAATAGGCTTTAATCTCAGTTTTCTCGATAAATAGTACACTTGCTCTCTGGCTAGCCCTTTAGTCAATGGATCTGCAATATTCTTCTTTGACTTTACATATTCTATGGAAATTATTCCATGTGAGAGCAAATGCTTAACGGTATTATATCTTCGACAAATGTGTCGAGACTTACCGTTATACATATGATTTTCTACCTGTTCTATTGCGGCTTCACTATCATAGTTAATGCATATAGCTGGCATAGGTTTAGGCTACATTGGAATGTCTTCTAAGAAATTACGAAGCCATTCTGCTTCTTCTCCTGTTTTATCTAATGCGATAAACTCAGATTCCATTATTAACTTTGCTATGCATGTTTGCTTGGAGGATTTCCAAGAGACTGCAGCACCTCCCAGGATAAATACGTATCCACAGTAGATTTTGAGTCTTTAGTATCCGATATCTAATTTGCATCACTGTACCCCTCGAGTACTGCTGGATATTTGGTATAATGAAGGCCATAATTCTGGATATGTCTTAGGTATCTAAGTACCCTAATTATCGTTTTCCAATGATCGGACCCTGGATTACTTGTGTACCTACTCAATTTGCTTACAGCATAGGCTATATCTGGCCTAGTGCAATTCATTAAGTACATCAAGCTTCCGATTATCCGAGAGTACTCTAATTGTGATATGCTTGCACCTATATTTTTTGACAAATGAAGACTAATGTCAACAGATGCTTTAGCAAGACGGTTGTCATGCTTTCCAAATTTCTTCAAAATCTTCTCAACATAGTGAAACTGAGATAAAGTATATCCTTCAGATGTTCTAGTAATTTTTATTCCTATAATTATATCTGCTACTCCCAGATCTTTCATGTCAAACTTTTTTTTCAACATTTTCTTTGTAGATTTAATCATGTCATTATTGCTTCCAATAATGAGCATGTCATCCACATAAAAACAAACTATGACATAACCTTTGTCTGTGCTTTTAACATAGACACATTTGTCACATTCATTTATCTTAAAACCAACCGAAAGCATAGCATGATCAAATTTTTCATGCCATTGTTTCGGAGCTTGTTTTAATCCATAAAGGGATTTGACAAGTTTACAAACCTTTTTCTCTTGGCCGGAAACTTGAAACCCTTCTGGTTGTTTCATGTAGATTTCCTCATCTAACTCGCCATTCAAAAAAGCTGTTTTAACATCCATTTAATGTATTTTCACATTATACAAAGCTGCAATCGCAATCAACATACGAATGGATGTTATTCTTGTCACTGGTGAATAGGTGTCAAAATAATCAAGGCCTTTCTTCTGCCTGTATCTCTTAACAACAAGCCTAACCTTGTATTTATCTATTGAACCATCTGCTTTCATTTTTCTCTTGAATATCCACTTATATCCAAGAGGTTTACATCCTGGTGGAAGATCCACCAGTTCCCAAGTATGATTTTGCAGTATTGATTCAATTTCACTATTCACAACCTCTTTCCACAATGGAGCTTCAAGACTTGATATTGCTTCCTTGAATTTTTTAGGCTCATTTTCTAACAGGTATGTCAGAAAATCTGGACTAAATGATTTAAAGATTCTAGCCCTCTTGCTATGTCTAGGTTCATCTGATTCATTATCATTATGGTCTTCATTACTACCCATAGCAATATCAAAAGTTCTTTTATTTGAACTTTTCTCTTCAATTTCCTTGTTAGGAAAAATGTGTTCAAAAAATGATGCATTTCTTGACTCACTAATAGTGTTTACATGCATATCCGAATTTTCAGATCTATGAACTAAAAATCTATATGCACTACTATTATTGACATATCCAATGAACACACAATCAACAGTCTTTGGTCCTATTTTAGTTGTTTTGGAACTAAGGACTGCCACTTTGGCCAAACACCCCCACACTTTGAGGTAATTATAGACAGGTCGTCGACCTTTTCATAATTCATAAGGTGTTTAATTGAATTTCTTGTGGGGTACCCTGTTAAAGATAAAGTTAGCAGACAAAATCGTCTCCCCCCACAAGTTCTGAGGTAACCCTGAACTAATCAACATGGTATTCATTATCTCTTTAAGTGTTCGATTCTTTCTCTCAGCAATTCCATTTGACTGAGGAGAATATGATGTAGTGGTTTGGTGAATGATACCATGTTCAGAACAAAATTCTTCAAATGGTGCATCATACTCACCACTTCTGTCATTCCTCACTATCCTAATAGTTTTGCCAAGTTGATTTTCAACCTCAAGTTTATATTGCCTAAAAGCTTCTATGGCTTCATATTTACTTCTTAATAAGTAAACATAGCAATATCGAGTACAATCATCAATAAAAGTAATAAAATACTTCTTATCTCCTCTAGTTTGAACAAACTTTAAATCACAGATATATGTGTAAATTAAACTTAGAGGTTCAGTACTTCTTTTAACTTTATTAAATGATGCCTTAGTGATTTTTGCCTTAACACAAATCTCACATTTATTATTAGGATCCAATTCTAAGTTAGGTAAACATTCTAAAGCAACAAGTCTACGCAAAGAATTAAAATTAACATGTCCTAATCTACCATGTCATAAGAAAGAAGACTCAGAAATATAAACAGAAGATGTGTTCTTATTATTAAAAGCCAAATTAGGTACAACAGTATTTACATCAAGCTTAAAAAGCCCATCACTCATGTAACCTCGCCCCACATACATTCCACTCTTAGAGAGTACAACTTTGTCAGATTCAAAGACTAATTTAAATCCATTCTTGATCAACAATGACCCAGAAATCAAATTCTTGCGAATCTCTGGCACATGGAGTACATTGTTAAGAGTGAGTTCTTTTCCCGAGGTCATTTTTAGCACAATCTTTCCTTGTCCTTCTACAATTAAAATAGAGGAGTTTCCCATAAAAAGTTGTTCCCCATTTTCCACCACTTTGTAGGTTGTGAACATCTTCTTATCTGCACAGATATGGCGGGTTGCTCCAATATCCACCCATTATTCCTTGGGATTGCCCACCAAATTTGCTTCATAGACTACTGCAGCAAAATTGATGTCTGCCACTCCATCAGAAAGATAAAAATCCTCAACTATGTTGGTTTGTGCTAGCTTTTTGCTTAAACTCCCTCCGTCCTTGAAAACGTGACAATCGTTAGCACGATGTCTATCTTTTCCTTACACAAAACACTTGCCTTTGAACCTTTTGTTGAACCCGTTGTTAATCCCTTTGTTGATCTTACTAGTGGATCCTTGTTTGGGACCATTGCCATCATGGTTTTGCTTCTTGTTATTGAACTTTCACCCTTGTCCATGGTCCACAACATTTGCTTCAGCCTACATGACATGGTTTCCTAACTTCTTGTCGGAACCACGACTGTCTTCCTCAATTCGAAGCCGCACTATCAGTTCCTCCAATTTCATCTCCTTGCGCTTATGCTTTAGATAATTCTTGAATTCTTTCCAGGATTGTGACAATTTTTCAATGATTGCCGCAACCTGAAAAGATTCACTAAGAACCATCCCTTCTGCATGTATGTCATGAAGAATTAATTGGAGATCTTGAACCTGACTAATAACCGTCTTGGAATCCATTATTTTAAAATCCATAAAACGGCCGACAACAAATTTCTTTGTACCGGCGTCTTCTGTTTTATACTTATGATCTAGAGATTCCTACAGTTCTTTAGCAGTGATTTTAACACTATACACATTATACATTGTATTGTCCAACCCATTAAGGATATAGTTTCGACACAGAAAATCACCATGTTTTCATGTATCGACTGCGGCAACCACTTGCCGGTCAATTTCTCCCTCGTTCAGTTCCGATGCCTTTTCATGAGTGAAGCGAGCCAAATTCAATGTGGTAAGATAAAACATCATCTTTTGTTGCCATCTTTTAAAATCATTACCATTTAATTTTTCTGGCTTCTCCCCATGATTTACCGGTACTGCCGGAGTCATCACTGGCACAACAGGTGTGGGGGTTTGAGTAATAATAGTCTTAGTACTCTTAATTTCAGTTGTCATAATTCAAACGAAATAAAAATAATACACCAATCACAAATTTATACAAAAAAGAATTTACACACAAAATAAATAGAATAATATTTTGTAACAAAATTCCAATGATAAACAGTATGTTACTAGTATGTTATCAAAGCAATCATTAAATAGTATATTACTACTATTAATTTTTCGAAACAAAATATTTGTCTGTCTATTATAGAAATAAATAAAAATAAAAAATCTACTTTAAGATTGTTAGAACCCCACAAAGGTGTGTGTGTGTATAAATTAAATGTATAAATCAAATAAACAATAAAATAAAATAATTTAGAAAATAATTATATAAATTATTCCCCTTAAACACTTACAGAAAATAATGTCGAAGCTTGTGTTAGACACAATCTCTTTAAAGTAGATTTCGCTCTCGCTCCGGTGTTTCGAGTTTTACCGGCATCTACTTCCCAGGATGCAATGACTAACACTTAAATTTACAGCACTACAAATTTAAGCCTGGCGAACCAACTCTATTGTAACTCTCTCTCTCTCTCTTTCTTCCTAAAATATAAATGCAGAAAAGATGCAGAAAGACAGAAGAACAACAACAGGAGAAGGACAAAAAATTTTTATGGAAAAAATCTGATGCCAAAAATTGCTGGATGGTGGGCCTTAAATAGAAGAATTTGTGGCTTTTCCGAATAGGTATAAAACCTGTTCAGACAGATTGAATAAGAACCAGACAAATTTGAATCTGTCCAACAAAACGAATAGGTATGAACCTGTTTTGAATCTGTTCGGGTGGGCCTGAACCTGTTTGGGATCTGTTTGGGTAAAGGAAAAAATTTTGGACCAATTTATTTGATTTTTGAAACCAAAAATAAAATAAATAAATAAAGTTCAAATGTTTTTGGCCCAAAAAAATAAATATTGGGCCGGACAAGCCCAACCTCACACCACGCACCCGCGACCAAGCCAGTCGGCCCGACCGAACAAACAACGACGCGCATGTAGTTTTAATTTTGAGTCCAATGAGTCTAACCCACTTCACCCATAACCTCACATTTCCACAAACTTGGGTACCTCTTGAAGCCCATTCCAAGTATCTCAAGCTAAGGTATATAAACCCATTCAAAACCTCAAGTTTTTCCAATGTGAGACAAGCACATTTCACAAATGTGTAAGAAACCCACTAAAAAACTAGTTTTACGAACCCAAAAATGCACGTTGAATTATCATTCATTCGGGAATAGTTTTGAACAATCAAATACATAAATTTATTCACTACGCAATATTAAACATGAATCCAATAAAAAACCATTAAAAATAACGCTCAGATCCCACTTTAATTAATGCTCAAAATTAACAAAAAATAAAAAAATTTCAAAACCATTTTCCAACAAAATGTTCTTCGTCGTGTTGATTGAATAGTCCAATCATCACGACACAAATATCCATGTAGTGGTTGTACTCAACAAGCTGAAAAATTGCACTCGCCAACCGAAAATGCAAAAGAAGACCCATCAATTTTTACTCCTGTATGCATCATCAATTATACTCAATTCTTTACAAGGAGACAGATTTGACGTGGACATTCAATCCATCTCCAGGGATCTTAGTAGCATCTTAAAAATCTGAAAACCACGAAACATATGAAAAATATAAGTTAACGCAAGCTAAATCATTGCCTGATTTTTCAATGTTGAATGATTGAATCCTCTATATGCCCATCATGACAGAATGCTATATATATAGATTCAAGAACCTAGGCATAACAAATTGCCACCTTCCGGATTCCTCTTCCTTGCTACAGATCTTCAATATTTAATGTGTGATTTTTGCTCGAGTAACGTCCATGATTCTGAATAGCTTTGATGTACAAACTAGTGAGCCGGCATTTCAATGCATAGTTATTTTAGATCGAGCTTGAGCTTGAATTGGAGTCTTGGGAGATATCGAGCAATGATGTATGTTGATGGGTGGGCCATGAGATGTGCTCAGGGGAGCAAGGCATGGGTGCTGGATGGGCAATAAAAGTAGGAATATTTTCTCCGGGCATCAATACTGAAACTTCTCTGGCATTCGTAGATATCTGAGGATAAATGATAAATGGATTGATTAGACTTTGAAAGCATAGTCACAGAAGTGGGGTTGCAAATGACAACACGCGCGATAAGTATTTAAGTCTGTAATATTATGTTACAAATAAAGTGAAATTTTTTAACACTGATCACATTTATCATAACTAAATGCAGATAATCACTTCATAAGAAACATTGCCGTTGAGCAAGATTTCATTCCATTGATGGTATAAATCAGAACTCAACCAGCCTTTTGGGCTGTAAAAGAATGATATATAACAAGTGATATCAGATGGGCTAGACTAATGAAAATGTTGGAATTGTAAATTGCTTGTAGTCTTACAATCACAACATTGACCAACACACAAACACTAGGTTTCTTTGTTATATTAGCTGAAAATCAGATTTTCTGAATAACAATATCATACATTAATGCCATAGCATCCAACATAAATGGTTGGAAACTCTCCAATTGCCTACAGGAAGGACCAATACATTTCTTGGTTCATAGAACTCCACAGCTTATAGTGCTCTGTAGGCAAGTATTAATAAATAGGCTCTCCTATTTTAAAGCAAAAGATTTGAGGCATTGAACTTTCACTTTGCTAACCCAAGAGTTACATCAATTTGAAGTCATAGTCATCAAATCTGAATTCTGATTACCTACCATCCTACTGGTGCAGAAACAACCAACAATCAATGTGTTACTTTAACTCAACCACATTGTATCTCCCAATGATGAAAGATCCCCTTTTCGTTCTAAACTTTTGAGTAGGTAATAACATTATCTCAACAACAGATAAATATATTTTGACTTTTTCTTTCCTATAAATGGTTAGAATATAAATGGCAGATGCTGAGATAGACAAAGATTGTTAATGAGGATAATTACAACATAGAAGTAGAAGTAGTGCTAACTGCTCCAATACCTATGATTATTTCATAAACATCAGCAGTTTTTGCTCAGAAAAGATGTATAGCATTGTGCTTTGTCCGGACTGTTGCATTGAAGATTTCTTGCATGGGACTAAATTTTTTTTATTTTTTTATTTTTATTGAGGATCTAACATTGCTTAGACCAAAGACAGAATAACTTGCATAGAAAACCATGCACATTTGTGTTTCTTAGCTGCAAACTAACAAGAACTTCCAACCTGATCATAGTACTGCAATATCTCCTGAATTTCATCATCACATTTCAGCAATTATGTACAGCATTAGGGAATGTTTAGTGTCTACTAGCTGTAAACGGGTGGTCATTAGGAACAATATTTGAACCGGAACAATTATATGAAGTGACGTTCAAGGTATGATTATATAAAGCGACCTAGACCTATGACAGCTAGAGTCTTATGTAGGCTATTACTTTAGGCTAGCAATCAGAAAAATAAGATGATTTTGGAACATATAACGAAGTTATTTCACTTTAAACACTATATGTTCTTATATGGAGAAATTAGGCTGCATAATTTTTATTAGCTAACACGTTTCCATGCAGATTAAAACAATGGCAGAACATATTTAATTGCCAAAAAATAATCAGCCATAGCCCACTGCAAAGTGTGCTGCTTGATATGGTTGTTTTGGAAACGCTAGACCATTCCTTCAAAAATTGAGATTTTTAATTCTTGATAATATGGTTAACATTGAACCTTACTGGTAGGGCATCCCACATAAAGGAGGTCTAATTCAACTAAACAACAGGGTTTGAACACTTGTGGACCACCACTTCAGCTTCAAAGGAGGTGGATAAATGTTCCTATTGTGTAAATGATACAAAGGTCTAACTCATCCTTAAAATCTGGCTTGTAAAGGAAGGGTATCAAAGAGCTTATATTCACATGGCCAAGTATGGGCTTAACCAAGGCAAATTCATGGCGTGGTGCTAGCTCTGATACCAAATGATATAAACCTTTGAATAGACTTGAAACCAGCTTGCAAGGAGAGGATGCCCAGAAGCTGATATTCACATGGCCAAGTATGGGCGTAACCGATATGGGACAGCAGTAGTAAAGCAAGCAATCAAGTCTGGCTCAAAACTCGGCTGAATTTTTATTTATTTTTTTTAAAACTTACTTTTGGTTAAACTGGAACACTAAAAAATAAACTAACAGCCCCAGTTGGTCAACTTTAAGCAAGACATTAAAATCCAAAATATAAATCACAATTACTAGGGCCGTTTGTTTTCCTCCATCACAATCCGGAGTGGACGGTGAATGATGAACAGTGACCCATCCTCATGTTTGTTTTGGTTTTAGAGCTCCGGATTCGTAGTCCCCTCCGGACTATGAAAGGCCTTGGCGAAGGGATTAGAAGTCTAGGCTGGGACATTGTATTAAAAAATAGTCCATTTGGCTTAGGGTGTTACCAATCGTCCTCCAAGGACATCTGTCCGAACGTTTGGCCGGACAACCGGCCGGTCAACTAGCCAAGTGATTTTTTTTTTTTTTTTATACATGTTGGGCATTTTTTTTAACATTAATGATTAATGTTTTTATATTTTTTGTTAAGTAAAAAATATTGTTTTATTTGTTTTATTATTTTATATAAAAATAATTTAATAAACTCTACACTAACAACGATCATCAAAACAAACATAATTTTACTTAATCCCCTCACTAATAATTCCCTCCATTCTATTTTTGAAAACAAACGGCCCCTAGTATCCCTATCCCCCACCCCACCTCAGCAAAAGTAATGACACATAATAAACCATTAGCAATGCTAGATATCATGAAAAACCTTTTATGAAAATAATCATGAAAGCTTTGTGACCCTTGAATTACACTTAGAATAAAGCACCACACACTAATCAAGGTAATCCAAGAGTCATAAATCTTTCATGATCATTTTTATGAAAAAAAATTTCATGATCCCTAACTTTTCTCATAAACCATTGTGCATCATATAAAATTCTTCATCGAAATCTATAAAATATAAAGTAATGTAAGCATAGACGGTTTATATATATATATATATATCCAGCTATAACACAAGCAATGGCAACACAGCACCCAAATGTCAATAGAAATAATAATTCAATAAACAGCTATCTTGTTTAATGAAATCCAGTTGGATATATACATCTAAAGCTGGAAAGAAGACAATAAACTAAGACTTGCCCACAAAGAAAGGTTGACGCCCTGTCGGCCCTGTCTCCAACTCCGGTACGCAAATGTTTGGCATCATAAATATTAGTAGTAATGGGCCTAACGGACACCATGTACAGTGGTGGGGCTAAACAACACTAGAAATGCAAAGATTATGTATAATCATATAGTCCCTGGACTATCTAACTGGGACCATTCTTCAAAGTATCTTAATTAATAGACAGTGTCTCTATATTTGAGGAACACGCACATGCGTATACAATAAAGAAAACCTAAAGAGTTGTTTATGGATTGCTTTATTTTATCAGCCTTAAATTTTTTTATTGCTAAAGACAAAGTTAAGCTCCTAAATTGGTGCGGTGCACTTCCTGCAATTTTGTTGAATCGCATGTATACCACATTACCAATGCCACGTACTAACCAGTTTGATAGTGCTTTTGGTTTTCTTTTTTATTTTTGGTGCTTGGAAACAAAAATTATAAATAAATAAAAAAAACACTCATTATTTTCATTTTTGTGAAAAAATAACTTCGGAAAATTCAGAAATAAAAAATAAAAAAACAGATTTTTGGTGTTTCATAAAAAGTGAGTTATTTTCCAAAAAAAACAAGTGTTTTAAGTTTTCTGGGGGGAAAAAACAAAACAGAAAATAGAAAACAACAATACAACCAAACAGGCTCTAATTTCTTTTATATCAGTAAAAACAGTTTGTAATATGTCCTGGAACTTGAAAAGAAGTAAAATGATTTAGCCGTACCAAAAGTAGAATTAAATGTATAAAAATAAACCTAAGCAAATTTAAATTTGCTAATTTAATGGTAAATATATATCGAGAAATCAGAAAACATGGTGTACTTCATGGTAGAAATGTCTAGGGTTTGGCCATGGAATGGAGATTTTTTTTTTTTTTGGGAGAGTAAAAAAAAAATTGAAAAGAAAAGGAAAGAAAATACCATGGTGTGGAAAGAACATAATGAGGGGGAAAAAAACAGATGAAGGTGTGAACTGAGACAGTGAAGAAAACTTGGGGGGAAATAATAATTGTGAACAACCTAGCGTTCATAAACAAAATAAATACACACAGGAAACAAAAATGTTTTTCAGACCAATAATCATCGCTCTCTGCAAATATCAAAATTATCTTTCTTTTCCATTTTTCCTTCTGTTTTTCTGGGTAAAGTGAAATCAAAGTAATCATCCAAACAGACAAGCAATCACAGAATGAGAAAAAGGAACAAAAACAAAACACCCATTTGAGCTAAATTTGACCACAACCCATCTCCCAAAACTACAAGGACATTAATCACTTTTCACACCCAGTTGCAAAATTGGAATGTGAACCCATAATCACATACATAATATAAAATTATATGAATGTATGTAGGATTAAACAGACAAACAATCAAAGAATGAGAAAAAGGAACAAAAGATAACACCAATTTGAGTTAAATTGGCAACCCCTCTCCTAAAATCACAAGAACATTTAAACCCATTTGCAAATTTGGAATGTGAAACCTTAATGATACGCGCGCGCGCACACACACACACACACATATATATATATATATATATATCTCGATTACTCACTTTGGGAGATGGAAAATGAAGCTTGGCATTGAAGCCCATTTGGGACTCAAAATCGCCATTGTACCTCCGGCCGGAGGGCGAAGAAGCCGGCGAGTTGGGTCTGAGAAACCTCTCAAAAATGGCCATGACAAGGAACATGGAGATGAGAATGGCAGTGGCAACAAACCCAAATGAAATAGCATTGACTGAGTTATCAAAGTGCCTCCAATGATCATCTCTCTCTGAATATGGTGGAGCTCCAGTTGGTGGTAAGCCCCAATGATCTTCTTCCCCCATTTTCGACCTTTGAAGCTCTCAGCAGAACTTGAATAACAGCAAGAGATAGAGAAGATCCAGAAAGCGAAGAACATGAAAGACAGTTATGGTAGTTACTAGAGAGAGAGAGAGGTTTTGATTGTGAGAGATGGTTTTGAAGGCTTTTTACGCCATTATCAAAGCAACCCAGTACTTAAGACCTGGTAATGAGCCCCCTGGACTCCAAAAAGACGAACGATGAGAGAGAGAGAGAGAGAGAGGGGGGAGCATGTGGGCGTGCTTTACAGTGAGACAGGGTGACCGAAGGATGAAAAAAGAGAACTTTGGGATTTGGATAGGTAAACTTTTTTTTTTTTTTTCGACAATGCTACGTAATTTAAATTTTGTGATTTAAATGGTTAAAATGATGTCGTTTTAAGTATAAAATAATATAAAAATGGCTAAAACGATATCGTTTTGGCCATTTAAGTCACTTTTGAGCCACAAAATTTAAGTTACGAGACATTTTTTTTTTTTTTTGGAAATTCATTTTCTCTATCATCACGACCAATATTTTTTTATTTTTTATTTTTGAATGATAAGGACCTTCTTACGTAATTTTTATATAGGGATAGGTATATATTATATGATACCTTTTATTATTATAATTGTCTTTAATAGTGAGATTTGTTATATTTATATTAGGTATTTAAGAAATAATAAGGAATATATATGCTTTTATAATTAGTGACAGGTAATGTCACGTAATATTTTATGGGTGTGTTTGTTTTGGATAGACAGGATAAAAGGAAATTAGAATCTATCGGACTGTTAATTTTATGATATATTGTCCTTCAACTATTTTGTTGGACTAAATATGTATCTCATATTTGTTTAATCATAAAATTAGATGTCAGAAAATAATTATTTGGTTGGATAAGATATGATCCTATGTTTGTTTGACAAATTATAGAGAATGATAAATGTTCAAATGACTATTTTATTATTTTTAATTATTTACTAAGTAATAATAATATTAAATATATTTTGAATATTTTAATTATTTTTAACTAGATTAAATAAAATTTTATTTTATTTTATTTTATTTTTTACACAATTAAATAAATTTATTTTTTAAAAATTAAATAAATTAAATATCAATAGAACTATATGTTATTTTTTAATTAAAATTTTAAATAAATTTATTTAAAAAATAATAATAATTAAATAATGAAATTAAATAAAAACATCTATTAAAATTTAAATAATGAAATTAAATAAAATATAAACAAAATTTTAAAATAAAATATTTATAAAAAATTAAACAAATAAAACATCAGTAAAAATTAAATAAAATTATTTTATTTTTAAATTGAGACATTTAAATTTTATGAAATTTTCCTAAATATTAATTTGAGACTAATCGTCTGGATGGATTATTAACCTTGTTTGTCATTTTTCAAAAAAATTAAAAAGTCAAAAAGTCACTATCCTATTTAAGTCACATCATCTTATTTAAGTCACATCACCTCTCTACCACATCACTTCAAACCCAACCCATATTTTTAAAAAAATCAAAAAGTACACTTATTTAGAACATCCCAAACAACCCCGCAAAAATATTAAACTAAACAACGGACTATTAGTCTAATCCCACGGCACAATCCCTCAAACAAACACTACTTATGGTGTGTTTGATTTGACGGACTGGATAAGGGGGATTAAAATTTATCGAACTTGAATCTATCGAACTTGAATCTTGGGACTGTGAATCCTTCGAATTATTTGGTTGGATTAGATGTATATCCCGTGTTTGATTTCTCATGGGAGTAGATGTCTGGAAATGACTATTTTTAGGGGAATCTAATATTTGGTTGGACGGACTGGATAAGGATAAATGAGTAAAAAACTATTTTACCATTTTTAATTGTTTACTAAGTAATAGCAATATTAAATATATCTTTAATATGTTAATTATTTTTGACTAGATTAAATAAAAAATTATTTTATTTTATTTTTTACACAATTAAATAAATTTATTTTTTAAAAATTAAATAAATTAAATATCAATAAAAATATATGTTATTTTTTAATTAAATTTTAAATAAATTTATTTTAAGAAATAATAATAATTAATTAATGAAATTAAATGAAACATCTATTAAAATTTAAATAATGAAATTAAATAAAATATAAACAAAATTTCAAAATAAAACATCAATAAAATATCTATAAAAAATTATTTTAAAAAATTAAATAAATAAAACATCAATAAAAAGTTAAATAAAATTATTTTATTTTTAAATTGAGATATTTAAATTTTATTGAATTTTACTAAATATAATACATAATTAAATAGTAAAGGGTCAAAATGGTAATTTTACCACCTAATACCATGAGATTGTTATCTCATGAAAATTGTCCTCTCCTCGGACAGTGTAATCCCACATATGGGGATAAGAAATCCAGCCGGACTCCATGTTCGGTGGACTAAAAAAAAACAAATGCCGAATAAAGGGCTTCCAATAAATTACAATCTAAATAGTGTTTAGTCCTCCCCCTTACCCCTTCAATCAAACGCACCCCTAGTATACAAAAAATTCTCGACCTCTTTTGTCTAGTTTGTCAATTAAAAAGATAAATTACAAATATACTCCTTCAAATTTATTTAAAATACGATTTGTTCTTATAATTTTAAAATTACGTCTCACTCTTGAAATTTCTAATTTCATAATAAATAATACATTTATTAATAAATTACAAAGTCAATTAACAGTTTTTAATAATATCATAAATTTATTTCAATTAATAATTTAGTCAATTTTATCATTATATAAGAGAGTAATTAGAAATTTTATTTTTTCAGTTAATTTTGTTAAATAAAAATTCTAACAATGAATTTTTTGTAATTTTTAAAACTATAAGGGCCCATTAATATGTTAAACAAAACTCAATGGGTGTATTTGTAATTTACCCTTAATTAAAGCAAGGTCCCGTTTGAGAACATATTTTTTTAGTGGTTTTTTATTTTTTTGACTAAAATATAAGATATTTTGGATGACTTTTTTAATTTTTTATGAAAAAATTGTATAAAAGTAGTGCTAATGGAAAGCAATCATTGAAGCTTTAGTATTTGTTAATTTTTTTTGACTTTTTTTAATGATTTTTAAATTTTTAAGCTACTTTGTAGAGTTGCCAAACTAGGCTAGAATGTGGGATTTATTTGACTCTTTTACTTCTATTATTTAGGATCAAATTACATTGAACTCCATTGAGATTAGAGAAAATTTGGTAAGTTTTATAGTTTTAACATATTTAACTCACATAATGCTTAACTTTATTTTTATTAAGAGCAAACTTCACTTCATCTTATGTAGTTTGGGTCAGGTACAAGTTACTTCCTTGACATTCGAAAATCACCACATAACTCCCCTATGGTTTATGCACTAAAACGCACACTATCTTCTGTTAACAAAAGTTATAAATTGACAATTATACCCTCATCTTCATCTTGTTCTTCTCTCTCTTTATTTCAAGAGAAACCCAGTTCTATCGCTCTCTTCTTCTTCTTCTTCTTCTTCTTCTTCTCTCTCTCTCTATCTCTCTCTCTCCATTTTAAACTTTATATGTGTATATACATATACAATCTGAACTTTATATTTTTCTTGATCATGTATACATACATACACATATATATATATATATATATATATCAAACCCAGTTTACAATCTCATCTTCATATATTTTATAGTGTAAGGCATTGATCTACTTAGCAATCACAAATATACAGTAGTAAATATGATCTCAATGTTTGTGGTGACGACGTTGTGACAATCCATAGTTTGTTACACAGAAAACATTATCTGGAAAGCCCAAACAAAGGATTCATCCAAGTAATTATAATTTGCGAACAGATCCAAAAATTCCTTTTTTTTTAAGGAAGATATAGAGTTGGAAACGATCACTTAATTGAAATTCATTACAAAAACCGAACTAGATAGAGATCTCAAATCTGTCACATAAGCAAACCCTAGAGAGAGGGAGAGAGAGAGACCTGATTGAACTTGGTTTGGAGAATGGAGTTGACTTCGTCGAAGGCACGGCGGAGGTTAACGAACTCCTTGCGAGCCTCGTTAGAGACGAGAAGCTTAGCCATCCCATCCCAATCTATGCTCTTCCTTGTTTTAAAAGCTATATCTACTACTTTCTTCACCCTAGTTTCACTCATCCTTTCTCTCTCTTTCTCTCATCGACAATGATGCCTAACTCGAATCAATGATAGGATATACACTGAACAAAAGGGTTGGTTTGGTTTGGGAGGAACATTTTTAGCTGATTTTTGTTCTATGATTGTACTCCAATTCATAAACTCCATAGGAGAAGGGGGAGAGAGAGAGAGAGAGAGAGAGAGAGAGAGAGAGAGAAAAGACGTGAAGAAAAAGAAGGTTGAAAATAGAATGGCATCTTTTGTAAATTTGAAGAGGTAGAAAGGGTATTTTCGTCATAAAAACGAATTCACTCTCTGTAACGGCGCATGACTTTCACATTCTGTTATCTTAGACAGAAAAGCTAACAATGCGTTTTAGTCCATAAACCACAGGGGGGTTATGTGGTGATTTCTCAATGTCAGGGGAGTAAACCGCACCCGGCCCAAACTATAGGGGGTAAAGTGAAGTTTGCCCTAATTCATTAATATAATGGATAGTGAAATAATGTTACTATTTTTTTTACACTGAATGTATATATATATATATATATATATTTTTATCTTTATCCTTGTGTCTTTACACCATGTACATTAGTCGTGGTCTATTTAACCTTACTAAAAGGGATATCAATGTAATTATGTTAAATTTATAAAATTTATTATATTTTTTGAGTGATTCTACTTACACCACTAATCTAACTCCTTACACCCTCAAATTTTATTTTTTTTTATTTTATATTTTTTAATTTATACGATTCTTTTATTACTCTTATCTCTAACATTTCTCCTTCTCCTTCTCTTTACACCCAAAACCTTAAGAAAACCCTAACCTTAGTTCTCCACATCACTTCCACCAGCCCACTATCGGCGCTGCCACTACTCTACCACTCCACTACCCTTCCTCCTTCTCCTTCTCTTTCTCTCACTGCATATATATACATCTATAGCTTCTCTCTCTTACTGTACCTATTGCAAACTAGCAACAATCACCAATGGGTTACGAAAACAATCTGCAAGTCTTCTCTATCTCTCTCTTTAATTCTCTCTTATTTATAGAAAATTAGGATTATGGTTTCTTAAATTCGACCCATTTGTGTGTTTTTTTCCAGGTATGTTGACGAATATGGAGAGCCATTGATAGACTTCGATAAAGACGTTCAGTCTAATACGGAAGATATCGAATTCGTCGAAAAACTCTGGAATCAACTGTAATGCTCTGCTTCGAAGCACTATCTCCACAGCTGCCTGGAATACGTGCAAGTTCCCCATCCATAATAGTCCGATGGCTCTGTTCACCGGATTCACAATCCTTCTACACGCTTCAAACAAAAGAGACTGAAACAGAACTGTATATAGAGATCACAAAATCCTCATCATCAAAATCAAAACGATATACAAATACTTATATATATATATATATAGAGAGAGAGAGAGAAAGAGAAGAAGAAGAAGAAGAAGAAGAAAAAGAAGAAATTACCAGGTTATTGGATTCGAATGCGAAGTCGAAGAGGCTTGTCTATGAGATGAGACAGAGGAAGAAATCACTAGGGTTCAAGTTTTTTAGGTTTTGGGTGTAAAGAGAAGGAGAAAGAGTAAGGTTAGAGATCACGGTAATAAAGGAATTGTATAAATTATAAATAAAAAAATAAAATTTGATGGTGTAAGGAGTTAGATTGGTGGTGTAAGTAGAATCACTCTATTTTCTTCATATTTTAGGAGATGTCACTGTAAATTACATTAACATCCCTTGAAGTTTGCCTTTACTATTTTTCTCTAGATCTGGTTTTTCTTTCATATTCATTTTTATCCTGATTGCTACCACTCCTTCCGTCTCCATTATTGGTTTACCATTTAGAAAACTTTCAAATCTAGGTTAACATCTAATTGATAATGGAGATTTGACCTTGCTAAACATGTTTTTATACTCTAGACGATGACCTCAAATCTAGAATTCTTTATTTTGTAATGTAGATATAGGGATTACAGCATCACACCCATCAGTTATGATGATAGATGAGTCATGACTTTTTTTGTTAGTTTTTGTTTGGTTGGGATTGTTTTAGTGTTTATTTATTTATTTATTTATAGTGTTTTAGTGTTTTTATTTATGTGTTATAATAATGTTTTTGCGTAGAGTCTTTCTATTTCCATTGAGATTTTCTCTTCTTTATGTGAATGTTTGTTCTTCACGTTTCTTTCTCTTTTGGGATTCATATTGTATTTTGATATATTTTATTGGATGATTTATTATTGGATATACAATGTATTAAGTTTTGTAGTTTCTGATAAATAAATAAATAAAATTATTTAAAAAATAATTTTAAATTTTGTTAAAATTATATAAAAGATTTTATATGTAAAAATATTTATTCATTGTATAAAATATATGTGAGAGGGTAATTTGTGAACAAATTGGGCGAGAAAGGGCCTTATTTGTAAGTTGGGCCGCACAAATGGGCCAGGGTAAGGGTTGACGTAGCTCGGTCTTAGAGCTAACGAGTTGGACCTAGGTGAAGCTAAACCGAGCTAAGCATCGCGCATAGTAACGCCGAGCTAAGTTCGCCATTAGGCATAGTTGGATCAGTCTTAAGTAAGTAGCTTGGTTGGAGTATGCCAAACCGAGGTACAAGTAGTAAAGGGAAGATCCGAGCTAGGCAGAGCTCGGTCAAACCTGCCACTTAAGCATGGCAATACTAGCTCGGTCGTTTGGTCATACCACCAAGCTAGAACCATCTCACTTGGTTTAAGCAGTGAGGGGGGTGTGGAAGGATAAGCATTATCTTTCAGGAGTGTAATTCCTAGAAGAACTTTACATGGAGGAATAAGAGTCCTACTAGGATTGTACCATGCGGAACTTATAAAAGCTCACAATATAACCTATGTACAGGTAACACAACTTTGATTCCTGAATACACAAAACTTTTGTCTATTTGTCTATTTTGCTGACTTAGGCATCAGAGAGGTATCCGACACACACCCGCTGACTAGCTCACGTTTGTGCTTTCAAGGAGTAAAGCGACGATGTTTGGAGAAGCGCGGACTTGATCAACGGATTATCGAGAAGATAATTTCATGCTTTCGTACAATTGGCGTCGTCTGTGGAATTCAGAAAAGAACAAAACCTCTTGATCAAGTTTTCCTCTCTAATTGGAAGCAATGTGCACAATGACGATTTGCCGTAATCCGCTATTGACGGAAAAACCCCGGAGGGAGGTGGGGCCTTGAGCTTGCCTTATCCCTCCCATGGCGGATCTAGAACCCCGGCAGAACCCCGAAGGATGCAAGGGAGAAACAAGCTAACAGCCCCCGTCGCTCTCAAAGTCCTGAAAGACAGAGACGGATGATGGACCCTCAAGTTCTGGAGGATCGCGTGAAGGAGCAGGACGAGTTAATAAGGGAGATGGCGGCAGACATAGAGTCAATGAAGCGCCAGATAATAGGAAAAGGGGTGGCGACAGGAGAGGGACGCAAAGACAACACGCCCCCTCGCCACTCAGAAGATTGTGATAGGCGTACCACACCATCGCAAACAGAAAGTAGGAGCCTTAGAACAGGCGTCACTTAATCAAGGACTTCCAGGACTCATTACTCCAGGTCTAAGAGAACAAGAACTGAGAGGTCATATACTGAGAGAAGCACCTATCGACCCTCGCACATGCACCATACGTCATCTAGGCACACGGAGCTGCCTAGATCATCTGACTTGCGAACTGTGCTTGAAGAAATGGCAAGATGGAAGGAGGATACTAAGGCATGCGACCCGCACAGAGTTTCTACCCTTCAGCGGTTGGCCCCTCGGACGTATGGGAGCGTCGAGGTAGGAATGTCAATGCCGCACCTTGCTTATGAACCAACAGACAAAGCATTAGCAGGGCTACAGAGCTCGCCATTCATTCCAGTAATTGAAAACGCACCACTACCTTCAAGCTTCCACCAGCCCAAATTCACCACTTA
Source organism: Camellia lanceoleosa (assembly GCA_025200525.1). NCBI lineage: Eukaryota > Viridiplantae > Streptophyta > Magnoliopsida > Ericales > Theaceae > Camellia > Camellia lanceoleosa. Next base: position 129,818,387 of record CM045765.1, read on the forward strand.
TGAGGAGAAGACAGACCCCTACATGTACTTGAGTCACTTTCGCCAGGTTATGGCAGTATACCGGCGAAACAAGGCTTTAATGTGCATCCTGGTTCGAAAGGCTACGAAGAAAGCGACATCGCCTCACAGGCACAATTGGCGAGCGTTCATGACTAGGTTAAAAACGAACACCAAGACACCAGTGGAGATCGATCAGCTACTCTCCATTGACATGGGCGACAAGAAGACGTTGAGATCTTACAATAGTCGCTACTGGGAAACCTTCAACCAGATTAGAGATTGCCCTACAAACCTCGCCATTGTGCAATACAAACGGGGCTTGCCAGTCGGCAACAAATTAAGGAACTCAATTACTATGACACCGCTCCTCACGATAGAGGCCTTAATGGAGAGAGTGCACCAACATATTCGCGTGGAGGAGGATGGCGCCCGTGCTAAAGCGAAATCTGGCACAATAGCAATACCAGATAAAAAGACTTCAGCAAAAGTCAACACGGTAGAACAACCAAATAGGAATGGGCGAGGCAGGCGGGCTAACAGAGAGGACCCAGAAGAAAGGAAGTTAAGAGTTCGCACTACCATTACCACAGTGTTCAAAAAAACCAATCTACTGAATTCTTAGTGAGATACGTAACGAACCTTCCGTCCGATAGCCAGCTAAATTGAGAGAAGCACAAAAAGACTATGACAAGAGGTCCCGGTGCACCTTCCATGATGAAAAAAGGGCACCACACAGAAAATTGCACGCCATTGAGGCAACATTTGGAGGAGTTAGTGGCAGCTGGGCACCTAGACCAGTACATAGAAGGAGGGACGTAACCAGCCTCCCAGAACCACAACAACCCAAACGGGATGCCGGTCGACGCTCCACCTCAAGGCGTAATTAACGTAATACATGGGGTATTCAAACCTGAGCGGGTATGTGAGCTCAGGGGAATGATAAAAAAGGCTGAGCACTTGAGGGAAGTATTAAGTGCACAACCTGCCGTCAAAAATGGGAGAACAGAGGCCACAAATGTCATATCTTTTTCAGATAAAGATTTATCAAGGATATACTGCCCTCACAATAATGCATTGGTTGTCACTCTACATGTCAAGAATTTCGACATCAAGTGGATTCTGATTGACCAAGGAAGCTCATATGAGATAATGTATTACAAAACCTTCAAACAACTGAAATTGGAGGACAAAGATATGGCACCTACAACATCTCTCCTAATCGGATTCAACTCAATGCCAGAATGGCCAGTGGGCAAGATAATCCTCCCAATTAAGGCAGGAACCATGACGAAACAGGTGGAATTCTGGGTATTGAAAGTCCCTTCCACTTACAATATAATTTTGGGGAGGACATGGTTGCATGCCATGCGATCGGTAGCATCAACCTACCATCAAGTATTGCGGTTCCCCAACGAAGCTGAAATAATTGAAGAGGTCTTTGGAGACCAGATTATGTCAAAACAATACATTGTCACAGTAAATGGCAGCCGCGCTGCAAAATGGTTTGTACAGATGGTCGAAGAGCCAGAAAACAATGAACTATTTGCGAATGTCGGCAGCGGTGATCGAGCGATGGAAGACTTAGTGCAGTAAGAATAGATGAAAAAGACCCAGAAAAGTTCTTTTTGTTCGACTCGTCTTTGTCCAGCACTGAGAGAATAGAGGTCATGGAATTCTTAACCTCTAACATCGAAGTGTTTGCCTGAACACCGTATGACATGCCTGGCATTGATCCAAACTTCATTTGTTACCAACTGAACGTCCACCCAATTGCCAGACCAGTTATACAGCGCATTCGTAGATCAGCACTCCACCATGCTGAGATAGTGGCGAAAGAAGTGGAAAACTTACTGGAAACAGGAGCTATCAGAGAAGTGCACTACCCCAGGTGGATCTCCAATACCGTAGTAGTGCCAAAGAAGAACGAAAAATGACGTGTCTGCATGGAGTACAAAACAGTCAACAAGGCATATCCAAAGGACAGCTTTCCCCTACCACGAATAGACCAACTGGTAGACCTGACGGCAGGACACAATCGACTTAGCTTCCTCGATACGTGCAGAAGTTACCATCAGATCGCTATGTATGAACCAGACCAGGAGGTCACATCCTTTACAACACCAAGAGGATTGTATTGTTACAAGATCTTGCCCTTTGGCCTAAAGAATGTAGGGGCAACATTCCAGTGGATGGTCACCAAGATGTTTGAACCATTGTTAGGCAGAACAATGAAGGCTTACATCAACGACATGATGGTCAAAAGCAAGAATGAAATTGACCATCTCAGGGACCTAAATGAAATGTTCCAGATTCTGAAGAAGAACAAGTTGCGCCTAAATGCATCTAAATGTGCATTCGGCGTAGGATCAGGCAAATTCCTAGGCTTTCTGGTGACCAATCAAGGCATTGAAGCGGACCCTTCTCAGATTAAAGCAATCCAGGACCTAGAGAGGCCCAACACAGTCAAGGAGGTACAGCATCTCACTAGCCTAGCAGCCGCACTCAACCGGTTCATAAATCGATCATCAGACAGATGTCAACCATTCTTCCAAGCACTAAAGGCCAAGTTTGAATGGAATGAAGAATGCGACCGTGCCCTAGAAAGCCTGAAAGAGTACATGTCTTCTCCACCGTTGCTAGTAACCCCAATACCTGGAGAAGAGCTCTTTTTGTACTTAGCAGTTTCACAGCACGCAGTCAGCGCAGTGTTGGTCCGAGCATAAGGAATCCAACACCTGCCCATCTTTTATGTTAGCAAGACCTTGCTAGGCGCAGAAACTAGGTATCTACCATTGGAAAAACTGGCCTTAGCCTTGATGATGGCCTCAAGGAAGCTGTCGCATTACTTCCACGCTCACATCATAATCGTTCTAACTACTTTTCCCTTAAAAGCCTTGTTTGAGAGGGCGAACTTTTTTGGGCGAATCTTGAAATGGGTGGTGGAATTGGGACAGTTTGATATCAAGTTTCAACCCAGAACCGCAATAAAAGCCCAAGCTTTGGCAGACTTTGTGGCAGAGTTCACACTAGGAAGTCATCACATCTGCCTGGTTGACTTGACTGGTACGACAGGAATGGGGATGGAAAGTGCTGCAGGAAATGCGCAACCTCTAATTAAGGATACCCAGCCACATTGCAAACCACACAGGCTTGAAGATCAAGAGGAAGGAATAAACCATGCCATTCCCAATAAGGACTCATCGACAAGTGAAGACTTAGGGCAATCAGATAATAAAACGCAAACCCCAACAACAGTCAGGGACATAGAAAAAAACAACACTCATGACCCAAAGACATCATCCGACCCCTCCACTTGCTGGAAGCTATTCATTGGAGAGATGTGGAAGCTCTTCGTGGATGGAGCATCCAATAGGCATGGTGTAGGACTTGGCATAGTCCTCATCTCACCAGATAGCCTAATAGTAGAACAAGCAGTCAACCTAGGCTTCCCAGCATCAAACAATGAGGCGGAGAATGAAGCACTCTTAGCAGGCCTAAAATCAGCACTCTTCATACGGGCCACCGAGCTAATGGTTTACAGTGACTCCTAGCTGGTAGTAAGCCAGATTTCAGGCGACGACGAAACAAAAGATGAGAGGATGGCAAAGTATCAAGAGTTAGTCAGAAGGGAAATCATGAAATTTGAAGTGGTACGAATAGAGCAGATTAGTCGGGAAGAAAACGGCAGAGCAGACGAACTAGCAGGCTTTGCGTCAATGGCAGATACATTCATCCCACATCCATTACTGATCGACTTCCTACCAAGACCAAGCATTGAAGAAACTGAAATAACTGAGGTATGTTGCACCGAACTAGGCCCTTCTTGGATGGATCCTATTATAGTATTCTTAAAAGACGGCGTCTTACTTGAAGAGAAGAAAGAAGCCAACAAGATCAGAGCCAAGTCACAGCGATTTTGGCTCTTCCCATCAATGGCCTTGTACAAAAAATCTTTCACAGGACCTTACTTGAAACGTGTCAATCCCAGCAAGGTCGAGGCATTCTTGTTCAAGATACACAAAGGCGTATGCAGAAGCCACCAAAGGGGAAGATAATTGGCCTACAAAGCAATTTCGCAAGGATATTAGTGGCCTTATATGCAAGCAGATTCAGAAAAGTATGTCAAGAAGTACGAGAAGTGTCAAAAGTTCGCACACAAAATACATCAGCCAGCCAGAGAGCTTCTACCATTAACTAGCCCATGGCCCTTCGCAATGTGGGGCTTGGACATAGTGGGACCACTTCCAACGGCGCCCGGCAACATAAATTTTTTTCTTGCAGTAACAGACTACTTTACAAAATGGGTGGAAGTAGAAGCACTCGCCTCAATAAAAGAGAAAGATGTGAAGAAGTTCGTCTGGCAGAATATCATCACTCAGTTCGGCATACCCAAGGCTTTAATATCAGACAACGGCACTCAGTTCGATGGCAAAATTTTTAAAGGCTTTTGTGAGGAGTACAAGATAGAATTCTATAATTCTACACCGGCATACCTCCAAGCAAATGGCCAGGCAAAAGCATCAAACAAAGTCGTCTTAGATGGATTGAAGAAAAGACTGAAGAAAGCAAAAGGCAAGTAGGCTAAGGAGCTCCCTCATGTTTTATGGGCTTACCGTACCACACCTCGGCGATCTACTAGAGAAACACTTTTTTCCTTAGCCTATGGCATGGAAGCAGTAATCCCACTGGAAGCTGGCCTCCCCACTATTCAAAGTGAAAATTTTGATTCAAACTTAAATGGAGAAGCCATAGCATTGGAGCTCGACCTTGCAGAAGAAAGAAGAAAAAGAGCACTAGTTCACATCGCCTCATATCAACAAGAGTTATCCAGAAAATATAACAAGACAGTACATCCGAGACAATTCAAGATTGGAGACTGGGTACTGCGCAAAGTAATAGGAAACACCCTGGTACCCAGAGATGGCAAGTTAGGACCTAATTGGGAAGGACCTTACAAAGTGGTTGGATTAGCAGGAAAAATGGGCATACCACTTGGAAAATAGAGACAGCAAGGCCATTCCCAAGCCATGGAACACTATCAATCTCAAGCTATTTTATGTTTAGCCTTTCTTTAACATACTTGTAGTTTTTCTTTTTTTCAATAAAACAAGTAGTTTCCTTTTCAGCATAAATTGCTTTCTTCTGTAAAAATAGTTTTAGTGAGCTAGGGGCAATGATAGTAGAGTTGGTAGAAATAACCAACACTTGGCTCTAAATTGGTAGAAATAACTAACTTTGAGCTCTCTTCAGCCAAGATCAAGATCTGGGCTGAAGAAGTTTGGCAGGAATAACCAAACACTTTGGCTCTAAGTTGGCAGGAATAACCAACTTTGAGCTTTCCTCAGCCAAGATCAGGATCAAGGCTGAAGAAGGTTGGCAGAAATAACCAACACTCTGGCTCTAAGTTGGCAGGAATAACCAACTTTGAGCTCTCTTCAGCCAAGATCGGATCTAAATTTGAAGAAGGTTAGCGAGAATAACCAACACTCTAGCTCTAAATTGGCGGGAATAACCAACTTTGAGCTCTCTTGACCAAGATCGGGATCTAAATGAAGAAGTTTTGAGAATAACCAAACACTTTGGCTCTAAGATGGCAGGAATAACCAACTTTGAGTTTTCTTCAGCCAAGATCAGGATCAAGACAGAAGAAGGTTGGCAGGAATAACCAACACTCTGGCTCTAAGTTGGCAGAAATAACCAACTTTGAGTTCTCTTCAGCCAAGATTAGGATCTAGGCTGAAGAAAGTTGGCAGGAATAACCAACACTCTGGCTCTAAGTTTGCAGGAATAACCAACTTTGAGCTCTCTTCAGCCAAGATTAGGATCTAAGCTGAAGAAGTTTGGCAAGAATAACCAAACACTTATCTTTAAGTTGGCAGGAATAACCAACTTTGAGCTCTCTTCAGCCGAGATAAGTATCAAGGCTAAAGTGGTTGGCTAGAAAAACCAACACTTAGTACTCTTCAGCCGAGATAAGGATCTAGGCTGAAGAGTGGTTGGCTGGAATAACCAACTTCTAGTACTCTTCAGTCGAGATAAAAACCTAGGCTGAAGAGAATAGCAGGTATGACCAAATAGATTACAAGGTTAGGACCGAGATGGGTATCTCGGCCAGAAAATGTTACACTGAATACAAATTACAGTTGAAAAATAAAGTGCAAGTATTGAAACAGACCGAACAGAAAGAAAAAGATTTTCATTCAAAATCCAAATCAGAAGTACAAAAGGTGGGGCCTCAACCCGGTTACAAACTCTTTTGTTAAACAAGGAAAAGAAATGTAACGACCCGGAATCGTAAATCGGAATTATCAGTAATTCATTATGCTTTAGTATGATTTAATTGAGAAAAATCTGTTCGAATTAGATAAATATCTGTTGGAAGTACGACTTCGGGACTGAAATTGACAACCATAATGGGTTCAGAAAATGAAATTGAGCACACCTATGTGTTACCGGGAATTTTTAGAACCATTCGAAACAATAAAGTGAAGACTGAATTTTATCTGATTCGTTATGCCCCGTTTGGCATGTTTTTGGCTTAAGTGGATTAATTGGATATTATGATATATACATATTATAAAGATAAGGATGCTTTGACCCATTGACTCAAACCAAAGAAAGAAAATCTAAGAGAGAGAGAGGAGTTCGTGGGAGAGAGAGAGACCAAGAGAGGAAGAGGAAGAAAGGGGAAACTCAAGGTTAAACTTCTCCATCCAAGTGTTAAGGTAAGGTTTTCATGAAATTAGTTGTTGATCCTTGGCATTTAGCATGTGGAACTCAAGATTATGGCATAAGATCATGAAATTTATGTTTAGACTCATGGTTTCCATGCATATTTGGCATATTGAGGGAGAACCTCCATGAATGTTTAGATATGAAGCTTTAATGTGTATGTTCATGGGTATTCATCTTAGTTCATGGGCTTGATTTTGTGTATATGATGCATGTGAGTATTTTGTAAAGAAAAATGAGTTGAGGGAAAGTGATTTTCAAGGTTGCATGCCCGTAAAATGAGATTGGGAGGGTTGAATGTGGGTTGGAAGCTTGAATCTGCAACTTGAGACCCCAGTTTTTCTGATCCGCTCGGCGATTTCATCCATCGGCATCTCTGCCGTCCTGATCCGCTTCGAAAGGGTTTTGGCCTTTCGGCGGGGAGGCTATTTTTCAGAAATTTCAAGAGAAGTTTGGGCAGAGGTTTTACGTGATTTTAACATGTTAATTGCATCTTTTAGCATCTCATGAGTATGAATTAAAGTAAAGAAAGATTAGGATGAGCATGAAATGAATATGAAAGAATGTAAAAGAAGAAAGGAAATGATATGAATTATGTGAATTGATGATGAATGATAAGAAATGTATTATAATGTTAATTGCAGGTCACGAAGTGAAGACCGTGCCATCGGTTTCGGAAACCCTCTGTAAGTGACATTTCTGTAAAGATATGTTAATATGAAATTATGTTCTAAAAGTGCTATGATATGATACGTTTTGAAATGAGAATGTTTTCTGTGAACGAATGTTCTATTGCAAACCTAGTATGGCATCCATAGTCAGTTGAGTCATGGGGGCGAGAACATGCAGGCCCATGCGTCATGAGTCATGGGGGACGGCATGGAAGGACAAGCCCATGACCAGGTTACGAGATCTCGGTATGTGTTTAATCGGTGTCCGGGACCGGTTACTCTAGTCGTTAGTCGACACATGTTATGTTCTATGGAGTATGCCATTACGTATGTTCTATATGATGATGATTATGCTTCAGTTTACGGTTTTATAAGAAATGTTGGAGTTCGTTCACTAACCTCTTTACTGTTATGTTACTTGCTGAGCTTTAGCTCATTGTTTGTATTTATGTATTTATAGGTGAGCAATCTGGGAGCCGAGTCTAGGCGGAATCTCGGATCAAGCCGCCGTTTTGAAAGCCTACCGTTTTGAGTGCTCTGAGCCGGAGCTAGGCCTGGAAGGCCGTTTTGAGAGCTTTTCTTTTGTCTTGCATCTGTGGCATACATTTATGTTTTGTATATGATCATGTTGTGTAAAGATAGTGGGTAATTAACTCATTTTTGGCATGTAATGTATGTTCATGTAAATGCACAGCTCTTGGACTATTAGGTTTCTTTTTAAACTTCATGAACTTGGATTTATTTATGTTTTTGTCTGAGAAGGCGGAGGTAATTCTGGTCTTGGCGGTCACGTTCTTGACTTTTCGGGGCAAGTTTGGGGGCGTGACAAGAAAAATCAGGAGAAAAGGTTTTCCAAGTCGGCGTCCAAATCAACCCAGTCTTCATCCAAAGGTAGTTCGGTTGTGGCAAGCACACCTTGGTTAAGCTCGGTCGAAGGCACCACGATAGTCACAACAGGTGAAGGTGGGATGGAGACCACTGGAGTGGAAGAGGTAGATTGGCGACCGGGCTGGGTGTTGTCTTCAGGAGCAGGATCCTCGTCGTCGTCCCTTTCTTGAAGAAATTTTTACTGAATGGCAGTAGCATACTCCACCATATAGCTCGGTATGAAATGTGGAGGAGGGTTTTGGAAGACCTCGGTCTCTTGGCCATGACCGAGCTTGGCCACCGCCGCCTTCCATCCACATTTGAAGAATATATCTTTGGCAGCTTCGTATTGTTGGATGTAAGTGGCCTCCCCCTCCTTGTAACCCTAGTCCTCAACGTCTTCCACGCTCTTCTCCAACCGGGTGATCTCAGCATTCTTTTTTCTCTCGAGCTTGGCCAGCTCGCGCAGATATTTGTCTTTCAACTCGGCCGTAGCCTTTTGCTTATCTACTTCAGCCGAGCTGACAAGACCGGTCAGACGGGCCATCTTGGTATGTAGCTCGGCTATTTTCTTCTTGAACTCTTCTAGCTCGGCTAATTTAGCATTGGCCTCTGCCAAAGCCTGCCTTGTTGTCTTCTTGAGTTCTAACACGCTTGTAAGCAATGTGGTTTTTCTGCATGGCCTGCAAAAGGACAGAAAGAAACTTTTAGCAAAACCGAGCAAACAGATGTACAAAATAGAAAGACAAGCAAAGGGAGAACTTATCAGCACCATCGATTTTGTTGCCGAGCGAATGGCCTTCAGCTCGGTGAGGTGGTCGTGATGTTCCATGTCGACTGGCAGACATACGCTCTTAGCAAAGTTAAAAGCCAACAAATGGTCTTTCTCTGCGACCACCGAATCAGTGCTAGTAATGGCGCAGTTTTTGTAGGTGATCTTAGGTACCCACTCAGAGAAACTAGCTCGGTCAGAGCGCTCAGGTTGTGGGCTCGGTGGTGTGGTTTGGGAAAGCACGGTTTCAACCTCGTCAACAAGGCGTGGCTCGGTTGTGGAAGTCCGAAACACGCTTGCTTGCGAGATGATGTGCAAGCGGTTGGAAGGGCTACTACGGCCTCTTGTGTTTGGCCGACTTGTGGTACCTCGGCCTGATTTGTTTCGGTGATGAAGGCCCTTACTGCTCTCTTCTTGGCCATTTCTTGCTCTTCCGTTAATGGAATAAGGTTGATTTGTGGAAGGGTTGGATCGGGTTCTAGTGATGGCTCTAGAAGGAAATTTGTCACCCTGGTCTTTCTCATGCTACTGTATCTATATGTCGGCTCAAAGTTGAGTAGCTCGGCCCAACCTTGATTGGGATATCTTAGTGTGGCACGGAGTGCGTCAAGATTGGGGTAACTATATTGGGTCTTTAGATGGTTCAAGTCTGCATAAAGGAAAAAGACAACGGTTAGTACGGTTGAAAATAAGACCAACAAAGTAAAAAAAGCACAAAATTGAGCCGAGGTATTTATACCGGCGACTCCTTTATTCCAGTTAATCTGGTCTCCTGGTATTAGGACTTCGTGGTCTTCGAAGTTGCCCGAGACCCAAAAAAAATCATCATCATTTACATCTTTGTCCGGGGTGTTTTTTATTATCTTCTCTCAGCGTCTTCTTATTCTTAAATAGTATACCCAGCCATCTTCGTTCTGGCCAAGTAAATATTGGTGAAATAGCTTGGCTAAACCGAGGCTAAAATAGCCGTGGTTTAGCTCGACGATGCCATTTATTATTCTGTACGAATTTGTGGAAAGCTGGGTAGAGCAAAGTTTGGTTTGTCTGAGGAATTCACAAAGAAGAGGCTGTACAGGGAATCGGAGTCCGGTTTCTACAATAGAAAGAAGGGTGAAAGGAACGAAGCTCAGTTTTTCCCAGGGAGTGGTGTCTAGTTCGACTAAACTAAGATGAACATCATCAGGGATGTTGTAGTCCCTTCGGAACTCGGCCATAGCCCCTGGAGAGTTTACTAAAAACCTATATTTACCCATGTGGTCTTAAATTATGTATAATTTAGCTAGAGTACTGGCTTGGTGGTGAGATGACGCTGAGTATCTCGGTTGGGCGTGTAGAGGAGTGCTTGGCCAACCTAGTCAGAGTCTGCAAAGTGGAAATGAGAAGTGTTAAGCATAGATCGTTGGACCGTGCTAAATACAAAGGCAAAATGAGTGTAAGCCTAGCTTGGCTACGTGGGATATTATCCGTTCCTAGTCCGGTTAAAGTAAAAGATTCTAGCTCGACTAAATAAAACAAAATGTTCTTAGACCGGTTGAAACTAAGGTGTGGCGTGGAGTTTTAGTTCGGTTATTGGGGAAATAATCTAGTTTGGTTGGGTGCATACCTAAAGGGTTCCCTAGTTTGGTTGTACCTAAGCCTAGAGTTGCCCAAACAGGTTTTTAGCCTGGTCACACCACGATTCTAGATTCAAACTTCATGTTTTTTGAATCCAGAGGGTGTGTTCTTAGGCACGAACCTATGATTTTGGGGTTTGGTTTTGGTTACTAACTGTTCTTACCCATTTCATCAAAGCTACAAAGTATGTTTTGTAGAATATATGAGTATATGCATCTATACTATGCGCATTCGCAAAAATAAAACAAAGAGAAGAGATTCAGTTACTTACCACTTCGAAATGGAAGATTAGAGATTGGAATAGCAAGGGTGTTGGCCAAGAATGCAAAGCTCCACAGATGCAGTGAACAAGTGAGAAGAAACTCAGAGGGCCAACAGAGAGAAGATGAGCAGAAGTATTTTGATTTGAAAATGTAGGGTTTTTGTATAAAACGTGTGAAAAAGATGGGACTGTTCAAATTTTCCGGAGTACGAGGGCGGCGCAGGCAGTTGTACTTGACCAATGGGAGCTTGCCACGTGTCCACACGAATAGGAAACAATTCAGATGTACAGACTGAAAGGACATTATGAGCCAGACTAGTCAGCAGCCCAGTAGAAAATGACCTCGGTTGGCTTGACAACTTTAGCTCGGCTAGAGAAGAGGAATCACAAGTCATACGGCGCAGATGGAATTAAGGGGCAATTGAGAGGGTAATTTGTAAACAAATTGGGCCAAGCTAAGGAAGGGCCTTCTTTGTAAGTTGGGCCGCACAAATCGGCCGGGGTAAGGGTTAACGTAGCTCGGTCTTAGAGCTAACGAGTTGGACCCAGGGGAAGCTGAACCGAGCTAAGCATTATGCATAGTAGCGCCGAGCTAAGGTCGCCATTAGACATAGTTGGATCAGTCTTAAGTAAGTAGCTCGGTTGGAGTATGCCAAACCGAGGTACAAGTAGTGAAGGGAAGATCCGAGCTAGGCAGAGCTCGGTCAAACCTGCCACTTAAGCATGGCAATACAAGCTCGGTCGTTTGGTCATACCACCAAGCTAGAACCATCTCACTTGGTTTAAGCAGTGAGGGGAGTGTTGAAGGATAAGCATTATCTTTCAGGAGTGTGATTCCTAAGAGGACTTTACATGGAAGAATAAGAGTCCTACTAGGATTGTGCCATGCCGAACCTATAAAAGCTCACAACATAACCGATGTACAGGTAACACAACTTTGATTCCTGAATACACAGAGCTTTTGTCTATTTGTCTATTTTGCTGACTTAGGCATTGGAGAAGTATCTGGCACACATTCGTCGGCTAGCTCACGTTTGTGCTTTCAGGGAGTAAAGCGACGACGTTTGGAGGAGCGCGGACTTGATCAACAGAATTATACGAGAAGATAATTTCGTACTTGTACAATATGTAAAAGAGGTTTAAAAATAGAGTAATGACATAAACAATGTCTCACTAGATTTTCTTATTACTGGATATAAAGTAATTACTTGTACTTATTAATATGGACTTTATCACCTTCATATCTAGTTAAGAAATTTAATTAAAAAATCCAATTTTGTGTAACATTTTTCTGTTAAAAAAATCGAAATATACTTGTATTTTGTTTGTACACAATCGACATGTTCTTATTTCGCTATTCCTTTAATAAAATATTAAAAATTTTCAATATAAAAATCCGTAAAATTCGGCCAATAATTAATTTATATCATTATATATATATATATATAAAGAATTGGAAAGTACTTTGGCAGTTCAAATGTAACTCTCAGCGCATGGGTTTGTTTGGGGAGTCCGGATCGTCGGTCGCCTTTCCCTGCCGCCTTTCTTGCAGCGCTCCAAAATGACGTCGTTTTGGGCCAAATTTAAATTAAAAAAAAAAAACAGAACAGAATAAGACAGAAGAAGGAAAGAGAGGAGGAGAAATAGAGAAGGAGGATCGCAACCACCACACACCAAAATCTGCGAACTCCATTGAGATCGATGGAGTTCGAAGGGCCTCGTTGAGATCGGTTTTGAAGGACCTGGGTCGGAAACTAGTATCGGTTTTGGGTAAATCTGTGAACTCCATTGTTAAAGGGAAAAAAACTCCTCCTCTCCTCTTCTTCTTCTTCTTCCTCCTCCTCTTTGGGTAAATCTGCGAACTCCATTGTTAAAGGGAAAAAAAAGTTTCGATCCTCCTCTCCTCTTCTTCTTCTTCCTCCTCTATTCCTCCTCATCTCTTTCTCTGCCTTCACTCATTCACATCTGTGATTTCTTTTTTTCTTTTGTTTTTGTTAAAATCGTTTGTATATTTGTGTGTTTTAATTTATAAATAAATAAATATATATATATATATATATATCCTCTCTATGGTTTGCCTCTGTTTCCATCGCCAAATATGGGTTATGTTTTTGAAGCTATCAAGGAACTTCACAATATTGAAATCGATGATCGATTCACATAGCTCCCTAATGATTTATGCGTGTTTTCTCATTCATTGTTCATAGGTTTGGTTTCTTCATTTTGTTTTATTTTTAATCTTTTATTTTATTCTATTTTTCTGTGTTAAAAAAACTGTTGATTATTACATAGAGATTGTGAAACATCAAAATGTGAATGGGAAGATATTCAATTTAATTTTTTGGCCATGAATGAGAAGATTATTGATCTCTTCAAATTGGGTCTATAGGTTATTCTTCTTCATCCTCCTCTCTTTCCTTCTTCTCTTACGCTCTGTGTTTTTTTTTTAATTGAAATTTGGCTCCAAAAGCAGCGTCGTTTTGGGAAGGCCTGCAAGAAGGGCGACCGATGATCCGGACTCTTGTTTGGGATGTGGGTGGCTTTTGACTTTTTAATTATTTTAGTTTGAGATTAAAAGGTCTTATTTGGGATTTTTTTTTTTTTTTGTAAGAGAGAAAATGTAAGGTTCATTTGGTTTGTATTTGGAAAAAAATTTTGGGAAATTTTCTCTACAAATAAGTTTTCAAAAGTAATCAAACCAAACAAATTTTCCCAAAAAAAATTTTCAAAACTTGTAAACCAAACAAGTTTTCCAAACAAATCTCTCTCTCACACACATCAAATCAATCACTTTTTCCAAAACTCTCTCTCAAAATAATTTTCCAAAACATCTTTTGAAAAAAATCAAACCAAACAACTTTTCGTACTTTTTATCTCTAAAACACATCTCTCAAACACAAACCAAACATACCCGTAATGATTATGGGTTAGATGTGACATTTTGTCTTATTAAGTCAAAAAACCTATCTTGTTTTTTTTTTTTGGCTAAAATAATCAAAAAGTCGCAAAAAAGTTTATGCCAAACGAGCTCTTAAGCAAAGTCATCGTTTGGGAAGATAGGTTGGAGTGGATTGGGACTAAAATAATCACAACAAGATAAAATAGATTTTTTAGTTCTAGGCTAAAAAATGTCACATTCAAATTGTAATCATTTTATTTTTTCTTTTATAAAATCAAAAAAGTCAAAAAATCTATTCGAAATGAGACTTTTTAATCTCAAGTTAAAATAGTCAAAAAGTTAAAAAGTCAACGCACATCCCAAACGAATTGTTGGGCCTATCCTTGGCTTTATTTTATTTTTTTTTCTTTTAATTATGATTTTTCTTTATATGTCATGAATTTTAGTCGTGGTAATTGAACCCACCATAACTGTTTCAATGAAACAAAACAATTTTGATCAAATACTTTTTTCTTATATAAAAGAGTTTGTGAAATCATGACAAGAGAAAGTTGAATGTCTCTTATATGTCATGAATTTTAGTCGTGGTAATTGAACCCACCATAACTGTTTCAATGAAACAAAACAATTTTGATCAAATACTTTTTTCTTATACAAAAGAGTTTGTGAAATCATGACAAGAGAAAGTTGAATGTCCCTTATATTTTATTTCTATCGCTTTAATGGAAAAATAAAAAAAGAGCAAAGCAAAGCAAGAAAGAAAACAACCTTCTCCAATGAAAATTTAGCAATGATCATCTCTCATTTATTGAAGACATTTAACTTTACTTCTTCAAGAAGAGTTGATAATTAGTGGCATAAAAAAAGAAAGTTGATACTCTTTCCGTCTCAAAATATTAGGCTCCGTTTAGTAGAGCTTTATAATTATGATTTGAGAATATGAGTCGTATTTTGAGTTTGTGTGTTTTAGAATTATGATTTGAGTGTAGAAAATTTGTTTGGTTATGGTTTTTGAATAAAGTGTTGAATTGAGTGTGGAATTGAGTTTTGAATTGAGTGTAGAATTGAGTTTTGAAAGTTTGATTTGACATGTGAAGTAAGAAAATTTGTTTGGTTATGAGTTTTGAAAAGAGTTTTCAAAACTTAATTCAAATTGTTATAACTCATAGCAAAACACATTACTTTCACATTATTGAAAATTTTGATCAACACTCATAACCAAACTCTTTTTAAAATTCAATTAAAAAAATTTATTATTAACAAAAAATAACATTAATTAATTTTTTAACTGAAAATACTACAAAGGAAATAATTTTTTTTCAAAATAAATATTCAAAAAATTTAAATCATAAATATTTAAATAATTTAAATAATCTAAAAAATTTAATAAGTAAAAAATTAATTTAAATATTCAAAAAATTAAAATAATTTAAAATTTTAATATTTTAAATTTAAAAACAACTGTACACTCAAATCCTAACCAAACACATAAAACAAAACTCAATTAAAAAATTATTTTTAAAACTCATAACCAAACACATAACTCGAAATTCCATACTACTTTCACAACTCTACACTCAAATCGTAACCAAATACATAATAAAAAATTAAAATATTTAAAAATATTTTTATAAAATAGAGTTTGAATTTATTTTTATAAAATATTTTAAAATTTTAAAAATTAAAATTGTAATATTTAAAAATTAAAATATTTAAAAATATTCAAAAAATTAAAAAAATTAAAAAATTAAAATATTTAAAAATATTTTTATAAAATAGAGTTTGAATTTATTTTTATAAAATATTTTAAAATTTAAAAAATTAAAATTGTAATATTTAAAAATTAAAATATTTAAAAATATTCAAAAAATTAAAAAAATTAAAAAAATCGTAAATCTTAACAAAATTAAAATATTTAAAAATATTTTTATAAAATAGAGTTTGAATTTATTTTTATAAAATATTTTAAAATTTAAAAAATTAAAATTGTAATATTTAAAAATATTCAAAAAATTAAAAAAATTAAAAAATTAAAAAAATCGTAAATCTTAACAAAATTAAAATATTTTTAAAATATTGATTTGAATGGAGTTTTGAAAAGAGTTTTGAATTATGTGTTTGGTTATGAGTTTTGAAAAGTAATGATTATGTTTTGAAATGAGTTTTGAGAAATGCGTGTAGAATTGTGATTTGAAAACCCTAAACAAACACAACACTCAAAAGTGAGTGTTGAACTAGATTTTGAAAACTCTGCCAAACGGAGGCTTAGTCTTTTATTCTATTTTTTATTATCTTAAAATATTAATCTATTTTTAAAAATTAAATACGAAAATAATATAAATTTTTTATTTTACCGTTCTTTTAAATTAATAAATAATATAAAAAATACAATTATAATATGAATATTTTCAAAAAATGTACTATCAAAATAGTAATTTTAGAATATTAATTTTTTTAAAATGTAATAATTATACTACTAAAAAAAGTTAAATATTTTTAAAAAGACAATTATTTTAGAACAGAGGGAGTATGAGTTTCTTTCTTGGAGGTGGGATCTTTCATGTTTTAAAATCTCTCACAATAAATTTTCAATGACATCATATATGATAGATAAACCAAATTTGAACAGAATATCCCCAACTCCATTATTGAATTTGTCATTTTGTAAAATTCTTTTGATTTTACAACTTGCAATTGACAGAAAATAAGAGGCGATGTCACAATAAGGACTCATTTGATTACAGTTTATAATAAATAATTCATTATGACTTATATAATGATTAAAGCCTCGTTTGGGAACAGGTTAATTTAGTAATTTTTTGGCTAATTGGCTAAAAAGGTAAGTAAAAAAAATTTGTATGTTTGGGATGACTTTTTGGCTAATTACGAAAAGCTGTGCAAAAAGTAGAGAGAAAAGAGAATCTTTGACTTTTTGGTATGTGTTGCTGGCTTTTTGACTAAAAAGGTAACTTTTTGGCTAATTGGCTAATTTAGCCAGTCCCCAAACGGGGCCTAAGGTCCCGTTTGGAAATAGATTAATTTAATAATTTTTTGGTTATTTAGTTAAAATATAAGTTAAAAAAAATTAGTATGTTTGGAATGATTTTTTGACTTTTTATGAAAAGATGTGCAAAAAGTAAAGAGAAAAGAGAATCTTTGAACTTTTGGTATGAATTGTTGACTTTTTGACTAATTTAATAACTTTTTGACTTTTTAACTAAAAAAAACAGTTCTCAAACGAGACTTAGGCCTTGTTTGGGAAGACTAAATAAGTGCATTTTTTGTCTTTTTTGACTAAAAAAGTGAGGTTGAAAATATGGATGTTTGGGTTAACTTTTTGACTTTTTATGGAAAAATGTGTAATAAAAAATTGTAAAAATTGATTTTTAGAGGAAAATTTGAATTGGGAGTTGTGCAGCCGTAATTGTTAACTTTTGGTGAATAGTGTTAACTTTTTAACTTTTTGAATAACTTTTTGACTTTTTAAATTATTTGGGATATCTCAAACTTAGCCTTAAATCAAGTTATATTGCTTGATAATTTGTTGCTAAAAAAACACCCTTTAGAGCAATGAAATGCTCATCCACCGTAAAATATCAACATTGTTGCACTCTAAAAATAAAGGTATCCTTGGCAAATATATACATGTAAGGGTTGGTTTGAGATGTTTTAAAAAAATATTACTTTTTGATTTATTAACTTATATGAGTTGGGTTTGGGTTGGATTTGATATAATGTGTTAAAGAGATAATTTGATTTAAATAAGTTGATATAACTTAAATAGAATAATGACTTAAATAAAATAATAATTTTTTAATTTTTTAACTTTTTTTAAGTTATGCCAAACCAACCCTATCAGTAACAGAACGATGGTTGCATCTATTGAATTGGGATCCTCTAGAGTGATTTTTTCCTAAAGTTTACATGGGTTGTTTTGGGAAGTTGGTAAAAAGCTGGCTTTTGGCTTTTTACCAAGTTTTTTGGCTTTTTTAGAAGTGATTTGGGAAGTTGGTAAAAAGCTGACTTTTGTGATTTTTGATTTAATATTTTTTAAAAATGTCACATCACTCTAAAATGACCAAAATATCCTCACTTTTTGATTTTTAAATTAATTAATTAAAATATTTCAAGGGTAGTTTGGTGAAAAGCTATGTGGCGTTTTTGGTCTTCCCAAAGCAAATTCTTGGCGTTTTTGCATGGCTGTGGTTTTTGGTCCAATGCTCAAAACGTTGGCTTTTTATTAAGTTGCCAAAATGGCACATTGTGTGGTTGAGATTTATTGGCAAGTCACATCAATTTTTTTGATGTGACTTGACAATAAATCTCAACCACACAATGTAGCACTCTAGAAAACTTTAGAGATCCTTGCTCGCATCTATTGGTGTAATCTTTCAGTCTTTAGCACTCTTGCCTAGGCTACCAAGATAGGGATGGCAATTTGAAACCGGCCCGACGGGGACCCGATTCCCCGATCCCGATTTATACGGTTTTTCCCCGAAAAATCTCCCCGCGGGGACGGGGATGGTATTAAAAAATTATTTCCCGATTAATTTCGGGCCGGGGACGGTTATAAGTGTCAAATCCCCGCCCGACCCGCGGCTTATCCCCGACGTATTTTATATATATATATAATATAATATGCTTTATATAATATAATACTTGCCTTACTTATAATATAATAATATATTTTATCCTAAAACCTTATCTCACTCACTTTACTTCTCTCTCTCTCTCTTCACTGTCTCACCAACTCATCACAGACTGATTCACAGTCTCTCTCTCTCGTCTCTCACTCACTGATTCATCTCTCTCTTCTCACTGCGTCTCTCTTCTCAGCGCCTCCTCCGTCGGCGATGGCGTCCTCTGAGTTGCCTCCTCCGTCGCGCCTCACCGCCTCCTCCTCTGTCGCTTCCTCCTCCTCCAAGCCACCGCCGAACCGTCGCCTCTCTCCGTGAATAGATCTGAGCAGATCTGAACAGATCCTCCCTCCACTACTCAGATCTGAGAGCAGATCCTCCCTCCGCCACCGTATGTCTCTATTTTTTTTTTTTTTTATGATGTTGCCATTGATTATGTTGTTGACGAAAATGATGTTGTTGGTGTTGATGATTTATTATTGATGATGTTGTTGTTGATTCATTCCATATACAGATTATTATTTTTTTTTTTTTGGTTGAACAGATTTGTGTGTGTGTGTGTGTTGTGAACTAGGATGATGTTTGAATTTTTGGGTTGAACAGATTATTACTTTTCGCTAAATGTTTGGATTTTTGGATTTTTTTTGTTCGATGATGTCTCTCAGATTTGCAAACTTGTTCTTTGTTTGATTTTTTTTTGGGTTCGGAACTTTGGTCGAAACCCGATCCCGTTGGAGCTGTGGAGACTCGATAGGTTCCGTCGAGGGGAGGCAGGACGGGAGTTTCCACTCTCGGGGATCGGGGACGGGGAGGGTGATCCCCGGCCCCGCCCCGCCCCGTTGCCATTCCTATACCAAGATCTGTCACACCGCATTCTCAAAACTCAAGTTTTGTCATAGGAAATTGCCACTACTTATCTTAGGTCCCGTTTCATTATTATTATTATTATTATTAAATTGTTTTACAAAATAAATTATTTAAAAAAAATTATGTGTGAAAAATAATAGGGGAAATTATCACAAAAACAAAAACAAAACAAAGAAAGTGGGTGTTTGGGAAGTGAATTTTTTTATAGGTTTTTTTAATTGTAAGATATTATTGGAGAAAAGGCCTTGTTTGGTTCGTGTTTTTCAAAAAATTTTGAAAAAAATTCTCTACAAATAAATTTTCAAAAGTAATCAAACCAAATAAATTTTTCCAAAAAAATTTATCAAAACTTGTTTGGTTTACAAGTTTTCTAAGCAAATCTCTCTCTCATACACATCAAATCAATCACTTTTTTCAAAAACTCTCTCTCAAAATAATTTTTCAAAACATCTTTTTTAAAAAAACCAAACAAAACAAATTTTCGTACTTTTTATCTCAAAACATGTTTCTCAAATACAAACCAAACAAGCCTAGGAAAATAATTGAATTTTTTTGTGGTTGAATGTAATATTTGTGAGAGAAAAAATAAAATGATTACGAGGTTTGATGTGATATTTTGTTTGGATTAAGTTTTTTAGTTTTGTAACTAATTTGTCTTTTAGTGAAAAAAAATCAAAAAAAAAATCAAAAAATTTACTTCTCAAACACCGCCAAATAAGGTTTGAGCGTTGTAACAACTTAAATCTTGAATTTTTAATTTCGTCAATTTAAATTATAATATTTTGATTTGTTTTTAATATAAATCATTCCTTATTTTTGTTAAAATTGTCAAAAAAAAAAAAAAAAAAGAGAGTATATTTTAACTATAAAACTCAATATAGCTTATACAGAAAAATTGTATAAAATAATTTTTAAATAATTAATTTTTTTTTTTAAATAAAAAACAAATAAACTGACTTATAAGTCAGTATCAGAGAAGACCCAAACACACGTTGGAGATAAAGTTGAGGCCCATCAAATAATTAAATTCCAGGGTTACACTTTTTGAATAAATATGAGGCCATTTTTGCAATGGGCCCTTCCACCTCGCTAAACTTTGCTTTCAAAGTTTTCCAAATAGGGGGCCAGCTAACTCCTCCAAGCGTGGTCTATGTGATTTCATCAAATGCCTCTAGGTTATGTTTGGCGTGAAGGTTTGAGTTGGGTCAGGGTTATTTTAATTAAAAAAGATAATATAAATTTTTTAACTTAATATGACAAAATGTCATATTTAAATCATAATTATTTTATTTTTTCTCTCATAAAACTAAAAAAAGTCAAAAAATCTATCTCAAGTAAGATTTTTTAATTACAGATTAAAATAATCAAAAAATCAAAAAGTCAATTCAAATTCCAAACGAAGACTTAACCAAACATGATATTTTCAAAACCAAAAATGTTAGAAATTAAAAAAAAATTTACTAAATTTTTTATCAAATTTCTTACTTGAATCTTATAGATCTCATAACCATATAAAACATTCGGTAAAAAGTGCCGCTCAGTCTCAACCGGAGTACTTTTTAGAATTGAGGGCATTTTGGAAAAAAGATTCTAAAGGTATGGGCATTTAGCGTAGTGCTAGAGTGTGAACTGAAAATTTCGGGAGCTTCTATTTACACACACTTATTCCTCTCTTTACACATCTTTTTCAATAAATAATTGGTTCGGAAGTAGATTTTCGAAAATAAGCAATTGGTTCGGAAGTAGATTTCCGAAAATAAACAATTTGTTCAGAAGTAGATTTCCGAAAATAAGCAATTGGTTCGGAAGTAGACTTCCGAATGTGTTTATTTGATGTCTATAATAGTAATTTCACTTGAAAAAAAATTTATAATAAAAATAATTTTTATGAGGTGTGTGCAAAGAGGGGAAATTGGATGTGTAAATAGAAGCTCCCGAAAATTTCAGCAATAGGAGGGAACCAGATATGGGACAGATTTTAGAGAGAGACATCCTATCAGTATCAAAGTTTTCACATCTGCCACTGCCATAGAAATATGCAATTATCAATTTTTTATTATTTTTATTTACATATATTCATATTTATAAATTAAAAAAAAAAAAAAAAAATTGTATTTGGTATCACAGTGGCTAAAGAGGTGATTGGAGTGAAATCGGTTCACCCGAAAATGTCAGTATAGATGGGTGCAAAACATCATTTAATTCGTTAAAATTATATCGATTTATATAAATTTGTATCGTTCTATTCTATCAGTTAATTGAAGTTTAAATTTTAAAATTAATAATCTACTTTTGAAACTATTTTGCTCTATTATAATTAATATATATATATATATATTTTTTTTAACTTATAAAAAAATATTAAAATAAAAATAAGTATGAAAATATTTAATATGTGAAATTTATCATAAATTATTGGTTATAATATAAAAATTATTATGTAAAATAAGTTTGCGTTGTATATATAAAAAATATTATATAAATTAGTGTTATATATTATGTAAATACTTGATAATTGATTAAAATATTCTTTAATCCGTCCAAAATTGTTCAAATCACAATTTGCCAATCTGCTTAATCCGCCAATCAATTTATTATTTTATTTCCAAACCATCCGAATCACACCGCACACCATCCTACCACAGGGTCACCAAAGGGTAGTTGAAGATTGCTACAGGATTATTGGAGATTGGCTGGAAGGTCGACTCCGATGAGTGGTGGATAAGAAAAAACATTGAATTCTGTTTTCAAAACAAGATTATGTATTTCGTTCTCAAAAGTTTGAAAATTTTGCACTCAATTCCATTTTTATTAAACAAAATTAATATATAGAATAAGTTTTTGTTTTTTAATTTTCAAAAAAAAAAAAACAAAAACTGCTACTCTATTTGTTTGTGTTCAAATTGTTAAATATATATATATATATATATATTTAAATTGTCTCTTTAAATAAATCAAATTTAAAATACATTTTAAAGGTAGTTTAAGTTTATATGCATTATTAAGAAATTATGTTACTTAAGTTCAACTCGTTATTGGTTCAAATAAAACTTGTTTGAGATCCATTCAAAAAAACTATCAAATCTAAGCATAATTTAAATTCATTTAAATTTAAAATTAAAATTTAAAAATTTACGACTCATTTCATCTCTTGACAACTTATCTAATTACCTTCCTCTGATTTTCCGAACTTACACAAAATAAAAAGTATTATTTTGGTACTACTTTTTAAATGGCAAATTTTTTGGTGCTATTATTATTATTATTTAAAAAAATGATATATACTTCTATTTTTTAAACCTGTTTTTTAAATTTAATGATATATAAATAAAATGATTGATTAATAATTAAAAAAGACATGAAAAAGAATTATTTTAAATATTCTAATAGACTATCGTATAATTAAATTTAAAAAATGAATCAAATTTTTTGAACTAAATAATATCACCTTTTTTTTCTCCTTTTTTTTCTTTGGGCAAATTACCAACACCCTTCTCGATATTTGATTAAAATACAGATTCTCTTTTGAGATTTGAGAAATTACATCCCATTCTTTAAAATTTATATTTACATAATAAATTGCCTCTTAAGATTTATATTTATATAACAAATTACCTCTTAATTTGTTACGCAAATATACCCTTTAAAAAATAATCTATAATTTTTTAAGTCTCAGAAAGAATACGTATTTTATTGCCTTTTTTCTCTTGTATTTGTTGCACAAATCTAACAACCAAACATATTTATTAATTTAGGGAGAGAGAAAGGGAACAGAAACCATACATAAATGAAGCCTTCCTTTGATGAAACCATCACATGCTTTGATGTCGGTTTGTGTGCCCATTGTCCCCCAAAACAAGAGCTCTCTCTCTCACGAATCCCACCCCACTTGCCCTCCTCTGTTCTCCCTTTATACATGTCATGTTTATATGGTAGGTACCTTCTACTACATGGCAATGTACATTGCAACCGTAGGGACCCTGACAATTTTAGGTAGTGTTTGGTCGTTAAAAGAGAATAGGTTAAAATAATTATTCTCTCAAAATATTTGATTTTTATTTTTAATTATTAAAACATAAAATAAAAATATATTATAAATGAAATTATTATTTATCATTATAAGTGAATGACCATTTCATATGAATAAGGAGAGATGATGCTAATACAGCACCGTGTTATAGAGTTTATTAAGTAATATTACAGCATCGTGTTATAATGTTTCGGTTGAGATTTTGTCTTGATTCTATTTTTATATTTTGAGTAGTTCATATTATAGAGTTCGTTATGTAAAAATTGAGATTAATCAGACATGCGTAACTTCATGATCGGATCTTAATTACTTTTATAAAAATTTATCAAAACTATGTGATCGTTTATTTTTTTTTATAAACACAAATATGGTCTTGTTATTGGTTACAAGTGTCTAATTAATTTATTTTTTTATGGATGATCTACTTGGTAAATCCTATAATATGAACGGTTTAGATTATCGAAATAGATTCGGAAAACACCCATACAGGTTCACAACACCCTCTCCAGATTAATTCCATAAGAGAGTTTAAGGAATAATAATTTCATTCAATTCATTATCATTTCAGTAAACCAAATAGAACATTAGTTATAAATATATTTTTATAATTAGTTTTGTGTCCCTAAACTTATAATGATCATATACTTTTTTGTTATATTCCTCAAGTTTAAAAAAGTTCAATACTATGATAAACTACTAAATAATTTTTCCTTTATACATTTTTAATAATGTTAATGCAATCATATTTTACCTTAGTTTGTTATCTTAATTTTTATAATATTAATCACATCATTCAAAAACATATTTACAGATTCATGTTAAACTCAAATTTTAACATGTTAGAGCATCTCTAATGGTTAACCCTTTTTTTCATCAAATCTGAGTTAAAAAAAGACCACTTTCTCAATCTGATATAAATTTGTTCCAATGGTTGTCATCAAAGGCAAGGATCGATCGGCGATTGGACCCATTTAGTCGGATTGAGGCAAATATATATATATTTTTTTACTTGTTTGAACTTAAATATTTGAACTGTTTGAACATTTTACTGGTCGACTTGCCGAACGTCCAGCAGGTTAACCGTGGCCCCACTTGCAACGTTACAACACAGTGAATTGGTGAAGGCTCACGCAGATTCTTAATTTGATGAAAAATTTGCTCCGTTCTCAGTTTGATATCGGTTCGGTGAAACCATTGGAGCAAAAAAAGTGACTTTTTTCATCAAATTCAAATTTAATACTGAATTTAATTCACCGTTGGAGATGGTCTTACGATATCAAATTATCATAATTTCACAATTATATTTCATAAAATATTTTTATTTTTATTTTCTTTTGTTAAGTTTTTATAATGCTACTGAGAGGGCAATTTATATCAAAATTGGGCCGAGCTAGGTAATGGGCCGTTATGGGCCGATGTGCGAAATACTGAATGAAATGGCCAGAAAGTTACTCCGATCTTACAAAGGCCGGAAGTTACTCCGGTCCTACAGAAGCATGAAGTTACTCCGGTCCTAAAATGCTACGGTTAGTTCGGTCGCCATACTAAAACTTATACCGGTCATAGCGCAGTGTACATAGTCTAAACCTTACTAAAAGTTAGATCGGTTTGGGCTTACTATGGTTTATGGAGGAGGAACTAAGGGCAGTGAAACCGAACTAAGGATAGTTCGGTCTATTCTGCGACTAAGCATAGCCATGCCTAGTTCGGCTGCATAAGAGTCCAACCATTATAAAACCATCTCACTTGGTTTAAGCAGTGAGGGGGGTGGTGAAAGATAAGCATTATCTTTCAAGAGTATGAATCCTAAGAGGACTCTGCATGGAGGAATAAGAGTCCTACTTGGATTGTGCCACACGGAACCTGTAAAAGTTCACAAACATCACTTATGGAGAGGTAACGCAACTTTGATTCTCGAATACACAGAGCTTTTATCTATTTGTCTAGTTTACTGACTTAGGCATCGAAGAGGTTTCCGGCACACACCCACCGGCCAGCTCACGTTTGTGTTTTCAGAGAGTAAAGCGACAATGTATGGAGGAGCGCAGACTTGATCAATAGGATTATACGATAAGGTTTATTTCTTTCCCGTACAATTGACGCCGTCTGTGGGAATTCAGACAAGAACAAAACCTTTTTATCAAGCTTTTCTTCTTTAGAATCAATGGCACACAACGAAGATTTGCCGCAATCCGCCATTGACGGTCAAACACCAGAGGGGGGGTGCAAGGCGCGAAGGTCTACCTCTTATCCCTCCTATGGCAGATTTAGAGCCACAGCGACAGAATCCCAGGAGGGATGCAAGGGGAAGAAGGCGGACTAACAGCCCTCATCACTCACTTTCACAAAGTCCTAAAAGACAAAGGCGGAGGATTGATCCTCAAGCTTTGGAAGATCGCGTCAAGGAACAGGACGAATTGATACGACGGATGGCGGCAGACATAAAATCTCTAAAGTGCCAAATGAAGGGAAAATGAGTGGTGACAGGAGAGGGGCGCACAAGCAAGACGCCCCCTCGCCACTCGGAAAGTCGTGGTAGGAATACCACATCCTCACAGGCAGAGAGTAGAAGCCTCAGGACAGGCGATACTCAATCCATGTCTTCTAAAACTCATCACTCCAGGTCTGAGAGGACGAGATCTGAAAGGTCATTCACTGAAGGAAGCACCTATTGGCCCTCGCATACGCACCAAACGAGATCCAAGCAAACGGAGTTGCCCAGATCATCCGATTTACGGACCGTGCTCGAAGAGAAAGTACGATGGAAGGAGGACGCCAGGGCACGCAATCCACACAGAGTTTCTGCCTTACAACGGTTGGCTCCTCGGACACATGGAAGCGTCGAGGTTGGAATGCCAATACCGCGCCCTACTTACGAACTGACGGACAAGGCATTAGCGAGGCTGCAAACCTCGCCGTTCGTTCCGGCGATTGAAAATGCGCCCCTGCCATCAAGCTTCCTTCAACCCAAATTCACTACATATGAGGGAAAGACGGACCCCTACTCACACTTGAGCCACTTTCGCCAGGTCATAGCTGTATACCGGCGAAACGAGGCTTTGATGTGCATTATCTTCCCATCTAGCCTTGGCGATCTAGGCTTGACTTGGTTCGAAAAACTTCCCGAAGGCAGCATAGCCTCCTGGGTGCAATTAGCAGAGGCGTTCGTAACAAGGTTCAGAACAAACACCAAAACCCCGGTGGAGATTGACCAGCTACTCTCCATCGATATGGGTGACAAAGAGACCCTAAAATCCTACAATGGTCGCTACTAGGAGACCTTCAACCAGATTGGGGATTGCCCCACCAATCTCACCATTGCACAATACAAAAGAGGCCTTCTAGTCGGGAACAGACTAAGGGACTCAGTCACCATGACACCGCCCCTCACCATGGAAGCCTTGATGGAAAGAGTGCATCAGCACATCAGGGTGGAGGAGAATGGCGTGCGTGCCAAAACAAAATCTGGTACGACCGCAGTACCAAAGAAAAAGGCCTCAGCAAAAGTCAACGCGATAGACCGTCCAAACAAAAACGGACGAGGCAGGTGAGACAACGGAGAGGACCAGGATAAAAGATGGTTGAGAGTCCGTACTGTCATAACCACGGTATTCAAGAAACCGATCTACCGGATTCTAAGCAAAATACGCGATGAGCCTTTCGTCAGATGGCCAGCTAAGCTAGGAGAAGCTCAGAAAAACTACGACGAAAGATCACGATGCACCTTCCACAAAAAAAAGGGGCACTGCACTGAAAATTGCACGCCATTGAGGCAGCACCTGGGGGAGTTGGTGGTAGCAGGTCACCTGGATAAACACATTGAAGGAGGGACGCAACTAGCCCCCTAGGACCACAATAACCCCAACGAGATGCCAATCGACGCCCCACCTCAAGGCATAATCAATGTGATACATGGAGTCTTCGAACCTGAGCATGTATGCGAGCTCAGAGGATCAATCAAAAAGGCTGAGCACTTAAGAGAGGTACTAAGTGCCTAACCTACCATCAAGAAAGGGAGAACAGAAGCCTCAAACGTCATATCTTTTTCAGACAGCGACTTGGCAAGGATATATTGCCCTCACAATGATGCCCTGGTTGTCACTCTCTGAGTCAAGGATTTTGACGTCAAGCAGATTTTGATAGACCAAGGCAGTTCATGTGAAATAATGTACTACGACACCTTTAAACAATTGAAGCTACAAGACAAAGATATGGCACCTGCCGTATCTCCCCTGATTGGATTCAACTCAATGCCGGAATGGCCAGTCGGCAAAATAATCCTTCCAGTTAGAATAGGAAGCATAACGAAGCAAGTGGAGTTATGGGTATTGAAAGTACCTTCCACTTACAACATTATCTTGGGCAGAACATGGCTGCATGCCATACGATCGGTGGCGTCATCCTACCACCAAGTAATGCGGTTCCCCAACGAAACCGGGGTAATTGAAGAGGTCTATGGAGATCAGATCATGTCCAAGCAATGCTTTGTCACGGTGAATGGCAACTGAGCTGCCAAAGGATATGTTCATTCGGTGGAAGAACCTGAGAGTAACGAACTGTTCGCAGATGTTGGCAAAGCGGCTAATCAAAAAGCGGTAGAAGACTTGGTAGAGGTAAGAGTAGATGAAAAGAACCCGGATAAGTTCTTTTTGCTCGGTTCATCATTGTCCAGCACTGAGAGATTAGAGGTCTTGGAATTCTTGACCTCTAACATCAAAGTGTTCGCCTGGACACCATACGACATGCCAGGCATTGATCCCAACTTCATCTGTCACCAATTCAATGTCCACCCATCCGCCAGACCAATCATTCAGCGCACATGCAGATTGGCACTCCACCACACCGAGATAGTGGCGGAAGAAGTAGGAAACCTGCTGGAGGCAGGGGCAATCAGAGAAGTGCACTACCCAAGATGGATCTCCAACACAGTCATAGTACCAAAAAAGAATGGCAAGTGGCGTGTCTACGTCGACTACAAAACAGTCAACAAGGCATGCCCAAAAGATAGCTTTCCTCTACCATGGATAGATCAACTGGTAGACCTAACGGCGGGGCACAACCGACTTAGCTTTCTGGATGCATATAGAGGCTACCATCAAATCGCCATGCATGAACCAGACCAGGAGGTCACGTCCTTTACAACTCCAAGAGGACTGTATTGTTACAAGGTCATGCCTTTTGGCCTAAAGAGCGCAGGGGCAACATTCCAACAGATGGTCACCAAGATGTTTGAGCCATTGTTAGGCAGAACAATAGAAGCTTACATCGACGACATGGTGGTCAAGAGCAAGGATAAGAATGATCATCTCAAGGACCTAGGTGAGATGTTTAAGGTCCTAAAGAAGCACAAGTTGTGCCTCAATGCGTCTAAGTGTGCGTTCAGAGTAGGATATTGCAAATTCCTAGGCTTCCTGGTGACCAATCGGGGTATTGAGGCAGAACCCTCTCAGATCAAGGCAATTTAGGATCTGGAGAGGCCAAATTCAGTCAAGAAAGTGCAGCATCTCACAGACATGGCAGTTGTGCTCAATCGGTTCATAAGCCGGTCGTCAGACAGATTGCGACCATTCTTTCATGCTTTAAAGGCCAAATTTGAGTGAGACAAAGAATACAACCGCGCTCTAGAAAACTTAAAAGAATACATGTCCTCTCCACCACTACTGGTAACCCCCAATACCTGGAGAAGAACTCTTCCTGTACCTGGCAGTCTCATAGAACGCAATTAGCGCAGTGTTGGTCCGTGCGGAAGAAATCTAATATCTACCAATCTTTTATGTCAGCAAGACATTACTGGGCGCCGAAACAAGGTACTTGCCACTAGAAAAACTGGCATTGACCTTGATGATGGCCTCAAGGAAGTTGTCGCACTACTTTCACGCCTACACCATAGTTGTCCTCACAGCCTTCCCATTAAAAGCTTTGTTTGAAAAGGCAAACTTTTCTAGGTGAATTCTAAAGTGGACAGTAGAGTTGAGACAATACGACATCAAGTTCCAACCCAGGACCGCGATAAAGGCTCAAGCTTTGGCAGATTTTGTCGTAGAATTCACACCAGGAAATCATCATATCTGTCCAGTCGACCTGATTGAAACAGTCGAACTAGGAATGGAAGTTAACGTCGGAATAGCGCAACCCCTGGTACAGGATACTCTGTCAGACCCCAAGGCAGACCAAGGTAAAGCAAGGAAGGAAGAAGCAAACCATGCTACACCAAGTGAAGACTCACCAACAAATAAAGACTTGGTACAATCAGAAAGCGAAGGGCAGACAGCAAGCATGGACTTTGAAGAAAACACCAGCAACATGGAAGATCCCAAGGCATCATCTGATCCCTCCACTTGCTGGAAGTTGTTCGTTGGAGAGATGTGGAAGCTCTTCGTAGATGGAGTATCCAACCAAAGATGGAGCAGGCTTGGTGCATCCCTCATCTCTCAGACGCCTAGTAGTGGAGCAAGCAGTCAACCTTGGCTTCCCAGCATCAAACAACGAAGCGGAGTATGAAGCGCTTCTTGCAGGCCTCAAATCAGTATTCTACATGAAGGCCACCGAGCTCATGGTTTACAGCGACTCACAACTAGTGGTAAACCAAATATCTGGCGACTACGAAGAAAAGGATGACAGGATGGCCAAATACTAAGAGTTGGTCAGAATAGATATCAAGAAATTTGAAGTGGTAAGGATAGAACAGATCAGCAGGGAAGAAAACAGCAGAGCAGACGAACTAGCAGGTTTTGCCTCAATGGCAGATACCTCCATCCCTCATCCATTGCTGATCGACTACCTACCTAGACCAAGCATTGAAGACCCCGAATCAGAAGAGGTATGTTGTGCGGAGTTAGGCCCTTCTTGGATGGATCCCATTATCCTGTTCTTAAAAGACGACATCTTACCAGAAGAGAAGAAAGAGGCCAACAGAATAAGAACGAAATCACAGCGATTTTGGCTCTCCCCATCTTTGGCATTGTACAAAAAATCGTTCTCAGAACCCTATCTAAAGTGTGTCCACCCTAGTAAAGTGAAAGCATTCTTATTCGAGATACACGAGAGCGTATGCAGAAGCCATCAAGGAGGAAGATCACTAGCATACAGAGCAATTTTGCAAGGATATT
This sequence comes from Camellia lanceoleosa, assembly GCA_025200525.1. NCBI lineage: Eukaryota > Viridiplantae > Streptophyta > Magnoliopsida > Ericales > Theaceae > Camellia > Camellia lanceoleosa. The sequence goes on from CM045765.1 coordinate 129,848,847, forward strand.
GGTGGCCATACATGCAAGCAGATTCAGAAAAGTATGTCAAAAAGTGCGAAAAGTGTCAAAAGTTCGCACACCAAATACACCAACCTGCCAGAGAACTTCTACCTCTAACTAGCCCATGGCCCTTCGCAATGTGGGGGTTAGTTATAGTAAGGCCACTTCCAACAGCACCAGGCAACAGAAAATTCTTTCTCGCAACAACCAACTACTTCACAAAGTGGGTGGAAGCAGAAGCCTTGGCATCAATCAAAGAGAAAGATGTGAAGAAATTTGTCTGGCAGAATATCATCACTCGGTTTAGCATACCAAAAGCCCTAATATCGGACAACGACATGCAGTTCGACCGCAGAATCTTTAGAGGCTTTTGTGAAAAGTACAAGATAGAATTCTACAATTCTATACCAGCATATCCCCAAGCAAATGGTCAGGCAGAAGCATCAAACAAGGTAGTCTTGGATGGATTGAAGAAAAGATTAGAGAAAACCAAAGGCAAGTGGGCAGAAGAGCTCCCTCATGTTTTATGGGCTTACCGCACCATACCTCGACGGTCAACAGGAGAAACTCCATTTTCCTTAGCCTATGGTATGGAGGCAGTAATCCCACTGGAAGTTGGCCTCCCCACAATTCGAAGCAAGAATTTTGATCCAGGCTTGAATGGCGAAGCCATAACATTAGAGTTCGACCTTGCAGAGGAAAGAAGAGACAGAGCACTAGTTCACATTACCTCATACCAACAAGAATTGTCCAGAAAGTATAACAAAACAGTACATCCAAGGCAATTCAAGATTGGAGGTTGGGTACTGCGCAAAGTAATGGAAAACACCTTGGTATCGGGAGATGGCAAGCTAGGGCCTAATTGGGAAGGACCTTACAAAGTGATTGGATTAGCAGGCAAAGGGGCATACCACTTAGAAGATGAGGATGGCAAGGCAATTCCCAGGCCATGGAATACTGCCAATCTCAAGCTATTTTATTTTATTTTTTTCTTTAAGTATGTGTAATTTTATCCTTTCTCAATAAAACAAGTAGTTTCTTTTCAGTATAGACGTTTTCTTCTGTAAAAGTTGGTTTTAGTGAGTTAGGTGAGTTAGGGGCATTAAAAACATTTTATTCTAGGTTGGCTGGAAAAACCAACTCAGAGGTTGGCTGGATTAAACCAACACCCTTCCTAAGCCCCGGATAAGGATCTAGACTGCAGGACGTTTGGTCGGAATAACCAAACATTTTATTCTAGGTTGGCAGAACCAACTTAGAGGTTGGCTGGATTAAACCAACACCATTCTTAAGCCCAGGATAAGGATCCAGGCTGCAGGACGTTTGGTCGGAATAACCAAACATTTATTCTAGGTTAGCAGAACTAACTTAGAGGTTGGCCGGATTAAACCAACACCCTTCCTAAGCCCAAGATAAGGATCCAGGCTACAGGACATTTGGTCGGAATAACCAAACATTTTATTCTAGGTTGGCTGGAAAAACCAACTTAGAGGTTGGCTAGATTAAACCAACACCCCTCCTAAGCCCAGGATAAGGATCCAGGCTGCAGGACGTTTGGTCGGAATAACCAAACATTTCATTCTAGGTTGGCTGGAAAAACCAACTTAGAGGTTGGATGGATTAAACCAACTCTTATTACTCTTCAGCCGAAGTAAGGATATGGGCTGAAGAGTGGTTGGCTAAAACCAACTCTTATTACTCTTCAGTCGAAGTAAGGGCATGGGCTGAAGAGTGGTTGGTATAGCACGCGCCCGTGGGGCTTCGATCTACAGTTCGGACTCGCTTTTTGTCACGGTTCTAAATCTGAACCAAAGAGTCCAACTCTGGCAAATCGTTTTGAGAAAAACTGATTTTTGAAAAGAAGTGCCAAACATGGACTTTGCGGTCTGAGTCGCCACCTAAATATTTTTTAATTGGGAAATTTAGGAAACCACGACTCGGTCAAGGCCAATACATGTCTCATCACCAAAGTGGTCTTGGCTCGAGCTTGGATACGATCGGGAAGGTCACTATGAGCACCCTTTCGCCGGTCAGAAGACCGGCCTCTACTAACCGTGATATCCGTTTTGAAAACTTTATGCGTTCTTATTCGGTTATTTAACCTAGAATTACTATGTGATCGCGACAACACAAAAGTATAGACTAGATCGCCTAACTTGAAATAAACATTGCATATCCGTTTTGTCTCAAAAACGTGTTGTTTTCTTTGCTACTGTAAGTAGGCTAAAATCGGATTTCAATGAGTCGTTCCAACTCGGGCAATCCAACCTTCACCCGAGCATACAAGCAGTTATATAACACATAAGCATTTAGCATGGCAATCCTATTGTCATGGCAACAATCACTGCGTGCGATATGCTAAAGCAAAAACACTTACATCGTACTCGCGCCAAAAGCGAAAACCGGTTAGCAAACATGCATGACCTAATTCATTTTAAATGGTGATGCATCACATACGATGGTGCAATCACGAGCTCGGCTAACCTAAACATGGCACATGAGATGCGACAATTATCACGTATTCAATTTGGAATTGAAAGTACGATGCAGTTTGCATGATGTGCCGAGCCCGATGCATGTAAACAAGTGCATGAATGCACACATGCATTGCATAAGGTATGCTAAAATAAGTATGCCCTAATCTACCATAGCGAGTAAATAAAAGGGTTAGAAAGAAATGGGGTTGGAAGACATACACCCACTCACGCACACTTATTACAATTTGCCCTCGCTCGGAGGGACCAAAAGAATAATATACAGAACCGAATAAATAATTAACTATTCTAGCTAATTAAATATTACAAATCAATCAAATTAAATAAATAAACTAATTAATCTATTTAAGCGATAAATGCCTCGGAAGGAGGGCTGACTGCCGCGCGTGTGCCCGGGACTCGCTCGGAACTGCACTGCCGTGCAAGTGTGCCTCTGTTTCCTCTGCTCTCCTTCTCTGAAAATTCCCAAAACTTCAGATGTGCCTCTCGAGCTCTGGGAGCATCACCGGGTGAGCAGGAGCCACTTGGTGAGGGAGAAGCCAGGCTCTGAATTTCATTATCGGCTGCCAAGAGGCAGCCGGTCGGCACTAAAGAGTGCCGATCGGCCCTTTATCCCTGCAGAACCTGCAACTGACAGCAGCAGAGGAAACCAAAGGCAAGGCAATGCAAATCAAGGCATGTATGCACCAAGCACATCCCTCATCATGCTATGGACTCAAGAGGGCATGTGCCTCGATTCCCGGACCACCAATCGCGCATTTCCATGCGTGATGATCCTAAGAACCAAGGGTACAAATTTGATTTAAAATGCATACAAACCAAGCAAGCACATAAGGGGTGCTAAACCTCCATCATGACTTAGTCAAGAGGCCTAGCGTACATGCCAATGCAATGAGGTCCTAAGCATGTCATCTACTATGCACATATGGACAATGGCATGGCATTTATGCAAGCATACAAGCAAGCACGTGAACCAAGCATGCAAACCGATTGTAGGTTGGGCTTAAACATGAATTGGGCAGCTCTAATAAGGCTCAAAACAGTGGCCAAAATACCTAGAAAATGAGATTAAACACACGCACACACATGCACATGTTAAGGCTTAAGACTTGGGCATACAAAGTCAACTTTCATGCACACTTAAGAGGCCAAACATAGACAGATAGCATGCATCAAAAACTCTGAAATTCATGTCAAACATGATGCCAAATCATGCAATGAAGCGTGCCAAACAAAGCATGCAAATGGCCTAGGCTCAAGACAAGTCAATAGGACATTTAAACCACACTTGGCACAAACACATATGGCATGCACTTAACAACCAAAAATAGGTTCTTAGCATGTTAAAGCAAGGCCAAAGAGCTACTTAGATGGTATCTAAGAGTCATTAAGCTAAAGGCATGCATTGAAGCCAAAACATGGAGCATACAAGACATACTCTTAAAGCATTAACAAGGCCACTAAGGCAATCAAACAAGCATGTATGAAGGACTGAAATGGCATATTAGATGGTTCCAATCATCAAAAACAAAGCTAGAATAGCATACCACATATTCATGCTTTTGAGGCCAACAAGCCAAATACAAAGAGGCTACCAAATACATGCCAAGATTAGCCAAAATAGCTATGGACAGAGCTAAATCATGGCAAAATAAACACAAGCTTCACAAATCTAAGCTTAAAACATGCTAGAAAATAGGGCAAACAACCTAGTCATGTTAAGGCATAAAAGAGGCATTACAAGGCAACTATACTAAGCATGTATAGGAGACCAAAACCAACTTAGAGGCATGTTATATCATGGTAATATAAGCATAGAAAACAACTCAAACATGCTCAACACACACTCAAGCATGAAGCTCCTTAAGGAAGCAAAATTTGTCCTTTTCAAGGGCATCAGAGAGGGTGGCCCTCTCCTTCTTGAGACTTCAAGGCATGCTCTTCACCTTGAAATCCTTCAAGATTTGGTGGTGAAGAGATCTAAGACCAAAGTCTCGGATCTCTCACAAAAATGGCACAAAAGGTGGCCTTTTCAAGGCCTAAAGGTGGTCAAAGTTCCTCAAACCACAAAACACTCTTAATATACAATAAAGAGGGTCAAAAATCAGAACTTTTATGTGCCAAACACTAAGCTCAAAAACAGTTCTAAATTAAGTAGAAATGAGTTGCAAAAATGGGGAAAAAAGTGCAAGTTTCTCACCCTTGATGACTACCTTCACAAGAGTTGTTGGTGTTGCTTCCTTGAGCTCAAAATCTGTCAAGAACCTCCAAGAACAGCCTCTGGAACCTCAGTTGCAAGGAGAGGTGAAACACTAGGTGTTTTAGTACAATAGTGTGAACTAAAGCACCTAGTGTACTAAGAGAAAAAGAGAGATATGATATATGTATCTAACTTAACCCTAAAACCGAGCTCGGCTCTCTAACAATGTCTAATGCTCTGAAAAATGCTAACCCTAAGTCAAGAGGGAGAGCTTTCCTCTTATAGAACTTGTAAACTTACAAGCTAAGCAAACAAGGGTTCATCCCTCCATACACGTGTATGGAGGGGAAGCCAATGCACACAAATTACTGAAAATATCTCGAGAAAGCAAGTGCAGTGGTCAATTGGGCAAATTGGTCATTTCGCCCAAAATAGTGCCGGCCGGCACAAAATAGTGCCGACCGGCACAATATAGTGCAGTGACAACTACTGACCCGGTGGCCTCTAGCCCCGGTGGTGTGTGGGGATGCCTCATAAAGCATTCCTGCCCTTCCAAGCAAAACACAAGTGTTTGGTGCAAAACCAAACACAAGCGGTCGAAGTTCGGAGGTCTGAGGCACGGCCAGGCCGAGAACTCAGGAACTCCAAGCGAACACAAACATGGATAATCACCGAGTGTTCAGCGGTGGCGTCAAGTCTTGAGGACGGTCAAAAATGGGGTGTCTCTGATTGCCCTCTTTGTGAGAACTTCGAAAGTCATAAGAATAGCGGAGTGAATGTCAAAGCCGAGGCGACCCATTTTGACAAGGCGAAGACTTAGACAAACATGCAAAGCGCAAATGGTTGAACTCGCAAGTCGCCTCGTATCCCTAAGGAATCAAACCAGCGTAGTTCATGCAGAGGCACACATGCCAAGGATAAGATATCGCCCGTGGCGGGGGCAAAATGCAACGAAAATGCAAGAAGCCGAGCATAACTTATGATCATGCAAAGAAAGTCGTAATGAAGCATACATGCAGCTTATAAGCTAACATGCAACGATCTACACTACAATGCAGAAAGGATGTAAGAGAATTATGAAATTCTCAAAAGCGTCTCACTCGGAGATACAATACTGTCGGCTACTTTGGTTTCACCAATGTGAATGAACCGTACATACAATATCGTGCACGAAAAGAAAGCAAACTTACAGTATAATATTGTTAGCAAAATGCATGACATATGCAATCACGAATGATGAATGATATGCAATATATACAAAACTATGTATGAATAATGCAAATGAAAATGTAGTGCAATTAAAGCTAATGCGAACTACATGCGGGCAATTGAATCATGATTCAAACCGAGTGGTTGAAACCACACATATGTCAAATAGATTGATGGAGGTGACAAGTCCGTCTCCCATAGAACGATGTCGATCTATGAGTACTTGCGGACACAAGAACAAGTATTGGGTGGAATGACATAAGTGGGGAAACGGACCGCTGGGGTGAGAATAATGATCCTAATGCCGGATGCAATGACTACACTACAATGCAATGGAAATGGATACAATGGATATGGCACGCGGGCCAAACCGTATTTTGCCTAGGAAAGGCATGCACACATACAAGCCATGTCTAACACAGAAAAGGTGCCGCAACCTCAAACCAAGTTCATCAAGGAATAGGCGCGATGCACATGAACCATGCTTCAACGTGAAAAGTAAGGGCACATACCAGACCAAGCTCAACAAGGAAAGGCGCAAGCCACAGATGGAAGTGATGCAATGGATGCATGCAACTAAAATGCAATGGAAATGGATATTTACAGGAAATGCATGACATATGCACTATATTATAATGGAATGCATGACATATGCATGGTTTTTTTTTGAAAATGCATGACATATGCAATAGTATTGATGATGCATGAGATGCACGTGTTTTTTTTGTTTTTGTGTTTTTTGGAATTTTTGAAAATGCATGACATATGCAGTATTTACAAGTGATGCGTGGGATGCATGTTGATGCAATGGCTATGATTGCAGTTTTCCCTATTCTCCCAACGGGGCGACATACTAGGTTGGTTCGATTATCGAAATTGGCGTAAACACGCCCTCAACCTATGGGGCTTCCATCTGATTTCAAGCGGTATACCACAGGTATTTAAACCAGACTTTAGTCTCGGAAATTCCGAACCTTTGCGTTCTAGGCATAAGCCGTGTAAACTCAAGTTTTCACCGTCCCCATTGGTCTCCTAGGAACTTACAGCAAACACAGACGGGAGGCTTTACGGACCACGAAAGTCGTTCGGGCACGACAAACACGAAGAATTGCATCTTCAGAGAACTTAAGGTCTCCTAGACCGTGCGTGTTTAAGGTCTCGCCCGGACGAGCGGGGCGCGATGAAATCGCAAAACAACGCTATGAAATGCATGCAAAATGCAATGAGGTGCACCTTAATGCACGAAGGTTTGCACCTCCAGATTTAAGGTCTCCTAGACCGTGCGTGTTTAAGGTCTCGCCAGACCGTCTTGGGGCAAGCGTTACACAATACTTAAAGTGCATGCGATGCAAATGGGGAGATGAGATCGCGTGTCTCAAAAGATGGAAAATGGAGTGCAATGAGGGTGCGTAAGCGGTAGCGATGAAACGCATGCCAAATGCAATGAGGCGACTTTAGTGCAGAAGGTCTTGCACCTCCGAGGATTTAAGGTCTCCTAGGCACAGCGTATTTTTGGTCCCGGACCGTGCATGTTCGGTCGCCCGGACCATAAAATGGGGCAACCATGCGAATGTGACACGCGTGCCACAAAGTGCAGAACAATGCAAATGAGAATGAAATAAACCATGATGAGGCGCATACCTCATTGGTGGAAAATGAAATGCAAAAGCGAGGCCGCGCACTCGAAATGCAATGAAATGCGAAAATGAGCCACGCACCTCATTTGATGGAAAATAAAGTGCAAAACGAGGCGTGCGTGCCTCGAGATGCAATGAAATGCGAAATGAGGCACACGTACCTCATTTGATGGAAAATGAAGTGCAAAACGAGGCGTACGTGCCTCGAGATGCAGTGAAATGCGAAATGAGGCACACGTACCTCATTTGATGGAAAATGAAGTGCAAAACGAGGCGTACGTGCCTCGAGATGCAATGATATGCGAAATGAATGTAACGAGGTGCACCTTAATGCACCGAAGGTCTTGCACCTCCCAAGGATTTAAGGTCTCCTGGACCGCGCGTGTTTTTGGTCCCGCCGGACCGTGCGTGTTTTTGGTCCCGCCGGACCCGGGGGCGTGTTTAAGGTCCCGCCGGACCCGCATGGCAAAATGAAATGCACATGAGGCACGCGTACCTCATGGGATGGAGAATGAAATGCAAAACAAAGTACGTGAGGTAATACACCTCATGTGACTCAAGGTGAAATGCAAAATGAAACACGTGAGGTAGTACACCTTATGTGACTCAAAATGAGATGCAAGATGAAGGAGTACGACACGCATGCCGTATGACAATGCAAAATGGTGCAAGTCGCAAGAGACGTGCAAGATGGCGCGATCGTTAGACAGCGAGTGAAAGCAGTCGCGATTGAATGCATGCCAAATGCAATATGATGCGCAAGATAGCGCGATGCGTTTAGACAACGCCCATGGGGCAACTTTTGAATCCCTGTAAACGACAAAAGGATACGAAAGGATACAATCTTCGCTGAATTTGGCGTCACGCCTGATGAGACGGTCCGAAGTCAAAGCGAGGCGGTTGAGCATCGAGGATGCATTTTCTTGTACTTTCTTGAGCTATGAAGACCCAAAACTCCTCAATTTGCCTAACAGGCCTTGGGAACACCACCATTTGGGTGGGGTGGTCACCGGCCACCGGCTGCATGAACTCATCTATCGGCACAAAATAGTGCCGGCCAAGCACAAAAAGTGCCGGCCAGGCCAAAAAATTTGATCGAGGCGATTTTGACAATTTGCCGGGTCTTTTAAAATAGGGTTCCAAACCCTATTTCCCTCATTCTCTTCATGAAAACTCTTCCTCTCTCTCTCTAGAGTGTTTTTCCTTTGATTTTCGCTCACTTCCTCGAGTTTAGCGCCATTTTAAATCGTCCGATTCGCGAAGTTCACCGCGTTTCGGACATTTTCGACCGAACAAAACTTTGTTTCGGTGCATTTTTCACCATTTTCGCCTTCTCGGGACTTGTTCCCCTCGACTTTCTCTTCATTCTCGTGCCTTTTCACATTCCGACCTTCCCGGCCATTTCCGGCCCTCTCGGGGTTGACCTTCTCGGTTGACTTTTCGTATTCCGGCCCATTTTTCATTTTCCGGCTATTTTCCATCATCATTACCCATGGCAGACGATATTCCACATGTCGGGACTCCCCCGGACCATGAGATGGACCCCGGGGTCGAGCTCCTCCCATTGAGCGAGCGCCCATTCGATCCGGCGACCTATCGCCCGGCCATCCACGTGCTTCCACACGATGGACTCCGCCACTTCAGCGGCCCGAGTTTTGGACCCGAGCCTGCTGCGAGCGGCCTCCCACTTGTCTGCTGGCGCCACCGAGGTAACATGGTCGTCTCTTATTTTCTGCAATGTAGGATTTTTCGTCATCAGCTAAGCTAATGAACCCATTAAGCGCTTAGATTACGATGTCTTGTCTTGTAATTGATTGTGAACAACTTCACAACGACACTGTTTAGGACCGGCACATGCACACACACTACACTAGTCTGAATCACCCAAACACATGGTACACATTACTTGCCGATTCGGACACCGGCGCTTATTTGATCTGGCTTCGCGCATGCTAGATTTGCACAAAACTACACCAACAGCGGACACATCACACGCGTTGTAGTTCTTGAAACATCTGAGGCTTGGCTTCTATTTGAGCGTTGAAAAGCACGCACACACGCTATTTTACCGATCCTCATAGAACCGACATATCCTGACCGTAGCCACACACCGTAAGCTGAAACCCGATATCTGCTTGAATCTGAAAAATGTGCAGACGTACACCGTATCTACATGCAAACCTTCACAAACACACTGACACATCACAGGCAGTAGTCCACCGCAATACACTGAAGCCCGATATCTGCTTGAATCGGTTTGTACCGATTGCATATCTTCATATGGCTTTGCAATTTCTTGACTCTGAGGAGACTCCCATACTCTCGCGGGTATGGGAACATTACCGCTTCGCGACGCCTGATGCAGCGACGCCGATTAGCCGCATTGTGGATCGGGCGCCGGTACCTTCTGCGAGGACTTTCGGACTCTCTACTTGCGGACCTCTTCTTGCCGCTCTGGCGAGAGGTGGTGGGATACCACCGATTCTTTTCATCTATCGGCGGCAGGGGACATAGCGATGACCCCTTCGACTTCTCGATGCTCACGCATCGGGGTGAAGTGATCCGATCCTTTGACACGGACATGGGCGAGTGGATCGCCGCTTCGAGTTTATTTGCTTTCGGCGGCGCCGCCGCTTGTTAAATCGAGATTAAATCGCTATTCTGGTTCGAGTGCGATTTAGTCACGGACCATCTTTGGTGGGCGGCTCCGATGACCAGAGGCTGGCGAGAGATATGCGGCTTCCTCATGTTTTCTTTGGGGACCACCCTATTTGCCGGCCGGCGAACACGTGCCTCTCTGCCTCCTCGGCCTTGCGGTGGGCGTCCGAGCCGGATTGTCTTGATATATTTGGGGTGGCGGCTCTGCCACCCTTCTGGCTACATGAGTTCCGTCTCCGTGGCGTGTGAGCGATTGCTCGGGACTCTTGGCGAGCACAGGAGTGTCTTCTTCTCTGCTTTTCATTTACATTCGTACTTTACGTACTCAGACTTGCACACCTGCTTGTTATGCGTATCTTGTACACCTGCACACATATACACTTTATCTTGTTGTACCTTTATTCTGCTTGTACACCTGCTCAACACAATACACAACCTGCAGCTCTGTTATTTACGCTTTATTACGCTCTGCTTTATTACGAAAATCGTCTTGGCGTCTGTTTTGCGGTTGTGGGTGTCGCCCTACTTTCGAGCTAGAGCGATCTGGGAGGCGGAGACCCTCTGGTCGTCCCTTTTCTCGCCGTTCTGACGGCGATGTGTCCGGAGACCGGGACACTTTTAGCTTCTCTGGTCGTTTCTTGACACCATCACCCCTCTTGAGGTATGTTTTACTTCTGATCCGTCTGAAGCTTCGCTTTCATGCGTACATTCATGTCGATAGATAATCAAGCGTATTTCATTTGGTCATCTGGCGACCTTGGGCTCCACTCCCGTGATGATCTGAGATCGATGCCTTGGCGCCACCGAGACCTCGCTCTGGGATTCTCTGGAGGCCGGTCTGTCGAACTGGTACTGGTGGCGCTTCTTGCGTCGGACCACAGGATTGCGGAAGCGAATAGTTCGATCCACCTCCCGAGCACATGAGGGACAAGAGGTTTTACGTGCGGATGGAGGACTACACCCTTGGTGGGCCATGGATGTGGATGCCCTCTGAGGCGAGGCGACTATTCCGAATGCGTCCGGACCTTCTTGATCTGACCTCTGGCGGGGGCTCCGGTGATCAGTGAGACTGTGGCGCCCGGCAGGCGAGCAGGAGGCGAGGCGGGGCCATCACAGAGGGCTCGAGCTTGGCGGGAGGAGTCTGAGAGGGACGAGGGACGGGCCCCGCTCTGCCTACTATGTTGACTTATAGGGGCAGTGGGGAGACCTACCAGATCCCTTTTGCTCGTCCTCCGGCTGATCATGAGCTGGCTGGTATTCCTGACTTGCCTCCGGTATGTATCACTTTATTTCTGCATCTTGCATTGTCATTTCAGTTCATTCAGATATCCTCTGAGAATCTTGATGTATTTAATACTTTGCGAGCTTCCTCGAGTATACCGTCGATCTGTGGGTGAATGCCTCCTGCTTGGGGATCTTTGCAGCGGACTCTCGACGCTTTGGCCGTCTACGGCTTGCCGGTATGTTTTACTGACCACAGTCTCGAATCATACTCTGTTTCGCACAATCTACTATACTGCACAAAAATCTGATAAATTGCTCACGGTTTTCATACATTGCACTCGTATACTGCATTCTGTACTGATAAACTGCTCACGGCATTCACACACTGCACTCATACACTGCATTCTACATTGATAAACTGCTCACAGTTTTCTGATGTGTTTGTTCTCTGTATTTTCAGCCTCCTTTCCCGATCCCTCCAGTGGGTGACCTTTGCTCATTTGGCCTCCGTCTCTACTCGGGATGGGAGGATATTCCTCGCACGAGAGGGGCGTGGTCATGTGGGGAGCGACTCACGCTCCAGTTCGGGAGATGGGGAGTCGAGGTGGGGGTGAGTCATTCTTGCGGAGGCGGGGATAGCTTCGCTCGGGCTCGGCGATGGCAGTTCGACGACGCTTTTGTGCTTCTGCCCAGGAAGAGGGCGAGGACTGATCCTTAGGCATGAGGCCTATTGCTGATGATGATGATTTTTGCTGCTTCTTTTCTTTATTTCTTTTCTTGTACTTTTCTCTTTTGATAGATAGAGTACTGTGTTTTTGCCCTTGAGTGATTTTTGCTTTTCTCAAACTACGTATTGAAAAGATGATATAAAGCGAACTTTTTATCGAAAAGTGTTTTACATATCTCATACTTTACCTTTGCATTGCATCATTCTACACTTCAAATGTAAATGATATCGATTTGTTATCGACAATTGAACACTTGCCTTTGTGATAATCAAATAACCAACCAACTAAGCGACAAAACAACTCATACAAACCATTGCTCAATCCGAACATACTGCCCATACTCTGCGAGGACTAATTTCTTTGAGGATTGATCGCATTTAGTGCACAACTTCGATGTTGGTTCATACGCATACAAAGAACTCGAACAGATAGCCCTAATCTGATGAGACAGATCACAAAACTGACACGGTTGCAGTTGAAACACATTCAAATGTCCCAAATTTTTCTTCCTTCTCTTACTTTGCACGGATGTAAAGAATGGCCGACATTTTGAGCACAAGCGATTACCTTTTGGAAGAGAATGGGTTTTCAACCGGGTGTCGAGCCTACCTCGAGAACACGACAAAACCAGACTCAAGCGAAACAAAAGGCGCACGACCTAACACGACAAGACATACTTGGAAAAGACTCAAATCCAAAATTGAGACCGACAAAGCAAAAGACACGACACACAGACGTGTTTAAAAGAGACCTCAAATTTCGAGGAGCCAGCTCCTCCGGGTATACCTCCCACCTTTTCTGATCTGTAATACTCGCATCGCTCGGCTCTCAGGCTCGGTTTTTCTCTCAAAAACCCTTTTCTCACTTTTCTCTCAACTTACTCCTCTCTATTCTTCAATCTCTCATTTTGCATCCCTCCCCAGGGCGGATGACAGATGAATAGGAAGTTGCGGATTCACATCCGACGCTATAGCTAGTTTGCAACCACTCCTTCTGGCGGATAGAGCGTCTTTCCGGTAAATGCGTGTTGACGGTGGGGGGGGAGGACAGGATACCTGGCTCCACTGTGCCCCTGGTTCATCATTTTGACCATTTTTTGTTGTGTTTTTTTTTTAAAACAGTCCTGACCAAAATGAGAGTTAGATTAACGCACTTATTCAATTTTTGATTTGAAAATCATGCGAGTCAGGCTGTGAGCACTGAAGAGTTTCCTTTTGTTGGGTCCAAACATGGTCCAATTTTGAAAGCGAAACAGTTTTCGAGAAAATAAGTCAACCTCAGTAAAACTTTTCAAAAACCGTTTTTGTAGACAATCAATGCTCAACGAGCGTAGAACTTACCCTCGAGATATGCAAACTCGGATCGGAGGTAATGGAAGATTGCCCCTGGCTTAAAAGGGGCAGGGAGGCAATGGAAAGTTGCCCCTGGTTTGAATGGTAGCTCAGGGCAATTTACGGCAATGGAGGGCAACGGAGGGCAACGGAAAGTTGCCCCTTGCTTGGATGATGCCGCGGCATGTTTGTAAGCCAGCCTTTGTCGATGACGATCGGACCCTCGGACGCGGACAAGTCGAAGATGGCTTGAATCAATATGCGGACACAGTCACCTGGAAGGTGTTGGTGGTTTGGCTTCAAGAGGAAGTTAATCACGCGGCTCCGGGTTACTGTAATCAAGACGTCAGATTCGGAGTGGGCGAAAGTGATCAAAACCATGACATGGACTGAGACGCTATGGAAGCGTTGGGGGCTGGACTTCAGGATGAAGTTGCCTACGTATCCCAAACATGGGAATCAAGCCTTACGTAGTTCCGGTTAAGGTACATTCGGGTATTTTAACCTTCGCTATTTTTAGGCTCTAATTTTTGCCAAGGTGCCCAATGCGGGTTTTCGACCTTGCGAGCTTTGTTCTTTGTTTTCATTCTTTTTCTTTTCTTTTGTATTTCTTTTGCTATATATTTTTTTTTCTTTTTTTTTTCTTTTCTTTTGTATTTCTTTTGCTATATATTTTTTCTTTTCTTTTTCTTTTCTTTTGTATTTCTTTGCTCTAACTTTTGCCTGGGTCGCCCTTCCGAGTTTTCGGCCCAGCGAGCCTCTCAAAGGGTAAAAGTGTAGCAAGCCCATGCCAAATGGTTTTGAGATTGAAGCCTCTCTGTATCTGGGAGAACGGCTATTGTGCTGATTTGCAGAAAAGCCCATCACGGTTACTTCTCGAGCTTTGCTTGGTGGGATTTTGATCTTCTGACGGACTCGATGCCTCTTGCTCGAGGGTTTGCTTTGAGGGCCACAGGCGTCGCATTGGTAGCTATCTTTTGAACATTCGGATCTTGGTCCAAGGTTTGAAAATGAGGGGTCGAGCCTCGAGGCTGAGAGCGATCCTAGGCTGCACAATCTCAAGAGTGATTCCACACATGTCTTCGCAAGACCGCGCAAAACATTTTTGAAAGTTTTTAAGAAAGCGACAAATTGCTCGCGCCGAAGACAGTGTAGGACCAATCTGGATCAAAGCTAGGGTCCTTCTCACTACTCACGCTAACAAGCATGATTCCATTCATTAAGGGCTTAGCACGCCTCTCTTTCTCTCAGATTGATCAAAATTTTGCAAAACCCGAGGAATTACTTCCCCTTTGTTTTTATCACCGCAGTGTTCAAGGAAGGTTTTGAAAAACTTAGGTCAAAATAGTAATTTTTAAGGCACAAAAGAGCAGGTGGAATGCACTGTCACCCCTTTCGAATTCTCTGGCACAACTAGCCCAACATAAATAGTACGGGATCACGATAGCAGTACATTTCATTCGGGTTCCCTAGATGTAAACGGCTCCTGGCGGTAGACCCAAAAAAGCAAAAAAGTAATTACAAAACAAAAGCGGTGCTCGAGGCGACAACCGAAGTCACCTAGTATCTTTATACAAAAGAGGCTGACTCATTACAATTAGGCAGACCCTTAAGCAAAAAGGGACTCAAAACAATGAGAGACTCAAGACAAATCAAAAGGACTCAACACCTAAGTCGGGTTTTACAAAACTAGTATTGGCGGTGCTCAAAAATGCGCATAAACGCCATATCAAAATGTACCAGATATTGCCCATGACGGTTGAATCTCAATTACATACTCATGATGTCGGTGTCCTCGGTATCTGTGTCCTCACAATCCAAGAACTCTGTAGTGACTGATTTGGCCGAGGTAGGCGGGAGGATGACCTTGTTATCAATCAAATCCTGTACCTCATGACGGAGGCGGAAGCAATTATCGGTAGTGTGGCCAGACTGTTGATGGTACGCGCCTGATCTTGAGTGGCATCATGGCTTTCTTTGGAAGGGGTTTGGGGAGCGGCCTAGGATCGAGGGGTGTGAGATGCCCCTTTTTGGCTAAAATCAGAAGTGCCCTAGACAAAGGCATATAAAGAGGATGGAAGACCCTGCGCCCTCGGGGCAGGTACTTGGAATTCTGAGTATTCTTGCTAGATGCACTAGCGAACGGGTCAGCGGGTGCAGCCTTGGGTTTCTGATCCTTTCCGGATGCAGGGCTGGGAGTGGGAAGAACCTTCTTGGCATGACGGGGCCTATCCCGGTTCTCTGATTGATCGAGCGCCCTCGGTAGTAAAAGAAACGTCATCCACACTTTTGGTTACAATCGCGGATACTGTTGTTTGCTTATTCCTCCGGTTTTCAAAAGCTGGGCGCCTGGCGGTTGTTCCTGTGGTCGGCCTCGGCCTTTATTTTGTCTTTGCCTCGGCCTCGGCTGATGAGAGGTTTGGGTTGGTACTGGTACATCATTGTCGTGGGTGGAGGTCATCTCCGACTGAGTGAGCTCGATCACAATCCGCCCAAGATGTCGGGGCTCCTGGGGTTCGAAATTTCCAGCATACGGTGCAACCGGTGGCGAGGTTGACATTCCATAAGCGAGATCAGCCACGGACCTCTGGAGATCGCCTATCATTCCCATTAACTCGAATGTAGTGGGCTCGCGAGCCTGATAGAATTGAGGGGTCCAGATTGGGTGTGCAGCGGGCGACCTAGGCGGGTGCGGCATGTCAACAGTAGCCTCATCTTGTGGGGTGGTTTCTTGACTCAGCGCGGCCGTCATGACCACAATCTCTTCTAAGTTCTGCATTATGTTTGGTCCTGCCTCAGCGAGGAGAAGACACTAGTTGTTCTGACTTAACTCTCTGAATCTCTGAACTGAAACGGAAAACAAGCAGCATTTCAGCCCTAATCAGATCAAGCACGGGTGTAGTCAAACAACTGTACTCCACTACTGAACATTGTTCCCCGAAGTCAACATCCCCAAATCTGAATCGACACGCGGATATAAGCGATTCTCAAAAACAACGTCTTGGTGCCCTCGGGCGGATCTGTGAGACTCATAAGGTATATGCATTCCTGAGATACACTCTAAAAGCACATAGCAAGTAAATGAGAGCCAATACACCCCTATGTTGGGATAGGGTTTCCCTGTCTTATTTTGTCAGAAGCTAGGGTTTCACTACGCACGCAGCGGTTTCAAACAACCTATATCGGGTAAGCAACCTGTCCTAGTTTGGAATGGTCACTACGGATTCCGACTATGCAACTAGGTCGAATGGTCCAAAAGGGTGCCCCGGTAAAACCGGGGTTTGTGTTCCATCTTGGCGAGCCATAACCGGTCAGCCTTATGGACATGCCTTGACAAGACAAGCCTCCAGCAAACCGCTCAGGAATAGCAGATGGCCAACACGGTGTCCTAGGCGCACCAATGCACATGCAATGCAAAGAGACACATAAACGAAATCAAAATAGGATATCACGAGTTCGAGTCAAGCTCTCTAAACTCCCAGTGAGTCGCCGAAGCGTATGCGATGCGTGGGCTTCACTCTACAGTTCGGACTCGCTTTTTGTCACGGTTCTAAATCTGAACCAAAGAGTCCAACTCTGGCAAATCGTTTTGAGAAAAACTGATTTTTGAAAAGAAGTGCCAAACATGGACTGCTTTGCCAGATTACAGAGTCGCCACCTAAATATTTTTTTAATTGGGAAATTTAGGAAACCCTGACTCGGTGCCGAAGGCCACATGTCCGTCATCACCAAAGTGGTCTTGGCTCGGGAGCTTGGGTACGATCGGGGAAGGTCAGCTATGAGCACCCCCTTTCGCCCGGTCCGAAGACCGGCCTCTACTAACCGTGATATCCGTTTTTGAAAACTTTATGCGTTCTTATTCCGGTTATTTAACCTAGAATTACTATGTGATGCGCACAACACAAAAGTATAGACTAGATCGCCTAACTTGGAAATAAACATTGCATATCCGTTTTGTCTCGAAAAACGTGTTGTTTTCTTTTGCTACTCGTAAGTAGGCTAAAATGCGGATTTCAATGAGTCGTTCCAACTCAGGCAATCCAACCTTCACCCGCAGGCATACAAACAGTTATATAACACATAAGCATTTAGCCGCATGGCAATCCTATTGTCATGGCAACAATCACACGCGTGCGATATGCTAAAACAAAAACACTTACATCGTACTCCGCGCCAAAACGAAAACCCGGTTAGCAAACATGCATGACCTAATTCATTTTAAATGGCTGATGCATCACATACAGTGGTGCAATCTGAACAGGCTCGGCTAACCCTAAACATGGCACATGAGATGCGACAATTATCACGTATTCAATTTGGAATTGAAAGTACGATGCAGTTTGCATGATGTGCCGAGCCCGATGCATGTAAACAAATGCATGAATGCACACATGCATTGCATAAGGTATGCTAAAATAAGTATGCCCTAATCTACCATAAGCAGGTAAATAAAAGGGTTAGAAAGAAATGGGGGTTGGAAGACATACACCCACTCACGCACACTTATTACAATTTGCCCTCGCTCGGAGGGACCAAAAGAATAATATACAGAACCGAATAAATAATTAACTATTCTAGCTAATTAAATATTACAAATCAATCAAATTAAATAAATAAACTAATTAATCTATTTAAGCGATAAATGCCTCGGAAGGAGGGCTGACTGCCGCGCGTGTGCCCGGGACTCGCTCGGAACTGCACTGCCGTGCAAGTGTGCCTCTGTTTCCTCTGCTCTCCTTCTCTGAAAATTCCCAAAACTTCAGGAGTGCCTCTCAGAGCTCTGGGGAGCATCACCGGCTGAGGCGAGAGCCACCGGTGAGGAGGAAGCCAGGCTCTGAATTTCATTATCGGCGCCAAGAGGCGGCCAGTCGGCACTAAGAGTGCCGATCGGCCTTTATCCTGCGAGAACACGCAATCGACAGCAGAGAGAAACCAAAGGCAAGGCAATGCAAATCAAGGCATGTATGCACCAAGCACATCCCTCATCATGCTATGGACTCAAGAGGGCATGTGCCTCGATTCCGGACCAATCGCGCATTTCCATGCGTGATGATCCTAAGAACCAAGGGTACAAATTTGATTTAAAATGCATACAAACCAAGCAAGCACATAAGGGGTGCTAAACCTCCATCATGACTTAGTCAAGAGGCCTAGCGTACATGCCAATGCAATGAGGTCCTAAGCATGTCATCTACTATGCACATATGGACAATGGCATGGCATTTATGCAAGCATACAAGCAAGCACGTGAACCAAGCATGCAAACCGATTGTAGGTTGGGCTTAAACATGAATTGGGCAGCTCTAATAAGGCTCAAAACAGTGGCCAAAATACCTAGAAAATGAGATTAAACACACGCACACACATGCACATGTTAAGGCTTAAGACTTGGGCATACAAAGTCAACTTTCATGCACACTTAAGAGGCCAAACATAGACGGATAGCATGCATCAAAAACTCTGAAATTCATGTCAAACACGATGCCAAATCATGCAATGAAGCGTGCCAAACAAAGCATGCAAATGGCCTAGGCTCAAGACAAGTCAATAGGACATTTAAACCACACTTGGCACAAACACATATGGCATGCACTTAACAACCAAAAATAGGTTCTTAGCATGTTAAAGCAAGGCCAAAGAGCTACTTAGATGGTATCTAAGAGTCATTAAGCTAAAGGCATGCATTGAAGCCAAAACATGGAGCATACAAGACATACTCTTAAAGCATTAACAAGGCCACTAAGGCAATCAAACAAGCATGTATGAAGGACTGAAATGGCATATTAGATGGTTCCAATCATCAAAAACAAAGCTAGAATAGCATACCACATATTCATGCTTTTGAGGCCAACAAGCCAAATACAAAGAGGCTACCAAATACATGCCAAGATTAGCCAAAATAGCTATGGACAGAGCTAAATCATGGCAAAATAAGCTTACAAGCTTCACAAATCTAAGCTTAAAACATGCTAGAAAATAGGGCAAACAACCTAGTCATGTTAAGGCATAAAAGAGGCATTACAAGGCAACTATACTAAGCATGTATAGGAGACCAAAACCAACTTAGAGGCATGTTATATCATGGTAATATAAGCATAGAAAACAACTCAAACATGCTCAACACACACTCAAGCATGAAGCTCCTTAAGGAAGCAAAATTTGTCCTTTTCAAGGGCATCAAGGAGAGAGGGTGGCCCTCTCCTTCTTGAGACTTCAAGGCATGCTCTTCACCACTGAAATCCTTCAAGATTTCAGTGGTGAAGAGATCCTAAGACCAAAGTCTCGGATCTCTCACAAAATGGCACAAAAGGTGGCCTTTTCAAGGCCTAAAGGTGGTCAAAGTTCCTCAAACCATAAAACACTCTTAATATACAATAAAGAGGGTCAAAAATCAGAACTTTTATGTGCCAAACACTAAGCTCAAAAACAGTTCTAAATTAGGTAGAAATGAGTTGCAAAAATGGGGAAAAAAGTGCAAGTTTCTCACCCTTGATGACTACCTTCACAAGAGTTGTTGGTGTTGCTTCCTTGAGCTCAAAATCTGTCAAGAACCTCCAAGAACAGCCTCTGGAACCTCAGTTGCAAGGAGAGGGTGAAACACTAGGTGTTTTAGTACAATAGTGTGAACTAAAGCACCTAGTGTACTAAGAAAAAAGAGAGATATGATATATGTATCTAACTTAACCCTAAAAACGAGCTCGGCTCTCTAACAATGTCTAATGCTCTGAAAAATGCTAACCCTAAGTCAAGAGGGAGAGCTTTCCTCTTATAGAACTTGTAAACTTACAAGCTAAGCAAACAAGGGTTCATCCCTCCATACACGTGTATGGAGGGGAAGCCAATGCACCTGTCTGCGAAAATATCTCGAAAGCAAGTGCAGTGGTCATTGGGCAAATTGGTCATTTCGCCCAAAATAGTGCCGGCGGCACAATATAGTGCGGTGACAACTACTGACCAGTAGGTGGCCTCTAGCCCCAACCGGTGGTGTGTGGGGATGCCTCATAAAGCATTCCCTGCCCTTCCAAGGCAAAACACAAGTGTTTGGTGCAAAACCAAACACAAACGGTCGAGTTCGGAGGTCCTGAGGCACGGCGCGCGAGCCGAGAACTCCGGGAACTCCAAACGAACACAAACATGGATAATCACCAAGTGTTCAAGCGGTGACGTCCAAGTCTTGAGGACTGTCAAAAATGGGCTGTCTACAGTTGGCAGATCAAACTTTTAGTACTCTTCAGTCGAAGTAAGGGCATAGGCTGAAGTATGGTTTGCTGGATTAAACCAACTCTTATTGCTCTTCAGCCGAAGTAAGGGCATAGGCTGAAGAGTGGTTGGCTGGATTAAACAAACTCCTGGTACTCTTCTACCGAAGTAAGTATATCGGCTAAAGAGTGGTTGGCTAATAAGGTCAGTCAGATTGCTCAGCTAAGACTGGAATAAAGTATCTTGGCCGAAAAATATTGTGTTTCGTCCAAATTACAGTTAGAAAGCAAGCACAAACAGGAAGTTAAACCGAGATAACAGTTGGAGTAAAAGCACTCGTTGAAAACTCATTACAAGTGCAAGCACACAAGTCAGACCGGAGTAAGTGTTGAATACAATAGAAGATTTTCATTGATCAAGTAAAAGGCAAAATACAAAGGAGGGCCCCCTAGCCCAGTTACAAGTCCAAAAAAGAAACAAGAAAAATTACAAAATCAGTTGAACAGGTCATCAAGATCAACATCGATATTAGCCCTAAGACTGGTTTCAGACGGCAGTTCGGTCTCGATTGAGAGCTCGGTGTCTACTGGAAGCACGATATCAGTCGACAGCTCATCAGTCAGGTCTTCAACCGTTGGCTCCAACCGAGCTAGTTGATTAGCTAGATCATTGACGACCGGGGTATCAGTTGGCTCGTTCTCTTCATCATCATCAGACTCTTCAAGGAATTGTTTCTGAAGGGTCGCAGCATACTCAGCTAGTGAGCTCGGAATAAAATATGGAGGAGGATCGAAGACCTCGGTTTCAGGACCGTGACTGAGCTGTGTCACGGCCCCTCTCTAACCGCACTTAAAGAATAGGTCCTTCACTACTTCACACTGCTGGATGTAAGCTGCTTCGCCTTCCTTAAAACCTTTCAACTCGGCGTCATTAGCCTTCTTTTTCAGCTCGGCAATCTTAGAGTTCTTTTTTCCTTCAAGTTTGGCTAGCTCGCGTAAGTATTTGTCTTTGATCACAGCAGCAGCCTTTTGTTTCTCCGCTTCTGCCGAGCTAACGAGTCCGGTCAGATAACCCCTCTCGGATTTTAGCTCGGCTAGCTGCCTCCTAGCTTCCTCCAGCTCGGCAGTTCTCTCTGCTACTTCGGCTAGCGCCTGCCTTGTAGTCTTACGAAGTTTGAGCACTCGCTTGTGAGCGATGTGGCTCTTCTGCATGGCCTACAAAAGATTGGAAAGACTTATGAACAAACCGAAATAAGAGTTGTCCAAATTAGAAAGGTCAACAAAGAAGCTACTTACAAGCACAATGGACTTCGTGGCCGAGCAGATAGCCCTTAGTTCGGTCAGGTGCTGGTGGTGTTCCATATCTGCTGGAAGGCAGACACTCTTGGCAAGGTTGAATGCTATCATGTGATCCTTCTCAGCAACCACCGAATCGGTATCTTGGATATCTCGGTTCTGGAAAGTCAGTTTGGGCACCCACTTGGAGGAGCTGGCTCGGTTGGAGCGCTCCGATTGCTGGCTCGATGGAAGGCTTGGTAGAAGTGTAGTTTCCTCTTCGTCAACAAGGCGTGGCTCGGTTGGTGTAGTCCGGGCACGCTTGCTGGGGCGAGATGAAGAGGGTTGTTGAGAAGGAAGCGCCACCACGGTTTCCTGGTTTGGCTCGGTGGTGGTACCTCGGCGCGGTTTGTCTCGGTTAAAAGGGCCCTTACTCTGTTTCTTTTGGCCATTTCTTCTTCTTCAGTAGTACGAATGAGGTTAATTTGTGGCAAGGTTAGATCCGGTTCAGGGGCGTTCTTTAGCAAAAAATTGGTTACTCTGGCTTTGCGTCGGCTGCTATATCGGTATGTCGGTTCGAAGTTCAGCAACTTGGCCCAGTTTCTTTCTGGAAATCGTAGTGCGGCACGGAGAATGTTCATATTGGGGTAGCTATAAAAAGATTGAAGATGGGCTGAATCTGCAAAAAGAATACAACTGTTAGTTCGGTTAATGAAATTAGAAATCGAAGTAAAACAGAAGCAGGTAATAGAGCCGAAGTTGTTATACTGAGTGCTCCTTTATTCCCGTTTATACTGCAGCCTGGGATCTGGGCTTGGTGGTCTTCAAAATTCCCAGATACCCAGAAAAAATCATCATCATTCAAGTCTTTGTCCGGTGTATCTTTTATTATTTTCTCTCGGCGGCAGCGTATTCTTAAATAATAAACCCACCAATCTTCTTTTGACCCTATCGAATACTGGTGGAATAATTCGGCTAAGCCAAGGTTAATGCCGGCGCGACGGTTTAGCTCGGCTATACCGTTGATTATGCGGTAGGAGTTTGTGGAAAGTTGGGTTGGGCATATCCTAGTTTGCCTGAGGAATTCGCATAGTAAGGGTTGTACAGGGAATCTTAGGCCGGTTTCTATTATGGACAGAAGTGTAAAAGGTACAAAACCGGGGTTTCCCCAAGGTGCGGTATCTTGTTCGGCTAGAGTGAGGTAGACATCGTCAGGGATGTTATACTCCCTTCGGAATTCGGCTAAACCACCAGGTGTCTCTACTAAAAATCTATACTTCCCCATTTATGTTTTAAGTTACAAATAAATAAATGCCGAATGATTAGATCGGTCGAAGATTTGTGCTCAGTAGCTCGGTTGAGCGCTCAACCTAAGTCTACAAAGTGAAAAACAAAGGTGTTAAGCACAGCTTGTTGGACCGTGCTACAAAGTAAAAGCAAGGTAAAGTCCTATTTCAGTTATGTGAGGACCTATCTCGGTTTCAGCAGAGTGCTTTGTAGCTCGGGTTGAGCAAGGGGTTTGTTAGCTCGATCTTGGCGAGCAGTTCGATATCTCGGTTAAAGAAAAGGTTTAGACCGGTTGAGCTTCTAGGGGCAGCTTTCTGAGTTCGGTCTAAAAACTAAGAAAGCTGGTTTAGCCCCGAAGACATAGCTCGGTCAAAATTGAGGTTTCCCAGTACACTAAGTGCAGACTTAGTTCGGTTTGTTATCTCGGCTAAGGTAAATCAAAAGATGGTTTGACTTATTGAAGCTAATTGGGTAGCATGAAGTTTTAGTTTGGTTGGATAGTCTGCCTAAATTCAACATCAACTACAAACAACTTTCTAGTCCGGTTGCATCATGATTTTGGATCAAAAACCAATATTCTACTGGATATTATATGTATTCGAGTGTTCTATGGCTAAGTTTTTCCAAAAAATGCAAGGCATAACACAAAAATGGAAAACATGTGTTTTGCAAAAACTCAAACATAAAGTTGTGGATTAAAGCAAATACAGAATCAACAAAAAGGAAGCCAGATCTGAATATCTTACCAGATTGAGGTAGAAGAACTTGAAGATGGAAGCAACGGCAGTAGCACAGCTCGAGCTTTAGAAAATCACAAGGTTGAAAAACAAATAGAGATTCAAGAGAGAGAGAAGGGGTTGTTGAATAGTAAGGTGAATAAACTTGAAAGAAAAACGAAAGGGTTTTGTTTTGGTGAAAAGGCATAAAGGCGGGAACTGTTCAAATTTTGTGAGGTACGAGGGCGGCGTAACAGCTGCCTCCAGCCAATGAGGGCATGCCACGTGTCATTGGAATGAGAAGCGATTCAATTGCTATGATTGAAGGGACGTTTTGACCGGGCAAGATGAGCCCGGTATGGAATGTAGCTCAGCTGAAAAGTTAAAGGGTTCTAGCTCGGCTGGGTATGTTAAAAAACTTTAGCTCGGCTCGTAGATAGATAATCCCTATCATGCTGTGCAGAAGGAATTAAGGGGCAATTGAGAGGGTAATTTATATGAAAATTGGGCCGAGCTAGGTAATGGGCTGTTATGGGCCGATGTGCGAAATACTGAATGAAATGGCCAGAAAGTTACTCCGGTCTTACAGAGGCCCGAAGTTATTTTGGTCCTACAGAAGCATGAAGTTACTTTGGTCCTAAAATGCTACGGTTAGTTCGGTCGCCATACTAAAATTTATACCGGTCATAGCGCAGTGTACATAGTCTAAACCTTACTAAAAGTTAGCTCGGTTTGAGCTTACTATGGTTTATGGAGGAGGAACTAAGGGCAGTGAAACCGAACTAAGGATAGTTCGGTCTATTTTGCGGCTAAGCATAGCCATGCCTAGTTCGGCCGCATAAGAGTCCGACCATTATAAAACCATCTCACTTGGTTTAAGTAGTGAGGGGGATGGTGAAGGATAAGCATTATCTTTCAAAAGTATGAATCCTAAGAGGACTCTGCATGGATGAATAAGAGTCCTACTTGGATTGTGCCACACGGAACCTATAAAAGTTCACAAACATCACCTATGGAGAGGTAACGCAACTTTGATTCCCAAATATACAGAGCTTTTGTTTATTTGTCTAGTTTACTGACTTAGGCATCGGAGAGGTTTCCGGTACACACCCATCGGCCAGCTCACGTTTGTGTTTTCAGGGAGTAAAGCGACGACGTACGGAGGAGCACAGACTTGATCAACAGGATTATACGAGAAGGTTTATTTCTTTCCCGTACAGCTACAATTTGATGATTTTATATCTATCTATATATATAAGGAGCTCTTTCTTGTTGATGGCTTGTCATTTCTTTTCCTATTTTGCCCTTATATTTCGCATAATTTACTAATGATAACTTATATGTTGAGTGAAATTTTTTTCCTAATTACGCAAACATTCTTAGTTAATTATGCAATAGGTTTTCTCGTAATTACGCAAACATTCTTGGTCAATTATGAAATAGGTTTTCCATAATTACGCAAGCATTTTTGGTCAATTATTTTATTTTTTAACAAATTACAAATACACCCATAAAGTTTGTTTAAAATATGAATCGGTTCTATAATACTAAAAATTACAACTATCATTTGTTGACAAATTTTAATGTAACACAATACTCAAAAAAAAAAAAAAAAAAAAACTATGTAATAATAAATTATCAAAATTGTTTATTGAAAAATATTTCTCATATCGCTAAAAATTGTTAATTGACTTAATGATTTATTTATTAACAAAACGGTTAACTGAAAAATATTTTTTATATCATTAAAAATTGTTTATTTACTTATTAATAAAATTGATCATTTGTATATATATATTTATTTTCTTCTACTTTTTTATTAGTTCAGTGACTTATCTTAGTAGTGTTTTTTAGATGGAAGAATCATCTTAGTATTTGTTTTATATTTATATGTTGAGAAAAGTTATACACCATAATTTTTTTTTTTATAAATTCAGAAGAAATGTTAAAAACTCATAAATTTATCTAAAATTATATGGTAATAAAATTAGAGTCGATATCATTGGGTGTATAACAAATCAAAAAATGATACATATTATATCACATATCTAATGATTTATTCTATTCAATTTTATAAAATAATATGTTAATTTAAAAAAAAAATTATTAAAATATAAAATTTAAACATACTATAATATTAACCAGTGCCTTATATGGACCTGTATAAACTAGGATATTTATATATTACTGATAGAATTTATCAGACAATACCATTGCATTAGCTTTATCTTTTCAACATATTTACATAAAAATTGATAGTTACAATTTTTCCACCGTGTGACTCATGAAAAGATAAAACTCATCATATGAAAATTTTGTTTCTAGTTGATTTTTATGTTTTTAATTTTTTTGGGTAAATTATACATTACTTTTTTATATTTTAGTTTTTTATTTTTTATTTTTTTACTTTGGCCCTTTATGTTATATTTTTTTTTGTTTTTTTATCTTATTTGTGTCATATCACCTTTTTATTTTTTTACATATATTTTCATAAAAAATAAAAAATTACTAAAATAAATTATTCTCAAACAATGTTTAATTACACAGTCAAATACACTTCTCTCATATAGATGTAATCACGAATAGTTGATCTTCTACTTGTACAAAAATTAATTACAAAATTAGGCATAATCCTCTCATATATGTGTGGTGCACATAATAAAAATAAGACATACCTAGGTGAGTGAGATAGTTATATCTCATTCTATAATGAATTTTTATTTTCTTAAACTCTTTTGTTTTAGGTCATGTTTGTCAATTGGTTAAAAAGTTACTACCAAAAATATATATATATATATATATATATCCTCTTTATTTTTTACATTTTTTTAATAAAAAAACCGAAAATTATTTAAAAAATCGATTCCCAATGATATCTTCAATATACAATAAATCATATAAGTAAATCCTAATTTTCAGGGGCTGCATATATATATATACATATACAGAGAGAGAGAGAGGGTAAAAAATAATAAATAATTGAATGGTGATACTAATGACTTGGTATCACTATTGTATTTAAGTTTTTTTTTTTTTTAAATATATATCGGACCTATTTGGTGCAGTTTATAGGCTAAAAGTTGATAATTAAAAAGTAAAAACTAAAAGTATCCCTTCTCTAACTTCTAGATAATTAGTTTTTTTTTTCAATTTATTTAAATTATTTCTACCTAATAAATTATAAATAAAACGTGTATCAAATACTCTGATATAAATTTTCAAATTAAAATAAGTTATAATAAACTAATTTAAGTTGCAACAAACAACCCAACAGTGTTCATTATTTTTACTTAGAAAAATGATCCATCTCTTCAAAAATTTCCCACAAAAGCACCTATTTCATAAATTCTGACCAATAAGGGTTTAGCACTATAGAATAAGTGAATAGACACTAATTAGGTGTCAACATGTTCATTGTGGATGCTAATTGTGGCCAGCATTAATGTTAAACTTGTCAATTGTTAACATTGGTATTAATTGTAGCTAGCCATGTAGCCAGTCATTATGGGACTCAAAAAAATATAATATTCATTTTTAAAAAAGATAAAACATTGTTTCTATCTATATCATCATATCGCTATGCTACGAAAACGTCTAACTAGTCAACCATCATATATACCCACTCCACTATTTAGTGTTCGTTATGCTGCAAAAAGGTCCAATCGGTCAACAACCCTAGCGGACATCATGTGTATCAACTATTGAGTTGTTTAACTTATCAATAATGCTATAGACTTCTAAAAGTAGAGCTTTAAAAGAGCTCTAGTGAGTTAGCATGTTCAAAAAAAAAAAATTTCAAGCCAAAACATCACATCAGGCTGGACCCCACACACTTCCATATCATTAGTGCATGGTTTAGAGCTCTTATTTTAGAGCTCTCAAGCATTTTTCTTAACTTATTGCAATGCTGCGAAAAGGCCTAATCGGTCGACCACCCATATATTGAGTTGTTTAACTTGTCCATTGCATTGTGCACATACACTAGTTTAGTCAGCTATTTTACAAACTAAATAAGATTCACTTTTACCTATGTTTATACTTTAACACAGTTTTTTAGCTATTTCATTGTAGATATTCTAAGATATAAGAATTAGTTTTATGTGTACGTGTTTTTTGGCCTTTCAGGATTTGATGTTGGGAGGAGGAAAAGAGAAAAAAGAAGAGGTGTAAAAATTATTAATTGGTCCTTAAACACCTCATGTGGTTGTTTTAATAATATTATGATTGATAAAAGATATAAAATTTATAATTTTATATTAGATGGTTAGAAAACAGAAGAGGACATGTGGATTATGATTGATGAAGCGTATCTCACGTGAAACCTCAGGAATACCAAATGATTTTTCAAGGTGGTGGGTTGTGTCAGGTGGTTTGTAGTTGTGGCACGTGCGACACACCCCAGGTGCTCACGTGATGGTCTGCTTTGCTTTCTTGGCTGGGTTTTTACAGGAGGAGGACCCTTTTTACAACTTTTGATGGGTTTAAAATGTCGGGTATAGGGTTTTAGGTTTGGACCACTAGGTATGAAAAGTGCGTCGGCCATGGTAAATTGGACCCCAGCCCAAGGGTAAACCTTTACTATAGAGTCAATTTTTACTATTTGATTTGAAAAATCTTGTGTTAAGGTAGCATAAAAGAAAATCAAGTAAATTATAATTTTTTTTAAAATTAAAAAAAATATAAGATTGAATTATACTAACAGTTTTTATAGTTTGTGTGGGGAAGTATTTTACAGTACTAGCGTGGCGAGGTGACACAGAAGTGTCGGTAGGTGCCAGCGTGACTTCTGATAGCCGAGGTGATCTCGGGGTTCTTGAGGTTATCTCCGAAGATATCGAAATCAGGAAGATTGGATAAGGGGCGGAGTCCTAGAAAGAAGAAAGACTACAAGATGGATAAAGGTAAAACTCTTAGGAGTCTATCCTTATCTCTTGAAGAGTCCAAAGTAGATCAGGAATTGGAGTCCATAGAAGTAAGACTTCTAGTGGGATTGGGAGAAAGTTAAGCTATAAAAGAAGGGCACCCCGTGGTCTAAGGTACATAATTTGTAGTCTTGAGCGATAATTTTAGCACTTGTTATCTTTGAGAATCTTGACTTGATCATCGAGTGCCCGGGTGGAAGAACCATCACGACCTTTTCTTTCTGTGCGAGGTTCTGAGGGTCTCTCTGCTGTGTTCTCTGATTGGATTACTAAGGAGGCGGTGTGATCGGAATATCACTCACACAATTTGGCGCCGTCTGTGGGAGCGAAAAGAAGAGTAGATGGCGAAGAACGAGAAGGAAAAGATTGGGGACGGCGCTTCGGGAGTGGAAGACTCGTCGACTTTACTTTTGAAGGAGGAGACCACAACAAAGAAACTCGTGATCGTAATCACAGAGAAAGCCGTCGGACAAGATGGTGATACATCAAAAGCGGAGGCAAATACTATAATGAGGATGACCTCGGACACGGAAAGGCAGATGTCGAGGAGGGATGAGAAGTAAAAGAGATGGCAAACAAGTTGGCGGACCTTCAATCGATCGTCAACTTCATGATGCGAGAATAATGTCATGTAGCCATACCCGCAGGACACACCAATCTTGGCGACAAGCGTCCGGAAGAAGGCGGAGAAGTCCGAGCCCTTCAAAGACACGAGGAGTGGAAGGCACTCTCGCCGAACCTCCGAAGTCGGCGAAGAGCCGAGAAGAGAGAAGAGTCGAAGGACATATCGCGAAGAAGCGGACCCCAAACATCGGCATGTTCGGCGGATATTGTGTTTCGATCGTCTGCGAAGAAGGATCGAAAAGGGCCACCATGAGGCCGAGAGTAAGCGTCGAAAAATTTGAAGTCCAATGACAAATGCGAGGGAGAAGTAAAGAGGACTTGAGAGATTACCTCAAGAGGAAGCAGAGAATCTGGGGAAGTGACCTCCGGTTAAGCGAGGACTCCATTCTCGGCGGAATTGGATGATTCGTCGCCAAGAAAAGATTCGATATCTTGCGGTTCGGATATATGATGGTAAGTCGGACCCTAACTTCCATGTTGGATTATTTTTGAATTCGATGGCCTTATATAGTGGGAGCGAGCATTGCTCTGCAAAGTGTTCCCTTCATCCTTGGGAGATTGCATCGATTGGTTCCACAAGTTCTGAAGAGCGGCGTGAAGAAATTTGGGAAGGCTGGCCGAGATGTTTGTGGCAGTTCATAACAAACAAAGCTATGACCATTGAGGGTGGATGCATTGATGGCTCAAGATCGGCAAAGATGAGAGCCTCGAGCCTATGCAAAGCGGTACTACGAGGTGTTCAATCGAATACTGAATGCAACCGAGGTGGCGGTCGTCTCTTTAAGAACGGCTGAAGGATGATCATCCTTGCGGAAGTCCTTGGCAAAAACCACCTAAAGAGTATGGAAGAGCTCATGGCGAGAATCGAAAAGTATGCGAGCCGAGGAAGATCGTCGGGGAATAAGGAGACGAAGCGAGAAAAGAACCTTGACTTCAAGCGAGCGGTAGAGGTAACAATGGACAGAACAAATAGGAGACAAAGTTGAGGGCTAAACAAGCAGTGACGACGGTGTTCCGAATTCCGGTCCAAAAAGTCCTTGATCAAATTCGAAATCAGCCTTACTTTAGGGCGCCGGCAAGAGCACCAGGAGAATTTATGGGGAGAAACCTTGGTAGACGTTGTGCCTACCACAATGAGCAGGGGCACCCAACTCAGGGTTGCAGAGCCCTTAAAGCCCACTTAGAAGATTTGGTGAGGCAAGGCCATCTGAGAGACCTTGTGGATGAGGCCAAAACAAGGGAAGAACAGGCACGATTGCCTCAAGCGCCAGCAGCCCCTCCTTCCCCAGCACAGCAACCACAGGCAGGTGGACCTCAGGTGGTTAATGTGATCCACTCAAAGGTAAATGAAAACGACATACGGGGGAGACACAGAGGGTGAAACATCTGCAGCACGTCAACCAGGTGGGACTGAAAAGACCTCGGCCTGAGGATTGCCAAGAACCGAAGATAACCTTCACAGAGGCCGACCTTGACATGGTTCAGCACCCACACAATGATGCCCTGGTAGTATCCCTCCAGGTTGGGGAGTGCCAGGTGAAACGCATCTTGATTGATCAAGGCAGCTCCTGCGACATCATGTATGTCAGATGTTACAAGGAGTTAGGCCTTCACCCTAATGACATGGAGCAGTCAAACGGCCCGATGGTCGGCTTCAATGGAACGCCGACATGGCCTTTAGGCGCAACAAGCTTGGAAGTACAAGCTGGCACGAAAAAGATCAAGACAGAATTCATTGTGATCGACACGCCCTCGCCTTACAACATCATCTTGGGGAGGCCGTGGTTGTATGCAATGGGGGCAGTCCCCTCGACATTGCGTCAACTGCTACGGTTCCCAACAGAACATGGGATTGAGGAAGTCAGAAGTGATCAGTTGCAGGTGAAAAATTACTCCATGGCAGCAATGAAGTTGACCTGCAGCATTCGGGAACCAGAGAAGGCAGAAGTTGAAGAAGAGGACATGAAGGTCCTAGATGATGTCGGCAAGGAGCCGACCGAGAAAAGTGAAGAAGCATTGAAGAAAATCTTCGTCCAAGAGGGCGATGAGGAACGTTTCTTTCTTCTCGGCACAGGATTAGCCGAAGAAGAAAAAAGGGAGTTGGAAGCCTTTCTAAGGAAAAATATTGAGGTGTTCGCCTGGACACCATATGAAATGCCTGGCATTGACCCCGAGGTCACATGTCACAGACTCAACGTTGACAGGTCGGCCAAACCTGTGATACAACGAGCCAGAAGACCGACGTTGATGCACGTCGAAGCAGTGGAAGAGGAAGTAGCGGACTTCTAGAGGCCAGGCCATCAGAAGCCAATTATCCGACATGGTTATCAAATACCGTGGTAGTAAAAAAGAAGAATGGCAAGTGGAGGGTCTACGTAGACTTCACAAATTTGAACAAAGCTTGTCCCAAAGACAGCTTCCCTCTGCCAAAGATCGACCAGTTGGTGGACGCCACATCTGGACATGGAAGGATGAGCTTCTTGGATGCATATAGGGGGTATCACCAGTTAGCCATGTACCCCCCAAATGAAGAGAAGACAGCGTTCATCACTCCGAAAGGTTTGTATTGTTACAGAGTCATGCCTTTTGGGTTGAAGAACGCAGGAGCAACTTACCAAAGGCTGGTGACTAAGATGTTCAAACACTTGATTGGCCAAACTATAGAAGTCTACATTGATGATATGGTCGTGAAGACCAAGGAACCAAAGGATCATCTTGCTGACCTAGAAGAGGTCTTTGACATACTCAAAACATATCGGCTCCGACTAAACGCTTCGAAATGCGCATTTGGAGTCGGATCCGGTAAGTTCTTGGGATACCTGGTGACTAGAAGGGGCATTGAAGCCAGCCCAGATTAGATCAAGGCCATTCTGGAATTACAGAGTCCGACATCGGCTAAACAGGTTCAGATGCTTCTTTGGAAGGGCATGACCCTAAACAGTTCATAATGAAGTTCGGACAAATGTAAACCTTTTTCAATCTGGTGAAAAAGGCCACGGATTTTCTATAGACGAGAGAGGAATATGAGGCGCTTTGGCGACTGAAGAAGTACCTTACCTCGGCTGATCCTCTCAACACCTCAACAGGGAGGAACTGTTTTTTATACTTAGCGGTTTGAGCCTTGATGAAGTCTTGTGATAATCCGAGAAGAAAAGGAAGCGAGAAGGCGTGTACTATGTAAGTAAAACCTTGGCGATCACGTAAACAAGGTATTTACCACTGGAGAAATTAATCTTTGGCCTTGGTAATGGCCTCAAAGAAGCTAAACCATTATTTTCGGGCTCACAAGATAGTGGTTCTGACAGCACCCACTAAAATCCTTGTTGCAACAAGGAGACTTGATCGACGAATCGCAAGATGGGTCGTAGTTTTGGGCCAATATGACTGGAGTTCGAGTAGAAACGACAATTAAGGGCCAAGTTTTGGCCGACTTCGTGGCGAGTTCTCGCCAGAGTACATCGAACATCGGACTCCGTGGCCGAGATGAGCGATGTCCAAACAAGGAAGGAGAAGCCCAAAGGGTAAGGAACCAGGAAGAAAAACTCGAGACCTACGGCATTTACATCGTGACTCCTTTCAACTTTTTGTTGATGGGAGCTCAAACCAGCGGCGAGGCGGGAGTAGTGTTAATTTCCGATAGGGAGATATTGGAAGCGATCTATTATTTGGGGTTCAAAGCCTCGAACAATGAGGAGTATGAAGCATTGATTCTTGGTGAAGAGTGGCGATGCGAGATGAGGTAATAGTTTTTGTGTGACTCACAACTTATAGTGAATCAAACTACGGAGAGTTTCTTGCCCGAGATGAAAGGATGTCGGCATACGCATAAAAGAAGTCATCAGTGGCGGACATGTTTCAAACGCCGACTTCTTGAGTTAGCCGAGAAGATAACAACCACGCCGACGCGTTGGCCAATTTAGCAAGCTCAATGCAAAGGAAGAGCGAGGACAATAATGATCGATTACCTATCGGGCCGAGCATAGAGTCACCACACACAATGCAAGAAGCATTATGTGTGGACATGGGACAAAGCCGATGGATGCAATTGTTGCATTCCCGAATGAGGAAAAGCGCGGAAGATCGAAAGGAAGCACACAAGGTCAGACTGAAGTCGGCAAGATTCAGCTTGACAACAGAAGGACATCTCTACAGAAGATCCTTCACTGGACCTCTTTTAAGGTGTGTACACCCTCTTTAGGTCGAAGACTTTTTGTATGAAATTCATGAAGGAGTTTGTGGAAGCCACACAGGGGGCAGATCGTTAGCTCATAGGGCCATTACCCAGGGGTATTGGTGGCCCTATATGCAAAAAGATGCAGAAGGCTATGTGAAGAAGTGTAAACAATGCCAGAGGTTTGCACCATTGATACATCAGCCAGCTGCTGACCTGAACCCTGTTTCTAGCCCTTGGCCATTTGCCTAATGGGACATGGATCTCGTTGGACAATTGCCCCAAGCAACTGGGCAGCGAAAGTACCTACTGGTAGCAACAGACTACTTCACAAAATAGATAGAAGCAGAGCCCCTTGCCAAAATCCGAGATGTGGATGTGAAGAACTTCATCTGGAAAAACATCATCACCAGATTTGGGATTCCAAGAGCAATCGTTGTCGACAACGAACACGGTTTGACAAAGAACTCATCAAGAATTTTTGTAAAGTTCAAGATAAAGAATTATTTTTCAACACCAAGCTTTCCCCAAAGTAATGGGCAAGCGAAGCATCAAACAAAGTCATTACGGATGGAATAAAGAAGAGGCCGCAGCAAAAGGAAAGTGGGTAGACAATTGCCCAACGTGCTCGGGCATATCGCGACTCCGAGAAGATCAACGGAATCCCCTTTGCCATGGCTTATGGCAGCGATAGCCATTCCATTGGAGATCGGCATCGAGGATCGTAATCTGAGGAGTTGAGAACGGATCTAATGATGTGCTCTTAGCCCGAGATCTGGACCTCTTGGAAGAAAGAAGAAAGGCGCAATCCAAATTGCGACATACCAAACAACGACTTGCCAAAGCTTACAACAAGAAGGTCAATCCAAGGGATTTTCAAGTCAACGACCTAGTCTTGAGGAAAGTCGCGGCAATAAGAAGGATCCCGAGAGGGCAAGCTCGGCCAAACCGGGAAGGCCCTCTGAGAATCACTTGATTGTCGAAATGGGGCATATCATCGAAGATAATGAGGGCAAAGCATTGCCTGAACCATGGAACACTTGTAATTTAAAGTTTTTCTATCATTAGATGTTCTTTGATTTTTTGCCGATATGATCAATAAAATCTTTGCAGAATTTTTCCGAACTTATACAACTTTGCATAATGTTGCTTCTTGAATTATGAGAACCCAAGAAGAACTTAGGTTCACATTAAAGCGGAGAGAAGACATTAGTAATGCTTAGACGAAGTTAAGCGGAGATAAATTCCTTATCTTTACTTGTTGAAATTTGTAGCAATTTGCAAGTTAAAGTTAAGCTGAGATAAATTCCTTATGTTTACTTGTTGAAATTTGTAGCAATTTACAAGTTAAAGTTAAGCGAGATAAATTCATTATCTTTACTTGTTGAAATTTGTAGCAATTTACAAGTTAAAGTTAAGCCGAGATAAATTCCTCATCTTTACTTGTAGAAATTTGTAGCAATTTACAAGTTAAAGTTAAGCCGAGATAAATTCCTTATCTTTACTTGTTGAAATTTGTAGCAATTTACAAGTTAAAGTTAAGCCGAGATAAATTCCTTATCTTTACTTGTTGAAATTTGTAGCAATTTACAAGTTAAAGTTAAGCTGAGATGAATTCCTTATCTTTACTTGTTGAAATTTGTAACAATTTACAAATTAAAGATAAGCCGATATGATTGTTTATCTTCACTTGTTGAAATTTGTAGCAATTTACAAGATGAAGATTAATTGAGTTTATATGCTTTATACTTGTTGAAGTTTATGGCAAGTTTACAGGTGAAGTCCTAGCCGAGGTAAATCTTCAGGTAAACATGCCCGAGGTATGTAACCCCGAGGAGATTGTGCGAGGGAAGAATTATATGAATCATGCGAAATTTTCTAAGTATAGAATCAAACAGAAGCAATGAAGAAAAATTAAAGACTACAGCATATAAAGAGAAACAGTTGTATATGAAGAAGGCACAATGGCCTAGCTTAAGTGAATTGTTCTTAAGCAACAAAAAGGCACATCGGCCACAAAGCAAAGCTTACATTGTTCAGAAAACAAAAGAAAGTACAAAAGTTAAAGCAAAAATGAAAGCTAAGTATCTTCAGCCTCAGGAGCGGTTTGAATCTGCACCTCGGAAGTCTCTGGAAGAACAACCTCGGCGTCTTTTTGCACGTCGACCCCGGCCTCCTTATCTGCCGTAATCTCGGCGTCTATCTCGGCTAGGGTCTTCTCAACACTTCCTCGGCGAAGAAGGTTGGATGATGATGGATCGGTTGAGTTTCACACGACCCAAACCCGCCCTATGGGTTTAGCATCAGAATCGGCCAAGAATCCGAGATTACCAAGGCCTACAGATCAAGAATACAAGAAATACAGAGTTCGGGCTGGAAGCCAAAACAAGAAAAACTAGTGTCCATAGAGTGTTAATCAGATGCCAAAAACATTTTTCATACATTTATGCATTCACTACCAAGACAAAGATACACAATCATTACGCATATTCAAGACGGACTTGATTCCTCGCTTAGCAAGATAAGCAGTCTATACAAAGAACGCATAACAAGACAAAACAAGAGGAGACTAGTGGGGACACAAAACACCCCAAGCCATGGCATGGCGTCTCGAACCTCGCAAGGAGGCACATAGGTCGGCTTGACAAAGCTGGGGACCAATCCCACGCCCTAGCTTCGGTCCGTGGCCGAGCACCTACATATATATATAAACAGTGAGCTAAAGCCCGTGAATAACATAACGTAAAGAGGTTATGAATGAATGTCCTTACAAAGAATGAAATCAATTCATTATACAAGATTTCAATCTCTCAAGATTTCACCAATCAAGATTTCATTCAATCACCATATGTGGTACATCCATTAGCCTATAAACAAGAGGGTCCAAAAGGATCGGCCTTAACCCAACAATAATGATGGCCATCAATCAAGATGGTTCTACAAGGAAACCGACAGAGCTCAGAATACCAATAACAATAGGTGCTAGGGATGCCACAATACAGTCAAATACAGACATACATTCATTCAATAAACAATATCAGTTCAATAAGCCGGTTCAAGAATCAAAATATAACCATTTTGAACATATCTTTACACAACTGCTACTCACAAAGGATTGGGCTATCAGTAGCTAGAGCGCGTCCCCGAGAGTCAACCCTAAACAATCAATCAATAGAACACACACTAAGTTTACAGTTGGAAAGGATGATAATTAAATCCCTAAATTCCCTCGGTGTGGTTCTATGCTTAAATCCTCATTAAGATGTCTTAAACTAGGCCTAAGAATGCCTAGGATGGGATGAGGATGCAAAAATGTGCACAGAAATCAGTTTCAGAATTTTCAGAAAATAGGGCCTCCGCTCGAGCGCAGGTTTCCCCGCTCGAGCGGACAAGCACACAAAGGCCCACGCTCGAGCGTACATTCCGACGCTCGAGCGGACTGATGGAAGGTGCAAAAATGCTGGATGCGCGATTTTCCGCCGAAGGCAAAAGCCCGCCGAAGGCACTTCGCCGAAAGGACGGCCAAATTCTGGAAAATCCAGATTCAACCTCTGAGTTTCAAACCAAGTTTTGATGCTCCAAATTCGATCCTCTTGGACCCATTTTCTGGAAAACTCTTTCAAACACATAGAATAACAAGTTTTAAAGCTCAATTTAAGAAATCAAGGCCCAAGGGTGTTTCAATTAAATCCAAAATTCAAACCCATTTCCAAGAACACTTTCAAACATGCAATGCATGAGTTTTAATCCAAAATTAACCTTCAAATCTTGCTCTAATGAGCTCAATCTTTGAAAACCATGAGGAAACATGAACTATGATGAAAACATGGACATGCATGTGACAATCTTTGAAGAACAACCTCAATAATGCAAGATAAGTACATGCATGCAACAATGGGGCTCTAATTCAACAATTTATGAACAAAGCAAGACTCAAGCTCTCTATAACCATGATACATGCAAGATGGAGCTTAAAGATAGCAAGAAGAAGATGAATTCTCTTACCTAAGTCTTCAATTAGGAGAATACAAGCTCAAGTTTGCAATCTTATGCCTTAAACCCTTCAATTTCCAAGCAACACTCTAGATGAGCAAAATGAACTCACACTTTCCTCTCACTCTCTTCTAGTCGGCAAGAACAACCAAATGTGCTGAGGAAATGTTGCTAAGTGTATAATACAAGGCTTCAATATGATTAGGTAGTGGCCCACTAGGAGTGGCAATAACGTAATTAACTCAAACTCTTCAATTGACTTAATTTAACCTAATTTAATCATTCCTAATCAATTTTCAGATAAATATACCATTAAATCAGAAATATTCTACTGATCCTAAAACTTCAAACGGTTTCTAAATCGGCCGCCGATAAGGCCTTCAATTAGCTTAAACACATAAACTCAAACAGATAATCATTCAATCAAAGATAGAAATGCAATTCAATGGATAAACTTATTCAATTTGGCCATTGCCCATTCATCATTCAGAGTTCATCCAGCCACTTATCACGGTCATTAGCGGTCGGTTTAGCAATAATCAAGATTTAATTGATGGTTATTCAAGAATCAAGACGAGGGTTATTCTAGCCTCCTCCTTATAAAGAGTTTAGTCCTCTAAACTCGAGTTACCTTCAGTCTGGAAGAAAACAGGGTTCAGCGGGGACAAATTCGGATATCGCCTAGCCATGTCATCTTCCCTTTCCCTAGTGGCATACACACCACCATGGTTCTCGCCACCAACTTTCACTAGCGTATCTCTTTGTTTCTCGCTTGATCCGCTTGCCATAATCAGATAGGCCGTTCCTCGTAAGTGTAGTCATCACTAAGCACTATCCGAGTAGGCTCAATCACATGAAACGGATCCCGAAGATAGTCTCTCAACATCGAAATGTGGAAGACGTTATGCATATGCTCCATTTTAGGAGGAAGTGCAACTTGATACGCCACCGGATTGATTTTCTCAATAATCTGATACGGTCCGACATATCTCGGTGCTAACTTGCCTTTGACTCCAAAGCGAGTCTGGCCTTTCATTGGTGTCACTTTCACAAACACGTGATCACCCACTTCATATTCTCTATCCCGTCTTCTGACATCTGCATAACTTTGCGCTTTTCGCCTTCGGCCAGTATCAATTTCACTTTCTCAGTCGTTTCATATACAATCTCGGGCCCAAGTAAAGGCCCATCTCCAACTTTTGCCCAGCAGATTGGAGATCTACATTTTCTGCCATACAATGCCTCGAAAGGCGCCATACCGATACTCGAATGGTAGCTGTTGTTGTAGGCGAATTCAGCCAATGGCAGATGGTTTTCCCAATTTCCCTGAAAATCCAGGACACACATTCTCAGTAGATCCTCTAGAGTCTGGATGGTCCTTTCTGACTGTCCATCTGTCTGAGGATGATAGGCACTACTCAAATTTCAATTCAAGACTCCAATGCAGTCAGAGGCTCGCTGTAACCTCGATGTAAACTTGAATCCTGTCGGAAACAATAGATACAGCACTCCATGCAATCTCACAATTTCATCAATATAGATAATGTACCAATTTGTCCGCATTATAGATTGTCTTGACAGTAAGAAGTGTGCGATTTAGTCGATCTATCAACAATAACCCAAATAGAGTCCATACCTTTCCGGAGCGAGGTAATCCAACGATAAAATCCATCGTGATATGCTCCCCATTTCCACTCTGGTATGGGCAAGGGTTGCGAATCCGCAGTCGTTGATGTTCAAATTTTGACTGTTGGCGTGAAGGCATTTGGACACAAAGTCGGCAATTTCCTTCTTCATTCTCGCCACGAAATTTTGCTTCAGATCTTGATACATTTTCAGATTCTGGTGAATAGAAAACTTTAACCGGGCCTTCTTGTAAAACTCTCCTTTTCAATTCGGTGTCATTAATTTACACATCTGTCTTGAAATTTGAGAACATTGTTCTCAAATTTGAACCCTGTCTCGCTTTTGAATCCCTT
Source organism: Camellia lanceoleosa (assembly GCA_025200525.1). Classification (NCBI taxonomy): domain Eukaryota; kingdom Viridiplantae; phylum Streptophyta; class Magnoliopsida; order Ericales; family Theaceae; genus Camellia; species Camellia lanceoleosa. The sequence continues at coordinate 129,888,486 of CM045765.1, forward strand.
TCTTCAATAACCTTTTTCAAGAAATCATCTAGTTGTTGTTTTTCTTTAATTTCTCAATCAATGCCGGGTTGAGCGAAATAGCGACTAAGGTTCCACCTTGTTCTCTCAAAACGATTTCAATTTCGACTTTTCCGGATCAAGAAGCAACTCTTTACTCGGTCGACCAAACAAAGCTAAGTTGGCAATCGATTTTCGCTCAAAGCATCTAAGCGGTGTTGGCTTTTCCGGATGATACAATATCAGAGGTCATAATCTTTTATCGATTCAAGCCATCTCCGTTGTCTCATATTCATTTCTTTCGAGTGAAAAAGTACTTCAGCTCTTGTGGTCGATATACACTTCAAAGTTGCTCCATACAAATAGTGACGCCAGATTTTCAAAGGCAAAAACTCGCAAAGAAGTTCTAAATCATGGGTAGGGTAGTTCTTTTCATGCGGTCTCAATCGCCGGAAGCATAAGCAATAACTCTCCCATTCGCATTAAAACACACCCCAAACCCTTATGAGAAGCATCACTAAAAACAAGATAACCATCCGCACAAGGTAGCGTCAAAATCGGTCAACCACAAGTCCGGTTTTCGCTTCTTGAAATGCCGATTCCTTTGGTCACCCGATCAAATGATATCCCTTTCGTGTCAATCGAGTCGATGGTAAGGCAATCTTAGAGAAATCTTTGACAAACCTTCAGTATCCACCAATCCCAAAAAGCTTCGGACTTGATACATTAAATCGGTCTAGGCTAGTTCACTCTGACTTCAATTTTCGGGTCAACAGAATCCCATCTTTGCTAACAACATGTCCCAAAAACATTATATGATCAAGCCAAAATTCACATTTAGACAGCTTTAGCATACGCCGTTTTCTTAAGGTTTACAGGCAAGTCTCAGATGGTGTTCATGTTCTTCTACGATCTTAGAATAGATCAATATGTCATCAATAAATACCACAATAAAATCGTCAAGGTATGGTTTAAAAATTCGCTCATGAGGTCCATAAATGCGCAGGGCATTCAGAACTCCAACGGCATAACTAAAAATTCAAAGTGGCCATACCTCTAAAGCGCTTTTATCAATGTCTTCGGTTTGACTTTCAGTTGATGGTACCGATCTAAGATCAATCTTGAAAACACTTGTGCACCTCAGAATCGGTCAAATAAATCATCAATACGCGGTAATGGATATTTATTCTTTACAGTTACCTTGTTCAGTTCACGATAATCAATGCACAGTTTCAGTGAGCCGTCTTTCTTTTTCACAAACAAAACAGGTGCACCCTACGGTGACGTACTGGGTCTGATAAACTTCTTGTCTATGTTCTGCAATTGTACCTTCAATTCTTCGATTCGATTGGGGCCATTCTATAGGGGCTTTAGATGTCATTTGGTACGGAACCACATCCACAATAAATTCAATTTCCCTGTCAATCAAATCCCCTGGCAATTCATCTGGAAATACATCTGGGAATTCTCTGACTATCGGAATACCATTCACATTAGTTTTAACATTATCATTGGCAGGTACAGTCAATACAGAACACAGATATCCTTTACACCCCTTTCTAATCAATTTGACAGCCTTTACAAAAGAAATCAGATATGGAGGAGGTACTACTCCACTCCCATTAAACACAAATTCGGGCAAACCCGGTGGGCCGGAAAACTACTTGTTTTGTTACATCTATAGTGGCATGATATTTTTGTAGCCAATCCATCCCCAATATTACATCGAAATGATCTATGTTCAATGGCGAAATCAATAAGCAGATGCATATCCTCAACAATAATCTCTGGCGGGATACATATATGAACATGTCATGGATCCCCAACAGTGATGATCTGACTAACAAATAGTTCATGGGTTCTAAGGGTCTATTCAATTTCTGTGAAAAAGCATGCGATACATACGAATGTGTAGACCGAATCAATCAATACATAAGCATTTTGAGCACAGATAGAGGATACCGACACAACTTGATCTCGGTGTTTTGCCGTCTCCCAAGATTAGGGCAAACACTGCCTGCCTCATAGGCTCTTTCATTAGCTTTGGGGTTCGGTTTTGGTGCTACATTTGATCTTCTTTGCGCTTGGTGCGGCTTTACTACTAACGGTGGAAGCGAAAGGCGCTCTTTGATTCTGGCCCACCTTGCCACACCAAAACAAGCTCCAGAATCGATAGCAAACCCTTTGTGCTTATTGCCACATACGGAGCGGGGTGGAGTAAATCCACTCCTTGGTGGGGCTAGTAGTCGACCGTGATACATTTCTTATTCGCTGGGTTATGCTTACCTTTCTGAAATTTAAAACCCTGTCTTTTCCCTTGCCACTCACTTGTCGGTGTTTCAGATTGTTTCACTGCTGCAATATTTATCTCGGCCATCAATGCTCGGTCGAGAACACCCACAAAAGTTGGCATTTTCAAAACACTAATTCTGTCCTGTATATTAGCAATAAGGCCTCCTTCAAACCTTCTGGCCTTCTTATAATCGGTATCCACCATATGTGGTGCATACCTAGCAAGTTCAGTAAATTGCTTCTCATACTCGGCAACAGACGTTTTGCCCTGTTTCAACTGTTCAAACTCAGTCACTTTTCTGTCTCTAATGCACTGGGGGAAATACTTTTCAAAGAAGGACTCCTTGAACTGAGCCCAAGTCAGAATGGTATTTGCATCACGGGTCAACATCCACCACCTTCTTGCTTCTTCCTGAAGGGTGAAGGTTGCCAACAATACTTTGTTTGCTTGAAGCGGAAAAACCTCAAACAACTTTTCGGTCTCAAGAACCCAAGCTTGACCTTTTAACGGTTCTAAGCCTCCTGAAAGACGGCGGTTTCATTTCTTGAATTTACGAGTCAAGGCAATAATGTCCACCTCATTAGCATTCACATTACGTACATTACATTCGGTTGCAGGAGGAGGAGAGGTGAAATTTGTTGGTTGATTGTTGTTCTAATCTTTCCATGATCAGTCCCATCATTTGTTCAAGTCTGGCCATTCTGGCCTCAGAGGATGATGCTTCAGTTTCATTTGCATTATCCATTTCACTATAGCAGTTATAACAGTTATCATTATAAACAGTTGTACAATTAAGCGGTTTAACACTTTAACATATAATCAGTCAGTCATAAGCACACACTTTTCAAATTCATGAGATGCCCTAATTGCTTTTCTAGGACACCCTATAGCTCATTTGGACACGTGTGTGCGGTATAACTCGTGGTTAAGTATCGCTCTGATACCACTCTGTCACGACCCAAACCCGGCCCTATGGGGTTAGCATCAGAATCGCCAAGAATCCGAGATTACCAAGGCCTCTGGATCGATATCTGATAAATCTGAGTTCGGGGCCTGGCGGAAGCCAAAACAGTAAAAACTAGTGTCCATAGAGCTGTGTTAATCTGTATGCCAAAAACATTTTTCATACATTTATGCATTCACTACCAGTACAGTATACACAATCATTACAGACATTCAGTACGGGGACTTGATTCCTCACATGGTCTGATAAGCAGTCTATACAAGAACGCATACAAAGACAAAACAAGTAGGAGACTAGTGGGGACACAAAAACACCCCAAGCCATGGCATGGCGTCTCGGAACCTCGCGGTGAGGCACATAGGCTGGCTTGACAAAACTGGGGACCAATCCCACGCTCCTAGCTTCGGTCGGGCGGCTGAGCACCTACATATATATATAAGCGGTGAGCTAAAGCCCGTGAATAACATAACGTGTAAAGAGGTTATGAATGAATGTCCTTCTGATAATGAAATCAATTCATTATCTGAGATTTCAATCTCTCGATATTTGATCAATCAAGATTTCATTCAATCGGTCATATGTGGTACATCCATTAGCCTATAAACAGAGGTCCAAAAGGGACCGCCATACAGAACCCAACAATAATGATGGCCATCAATCGGTATGGTTCCACAAGGAAACCGACAGAGCTCAGAATCAATAACGATGGGTGCTAGGGATGCCTGTCTGATTAATCTGAGGACATACATTCATTCAATAAACAATATCAGTTCAATAAACAGTTCGGTTCAGTAATCAAAATATAACCATTTTGAACATATCTTTACACAATCTGTTACTCACAGTGATTGGGCTATCAGTAGCTAGAGCGCGTCCCCGAGAGTCAACCCTAAACAATCAATCAATAGAACACACACTAAGTTTACAGTTGGAAATGATGATAATTAAATCCCTAAATTCCCTCGGTGTGGTTCTATGCTTAAATCCTCATTAAGATGTCTTAAACTAGGCCTAAGAATGCCTAGGATGGGATGAGGATGCAAAAATGTGCACAGAAATCAGTTTCAGAATTTTCAGAAAATAGGGCCTCCGCTCGAGCGAGTTTCCCTTTCGGCGGACAAGCACTAAAGGCCACGCCGGCGTACATTCACGCCGGCGGGTGATGGAAGGTGCAAAAATCTTTGGATCGCGATTTTCCGCTTTCGGCGTTAAAAAGCCCTTTCGGCGGATGTAAAACAATGCAAAGAAAATACTGGAAGCATGAATTCCCCGCTCGAGCGGACGACCAAATTCTGGAAAATCCAGATTCAACCTCTGAGTTTCAAACCAAGTTTTGATGCTCCAAATTCGATCCTCTTGGACCCATTTTCTGGAAAACTCTTTCAAACACATAGAATAACAAGTTTTAAAGCTCAATTTAAGAAATCAAGGCCCAAGGGTGTTTCAATTAAATCCAAAATTCAAACCCATTTCCAAGAACACTTTCAAACATGCAATGCATGAGTTTTAATCCAAAATTAACCTTCAAATCTTGCTCTAATGAGCTCAATCTTTGAAAACCATGAGGAAACATGAACTATGATGAAAACATGGACATGCATGTGACAATCTTTGAAGAACAACCTCAATAATGCAAGATAAGTACATGCATGCAACAATGGGGCTCTAATTCAACAATTTATGAACAAAGCAAGACTCAAGCTCTCTATAACCATGATACATGCAAGATGGAGCTTAAAGATAGCAAGAAGAAGATGAATTCTCTTACCTAAGTCTTCAATTAGGAGAATACAAGCTCAAGTTTGCAATCTTATGCCTTAAACCCTTCAATTTCCAAGCAACACTCTAGATGAGCAAAATGAACTCACACTTTCCTCTCACTCTCTCTTCTAGTCGGCAAGAACAACCAAATGTGCTGAGGAAATGTTGCTAAGTGTATAATACAAGGCTTCAATATGATTAGGTAGTGGCCCACTAGGAGTGGCAATAACGTAATTAACTCAAACTCTTCAATTGACTTAATTTAACCTAATTTAATCATTCCTAATCAATTTTCAGATAAATATACCATTAAATCAGAAATATTCTACTGATCCTAAAACTTCAAACGGTTTCTAAATCGGCCGCCGATAAGGCCTTCAATTAACAGTTTAAACACATAAACTCAAACAGATAATCATTCAATCAAACAGATAGAAATGCAATTCAATGGATAAACTTATTCAATTTCAGTTTCAGTTCCATTCAGTCTGTTCAGTAGTTCATCCAGTTCACTTATCAGTCATTAGCGGTCCAGTTTAGCAATAATCAGTATTTAATTCAGTGGTTATTCAGTAATCGGTACGAGGGTTGTTACAGTTTCCTCGGGTACCTCCTCAACCTCATCACCCTCTTCGTCTTGGGTTAAGTTGATAACCTGCTCAGTCGGAGGAAGGGACTTGGTCTCAGTGGCACCCTTGGATTTCCTCACCAAGGCTTCATCATTATCTTCATCTTCATCTTCGACATTACGCTCAAGATCACCCTCAAGGAAAATTGCAGTGCTGAGTGCCACGCCGATGTTGATGTCGGCGGCGCTTTCGTTGGCGTAGATGGGCCGGTTTTCAAGTGTAATTTTGGGCTCCCAGGGAACTTTGGGAACCTTGGACCCCGAAGTCGTTGCAGACGACGACCTCGGCCTTTTTGGCTGAGTCGACCCCGATGGCTGGGCCTCAGCAGATCTTTTGGCGGATGTAGAAGTGGTCTTCACAGTTGAAGTTAGTTGAGAGATGGGCAAAGCATCTTCAACCTCGGCCTCAGTAGCTTTGGCCTTTGGCTGGGCCTTTTTGACTCTTTTTGGTTTTGGTGGAGGCACCGTTTGAGACGGTACAGCATCCACGTCGGCTGGAAGGTCGGCGAGGAGATCTAGAACGACGGGCTTCGGGCGCACCATCTCGGCTGTTTTGACAAGTCGTCGCCGACGTTTTCTTTCTGTTACTGGGATCAGGTATTGGGCTGAAGTGGATGGAAGATCGGCTGGGTCAGAAGTGGAACCTTGGTCTGTCCGGGATGTAGATGTGGTTTGAGTTGTGGCTGTGGATGGGCTCTTTTTCTTCGCTCTTGGGACGTCAGGCAAAGTTGACTTATAGGTGGGGATGAAATTTAACAGCAGTGGGGCTTTGCGTTTGTGGATAGGAAGATCTAGAAGCTTCTTGGTCGAGCACAGGAAGTAGGTTTCATGAAGCCTTTGGGTGGTTGATGGAGGTCTGCAAGACAAACAAATTGACATTAGAAACGAGATAAGTATGGAAGACTTAAAGAGAAAAGAAATCAGCAGTGACACAGGGCTCTTACCCTTGCCCTCTTTAACTGTTCGAGGCAGAGGAAAAATATGGACATCTTCATCGGGGCCGAACTCCCAATTACCCGAAGCAATGAGATAATCATCTCTAGCCCCCTTGTTGGAATCTGGGAGATTGGCTATAATTTTGAATTGAGTGGACCTCGGCTTAAGGTAGTATACGAAGCCCTTCTCCTTCAGGTTAAGGGGGCACATTGTATAACAGTATTGAAGGTCGGCTAGGGTGATCCTAACCTTCTCTTGCCGAGCTAAGGCTATGACACCATTAATCACCCTATAGGAGTTGATGGTAAGTTGCATGGGGTTCAGTTTGTAGAAGTGGAGTACTTCGTGAAAAAGGGGATTAAGTGGGAGCCGAAGTCCACACTCAACAAAAGCTATAATAGGGAAAGGCATGGTATTTTCTATAGGCATGATGGAGTCGTCATCACCAGCTAGCCTAAGGTGAACATCGGCGGGAACAGAGAATTCTTGCCTAAAGTATTCTAGTTTGGTTGGGGTGTTAACCCTATTTCTCCACATACCCATGGTTTTGGTATACGAGTATTTGGCTACAGAGACAGAATATTACTAATGGGCTCTTGGGACCTCGGCTTGAGCCTAGGGTATGTATTAGTAAATTTGTTTCAGTTTTTCCTAAAAAATGAAGGTCCTACAGACAAATCCCAAACCTAGATCTACGAAGAACGAGTATGGAAGGCAAAAATCTGGAAAACAGAAAAGCAAGAGCGAAGCTTCAGATTCAAGAACACAAAGGGTGGAAGACCAAGAACAAGAGGTGCAGTCTGTGTATAACATGTGCAAAAATCGAAATAAAGACGATTCGGATGAATGATTCACAAATTAAATACTAGAGCGAACAACAATGGCAAGAAATTTCAGGATAAATCAAGAACTGGAGGGGAAAAGCCAGTTGCTTACCAAAATGGGTGAAGGCGGAGTGAGCTACGCCGAGGTCAGATGGCGGGCCTTCTGATGTGAAAGCTTCAGAAATGGCGGATGCAAGATGCAGTCGAGAGCTTTGAGCAATGGCGGATCTGAAGAAGAGAATGCTTTAGAGAAGGTGTAGAGTATTCAAAAGGCAAAAGTGAATCGAAGAGGAGAGAGGCAATTGTTTTGTCAAAAGCGTGAAACGGCGGCAAAACAGAAGCGTTTAATGCTGGTAAACGCACTTTTCGTCGGTAGCAGTGTGGAAAAAAGACGGCTTGTGGGCGCGTCACCAGCACGGACCAATAAGGAAAAAACGCGTCAGTGAAACGGTTGAAAAATGGTGCATGACAGCTCATGCGCGAAGTAAGATTGATCTGAATTCTTGTTCTTGGAAGAAGACATATCGGCCTGAAATGAATGATCTCGGCTAGAAAGTTCTTAAGCCGACATACGAGAAAAAGTTCGAATATAGGTTCCATCACCTCAGAATACCGAGGTAATAGAACCTAGGGGGCAGTTGTGGGGAAGTATTTTCTGAGTACTAGCATGTGGCCGAGGTGTGTAACGCCCTCAAAATAACAACATAAAACCCAACAATATAGGCATGCATTGATATATATAAAGTCCCATATCCTTCTATTTATCACAGTTTCATTACAAAAGTATTACATGTTAACAACAAAAGCAAATGCCCTAAGGGCTTACAGCTTTCCAAGTTAACACTTGGTTACAAAAGAGAGCACTAGCTCAATTACACCTTAAGCCCTTGGCTTGAATTTACATGTAATACATCAAAAGGAAATAGATGACCAAAAAGTCTATCAACCCCAAGCCTCCCAAGCTATGTCCTTGGAGGTGGTATGCTACCTGTACCTGAAAATGATGTTCCCATATAGGGTGAGCCACAGCCCAATAGAAATATACTAAACCAGTTATGAATAATGACTAAAAGATTAACAGTTGATAGATGGTCAACCCTTTTACACTCCTTCATAACACATTACAGTTCCAAGACTTTCAAGCCTATGTTCAATTTAATCCCCATTCATAATACATGGCTCAGAACCTGGCCACACAATTCATATGAGACAATAACTCATATTAACCACTTACAATTTCATTACTTCCACAGATATGCAAATTAGCTATATCACATTCCCAAGACAAGCATATGAGCTCTATCTACGGAGTCCATCCCCTATCTTCTCCCAAACAACATCCGGTTTAGAGGTACATTCCCTATCTTCCCCTAAACCGCGGAGTACATCCCCTATCTTCTCCAACACAACACAATGCATATAAACAATAATTATACACATCACAAATCAATACATAAAGGTAATGTATTCTTCAACTGTCATACTCAATGACACATTTTAATGATTGGTTTTGGTTTGCCTAATCATCATACACTGTCTATAACAATCAAGACTATCCTCCACCGATAGCCCAAAGCAGATATTTCTAAACAGAAAATAAATGCACAAAATGGATATTTAAATCAACATTTCCACTTCAATTCCTCATTTCCTTATAATTAATCATATCAATTAATTAATCAATGTAATTAGGGTATTTTTCCATAATTGACATTACAACCCTTAAGGTTCCATTTTCATCAATGTTTCAACATTAATCTCATGTTTTTATACCAAACATGCCTCTAGGTTCATTACAAATAAAATCCCAACTTTTGTAAAATTACACAGAGGCCCAAAGTTTCTCAAAATTACACTACAACTTCCAACACATCAAAATGCTAAAATTCAAAGACAGAATCCATAAAGAGGAGTAGGATATCCCTACCTCAAAGTTTGAGCTCAAAAGGAGATGAAGACCCAACACCCAACTTGCTCCAAAGCCAAATATTTTCAGATTAGATCGAAGCCCAAGTCACCATCTACCTTTTTAACAAAGCACTTAGGGTAGATTCACACTCTAGGGAGATGATTTCGTAGAGAGAAGGTAAGTCTAGAGAGGCTCTCGATTTAGGGTTTAAAGATGTAAAAGTTTTGAAAAAGTGAAGTTCGGATCATCTTGTGGCCCGATATAAATAAACTCGCTCGGCGAAGACTTGGTCGCTCGGCGACGGAACCTGAAAACCCTAGCTCGAGCCAAGAATGTCTCGCCGAGCCAACATCGAGAGCTCGCTCGAGCAAGAAAAGTTCGCTCGAGCAGGGAACTCGACCCTTCAGTGCTGCAACTAGACGCCGCTCGGCGACAAAGCGCTCGCTCGAGCGAAGACCGAACCAGATCGCTGGAGCGAAGAAAAGCTCGCTCGAGCCAAAAATCATGGTGTTCAGGTCCAGTACCAGACGCAATCGCTCGCTCGAGCGAAGCCACTCTGGCTCGACCCACCAGACACAAAACTCAACGCTCGCTCGAGCGACCAACTCCTCGCTCGAGCGAAGGACAAAAATTCTGGACAGCAACCCTTGGTTCCCAAACACAACCAACCTGAAACAAACCTGCCCAACACATCCTATAACTCAAATACAATGTAGAAAATGATGTAAACAAGACAATACTCAACTATCAACATCCACGAACACATGTCCGGATCACTGTACAATAAGGGGTAAACCCGGGATCGCTATAACCTCCCCCCCTTAAAGAATTTCGTCCCCGAAATTAAAAAAAAACAAGTTTTTGAAAAGTAAGTTTTTCTCCATTTTAAACAATGTCATAACACAACATTCAACAATTCGACCCGTTACCGGTCATCCATCTCTTATTAAGAGGCATTTCACAGTATACATTTCAAAGTGCATCTATAACATACATGGTTCGTAATTCATATCATAATAAAGTTTCATGATACATAATCAGTCCTATAATATAGCCAATAAATGCAATATTACAACCCACTTCCATAAACCAAAACATATGCTATGTTTTACAACTTAAGACATAAACAAAGCTTAAGTCCGGCAAGATAAAAAAAAAAAATCCAAGTACAAGATTACACATCAATAAACAAGTCCGAATATTTCTCACGGATCTCCAACTCACGTTCCCAAGTGGCTTCCTCCACTCCGTGATGCTTCCACAAAACCTTCACTAAAGGGATGGTCTTGCCACGCAGGACTTGATCCCGCCTATCCAAGACCCGAACCGGTCTCTCCTCATACGAGACATCCTCATCTACCTCTAAGTCGGTCCAATCCAACACATGTGATGGATCCGGCTCATACTTCCGAAGCATACTCACATGAAACACGTCATGAACTCCGGACAACTGTGGCGGCAAGGCTAAACGGTAAGCAACCTCGCCAATCCTCTCAAGGATCTCAAAAGGACCAATAAATCGAGGGGATAACTTTCCTCTCTTCCCAAACCTCATCAATCCCCGCCTAGGTGATATCTTCAGAAAGACATGATCACCCATCTCAAACACCAACGGTCTCCTCCTCTGATCAACATAAGATTTCGGCGACTCTGAGGTCGTAACAAGCCGCCTACGGATAAGCTCAACTTTTTCCGACGGCTCCCTAACCAACTCCGGACCCAACAAAGGTGTACCACCCACCTCGGCCCAACAAACCGGAGACCTACAAGGTCGGCCATACAAGGCCTCAAATGGTGCCATACCGATGCTAGACTGAAAGCTGTTGTTGTAGGCAAACTCCACCAATGGTAGGTGCCTCTCCCACGTCCCACTAAAGTCAAGGACACAACCCCGAAGCATATCCTCAAGGATCTGAATAGTACGCTCGGACTGCCCGTCAGTCTGAGGGTGATAAGCTGTACTAAAGGTCAACTTAGTGCCCAAAGCACTCTGCAAACTCTGCCACAACCTAGCAGTAAAACGAGGATCTCTATCTGAGACGATCGTCACTGGGACCCCGTGCAATCTCACTATGTCCCGAATATACAAGTCGGCAAGGTGATCTACCGAATCTCTCACGCGCATAGGAATGAAGTGCGCCGACTTAGTCAACCGGTCTACAACCACCCAAATAGCATCACTACCCCGCTGAGTCCTTGGAAGGCCTACAACGAAGTCCATAGTGGCATGCTCCCACTTCCACTCGGCAATAGGCAAGGGTTGCAACAAACCCGCTGGCCTCTGATGCTCGGCCTTCACTTGCTGACAAGGCACTTAGACACGAAGACTGCCACATCTCTCTTCATGCCTCGCCACCAAAACTGACGACTCAAATCCTGATACATCTTAGTACCTCCCGGATGCACCGCAAGGCGCGAATGATGAAACTCTCGGAGTACCTCCTCTCGGCAAGACTCCGGCACAAACAAACGGTCTCGGTATCTCACGCTCAGGTCGGGATACTCCGTCAAACACTTCTCAACTTTCCCACTGGAGATCTTTTCTCTGAGGGATTCTACTTCAAGGTCACCTTTCTGTGCCTCTAACACTCGAGTCACAAGTGTAGGCTGCCCAACAACAGAAAACAAGGCCGCAGCCTCAATGGATTCGCCCAGAAGCAAATCAAACTCGCCAAGTGCCCCCAACATCTCCCACTCCCGGATGGCTACACAAGTTACATCGCTAATGGATTTCCTACTAAGAGCATCGACCACAACATTGGCCTTCCCTGGGTGATAATGCAATTCGAAGTCGTAATCCTCAATAAACTCCATCCACCTCCTCTGCCTCAAATTCAAGTCCTTCTGTGAAAACAGATATTTCAGACTCTTATGATCCGAGAATACCTCGAATCTCTCACCATAAAGGTAGTGCCTCCAGATTTTCAAGGCAAAAATCACAGCCGCTAACTCTAGGTCATGCGTAGGGTAATTTTTCTCGTGTATTTTCAACTGACGTGAGCCATAAGCTACCACTTTCCCTTCCTGCATTAACACACAACCCAAACCCTCTTGTGAGGCATCACAATAGACTGCATAACCCAACCCTCTCTCCGGAATAATCAAGACCGGAGCGGTGGTCAATCTAAGTTTCAACTCTGAGCGACTTTTCACAAGTCTCCTCCATACAAATTTGACTTCCTTCGAGTCAACCTAGTCAGCAGTGAAGCTAACTTGGAGAAATCTTTCACAAAGCGGTAGTACCAGCTAATCGAGCTGCGGATCTCAAACACACTCTTAGGCTGTGCCCAATCTTGCACTGCCTCAGTCTTGGATGTATCAACAGACACCCCTTCCCCGGAAACCACATGGCCTAAGAACTTGACTTCTTTTAGCCAGAACTCGCACTTCCCAAACTTGGCATATAGCCTATGGGCTCTAAGCAACTCAAGCACCACTCTCAAGTGTTCCTCGTGCTCCTCCTCTGAAGGTGAATAGATAAGAATGTCGTCCACAAAAACGACCACAAAACGATCCGAAAATTCCCGGAAGATCCGGTTCATCAAGTCCATAAAGATCGCGGTGCATTAGTAAGCCCAAATGGCATTACGAAACTCATAATGGCCATACAGCGTGCGGAATGCCGTCTTGAATATCCTCCTCTCGACCCTCAAGCGGTGGTAGCGATCTCAAATCTATCTTAGAGAAACAACGGGAACCCTTCAACTGGTCAAACAAATCATCTATACGGGGCATAGGGTACTTATTCTTAACCGTAGCCCGATTTAACTTCCGGTAGTCGATACACAATCTCAAGGCACCGTCTTTCTTTTTAGCAAAGAGGGCCGGTGCTCCCCACGGCGATACACTAGGGCGAACGAAGCCCTTATCCAGCAATTCTTGGAGCTGAACTTTCAATTCAATCAACTCTGCTGGGGCAAAACGATAAGGTGCCATAGAAATCGGCGCCGTGCCGGGCACTAAATCAATAGAGAACTCTGTCTCTCGGTGAGGTGGCAAATTGACAAGGTCCTCGGGAAAGACGTCCGAGTACTCACAAACTACTCTTGGCAACTCAATCTGGGTCTCGTCACACTCACCATTCTCAAAGCTAGCAAGTAGACTACTAAGTTCATTCCGCCTTTGCGGACCATACCCCGGTGGCACAACACTACCAACCCGGTCTCCCAAGAAATGGAAACACTCCCCGCTCACGGTACAACATGTAACCCTTTGGCGATAACAATCAATAACAGCCCGGTATGACGATAACCAGTCCATACCTAAAATAACATCAAAGCCCTTCATGGGCATAACTACAAATGGAAACGGAAGTCGATGATCGTCGACCTTTATATCACAACCTCTACATCCGTGCTTCAAAATTAACTCACCCCCAATAGAGGACACCACACAAATAGGAGACGCTAATAGTGCTAACTCCAATTCCAACACAAATGCAAAAGCAGCAGATACAAAAGAATGAGATGCACCCGTATCAATCAACACTCTAGCAACCGAGTTGCAAAATAAAAAGGTACCTCTCACTACTGATGGAGCTGGTACTAGATCTGTGACAACAAGACATACACGCATCTGTGGGACCACTGGTCCACTGCTCACCCCTAGGAGTATCTGGCCTTTTCTTGGAGACGGCAAGCTCAGATTGGCCCTCGAGGCTGCCTGCAGTGGTGGTGAAAACCTGCGTCTGCCTAGAACAGGCAGCTCTGAAGTGGCACTCAAGCGTGGCAGAACCTCTTCAGTGCCAGGTATCCCTGTGATAACAAGACAAGAGCTGCCCCCTGCCCAAACTTTGACTCTGTGGTCTGGCTGAAGAAGATGCAGCCCTCTGACCTCCGCCCTTCTGCGGGCAAACTGAAGCCTTGTGACCCGGCTGGCCACACTTGTAACAGGTAAACTCTCCCTGATTGCCCCTCCTGAAGCCTGCACTCGGCACTGGGAAAGTCGACCTAGCAACTCCACCCCGAGACTGAGGAGGGTTATAACCCCTCATCTCCTACTATCACCTGTCCATCGACTCCTCTTGGAGCCTTTCTGCCCTTCCTCCTCTTCCTGCATCATAATCTCAGTATGAGCTGCAGCATCAACGATCGGCCATAATCCCGAAGCATAGACCCCACAATTCTCAATTTGAGGCCGCCTCAACTTCTTCTCAAACTCAATGCAACGGCGTTCCTCAGACGCCACCAACTCAGGTGCAAACCTGGACAAACTAGTGAATGAGGCCTCAAACTCGACCAGCGATGGCTGTTCTACTTGGTGGCGAGCGATCTCTCAACTACTCTGAGCAATTTGAGGCAGAACTTCTCTGGCGTCAACAAAAGCCTTCCAAGTCCCTCCTATCGACTCTTGGTGAACTTCCACCGTGACCGCATCCCCTTAAGCCGAAAGATGCCAAGGTCACCTTGATTACCTCATCTTCGATGCCTAGCATCTCAAACGTCTTCGTTATGCATTGAGCCATTCATCTGCCTTAAGCGGCTCTTTAGGATCACCCACAAATTCATCCGGATTAGACCGGAAGAACTCCCTCTTCAGAAAAGAAGGTCCTGCATCGGCAACAACAACCTGAGCCTGATTCTCAGCTCTGAGAATGCCTACTAACTCCCTGAAAGCCCCTGCTATCTCTCGGGCTAAAACGCCCATGGCTCTGTGGCCAGCGGCTCGCGTGCATTGACCAACCCCTTCTGAATGTAACAACCTCGTCTTGATTCTGGTTAAACCCTTGAATTATCTCGATTACCGCTAAATCGAGCCGATAATGGTGATAAGTGAACTGGATGAACTCTTGAACAAAAGCTGAAACGGCCGAATGAGTTTGTCTATTTAATTACATATTGTATCTGTTGACTTATATGATTATCTGTTTGCATTTTATGTTTAAACTGCTAATTGAAGGCCTTATCGGCGGCCGATTTAGAAACCGTTTGATGTTTTGTAATCAGCATAATATTTGTGATTTAATGATATTTTTATCTGAAAATTGATTAGGAATGATTAAATTAGATTGAATCGAGTTAATTGCAAACTTAGATATATTTACCGAATTGCCATGTGAGTGGACCCTTTAGTTATTCAACTCTATTGTGCCTTAAACACTTAATTAGCATTTTTGACCAGCCATTTCCTTCTTAGCCGACCAACAAGAGCATAGAGAGAGAGTACATCTTGGGAGAAATTGAATTCATCTTGGAAATTGGCTAGGAATTGAAGTGTAATTGGCATAATCTAGCTTCCACACCTTGAATTTACACTCTAGGTAAGGGAATCATCTTCTTATTTTAGTGTTTGAGCTTAGTCTTGCATGATTCATGCCCATATAGAAATGTAAGTCATGAATTTGTTCATTAATGGTGGAATTGAAGCTCAAATGTTACATGCATGTATATATTGATGAGTTTGAGTTGAATTCTTGGAGAATTGTCACATGCATGTCCATGTTGTTATCATAGTCCATGTTTTCAACTTGCTTTTCAAAGAATTGGAGCTCATTTGAGCATGATTGGAAGCTTAAAATTGGTTTAAAGATCATGCATGTCATGTTTTGAAAGTATTCTTGAAAATGGTTTGAAATTGAGTTTAATTGAAACACCCTTGGGCCTTGATTTCTTAAATTGCGTTTTAGAACTTGTTATTCTATGTGTTTGAAAGGGTTTTCCAGAAAATGGGCCCAAGAGGATCGGATTTGGAGCATCAAAACTTGGTTTGAAACTCAGAAGTCGAATCTGGATTTTCCAGATTTTGGACGTCCGCCGAAGGGGAAGTGCTTCGGCGGGGAATGCATCTCTCGATATTTTCTTGCATTGTTTCTGATCCGCTCGAAAGGATTTAACGCCGGCGGAAAATCGCGATATCTGACATTTTGCACCTTTCATCACCGCCGGCGGCGGAATGTACGCTTCGGCGTGGCCTTTGTGTGCTTGTCCGCTCGGCGGAAACTCGCCGGCGAGGCCTGTTCACGAAAATTGCAAAATTGTTTTCTAAGTGCATTTTGCATCCTCATCGCATCCTAGGCATTCTTAGGCCTAATTTAGAGCATCTTAATGAGGATGTAGACATAGAACCACACCGAGGAATTTAGGGATTTAATTATCATCCTTTCCAAAGCGTAAACTTAGTGTGTGTTCTATTTGATTATTTGTTTAGGGTTGACTTCGGGGACGCTCTAGCTTCTGATAGCCCAATCCTTGTGAGTAACAGTTGTAAAGATATGTTCAAAATGGTTATATTTTGATTCTTGAATCAACTGTTTATTGAACTGATATTGTTTATTGAATGAATGTATGTCCTATTTCCTGAACTGTATTGTGGCATCCTTAGCACCTACTGTTATTGACTGTTACAGAGCTCTGTTGGTTTCCTGGTGGAACCATACTGATTGATGGCCATCATTATTGTTGGGTTCATAAGGCCGGTCCTTTTGGACCCTCTTGTTTATAGGCTAATGGATGTACCACATATGGTGATTGATTGAAATCTTGATTGGTGAAATCTTGAAAGATTGCAATCTTGTATAATGAATTGATTTCATTCTTGTAGGACATCATTCATAACCTCTTTACCTTGTATGTTATTCATCGGGCTTTAGCTCCTTTGTTTATATATATATGTAGGTGCTTTCACCACCGCATCGAGCTAGGGCGTGGGATTGGTCCCCGATTTGTCGGACCTTTGTGCCTCCTTTGTGAGGTTCGAGATGCCATGCCATGGCTTGGGGTGTTTTGTGTCCCCATAGGTCTTCTTCTTGTTTTTGTCTTTGTTATGCGTTCTTTGTATAGACCGTTCTTCGTTATCTTATCTTGTTATCGAGGGATTAAGTCCCCGTACTGAATGTCTGTAATGATTGTGTATACTGTACTGGTTTGAATGCATAAATGTATGAAAAATGTTTTTGGCATCTGATTAACACGCTCTATGGACACTAGTTTTTCTTGTTTTGGCTTCTTGAACCACGAACTCTGTATTTACTGTATTACTGATTGGCAGGCCTTTGGTAATCTCGGATTACTGGCCAGTTACGGTGCTAAACCCATAGGGCCGGGTTTGGGTCGTGACAGAGTGGTATCAGAGCCAGGTTAACCACGAGTTATACCGCACACACGTGTCCGAACGAGCTATAGGGTGTCCTAGAAAAGCAAATAGGGCATCTCATGAATTTGAAAAGTGTGTGCTTATGACTGACTGATTATATGTGAAAATGTTAAACTGTTTAAGTGTACAACTGTTTATAATGATGACTGTATAACTGCTATAGTGAAATGGATAATGCAAATGAAACTGAAGCATCATCCTCTGAGGCCAGAATGGCCAGACTTGAACAAATGATGGGACTGATAATGGAAAGATTAGAACAACAACCAACCAATTTCACCTCCTCCTCCTCCGGTGCAACCGGACCAGAATGTACAAAATATGAATGCTATCGAGGTGGACATTATTGCACTGACTCAGAAATTCAGCAAAATGAAACCGCCGTCCTTTCAGGGAGGCTTAGAACCGTTAAAGGCTGAAGCCTGGGTTCTTGAGACTGAAAAGTTGTTTGAGGTTTTTCCGTGCTTTGAAGCAAACAAAGTATTGTTGGCAACCTTCACCCTTCAGGAAGAAGCGGAAGGTGGATGTTGACCGTGATGCAAATACCATTAGACTTGGGCTCCAAGGAGTCCTTCTTTGAAAAATATTTTCCCCGGCATCGTGACGAAAAAGTGGCGAGTTTGAGCAACCGAGAGGCAAAACATACATTTGCAGTATGAAAAGCAATTTCTTGAACTTGCTAGGTATGCCCACATATGGTGGATACCGATTATAAGAAGGCCAGAGGTTTGAAGGCGGCCTTAGTGTTGCTATCGGGACCAATAAATGTTTTGAAAATACCAACTTATGTAGGTGTTCTCGGCGGGCATTGATGGCGAGACAAATATTGCAGAAGTGAAACAATCAAACACCGACAAGTGAGTGGCAAGGAAAAGACAGGTTTTAAGTTTAAGAAAGGCAAGCATAACCCAAACAAACAAGAAGCGAATCACGGGTCAACTACTAGCCCACCAAGGGAGTGGATTTACTCCACTGTTCCATATGTGGCAACAAGCACAAAGGGGTTTGCTACGTTTACGAGCTTGTTTCAAGTGTGGCAAGGTGGGCCCGTAATCAAAGATCGCCCTCCGCCTTGACTAGTAGTAAAGCTGCACCAAGCGCTGACATCGAATGTAGCACCAAAACCGAACCCCAAAGCTCTGGGAAAAGAGCCTATGAGGCGGGGCAGTGTTTGCCCTAATCCGGAGACGTGCAAAACTCTTGAGACCGTTGTGTCGTATCCTCTCTATTTGTGCTCGAATGCTTATGTATTGATTGATTAAGGGTCTACACATTCTTATGTGTCGCATGCTTTTTCGCAGAACCGAATAGACCCTTAGAACCCATGAACTATTTGTTAGCTGTATCATCACCTGTTGGGGGATCCATGACATGTGCATATATGTATCCTGCTTGTGAGATTATTGTTGGGGACATGCATCTGTTTATTGATTTGCTACCGTTGAATATAGATCATTTTGATGTGATATTGGGGATGGACTGGTTACAAAAATATCATGCTACTATCGATTGTGACCAAGCAAGTTGTTTTCCGTCATGGGTTTACGAATTTGTATTTAGTGGAGTTGGAGTAGTACCTCCTCCATATCTGATTTCTTCTGTAAAGGCTGTCAAACTGATTAAAAAGGGATGTAAAGGGTATCTGTGTTCCATATTGACTGTATCTGCTACTGATAATGTTAAAACTGATGTGAATTGCATTCCTATAGTTAGAGAATTCCCAGATGTATTTCCAGATGATCTACGGGATTTGATTGACAGGAGATTGAGTTTATTGTTGATGTAGTCTAGGGTACAGTAGTTATCTAAAGCTCCCTGAATGGCTCCAACCGAATGAAAAGAATGAAGGTACAATTGCAGGAACTGCTGGATAAGAAGTTTATCAGGCCTAGTACTTCACCGTGGGGTGCGCCTGTTTTATTTGTGAAGAAGAAAGATGGCTCATTGAGACTGTGCATTAATTACCGTGAATCGAACAAGGTAATCAGAAGAATAAATATCCTTACCGCGTATTGATGACTGTTTGATCGATTCTGAGGTGCACAAGTGTTTTCCAAAATTGATCTTAGATCGGGTATCATCAATCGAAAGTTAAACCAGAGGACATCGATAAAGCGCTTTCGAGCGAGGTATGGCCATTACGAATTTTAGTTATGCCATTCGAGTCACGAATGCCCCATTGCATTTATGGACCTTATGAGCGAAATTTTCAAACCATACCTTGATGATTTCATTGTAGTATTTATTGATGACATATTGATCTATTCTAAAATCAGAGAAGAACATGAACACTATCTGAGACTTGCCCTGCAAACCTTAAGAGAACAGAAACTGTATGCTAAACTGTCTAAATGTGAATTTTGGCTTGATCATGTGATGTTTTTGGGGCATGTTGTTAGCAAAGATGGGATTTCTGTTGACCCGCAGAAAATTGAAGCTGTAGTGAACTGGCCTAGACCAACCAATGTGACTGAAGTCCGAAGCTTTTTGGGACTGGCTGGATACTACAGAAGATTTGTCAAAGATTTCTCCAAAATTGCCTTACCACTGACTCAACTGACTCAGAAAGGGACATCATTTGACTGGACTGACCAGAGGGAATCAGCATTTCAGGAATTGAAAACTAGACTTGTAACTGCACCAATTCTGACTCTACCTACAGGTACTGATGGTTACACTGTTTTTAGTGATGCCTCTCATAAGGGTTTGGGATGTGTTTTAATGCAGAATGGGAGAGTTATTGCTTATGCTTCCCGACAGTTGAGACCGCATGAAAAGAATTACCCAACCCATGATCTTGAACTTGCATGATAGTTTTTGCATTGAAAATCAGGCGACACTATTTGTATGGAGTGACATGTGAAGTCTACACCGACCCCAAGAGCCTAACGTACTTTTTCACACGTAAAGAACTGAATATGAGACAGGAGATGGCTTGAATTGATCAAAGATTATGACCTCTGATTTTGTACCATCAGAAAAGCCAACACCGATTCCGATGCCTTGAGCCGAAAAATCGATTGCCAACTTAGCCTGCTTGTTTGATCGATGAAAGAGTTGCTTCTTGATCTAGAAAAGTCTGAAATTGAAATTGTTTTGAAGGAACAAGGTGGAACAATAGCTGCCATTACTGCTCAACCAGCATTAATTGAAGAGATTAAGGAGAAACAACAACTGGATGATTACTTGAAGAAAATCATCGAAGAAAGAGATTCAAAACCGAAACCGGGATTCAAATTTGACAACAATGTACTGAAATTTCAAGACAGACTGTGTGTACCAAATGACATTGAATTGAAAAGGAGAGTTCTCCAAGAAGGCCACAGTTCGAAGTTTTCTATTCACCCGGGGAATACGAAAATGTACCAAGATTTGAAACAAAATTTTTGGTGGCCAGGAATGAAGAAGGAAATTGCCGACTTTGTGTCTAAATGTCTTCATTGCCAACAAGTTAAAGCTGAACATCAACGACCTGCTGGATTACTGCAACCCTTACCCATACCAGAGTGGAAATGGGAGCATATCACGATGGATTTTATCGTCGGATTACCGCGCTCCAGGAAAGGTATGGACTCTATTTGGGTTATTGTTGATAGACTGACTAAATCTGCACACTTCCTACCTGTCAAGACAATCTATAATGCAGATAGATTGGCTGTTATCTATATTGATGAAATTGTGAGATTGCATGAAGTGCCTGTATCTATTGTTTCGACAGGATTGAAGTTTACATCGAGGTTTGGCGAGCCTCTGACCGCATTGGGTCTTGAATTGAGGCCGAGTAGTGCCTATCATCCTCGAGACAGATGGGCGATCGAAAGGACCATCCAAACTCTAGAGGACCTCGAGAATGTGTGTCCTTGATTTTCGTGGAAATTGGGAAAGCCACCGCCATTGGTGAATTCGCCACAACAACGACTACCATTCGAGTATCGGTATGGCGCTTTCGAGGCATTGTATGGCGAAAGTGTAGATCTCAATCTGGCAGAAGTTGGAGATGGGCCGTTCTTGGGCAGATTGTATATGAAACGACCGAGAAAGTGAAATTGATCCAAAGAAACCGCACAGAGATGAAAAGTTATGCGGATGTCGAAGGCGGGATAGAGAATATGAAGTGGGTGATCACGTTTTTGTGAAAGTGACACCAATGAAAGGCGGACTCGCTTTGGAGTCAAAGGCAAGTTAGCACCGAGATATGTCGGACCGACGATTATTGAGAAAATCAATCCGGTGGCGTATCAAGTTGCGCTCCCTCTGAAATGGAGCATATGCATAACGTCTTCCACATTTCGATGTTGAGAGACTATCTTGAGATCCGTTTCATGTGATTGAGCCTACCAGATCGTGTTGAGTGATGACTACACTTACGAGCGGCCTATCTGATTGTAAACCGCGGATCAAGCCGAGAAACAAAGAGATTCCGCTAGTGAAAGTTGGTGGCGAACCATGGTGATGTGTATGCCACTTGGGAAAGGGAAGATGACATGGCTAGGCGATATCGGATTTGTTCCCGAATCTGTTTTCTTCGGATGAAGGTAACTCGAGTTTAGAGGACTAAACTCCTTATAAGGAGGAGATCAGAATAACACCCTCGTCTTGATTAAACCCTCGAATTATCTACCGATTCAGCTAAACCGAATCGATAATGGTGATAAGTGAATGGATGAACTCTTGAACAAACCGAATTAAATCAAATCAAACCGAATGAGTTTGTCTATTTAATTACATATTGTATCTGTGACTTATGTGATTATCTGTTTGCATTTTATGTTTAAACTGCTAATTGAAGGCCTTATCGGCGGCCGATTTAGAAACCGTTTGATGTTTTGTAATCAGCATAATATTTGTGATTTAATGATATTTTTATCTGAAAATTGATTAGGAATGATTAAATTAGATTGAATCGAGTTAATTGCAAACTTAGATATATTTACCGAATTGCCATGTGAGTGGACCCTTTAGTTATTCAACTCTATTGTGCCTTAAACACTTAATTAGCATTTTTGACCAGCCATTTCCTTCCCTCTTAGCCGACCAACAAGAGAGCATAGAGAGAGAGTTCATCTTGGGAGAAATTGAATTCATCTTGGAAATTGGCTAGGAATTGAAGTGTAATTGGCATAATCTAGCTTCCACACCTTGAATTTACACTCTAGGTAAGGGAATCATCTTCTTATTTTAGTGTTTGAGCTTAGTCTTGCATGATTCATGCCCATATAGAAATGTAAGTCATGAATTTGCTCATTAATGGTGGAATTGAAGCTCAAATGTTACATGCATGTATATATTGATGAGTTTGAGTTGAATTCTTGGAGAATTGTCACATGCATGTCCATGTTGTTATCATAGTCCATGTTTTCAACTTGCTTTTCAAAGAATTGGAGCTCATTTGAGCATGATTGGAAGCTTAAAATTGGTTTAAAGATCATGCATGTCATGTTTTGAAAGTATTCTTGAAAATGGTTTGAAATTGAGTTTAATTGAAACACCCTTGGGCCTTGATTTCTTAAATTGCGTTTTAGAACTTGTTATTCTATGTGTTTGAAAGGGTTTTCCAGAAAATGGGCCCAAGAGGATCGGATTTGGAGCATCAAAACTTGGTTTGAAACTCAGAAGTCGAATCTGGATTTTCGATTTTAGACGTCGTCGGGAAGTGCCTTCGGCGGGGAATGCATGCTCGATATTTTCTTGCATTGTTTCTGATCCGCTTTCGGCGAATTTAACGCCTTCGGCGGGAAAATCGCATCTGACATTTTTGCACCTTTCATCGATCCTTCGGCGGCGGAATGTACGCTTCGGCGTGGCCTTTGTGTGCTTGTCGCTCGGCGAAAACTTCTTCGGCGGAGGCCTGTTCGAAAATTCTGAAATTGTTTTCTAAGTGCATTTTGCATCCTCATCGCATCCTAGGCATTCTTAGGCCTAATTTAGAGCATCTTAATGAGGATGTAGACATAGAACCACCAGGAATTTAGGGATTTAATTATCATCCTTTCCAAGCTGTAAACTTAGTGTGTGTTCTATTTGATTTGTTTAGGGTTGACTCTCGGGGGCGCTCTAGCTCTTGATAGCCCAATCACTTTGTGAGTAGCAGTTGTGTAAAGATATGTTCAAAATGGTTATATTTTGATTCTTGAACAGCTGTTTATTGAATGATATTGTTTATTGAATGAATGTATGTCCTGTATTTGACGTATTGTGGCATCCTTAGCACCTTGTTATTGGTATTCTGAGCTCTGTCGGTTTCCTTGTGGAACCATCTTGATTGATGGCCATCATTATTGTTAGAGTCTGTTAAGGCGGTCCTTTTGGACCCTCTTTATAGGCTAATGGATGTACCACATATGGTGATTGATTGAAATCTTGATTGGTGAAATCTTGAAAGATTGCAATCTTGTATAATGAATTGATTTCATTCTTGTAAGGACATCATTCATAACCTCTTTACCTTGTATGTTATTCCTTTGGGCTTTAGCTCCTTTGTTTATATATATATGTAGGTGCTCGGCCACGGAGCCGAACTAGGGCGTGGGATTGGTCCCCGATTTTGTCGGACCTTTGTGCCTCCTTTGTGAGGTTCGAGATGCCATGCCATGGCTTGGGGTGTTTTGTGTCCCCATAGGTCTCCTTCTTGTTTTGTCTTTGTTATGCGTTCTTGTATAGACCGTTCTTGTTATCTTGTCTTTATCGAGGATTAAGTCCGTCTTGAATGTCTGTAATGATTGTGTATCTTGTCTTGGTTTGAATGCATAAATGTATGAAAAATGTTTTTGGCATCTGATTAACTGACTCTATGGACACTAGTTTTTCTTGTTTTGGCTTCCGCCAATACCGAACTCTGTATTTCTTGTATTCTTGATTGGCGGGCCTTTGGTAATCTCGGATTCTTGGCGATTCTGATTGCTAAACCCATAGGGCGGGTTTGGGTCGTGACAACGAAGCTAGGAATCTCATCCGGTAAAGGCATTTCCTGCCTCCTAGGCCTGCCACGCCTTCCACCTCTTCCTCGTCCTGACATCCTAATAAAGGTAACACAGAACGTTAGCACATTTATAAACGTGCCAAAACTAAACACTCACGTCCTAATGCATGGACAACTGTAATTCACTCCATGTAAGCACGTAAACACATAAGCACTTACGAATTTCATTCCCGGATAAAGATAGTCCCGAGGCGTTACTAGAGTTCCTGTGAGAAACAGCCTTGATCAAGTGCCTTTCCAACAAGACTCCCAGAAACCCAAGGATCCAATCAACATCCTAGAAATTAAATCCCATACCCAAATAATCACATAAGCTTGTTAACAATTAAACACATGGCATATGACACTACACTAAGTCTCTATCAAGCGAGACAAACCCATTGTGATCCTAATCACTTCCCACGTACCCAAAGTATTCGAACCCGGTACGCTCTGATACCAAGTTGTAACGCCCTCAAAATAACAACATAAAACCCAACAATATAGGCATGCATTGATATATATAAAGTCCCATATCCTTCTATTTATCACAGTTTCATTACAAAAGTATTACATGTTAACAACAAAAGCAAATGCCCTAAGGACTTACAGCTTTCCAAGTTAACACTTGGTTACAAAAGAGAGCACTAGCTCAATTACACCTTAAGCCCTTGGCTTGAATTTACATGTAATACATCAAAAGGAAATAGATGACCAAAAAGTTTGTCAACCCCAAGCCTCCCAAGCTATGTCCTTGG
This sequence comes from Camellia lanceoleosa, assembly GCA_025200525.1. Lineage (NCBI taxonomy): Eukaryota > Viridiplantae > Streptophyta > Magnoliopsida > Ericales > Theaceae > Camellia > Camellia lanceoleosa. Next base: position 129,913,605 of record CM045765.1, read on the forward strand.
AGGTGGTGTGCTACCTGTACCTGAAAATGATGTTCCCATATAGGGTGAGCCACAGCCCAATAGAAATATACTAAACCAGTTATGAATAATGACTAAAAGATTAACAGTTGATAGATGGTCAACCCTTTTACACTCCTTCATAACACATTACAGTTCCAAGACTTTCAAGCCTATGTTCAATTTAATCCCCATTCATAATACATGGCTCAGAACCTGGCCACACAATTCATATGAGACAATAACTCATATTAACCACTTACAATTTCATTACTTCCACAGATATGCAAATTAGCTATATCACATTCCCAAGACAAGCATATGAGCTCTATCTACGGAGTCCATCCCCTATCTTCTCCCAAACAACATCCGGTTTAGAGGTACATCCCCTATCTTCCCCTAAATTGCGGAGTACATCCCCTATCTTCTCCAACACAACACAATGCATATAAACAATAATTATACACATCACAAATCAATACATAAAGGTAATGTATTCTTCAACTGTCATACTCAATGACACATTTTAATGATTGGTTTTGGTTTGCCTAATCATCATGCACTGTCTACAACAATCAAGACTATCCTCCACCGATAGCCCAAAGCAGATATTTCTAAACAGAAAATAAATGCACAAAATGGATATTTAAATCAACATTTCCACTTCAATTCCTCATTTCCTTATAATTAATCATATCAATTAATTAATCAATGTAATTAGGGCATTTTTTCATAATTGACATTACAACCCTTAAGGTTCCATTTCTATCAATGTTTCAACATTAATCTCATGTTTTTATACCAAACATGCCTCTAGGTTCATTACAAATAAAATCCCAACTTTTGTAAAATTACACAAAGGCCCAAAGTTTCTCAAAATTACACTACAACTTCCAACACATCAAAATACTAAAATTCAAAGACAGAATCCATAAAGAGGAGTAGGATATCCCTACCTCAAAGTTTGAGCTCAAAAGGAGATGAAGACCCAACACCCAACTTGCTCCAAAGCCAAATATTTTCAGATTAGATCGAAGCCCAAGTCACCATCTACCTTTTTAACAAAGCACTTAGGGTAGATTCACACTCTAGGGAGATGATTTCGTAGAGAGAAGGTAAGTCTAGAGAGAGAGGCTCTCAGATTTAGGGTTTAAAGATGTAAAAGTTTTGAAAAAGTGAAGTTCAGATCGCTGCTGCGAACTGATATAAATAGGCTCGCTCGAGCGAAGACTTGGTCGCTCGAGCGACCAGACACAGAAAACCCTAGCTCAAGCCAAGAATGTCTCGCTCGAGCCAACATCCCAGGAGCTTGCTCGAGCCAAGAAAAGCTCGCTCGAGCCAGGAACTCGACCCTTCAGGTCTGCAACTAGACGACGCTTTCGGCGACAAACCGCTTCGCTCGGCGAAGCCGAATCCAGATCATTGAGCGAAGAAAAGCTCGCTCGAGCCAAAAATCATGGTGTTCAGGTCCAGTACCAGACGCAATCGCTCACTCGAGTGAAGCCACTCTGGCTCGACCCACTAGACACAAAACTCAACGCTCGCTCGAGCGACCAACTCCTTGCTCGAGCGAAGGACAAAAATTCTGGACAGCAACCCTTGGTTCCCAAACACAACCAACCTGAAGCAAACCTGCCCAACACATCCTATAACTCAAATACAATGTAGAAAAGGATGTAAACAAGACAATACTCAACTATCAACAGCCACGGACACATGTCCGGATCACTGTACAATAAGGGGTAAACCCGGGATCACTATAAGGTGACACCGAAGTGTCAGCCGAGGTGCCACGTGACTTGATAGTTACGCCGAGGTGATCTCGGGGTTGCCGAGGTTATCTCCGAAGATATCGGAATCCAGGAAGATCGGATAAAGGACAGGAGTCCTAGAAAGAAGAAAGACTACAAGATGGATAAAGGTAAAACTCTTAGGGAGTCTATCCTTATCTCTTGAAGAGTCCAAAGTAGATCCGGAATTGGAGTCCATAGAAGTAAGACTTCTAGTGGGATTGGGAGAAAGTTAAGCTATAAAAGAAGGGCACCCCCGGCGGGTCTAAGGTACGCAATTTGTAGTCTTGAGCAGTAATTTTAGCACTTGTTATCTTTGAGAGATACTGACTTGATCGTCGGAGTGCCCCCGGGTGGAAGAACCACCGCCGGAGCCTTTCCTTTCTGTGCAGGTTACAGGGAGCCGTCTACTCTGCCTGTGTTCTACAGCTGGATTACTAAGGAGGGCAGTGTGATCGGAATATCACTCACACAGTTTGAGATTTATATCATTTTAATCCTTAGCATTTCAATTATGATATATTTGACCCTGAATTTTAAGGGGTTGTTTGGGGTGTCCTAAATAAATGTATTTTTTTATCTTTTTGGACTAAAAAATTAAGAAAAAAAATATGAATGTTTGTATTAATTTTTTGACTTTTTATGAAAAAATGTGTATTAAAAAACTGTATAAGTGTGTAAGAGAAAATAGTGTGGTAAGCCGTACAGGTTGGCAGTACAGTCGGCTAGGTAAGTAGATGGAAAAAGATTGTCTCATTTTCGGACTTTGATTGGACGGTGTTGTGCGACCCGTGGGGGCCTACCACGAGTCTCTTTTTTTAATCGGAACCGTTCAATGTGTAGAACTCATCGAGCACTATATGCTTGTAAAAAATCACGTTGATTGAATATCGATAGCTATCTGATCGTGTTAGTTTTTTTTTGTCAACTGTTAATTATAATACTATTCATTTTTTATACAAAACTAATTTGATCATGTAATTAGTGATATCTAATAGATGTAATTTTATAAACATATAGTACTAGACGAGTTCTACATATTGAACGGTTTGGATTATCAAAACGGGACCCATAATGGGCCCTCGCGGGCCCAACTTTACCATCTAACTTAGTGAATGTACACATGTAATTTTTTTTTCCTTTCACTGCAGTTGCTTTGACGTCAATACGTTGATGGGTCAAAAAGTTGATTTGAATTTTAATATTTGTACATTAATTTTTTTATATTTTTTTTTGTGAATAGTGATAATTTTTTAATTTTTTTGATAACTTTTTGACTTTTTTTAAAGTTGCCAAACCAACCCTAAATCTCATTTCAAATAAGAACAATTGAAGATATTGTTACTCCATTTCAAGCGCAAAGTCGTCATACAATTTATTTTGTGTTGGTTAACTTATATGTTATTTGAAATATAATAGCTATTTTTTTAATGAATAATATTGGTACTTGTTTTGTTATAAAGTTCTGCTTAGTTTGGTTTTCATAATCTATTTTTAGAAAAAATTAATTGGCGAAAAAAATTAAAAACACAACATTTTTATATAATTTTATTTTTTAAGAGGGTAGAAATAATTTTTCCAAGTAATTTGTTTTGATATTTATTTTCGTTAATTTAGTTTTTATTTTTTCAAAAGTCAAACATGACGACAATTTTGATATTATTATTAAACCAATCAATTAAATCAAAAAATCCAAAACCAAAAAAATTTCATATATTAAACATATCGATTATATGTAAAAAGCCTAATAACCATACGTTACATGATAATAATATAAAAATATCTGTTAACAACGAATATGACCATCTAGTATATGATAACCATCTAAATATATCAACAAACAATCACCCATTACATGATCATCATTCAAACACATATTAAAAATTAATTTGGTAAAAAAATAAAAAAATAAATTTTATCATTTTTATATAACTTTATCTTTGGTGAATAGAAATTGTAACAATCCGAAAATTTAAGTTATCCCTTAAATTTTATACTGGTATTATGGTTGTATGTGATGATATATTATTAAATAAATAATAATAAATACAGAATCTAATTTGGCATTGAATTTTCAAATATAGAATTAATTAGAGATTATTATTTGGGACCAAATTAACAGAAATATGAAATTATAATACTAATTGGGCCAAATTAAAGTTAAAGATGATAATAATAATAATAATAATAATAATAATAATAATAATAATAATAATGGGTGTGGTAGTAAAATAAATAATTAATTTTCTGTTGGTATACGATAGAGTGTAATTTAATTAGGGATTAATTTATTTATATAGTTATATTAGAAAACTAGGCCAAAGTGTAATTGTCTTAAATATTTATTAAAGATAAGTATAAATCCATATAATTTATGATCAAATCTGTGGAAGGATTCCCGCTGAACACGTGTTGGCCAGATAATGTTCTTACCTTTATAAGAAGGAGGTGATCAACTGTGTGGAAAGAAAAGGAACAAAAGAAAGGGAAAGAATGGAAAACTTAAGGAAAAAAAAGGGGAAGAAAATACTAGTAGTGAAGAAGGTTTTTGGTAGTGGAAAGAAATAGTGAGGTATTAATTTTAAGGTGAATTATATTATACCTTGAGTTACCATAATATATTTTACATATGTTTTGACTTATCATAATTTATTTTATATAAGTTGTATTTTATTAGTTATATTAATACAAGTTATGTTTTATAAATATTTCAGTTACGTGGATTATTTTCTGAACTCTATTTGTTTAAAATGAAACCAATGGATATATTTGTTTAACTTTTAAAGAATATTTTACTATAACCTTATAAGCAATTATATTTTGTAAGTACCACCACGAGAGTCCCACGTTTTGGAGACTTAAATAACCATCGGCTTTTGTTTGGTCACTTTGTGGCCCAGTATTGTTACGGATCTATTGACCTCTGTTCTGTGCGGAGTAAAGTGCTGTGCGGAGATAAGTGCTACACTATTGTGGGAGCCACCTCTATAATCCGTATGAGCCACTTCTTGAATTCGTATCTCTGTTCTGACTGTCACTGCTGTGACCTCTATTCTATTCTGTTCGGTACCGTGGTTATGGTTATTTATTTACATAATCTCAATTTTGCTACTTAAATGATTATTTGTTCAGACTAAATTATTTTAAATATTTTAGTTACATAACTATCCATGATTATTTTGTGTCCCTCATACTCTTGGCATAATATTTCTCACTCTGCCACGTGTTTATAGCTGTTTACCAATTTTCAAGAAACAATGCAATTCAAAAATAGCTTTTCGAAAGTCTTAGACGCGGGGCTGCGGAATAGAGACACATAGCATTTTTATGATATCTTTATATGTAAATATCAGCCTTTTGGTCAATAAATTTTGTAATAAAAAAATAAAAACTCCAATAATTATTTTGGTACCCTCACTTAAATATTATTTCTGCTTGCATTTATTAATTTGTTCAAGAATTAATCGGAAATAATTTCAGTTACTAGCTATCGCGATACTTAATCCTTGGATTAGGGGAGCAGGTCGTGACAGAAATAATTTTTTAAAATTTAAAAATAATTTTTTGACATTTATTTTTGTCAAACTACTTTATATTTGATCAAATTAACAACTTTGCCCTTAAAATGGAGCAACAATCTTCAATTGTCCTTGTTTAAAACGAGATTCAAAATTCAAAATCAAATATATCACAATTGAAATATCAGCGACTAAACTGACACAAATCCCAAACTACAGGGAACATTAATGTAATTTGCCCAAAGTATAATTAGTTTCACATTTTGATGTAAATAAACCGGCTATGTTTGATTTATATTTGTGAAACAATTTTGGAAAATAATTTTTTGAAAATAGTTTACAAAATTTGAAAAATTATTTGGTAATATATTTTTTAAATAGTTTTGAAACCTTCAACACCCATCATTTCATTTTATTTCGTTACGTATCTATTTTAGTTTCTCTTGAAGATTGACTATTACATTCGACCCTTTTTTTTTTTCTAAATATATTTATTACATTGTTATAATGATGCTTAGTTTGTTGTTATGCTTTTGAAATGAATTGAGCAGGTTATAGTTTTATCTTGAATCATTATTGATTATGAATGCATAATGGAAATGGATTGTTTTTCTTTGTTGGTTTCTCATCTCAAGAAATTAGACATTTTTGGGATATGGGATGGGATTTAAGTTTTTTAACATATGTTTTATGTGTTGTTGGAAATTGTTGTTTAACGGATAGAGCTCTCAACTTTGCTAAATAAGAATTGTTGTTTATAGGCTTGGATAATCAAATTTGCTAGTTTTTTGGATTTTTCTTATCATTACATTTTTTATTTTATTTTTTTGTGCGAGTTTTATGGGTGTTTGATTATTGGAAAAAAATAGAGGAAAATTTCATAACTTCTAGAATTGTGAGGTTGGGGTGGTTGAGTTTGATTTGATAAAATTATTTGTTAGTTGTTTAGAGTTTGACTTTGTTGGCTGTTTAGCCACGCTTGGGTGGGTTTAACTCTTTATAGAGTTCAGTTAACTGCTAATTTAGATAACTTATGCTCAAGCAATGCCTCAATAATAGAGTTAATTACAATCTAAAGTACATTTCTTACCTGGAAAAAAAAAAAAAAAAAAAACTTCAAAATAAATTTTGGGTCTTTAATTCTAACTTGGAACTTAATCCCAAATATATTTGCTTCTTTCTACATCTTCTATATTTTATTCTTGCAATTGGATATAGCCTTTTCAAATGTAACGTTTTCTTCTTGCAATGTAACCTCTCTCTTACAAGATGTGTCTGACCAAAAAAATTAGTACCAAAAGGGGCAAACTTTGGACTAAAACTCATCCAACAACTAACTGTATGTACAACATCACTAGATTGAAAGGAATTTTGCATATTTAGATTAGCTTGGAATTTGGACTTGCAGTGTCTTCAAATTAATGATTGATTAGAGGAAGGGAAATGGTTGTTTACTTCCATAATATTTATTTGTGAGCTTCTTCCCTTGTTTTCGTTTTCCCTATGTTTTAATCTTCTGGAATAAAATATCACGTGAAACTCTAAGGTAGTCTTTGGTTCACTGTAATAAAGTGCAAAGATTCATTTCACTTCTCATATTTGAATAACTAAAAGAATAATGAAAAATTCATTGCATTGGGAATCATCATTTATCTCATTCCAATGAACCAAATAAAGTATCAATGAGATTGAAGTGTTTCAAATATGATTAGTGTTCTAATAAATGAATTGGGTTATTTTGATAAATGTGTGAATTGGGTTTCCTTTTTTAACATGTAAAGTAATGTTCTGTGATCTTTTGTTTTTATTCGATTGCTAAAAATTAGAATTGTTTTTAAACCCAATCTATTTATAACACTACTAAATGAGTTATTTCTTCACTACAGGTATCTGGTGTTTCAATCTCTTCAACAACCTTAGAATTCATTTTAATTCATATCATGGACAACATTCATATTTTTGGTTATGTATGTTTACTTTATCGTTTATGAATCGAGGCTTAATTTTTTACTTATTATTTATAATTTTTCTCATAATCAAATGCTTTTGTATGATTTTTTACAGGTGGATGATATGTTAAAGGAAACAGTAATACTGGATCTCTATATACTCATTTTTTATTTAATCTACATTCCTTAATATAATTTTTCGTTGACATTTCAATTACATTTCTATAAATACACAGGTTCAGTTTCTGCAAAACAGAAATGCCAGTATTGTGATCTATAATGAACAGGACTTCAATGTCCTTTGTGTTCGTGGGGTAAACCCACTAATCAAATTTATTTTCTAATCATATTTTTTTTTCTTAATAATTTTTGCTTCTTTTTTTAAAGGCAAAAGCAAAGATAAAGACAAAGGAAAAAGAGAAGCTTATAGGAAAATGAAAGGAAAACTACTCAAGAAAGGAAATTAAAAATACACAAGTAGTATGGTTCTTTTCAAGTTTATTCTGGAACATGTGTAAAGAAAATCATGGGGGGAATGTGATATTGTGAAGCATGCATAATCTCTGTGTAGTTTTCTTTTTTATTGTAAAGTTTGTGAAGATGGGCATGGTGCTTTTAATCCTTTTAATATTATTGATTTTCAAACTAAAAAAATTATAAAGAATCTTTTACAAAGATATATAAAATTTTCTAAATAGAAGAGGAAAGTAATTAAAGTTTAAAAAAGAACATAAATGATGAAAGAAAGAAATAAATTGAAAGTATATTTTAATTAAAATTGTGTTTAAATTATGATCAAGTCAAACTTTTGTAGGATTGGGTTGAAAAAGTTATGGAGCTCAAGAGGATAAATAAGACTATATTGCTCCGGTGAAATTGTAATAAGGTATCCTTGGTCCTTATTGTTTCAATATTTATTTTTCATATTGTTTCAATATGCTAATGTTATTGTTTTTTAAATATTAAATTGTTGTGCATGCTCCTCACTGGAAAAAGTACACAGAAGTTGATACATGGACATTTCAGAATGTGATGGAGAACAAGTTTGAAGGTGTCCAAGCGCTTTAGAGGCGTCCAAATACTTTTTGTAAAAGAACAAGTTTGAAGACATTATATGGCATGCATTTTGTAAAGTTGACAAATATTTTGTAAAGTATATCCTTGATATTAACCATTTTTGTAAAGCTTCCTGCTGATATGTACTTCAATGAATTTATAATATTTTTGTAAAGTCTCTTATCAATGGAAAAGATTGAACCTTATGGATGATTATTGAGTGGATAGTAAAGTGTCCTTGAAAATTCACTAAATTTAAGCGAACCAATTTAATTTAGTATCTTTGCATATTTTGGTGGAAGTCACATATGCTTGACTTGAATTTTTGTGTAAATTTAATGTCTATTGTACAGAAATAATTTATTAGTGGGTTGAAAGAGGATGTTATAGTATTGTTGCCTCTTAATTTTTATATACTTGACTTTAGTTCTCCCTCCCCCTATCATGGTTATGAATTTTATGTTTCTTGATTAAGAAAGACCAATGTATTTAGATATACTATTTTTATGGTTTGTTTCTGAATTCATTTTTCTTTTCAGGATCTCTGACTTTTCAACACAGTTGGTTGTAAAATTAGCTTGGGTTTTGTTATATCATCCATGATATTCTGGTATTAATAATAAGGTTAGTTTTCAAAATAACTTGGGTTAGTTTTATTTCATTTATTTATAAGTAATTAGTTGAAACTGTAAAAAAGTTTGGAGAATTTGAACTATTCCTATTGATATTTGATGTTTTATTAGACTGATTTGAACTATTTCTTAAATAGGACTGATTTTGAAAATATGTTACAGAATGAGGTGGGAACTCTTGAAGATACCACTCCAATTATGTGAATGAGGTGGGAAGCCTACATTCATGATAAATTCATTAGGAAATAAAAAATTTGAAATTTATTAGTTATTTATTTCAATTTTCTTTATATCTTTTATTCTTGTTTTATGTGAAGTTATAAATTGGAGTAATATTATCATTTTAAATTGATTTATTATAATTGAATTTCGTAGCACGTGTGGTATCAAACAAAAATTATTCACAGTGCCTTCAGGCACGGGTTATCCCTAATATTATAACAGATATAAATATATTTATATAATTATCAAAACCTTAATTATACAGTACGATTAAATTATGTCAAGCAAATACCAACATTATTTTTTTTTCCATTCAAATTCTCAAGGAAATTGAACAACACAACAGTGACTACACAGCTCCTTCTCTCCCTCCTCTTCAGTGGGCTCCAAGCACCTCCATGTCCCTCCAGTTGCTGACGTGTCGAATACGTGTACCTTTGATTTCGACATTGATGATTCCTCAATATTCCGATAACCTGCCAAGAGGTACACGTGGGTTCCAATCGTTGCCATCGTGAGGTATCGCCGTTGGATCTTAGGCCACCTCTCTTCACCACCGTACGATGTCGATGTATGTGATGAAGGAATTTGTAATTGTGACCCTTCAACCATGTACCATATATTAAGCTTCCCATCATAGGCCTCAATATGGCCTTTCCATGCATTTAGGCAATCCCCTGAGCTTAATAGTGTCCCATCCACTGCCACTATTTGATTAGGTGGCACATCCAGTTGCCACATCCCCGGCACGAGGTCCCACTTTCCCCTTTCCTCATCGTACACCTCAGCAGAGCTTCGGTCTACATACCCCCCGATAAAGTTACCACTCTCCACGAATCCACCAATCATGTGGATTTTCCCCTGCCACGTCACGCCCACACACTTATACCTCAAGGTGTTCATATTTGGCAATGGAGTCCATTCATTGAGTGAGGGGTCGTACAACTCAGCAGATGACACACCCCTGGCACTAGCCAGCGTGGTTTGTCCCCCTGCCACGTAGACCTTACCGTTGCACACTGTACACGCAAAGTCATACCTAGGTGTATTAAGTGGTGCACATTTGGACCATTGATCGGTGTTGACATCGTAACGTAACACCGACGAGAGTACTTCTAGGTTGACTTCAAAAAATTCATCGGATTCGGTGGTGGCGGGAGCACGGTCCTTGCGGCAGAGGCGGCCGCCGATTATGTAGATTGATTCTCCAATTGAGATCATGGCAAAATCCTTCAACAAATGGTTCTCAATTAGTCCCGGAATTGGGGTAACATGAGTCCACGTATTGTCAACCGGATTGTAGCAATCTATCCAATTGGAGATGTTTGAATTAGGCCCTGGCTCTTTAAAGCAAAACAGGGCATAAACACGGTTGTGGAAGAGGGAAGTTTCTGGCGACCGTGGCGGCGTGGATGGTGGAGGGGAAGGGAGAGAACCCATTGAAGTGGTAGTGGGGAGTGGTGGGTTTGGTGGTGGTTTTAAAGTAGAATAGGTTACATATATGTGATGGGTCAAATGGGAAGTGTAAATATAGATAGGAATGTCAGATTTAAGGTGGTGTTGCGGAGAAAACAAGGTTTGGCTTGTTTGTGGGAATCGCCTAAGATTTCGATATATGGAGAGTGGGGTTGAATCTAAAGTTTGTTGATGTAAAAACCTAGATTTTTCTTATTGTGATAATTCAATTGTTTTTGGAGGCTATTGTCTCTTGTTGTGTCGTTTCATGTTGCCATTTTGGTGAATTCAAAGAATTACAAAAGACCAATCATAGGAAGTAACTTGGATCAAATATTAATTTAGAGCAATAAATTTAGGATTCAACTTGGGGAGGGGTTACAATGTGCACTTATATATTGTAAAAAAAAGTTATGTATAAATTATACATTTTGTACCACTGGGGGTGGTGGCCCAGTGAAGAAAGCATTGGCCTCCACCTGCCCGAGTCAAGTTCGACTCCTGGGGGGCGCGAAAATCCTGGATTTTCCAGGGGCTCTCTTCGGAGACCTCGCGCTGTACTCCGATCGAAACTTGTCCGTGGTTAGGGGCGGCTGATGAGCTCCACTGGTGCCTCAGTGGTGGGTCCCCCACTTGGTGGGGTTAATTCTGGTCGGCAGGCTATTAGGTCGTCAGGCATTGTGACGACACCACAGAGCCCTTTTTTTCAGAGTTCAAAAAAAAAAAAAAAAAAAATTATACATTTTGTGAGATGAAAGTTATAATTTTTGTAATAAAATTTATAAATTTTGAAGTTGTGATACTGTTGGTACCATAAATCTGTAATTTTTATTATTCTTTATTTTTGATATAATTGCAGGATATGTGGCATCTTCCTACTCATTTGGAGATTATGAGAAGTTATGAAATGTGAAAAGATCATGGAGAATAAAGTGGAGAACATAGAGCATGAATTGTAGGTTAAAGGAAGTTATGAAGACATGGAAGGATATGTGGCATTGTGGGAATAAAGATGAAAGAGTGAGTAGTTTTAGGTGGTTATTGGATAGTTATTCCTGGAAGTTTTTTCCTACAAATATTTGCCTATAAATTGTCATTTATGGCTACATTGTAGAGATCCAGAATTCAAATCAAAGACAATTAATTTTAATATTTCTTCTCATTTTTCTAATCTTAGGAGTAGTTTAATATAGATTTATATTTCAAAGCATTTATTTTTAGCATTTCCTTTTCAAAGCATTTAATGCACTTCCTTTTCGAAGCTTAGAAGTAAAGGTAAGTAATTATTACTTTGATTGTTCACTCAATCATCTTTCTCCGTCTCCCTCATTCTTCTTTGAATTTTTTTTTCTCTACACTTGGCAATTTTGAAGTCCTCTTTGTTGAGGCAAAAGAATCGTCAACGTAATCACTTGATAATTGGCTTGAATTTAATCTGTAAGGATTTTTCAATCCTTACTGGCACACTTGCATTTATAATATTTTCCTTCATAGGAAAAATAAGCCAACAATTTTTGGCATGCCTAGTGAGACGTCAAGTGTAAGAAATGAAAAGTGAATTGGATTCATCCATTTCAAATAGCTTAGATGAAATCTATTGGCGTAAACAAAAAAATTTGGATCTTCAAGAAGAGATCCATTTTCTTGATGAAATAAACTTTCATCCCTCACAATATTATTTGGTGGAAGAAAAAAGACACAATTTAATTGGAAAAATTTATCAATTTGATATGGAAATTCGCCAACGGAATGATGAGTTGTCAATTCTCACTGCCAAGTCTTTAACTGAGACTTTAATGACCGAAATTGGTGAAATTTTTCAAAATTTTTCCATGGTTAAAAATAGTAAAAGCAAAAGCAAAGAGTTGATTTCATCAATGGCTCGGGGGTTCAAGAGCCCGTGTTAAAAGAGCCAAATTATAAAATTAACATAACGAAAGAGCATGTTCTTGAGCCAAATTTAGCTAAGAATAATGTTCCTTACATGGCTCAGGGGGTCTCAAAACCAATTTTTAGAGAGTCAGGTCATGAAAATAATATATCTATGAGTGATTTTCATAACCCATTAATAGCTAACATGGAAAAACAACCCACTTTGCCAAATAATTATAAAAATCAATTCGGCAAAAGTCATGTTTTTAAAGTAAACATGGTCAAGAATAATGAACAAGTCACTGTTCATGAATTCAAAATTTTTGACATTTTTCAAAGTGTCAAAAAATATGAATTTTCATGGTTACACTATACCGTGACTTTTTTGTTTGAAATCCATTTTGGATTTGTGAATCACATCAAACGTTGACTTTGATGGAATGGCTAACAAATAATATTTCGTTATTGCAATATTGTTGAGCCAAAAATATTATTATTAGTTGATCCATAAAACCATTACCATTTGGTTTTGTGGTTACCTTCGAAGCATGTCTGAAGACACTTCAAAGTATGTTATTCATTGAAATATCATTTTATAACCATTAATGGCTAGTTAAAATGCCAAACTAATTTCATAGTAATCCAACTCTTTGGATTTGGTTCGAAGAGATGTCGTGAGCACGTTCGAAGGATGACTTTGATTCTTTAGTAACATATATGACTTTCGAAGGGTGATTTTGTCATCAATAAATACCTTCGAAATATAACATGGGACAAGAAAACCTTCGAAATGTGTACCTCCCTTCAAATATATGTAAAATGGTAATTGATTAATTATCGAATAATGCATATTTTTTGCATGATAATTAGTGACTTTACTGATAACCATTTTTATAGCCATTTGTTACATGAAAATGTAAGTAGTATTCAACAAAAGTTGGTTTGAAGAACAACAGTTTTGATGTCTTCGGAGATTTAATAATTGGTTTAAAGCATAAAATTAATATTTTCATTAATTATGTATGAATTAAAACATACAAAATTTGAATAATCACAATGTTGGCCAAAAGTTGCTTCGAAAGCTCTTTTGCCATAATTTTTTAAACTTCGAAGCACTCCATCTTGCATCAACAACAGGTTCGAAGAAAAAATAGTGAAGGTTGTGAACCTTCGAAGTCTTTGCCGAGTATTTACAAGGATGTAATTCGTCCTTTGTCGGCACTTTCGACCTTCGAATGATGATTTTGATCCTCTATACCACCTTCGAAGATGATTATTTAACGTGTGTAATAGTTTGTTAATGTGAATCATTGGCTTTGCCTTGAAAATATGTTGTTATCCTTCGAAACTTTTTTGCAATAATACCCCTTCAATGCGTATAAATATAATTCGCAACATCTAGTCATAATTTCATACTTATTCGAAGCACTTTATTGGTGTTATTATATCATTCAAAGCACTTTATTGATATTATTCAAAGCACTTTATTGCTTAGATTAGTCATGTGCTTGGTTTGGCCCTTCAAAAATTCAAGTAAACATCATTTTTAAGGGCCGCAAGGGATAATGTTGGCACCATAAATCTGTAATTTTTATTATTCTTTATTTTTTATATAATTGCAAGACATGTGGCATCCTCCTACTCATTTGGAGGTTATGAGAAGTTATGAAATGTGAAAAGATGATGGAAAATAAAATGGAGAACATGGAGCATGAATTGGAGGTTAAAAGAAATTATGAAGACATGGAGGGATATGTGGCATTGTAGGAATGAAGATGGAAGAGTGAGTAGTTTTAGGTGGTTATTGGGTAGTTATTGCTGGAAGTTTTTTCCTACAAATAATTGCCTATAAATAGTCATTCATGGCTACATTGTAGAGATCCAGAATTCAAATCAAAGACAATTGATTTCAATATTTCTTGTCATTTTTCTAATCTTAGAAGTAGTTTAATATAAATTTATATTTCAAAGCATTTATTTTTAGCATTTCCTTTTCAAAGCATTTAATGCACTTCTTTTTTGAAGCATATGAGTAGAGGTAAGTAATTATTACTTTAATTGTTCACTCGATCATCTTTTTCCGTCTCCCTTATTCTTCTTTGAATTTTTCTTTTCTCTATACTTGGCAATTTTGAAGTCCTCTTTGTTGAGGCAAAAGAATCGTCAACGCAATCGCTTGATAATTGGTTTGAATTTAATCTGTACGGATTTTTCAATCCTTACTGGCACGCTCGCATTTATAATATTTTCTTTCATAGGAAAAATAAGCCAACAGATACGTACCCAAAAGTTATATATAACTAAAGTTATACTTTTAGTAAAAGAAGTTATATATTTTGTAAGAAGGAAAAAATTATATTCTTTAGTGAAAAAAAAGAGTTATATTTTTTGTGAAAAAAATTAAGCTTTTTGCATAAAGTGCATACCATCATAGCATTCTCCTTCAAGTTCTTTAAAATTTAAATATGAATTTGATTGTTATGTATTGTCGTGTGTTATATATTTTGATTGTCATGTGTTGGCTTGTTTGGTTTGTGTTTTTCTCAAAAAAATTCTAAAATCATTTTCTCTCTCTTACATATTAATCAATCATCTTTTTTCTCTTCTCTCTCCTTCTCAATCACTTTTTCTCTCACATACATCTATTCAATTATAATAAAATATCAAATCATCCCAAACTCTCAAACTCCAAAACTACTTTCAAAATATACAACTAAACAAACCAAAAAAAATTCTAAACTCTCTCTCTAAATTTTTTTCAAAAACAACTCTCCCAAAAACAAATCAAACAAGCCCTTCATTTTGTAGGACTCTATGTATATAGTATCCATTGAAAAAATTAGACCAATTCGATAATTGTAATATTTTTATTTTATCGCGTTTTTCTCTGAAAAAATAAACGACAAGTATATTTTAAAAATAGACTATTATTTTTTTCAGAGACAAACGAATAAAATGAAAAGACTATAGTTTATCAAATTGATTTAATTTTTTTTTATAAATAATATACACGGAGAATTTTACCAAATAAATAAATCTGATTATGAAAAAAGAATTCAAGGCAAGTCCTACCGACTTAAAAATAGCAGTCAAGTTCACATTTAAACTTTAGAGAAGTTTAACCTAACCAAACCATAAATATAAGGACAAATCTCATTTCAATAAAATTTATGCACATAATTAGATCTTGTTTGGCATCTCCTAAAAAAGTTAAAAAATTACTATCATATTTAAGTCACATTATCTTATTTAAGTCGCATCACCTCTCTACCACATCACTTTAAACTCAACCTATATTTCATAAAAAGTCAAAAAAGGCACTTATTTAAAACATCCCAAACAATCCTTTAAAAATTAGTCTCATTTGAGAACATGTCATTTTAGTAATTTTTTAATTTTTTGATATAAATATGAGGTAAAAAAAAATTTTTTTTTTTTTTGAATAACTTTTTGATTTTTTATGAAAAGATGTGCAAAAAGTAAAAAAAATTATAGAATGTTCCCAGAATGCCACATGTCTGTACTACTTAACCAATTATCTTTCAATATGCCCCCTCATGCTCCTAATCACCCAACACAATGGGAAATTATTAAATATTCCCAAAATACCATGCGTTTATACTCTCTAACCAATCATCATTCAATATATCCACTCATGTTTTTCAATCACTCAACAAAATACCCCACTTATCCACCTTCTCCACCAATCATGATCCTATGGAATACCACATGTCCATACTCCGAGATTACTAAATAATTATCCTAACATAATATCCCACCTACCTACCTTCTCCACCAATCACAATTTTATAGAATACCACGTATTTATATTCTGAGATTACTGACTAATTACTCAAAAACTAGAGAGAAAATGAAATTTTTGATTTTTTTTATATAGTTTGTTGGATTTTTGAATTTTTTTTAATAATTTTTTAATTTTTAAGCTAAAATATGATGTTACCAAATGAATCCAGGGGCTGAAATTAAACTTTTGTACATGGTAAAACACACATCTCAAATGAAATTGATTTATGCATTAAATGCTTTAAATATTTTTTTTAAAAAAATTTTATTTAAGTAGCATCACTCATTATATATATATTAAAAGTAATATTTTTTTATACTTAAGTGGCACGATATAAGGGTTTTTTTTTTTTTTTTCTAAAAGAGTCACATTAATATGTATTTTTTAATTATATTTACATATAGAGATCTACACAAACCCAAACCTAATTTAAATTATACTAATTTTATATATTTTATATAAATTCTATTTGACAAATATTTATTTTCCCTATATTTTTCATGAAAAAATGAGATAATCCACAAATCCAATTTAAGATTTTTTTTAATGCTAAATTGCCCCCCTTTTTTTTAATTTTTCCTTACATTATTCTATACCTAATATTAATTCTATATTATTCTATATTATAGATTTGTTATTTAATTTTTATAGTGATTCTATATATAAAATTATATTTCATTTTCTACATTATTTTATATAATCACAATACATATGAGGAAAAATTTGCAAAATAATGATACTCTCAAAGAATCTCTAAATTTAGATTTATTGCTTGAGTTACTTTTTCAATTATTGAATAGTAAGTTCTTTTATATTTTGACATCATATTATAGACGATTAATCACTTTCACACACTAAGATGTATCTATCGTTTAGATGTCTTCATTATTTTTTCTTTTTGAGTTTAGATATTGTTATGTGATTCTTTCTTAGTTAATCATTGTTGAATTTGTTTTATATAATTGATACTTTAATTTAATTAAGAATGTTTATTTTATAATCTTATGATTTAATATATATATATATATCATATAAAATCATTATATCAAACGACCAAAAATGATTTGTCCCCCTAAAAATAATCCCCCTAATTTCCATTTTTGAAAACTGTTTTCTTTTTTTTTTTTTTGTTTTCTTTTTTTTTTTTTTACTTGATTTGGCATTTCGGGGGATTCAGGGGCCCCCATTTCGGGGGACCTAGCACTGCCGATCAAACGACAGAGGCAAAGAGGGTCTAGGGGGTCACGTGCCCATGGGTTTTGGAATTTTTTATTTTTTTACAAACATAAAGAAAATATTTTAAATAAAAAAATTTATAAAAATATTATTTAGAGTGAAATGTCAATGACATTTTTTAAATTCTGATAACAATAATGGTTGTTTTGATTGAAAATAAAGAGACTACGATAAGTCCTATTATTATTTATAAAATTTTTAATATAATGGTGATATCTATTATTATTGACATGTAAACATAATTAATCTCAATAAAGATATGGAATTTATTGGATTGTTATTTACATTTTGACATATGTTGTTCATCCTCTATGTGTTTCTTTACTATTGGTTGGTAATATCACATGTCAATGATGACGCAGTATTATTATTATATTGAATTTTTACTCATGTTTGGTATAAAAAATTACTTTATCATTATATAATTTATTTTAAAACTTATATCCATGACTTTTTTATATTGTCTATGATAAACTAGTTAAAAATAACATTTTTTTTAATTTTTCTTGAAGTCAATCGTAAAAATTTATGTAAAATATTTTTGTAAAAATTTTTAATATTATAATCAGTCAGTGCCCCCTCTGATTTAATTTATTAGCTCCACCACTGATTATATAATAATCCAACTACATCATATTTATATTTAATTTTTTTAATAAATTTTATATAATTTCTATTACGACATATTTTTATTTTCCAAATGAATATAAATGAAAATTAAATAGTTAGAATTAATTTTAATTTTATATTATTAATTCTTCTTCTAATTTAACTATTATTTTTAATATCAAAATGAGTATTTATTTTACTATTTTATAATTTAATATATATCATACAAAATTATTATATGATAATTACACTTTTATAATATGATAGAAGTAAAATTATCAAAAATTATATAACTAAAATTAGTATATATAAGTATTCAAATAATAATTTTACAGAACGATAACGCTAATATTATCAAAATAAATAATTAAAATTATTTTTTTATAATACATATTATACCATTAAATATATATATATATATATATTTAAAATAATAACATTGCGTTGCACAGGTAGTTTATTTAAAGGGTAAATTACAAATACACTGTTGAAGATTTGCTTAAAATACTAATTTTTTTCTGTGATTTGAAAAATTATAAATACTTCCATGTCAGAATTTTTTATTTAACAGAATTAATTGAAAAAATGAAATTTCTAATTGTTCACCTATACAATAATAAAATTATCTAAATTATCAATTAAAATAAAATTTTAACATTATTAAAAACTGTAAATTAATTTGATAATTTATTAATAAAATGATTTATTTATTATAAAATTAGAAATCTTAAAAGGCATAATATAATTTTTCAAATTATAAAAAATAATTTATAATTTAAGTAAATTTTAACGATGTGTTTGTAATTTATCTTTATTTAAATTACCCAAACATTGACCGTACACGTGTCCAAAGTACTTGACTTTTTATGCACTCGATCAAAACATTGTGTTCAATCACTGTTCATAAATTCCTAATCTTACATGTCCCTTTCTGATGGTATGCCCCCGTATCAGATTATTGAGAAAATCAATCCGGTGGCGTATCAAGTTGCGCTCCCTCCTGAAATGGAGCATATGCATAACGTCTTCCACATTTCGATGTTGAGAGACTATCTTCGAGATCCGTTTCATGTGATTGAGCCTACCCGGATAGTGTTGAGTGATGACTACACTTACGAGGAACGGCCTATACAGATTGTAAACCGACGGATCAAGAAACTGAGAAACAAAGAGATCCCACTAGTGAAAGTGGACTGGCAAAACCATGGTGGTGTATGCCACTTGGGAAAGGGAAGATGATATGGCTAGGCGATATCCCGATTTGTTCCCGCCAACTCGCTTTTCTTCAGATGAAGGTAACTTGAGTTTAGAGGACTAAACTCCTTATAAGGAGGAGATCAGAATAACCCTCGATCGACATCAGATAACCACGAATTATATATCGACATCGTTAAACCGAACCGATAATGACCGATAATTGATTAATCGGAAATCTTGAATGGGTGATTGAAATCAAAATCAAATCGAATAGTTTATCTGTTATGTTGCATTTCTATCTGTTTAATTGATTGATTATCTGTTTGCATTTATGTGTTTAAACTGCTAATTGAAGGCCTTATCGGCGGCCGATTTAGGAACCGTTTAGTGTTTCATGATCAGTAAAATATTTGTGATTTTATGGTATTTTTATCTGAAAATTTATTAGGAATGATTAAACTAGATTAAATTGAGTTAATTACGAACTTAGGCTTATTTACCGAATTGCCATGGTGAGTGGAGCCTTGTTTACTCAATTATATTGAGCCTATACACTTAGCAAAAACATATTCATCAGCTCACTCCTTTAGCTCCCACGAATTAGAGAGAGAGAGTAGGAGTTTGGAGGGATTCATCTTGCATGCTAAGAATTTGAGAAGAATTGAAGTGTAGATTTCTCATTTAGCTCCCACACATTGAATACAAGACTTAAGCAAGGTAATTGGACCTCTCATTGTTGTCCTTAAGGTTTATTCTTGCATGCTCCATGTTTAATTAGAGAGTAAGACATGAATTTGCTCATAAATAGTGAATTGGAGCTCAAATGTTACATGCATGCTTGAATTGATGCATTTTGAAGTTGAATTCTTGAAAAATTGTACATGCATGTCCATGTCCATATATTAGCTCATGTTTTCAGAATGTTTTCCAACTTTGGAGCTCTCTAGAGCAAGATTTGAAGATTGAATTGGGTTTGAAGCTCATGCATTGCATGTTTTAAACTTGTCCTTGAAATTGAGTTTAATTGAAACACCCTTGGGCCTTGATTTCTTAAATTGAGCTTTAAAACTAGTTATTCTATGTGTTTGAAAGAGTTTTCCAGAAAATGGGCCCAAGAGGATCGAATTTGGAACATTGAAACTTGGTTTGAAACTCAGAGGTCGAACCTGGATTTTCCAGAATTGGTCCCGCCGAAGGGAAGTGCCGCCGAGGGAATACATGCTCCCAAAGATTTCTTCGCATTGTTTCTGATAAATTCAGCGGATAGTTTCACGCCGAAAGGGAAATCGCGCATCCAAAGATCTTGCATCAGAATCGCCCGCCGGCGGAAGTTGACGCCGAGGGACCTTTGTTATTTGTCCGCCGAAAGCGGAAGTTGACGCCGAGCGAGGCCCTGCTTTCAAAATTTCAAACGATTGCAGGCACATTTTTGCATCCTCATCCCATCCTAGGCATTCTTAGGCCTAGTTTAAGGCATCTTAATGAGGATTTAGACATAGAACCACACCGAGGAAATTTAGGGATTTAATTATATCCTTCCGACTGTGAACTTAGTGTGTGTTCTATTTGTTAACTGTTTAGGGTTGGCTCCCGGGAACGCGCTCTAGCTACTATAGCCCAATCTCTGTGAGTAATGATTGTAAAGATATGTTCAAATGGTTATATTTTGAATCGAATCGAACTGTCTATTGAATCGATATTGTTTATGGAATGAATGTATGTCCTGATTTGAATCAGACAGGCATCCTTAGCACCCTTGTTGTTGATCGTTACAGAGCTCGCTTGCTTCTTGGAACCATCTTGCTTTGATGGCCATCATTATTGTTGGGTCTCATTAAGGCCCTATTCTTGGACCTCATGTTTATAGGCTAATGGATGTACCACATATGACCGATTGATTAAAATCGATTGATCAAATATCGAAGATTGAAATATCAGATGATGAATTGATTTCATTATCAGAAGGGACATTCATTCATAACCTCTTTACACGTTATGTTATTCACCGGGCTTTAGCTCACCGCTTATATATATATGTAGGTTCTCAAAGAACTGCATCGAGCTAGGAGCGGGATTGGTCCCCGCTTTTGTCAAGCCACCTATGTGCCTCATCATGAGGTTCCGAGTCGCCATGTTATGGCTTGGGGTGTTTTTGTGTCCCCTATCGGTCTCCCCATCAGATTGTACTTTTGTATAGACTGCATCAGATCTTGTTGTCTAGGGATGTGATCCCCGCATCGATCGCTTGTAAATGATTGTATAGATCAGTATATGGATTGTCTTGCTTTTGAACTGTATGAATGCATAAAATGTTTTTGACATACGATTTTCACTTTCAATGGACACTAGTTATTTATCGCTTTTGGCTTCCGCCAGCCCTCAGATTGCTTTGATCAGATATCGTTCAGAGGCCTTTGGTAATCTCGACATCGCCGCCATTCTGATGCTAAACCCATAGGGCCGAAGTTTGGGTCGTGACAGAGTGGTATCGAGCGATACTTAACCACGAGTTATACCGCACACACGTGTCCAAACGAGCTATAGGGTGTCCTAGAAAAGCAATTAGGCATCTCATGAATTTGAAAAGTGTGTGCTTATGATCGATCGATTAGGTGTTAAAATGTTAAACTGTTTAATTGTACAACCGTTTATAATGATAATCAGATAATCGCTATAGTGAAATGGATAATGCAAATGAAATCAAGCATCATCCTCTCGAGGCCGTAATGGCCGACTTGAACAAATGATGGACCGATAATGGAAAGACTAGATCAACAACCGAACCAACAATTTACCTCCTCCTCCTCCGTGCAACCTAATGTAATGTATAGAATGTGAATGCTAATGAGGTGGATATTATTGCGACCCATAAGTTCAAGAAGATGAAACCGCGTCCTTTCAGTGGAGGCTTAGAACCGTAAAGGTCAAGCTTGGGTTCTTGAGATCGAGAAATTGTTTGAAATGTTTCGCGTTCAAGCCAACAAAATATCGTTAGCAACCTTCACCCTTCGTGAAGAAGCAAGAAGGTGGTGGATGTTAACCCGTGAGGCGAATACTATTGTGACTTGGACTCGCCAAGGAGTCCTTCTTGAAAAGTATTTTCCCAAAGGCATCGTAGATAGAAAAGTGATCGAGTTTGAACAATCGAGACAGGCAATATGTCTCAAGGTTTAATATGAGAAGAAATTCACCGAATTTGCTAGGTATGCACCTCATATGGTGGATACCTAATATAAGAAGGCCGTAAGATTTGAAGGAGGCCTTAGTGCCGCGATACAGACCGAATAATCTTTTGAAAATGCCAACTTTTGTGGGTGTTCTAATCGAGCATTGATGGCCGAGACAAACATTGCAGCGTGAAACAATCAAACACCAACAACCGAGTGGCAAGGAAAAGACAGGTTTTAAATTTAAGAAAGGCAAGCATAACCCAAAGAAACAAGAAATGTATCACGGGTCGACTACTAGCCCCACCAAGGGAGTGGGTTTACTCCACCTGCTCCATATGTGGCAACAAGCACAAAGGGGTTTGCTACGATTGAGCCTGCTTGTGTGTGGCAAGGTGGGCCAGAATCAAAGACCGCCTTCGCTTCCACCAAAGAGTAAGTCAAGACCGAAGCAAAGAAGATCAAATGTAGCACCAAAACCGAACCCCAAAGCTACCGGGAAAGAGCCTATGAGGCAGGGCCAAGTGTTCGCCCTAGTACCGGGAGACGTTCAAAATACTGAGACCGTTGTGTTAGGTATCCTCTCTATCTGTGCTCAAAATGCATATGTATTGATTGATTCGGGGTCTACACATTCTTATGTGTCGCATGCTTTTTCGCGTAAATTGAATAGACCCTTAGAACCCATGAACTATTTGCTAGCTGTATCATCACCTGTTGGGGGATCCATGACATGTGCATATATGTATCCCGCCAGAGATTATTGTTGGGGATATGCATCTGCTTATTGATTTACTACCATTGAACATAGACCACTTTGATGTAATATTGGGGATGGATTGGCTACAAAATACTATGTCACTATAGACCGTGTAACAAAACAAGTAGTTTTCTCCCACCGGGTTTGCTCGAATTTGTGTTTAATGGGAGTAGAGTAGTACCTCCTCCATATCTCGATTTCTTCACAAGGTCACAAATTGATTAGAAAGGGTGTAAAGGATATCCGTGTTCAGTATTGATCAGATTCGCTAATGATAATGTTAAACCGATGTGAATTGTATTCCTATAGTCGAGAATTCCCGGATGTATTTCAGATGATTTGCCAGGGATTTGATTGACAGGAAATTGAATTTATTGTGATGTGGTTCCGGTGCCTGTACCGATATCTAAAGCTCCTCACGTAATGGCTCCAATCGAATCGAAAGAATTGAAGGTACAATTGCAGAACTGTTAGACAAGAAGTTTATCGACCAAAGACGTCACCGGGGTGCACCTGTTTTGTTTGTAAAGAAGAAAGATGGTTCACTGAGACTGTGCATTGATTACCGTGAATTGAACAAGGTAATCAGAAGAATAAATATCCATTACACAGATTGATGATTTATTTGACCAGTTACAGGGTGCACAAGTGTTTTCCAAGATTGATCTTAGATCGGGGTATCACCAATTGAAAGTCAAACCGGAAGACATTGATAAAACTGCTTTCAGAACGAGGTATGGCCACTTTGAATTTTTAGTTATGCCGTTCGGAGTTACGAATGCCCCTGCTGCATTTATGGACCTCATGAACAGAATTTTTAAACCATACCTTGATGATTTTATTGTGGTATTCATTGATGACATATTGATCTATTCTAAGACTGTAGAAGAACACGAACACCATCTAAGACTTGCCACGCAAACCTTAAGAGAATGTAAATCAGATGCTAAATTGTCTAAGTGTGAGTTTTGGCTTGATCATGTGATGTTTTTGGGGCATGTTGTTAGCAAAGATGGAATTTCTGTTGATCCGTAAAATTGAAGCCGTAGTGAATCGCCTAGACCGATTTAATGTAATCAAGTCCAAGCTTTTTGGGACTAGTTTGGATATTACAGAGATTTGTCAAGGACTTCTCAAAAATTGCCTTACCATCGACTCGCTTGACACGTAAAGGGACATCGCTTGATCGATCGACCAAAGGGAATCAAGATTTCAAGAATTGAAAACCGGACTTGTGATCGCACCGATTTTGACTCTACCTTCGTGTACGGATGGTTATCTTGTCTTTAGTGATGCTTCTCATAAGGGTTTGGGGTGTGTTTTAATGCAAAGGGAGAGTTATTGCTTATGCTTCCCTACGCTTGAGACCACACGAAAAGAACTACCCGACCCATGACTTAGAACTTCTGCAGAGTTTTGCAATCAAAATTTGGCGCCACTATTTGTATGGAGCAACATGTGAAGTGTATATCGACCACAAGAGCTCAAATACTTTTTTCACTCGAAAGAACTCAATATGAGACAATGAGATGGCTAGAATCGATCAAAGATTATGACCCATGATTTTGTACCATCCGAAAAGCCAACATCATTCGATGCTTTGAGCCAAAAAATCGATTGAGAACTTAGCCTGCTTTGGTCGAATCGACGTAAAGAGTTGCTTCTTGATCCGAAAAGTCTGAAATTGAAATCGCTTTTGAGATAACAAGGTGGAACAATAGTCGCCATTATCGCCAACCAAATTTTGATTGAGGAAATTAAAGAAAACAACAATCGGATGATTTCTTGAAAAAGTTATTGAAGAAAGGGATTCAAAACCGAGACCGGGTTCAAATTTGACAACAATGTCTTGAAATTTCAAGACAGATCAGGTAAAATTTAATGACACTTGAATTGAAAAGAAGAGTCCTACAGAAGGCCATTAGTCAAGTTTTCGATTCACCCAGGAATACGAAAATGTACCAAGATCTAAAATGTAATTCGTGGCGAGAATGAAGAAGGAAATTGCCGACTTTGTGTCCAAATGTCTTCATTGCCAGCAAGTCAAAGCTGAACATCAACGACCTGCTGGATTACTACAACCCTTGCCCATACCAGAGTGGAAATGGAGCATATCACGATGGATTTTATCGTTGGATTACCTCGCCCAGAAAGGTATGGACTCTATTTGGGTTATTGTTGATAGATTGACTAAATCCGCACATTTCCTACCTGTCAAGACGATTTATAATGCAGATAAATTGGTTGTTATCTATATTGATGAAATTGTTAGATTGCATGGAGTGCCTGTATCTATTGTTTCTGACAGGGATTCGAAGTTTACATCAAGGTTCTGGCAGAGCCTACAGACTGCATTGGGTACTGAATTGAGGCTGAGTAGTGCCTATCATCCTCGACAGATGGCTCGAAGGACCATCCAGACTCTAGAGGATCTCGAGAATGTGTGTCCTTGATTTTCGTGAAATTGGGAAAGTCATTTGCTGGTCAATTCGCCTACAACAACAGCTACCATTCGAGTATCGGTATGGCGCCTTTCGAGGCATTGTATGGCAGAAAGTGTAGATCTCCAATCTGCTGGGCGGAAGTTGGAGATGGGCCGTTGCTTGGGCCCGAGATTGTGTATGAAACAACTGAAAAGGTAAAACTGATACAACAGAGATTGAAAACTGCACAGAATAGACAGAAAGTATGAAGTGGGTGATCACGTGTTTGTTAGAAGACGAGACAGAGAGTATGAAGTGGGTGATCACGTGTTTGTGAAAGTGACACCAATGAAAGGCCAGACTCGCTTTGGAGTCAAAGGCAAGTTAGCGCCGCGATATGTCGGACCGTATCAGATTATTGAGAAAATCAATCCGGTGGCGTATCAAGTTGCGCTCCCTCCTGAAATGGAGCATATGCATAACGTCTTCCACATTTCGATGTTGAGAGACTATCTTCGAGATCCGTTTCATGTGATTGAGCCTACCCGTATCGTGTTGAGTGATGACTACACTTACGAGGAACGGCCTATACAGATTGTAAACCGACGGATCAAGAAACTGAGAAACAAAGAGATCCCGCTAGTGAAAGTTGATTGGCAGAACCATGGTGGTGTGTATGCCACTTGGGAAAGGGAAGATGACATGGCTAGGCGATATCCTGATTTGTTCCCGTGAACTCGCTTTTCTTCGGTGAAGGTAACTTGAGTTTAGAGGACTAAACTCCTTATAAGGAGGAGATCAGAATAACCCTCGCATCGACATCAGATAACCATCGAATTATATACCGATTACTGTTAAACTGAACCGATAATGACTGATAATTGGATTAACTGAAGTACTGAATGGACTGATTGAAATCGAAACTAAAATCGAATAGTTTATCTGTTATGTTGCATTTCTATCTGTTTAATTTATTGATTATCTGTTTGCATTTATGTGTTTAAACTGCTAATTGAAGGCCTTATCGGCGGCCGATTTAGGAACCGTTTAGTGTTTCATGATCAGTAAAATATTTGTGATTTTATGGTATTTTTATCTGAAAATTTATTAGGAATGATTAAACTAGATTAAATTGAGTTAATTACGAACTTAGGCTTATTTACCGAATTGCCATGGTGAGTGGAGCCTTGTTTACTCAATTATATTGAGCCTATACACTTAGCAAAAACATATTCATCAGCTCACTCCTTTAGCTCCCACGAATTAGAGAGAGAGAGTAGGAGTTTGGAGGGATTCATCTTGCATGCTAAGAATTTGAGAAGAATTGAAGTGTAGATTGCTCATTTAGCTCCCACACATTGAATACAAGACTTAAGCAAGGTAATTGGACCTCTCATTGTTGTCCTTAAGGTTTATTCTTGCATGCTCCATGTTTAATTAGAGAGTAAGACATGAATTTGCTCATAAATAGTGAATTGGAGCTCAAATGTTACATGCATGCTTGAATTGATGCATTTTGAAGTTAAATTCTTGAAAAATTGTACATGCATGTCCATGTCCATCTATTAGCTCATGTTTTCAGAATGTTTTCCAACTTTGGAGCTCTCTAAAGCAAGATTTGAAGATTGAATTGGGTTTGAAGCTCATGCATTGCATGTTTTAAACTTGTCCTTGAAATTGAGTTTAATTGAAACACCCTTGGGCCTTGATTTCTTAAATTGAGCTTTAAAACTAGTTATTCTATGTGTTTGAAAGAGTTTTCCAGAAAATGGGCCCAAAAGGATCGAATTTGGAACATTGAAACTTGGTTTGAAACTCAGAGGTCGAACCTGGATTTTCCAGAATTTGGCCGTCGGCCGAAGGAATACATGCTCCCAAAGATTTCTTCGCATTGTTTCTGATCCGCTCGGCGGATAGTTTCACGCCGAAAGGGGAAATCGCGATCCAAAGATCTTGCATCAGATCACCGCCGAGGGAAGTTGACGCCGAAAGGGACCTTTGTTGGCTTGTCCGCCGAAAGGAAGTTGACGCCGAGCGAGGCCCTGTTTCAAAAATTTCAAACCGATTGCGGCACATTTTTGCATCCTCATCCCATCCTAGGCATTCTTAGGCCTAGTTTAAGGCATCTTAATGAGGATTTAGACATAGAACCACACCGAGGAAATTTAGGGATTTAATTATATCCTTCCGATCGTGAACTTAGTGTGTGTTCTATTTGTTAACCGCTTAGGGTTGGCTCAGGGACGCGCTTCTAGTCGCTATAGCCCAATCTCTGTGAGTAACAGACATTGTAAAGATATGTTCAAATGGTTATATTTTGAATCTCGAATCAACTGCTTATTGAATTGATATTGTTTATGGAATGAATGTATGTCTGTGATTTCAATCAGACAGGCATCCTTAGCACCATTGTATTGATCTACAGAGCTCTGTCGGTTTCCTTATGGAACCATACTGCTTGATGGCCATCATTATTGTTGGTTCATATGTCTGGCCTTTTTGGACCCATCGTTTATAGGCTAATGGATGTACCACATATGACCGATTGATTGAAATCTTGATTGACCGAAATCTTGAAAGATTGAAATATCAGATGATGAATTGATTTCATTATCAGAAGGGACATTCATTCATAACCTCTTTACACGTTATGTTATTCATCGGGCTTTAGCTCACTGCTTATATATATATGTAGGTTCTCAAAGAACCAAACCGAGCTAGGAGCGTGATTGGTCCCCGCTTTTGTCAAGCCACCCTATGTGCCTCATCGCGAGGTTCCGAGTCGCCATGTTATGGCTTGGGGTGTTTTTGTGTCCCTATCGGTCTCCTTCTCAGTATTGTACTTTTGTATAGATGCTTATCAGATCGTTGTCTAGGGATGTGATCCCTGTACTGACTGCTTGTAAATGATTGTATAGACTGTATATGGATTGTACTGTTTTGAACTGTATGAATGCATAAAAATGTTTTTGACATACAGATTTTCACAGCTCAATGGACACTAGTTATTTACTGTTTTGGCTTTCGCCAGCCCTCAGACTGCTTTGATCAGACATCGCTCAGAGGCCTTTGGTAATCTCGGATTACTGGCCAGTTACGGTGCTAAACCCATAGGGCCGGGTTTGGGTCATGACATTACCAAAAGGAGTCAAAATTCCATCTCTTGATGAATTTAAAGGAAAAGTATATTGTAAATGGCATAATTCTTGGTTTCACTCGACTAAGAACTGTATTGTTTTCCGAGACAAGATCCAAGAACAAATTCGGAAAGGAAGTTTGAAATTCCCAACCAAAGCAGAAAAGGCCATGGGGATTGACAGTAATCCATTTCCAGAAATTGGAGAGGTGGCAGCCAATGTCATAATGCCAGACTTTCAAAGCTTGTCCTTAAAAGAATTGGGATAAGTCAATGTGCAGATGTATGTTGCCAACCAGACAACTATCAAGAAGGACACAGGAAATCTGCTAGCTATTGGACAAGGTTTCTCACACCAGAGGGAAGACTCTGATGAAGAAACACTGGATGACGACTCCTTAGAAGCAGCTGCAATGCAAAGGATGTATCCTAAGTGTAGACTAAGCTACAAATGGTTGAAAGGGCTTCCAATTGATGGGAAGCAATATTACAGGGATGTGCAGAGACGTCCTAAACCAACCAATGCCTACAATAAAAGGCCATATCCATCTGGTGTTAGGCAGCAGCCATTGATGGTTGAACTAACAGCTGATAGAATGCATTCCAAAGGCAAGAGGCCTTTATATGAGTCCAGGCCACCTAATTATTATAGAATGGAGAGCAGTCATTCTGAGAGGAGACTGGAGAGAGGTTCAGTTTATGGGATCAAAGCCAGAGATTGGCCCCCTAGACCAACCTCATGCAGGACAGAAAGTGGACACCTTCATCAAAGGCCTAAGTTAGGCCCAAAGCATGAAGTCAAGGCCAAACAAAGCCTTCATAAACAAATTTCAAGGTGACTTCAAGGAAAAAGAAGCGATTCAACAATGGTCAGTAAGTTCATAGGTACCTGGGGTCCCAGATTGGTTTGTGATGTAGAACAAACCTAGGGAAGTGTTTACCCAAAGAGATGTAATTGGAAACCAAGGCAGGATGGTCAAGTCTCCTCTAGTGGCTCCAAACAATTGGGTATTGCTTAAACACCCAAAAATAAAGAAACCAGATATGGTCCTCGTAATTTCTAGATCACAAAGGAGGAAAATTCAGTGTTGGTACACTCAGTATCAGCAAGACCTGAAAGAGAGTGGAAAGAGTTCTTCATTGGTACAAACAGAAGGAAAGAAGAATCCAAAGTCAGACCATACTCCAAAACCAACTCTACAAGGCAAGATGGGTTGCAACAGAGAACAGTTGGCCAAAGTTCACTCTGAACTAAAAGCCAGAGAGAAGTCCAGTTTAGCAGGATTGGAGAAGGCGTTGATGGAGAGTGACAGCGAGGCAGAAAAAGAAGTTGGCATAGGCCAAAAGAAAGAAATGGTTGAAGAAGAAATGTTCGAAGCTTTCATGGCTGAACAAATATTTTTGGTTGAAAAACCAGTTAGAAAAGACCATTTGAAAGAGCTTGCTTGTAAGGAAGTACCAGAATGTAATATGGAGGATGTTTTTGAAGTAACTAAACAAAGTGGCCAAGAGGAGAAACAGACACAACCAACCATCCAATTTGGCTCAGTATCAGTGAATATGGTACACATACTACCGCATGAATTGCAAGTTGGAGATGAGAACCAAGAGGGGCAAGAAATGGACCCAATTCCAATCTCTAGTGAAAACTCACAAGTGAGTATGGTGCAAGATGATTTCGGAATGGTTACCCCAATGGAAACTGAATATGAGAGTGAAGAAGAGGTGAGCATTAACCTCTCATATCCTTTTGAATATCCCTCGAACTCTATGACACAACATGCCAAGCCTCTGTATATCAAGGCCTTTTTCGATGGGATACAATTGAACCGAGTCTTGATAGATAATAGGGCAGCGGTGAACTTACTACCGAAATTTTCCTTGAAGAAACTAGGGAAAAGGAACCTCAGGTTTATCCCAACCAGTACAACCATTGCTAGTTTCATTGGAGACAAACAGATGGCACAGGGAATTCTGCCTATCAACTTGAGTATGGGAACCAAGGACTGCATGACAGCATTCTTCGTCATTGACAGTAATGCTAAGTACAATGCTTTACTTGGTAGAGATTGGATTCACACTAACAAGTGTGTGCCTTCCTCTTTGCATCAGAAAATAATGATGGCCTTGGGCAATGGGGAGACAGAGGAAATTGATGCAGATCCTCAACCCTTCATAGCCTGTGCAGACTTTGCAGAGGCCAAATTGTATATTGAGAAAATGACACCACTCAGTATATTGAGGAAACCTGATGGCTCAGCCGAAGTGACGGCTAATGAGGAAGTGACACACCTGAAGCACTTAGTCTAGGAGAGTGCTAATGAAGAGGTTGTCGTTAAGGATGACAATGATGCCTGGTTGTAGGCAAAGAAATGAAGTCCAAGAAGCCAAGTCTTTGGCTCTAATTAAGTTCTCAATATTGGATGTAAAATCAATAGTCTGGAGAGTACAAGAGCAAAAGAAAGAAGCCATGATAATTGGTTGCAAGTAGAAGTAACAACAGGCCAGAGTTTTGGTCCTTGACAAATACTGTGCATTGGACATTGAAACAAAAATCCAGGAGATACAGGAGGAAGAAGCCTTATGGACAAACTTTGTCTATGAGGAGGGTAAAGATGTTGAATTAAAGAACCTGGGAGCAGAACAAAGCAAGAAGATTGCTTCGAAGGCAAAAGGGATCAAAGAAGAAGCTTCAGTAAGTTCTCAGACACAAGACCCCTTAGAAGAAGTAAATTTAGGGGAAGATTCTATACAACAACCCACCTATATAAGTGCTTGTTTGAATGCTCTAGACAAGGACCAGTTGTTGGTTGTTCTGAAGAAATATAAAGATTGTTTTGCATGGTCTTATAATGAACTACCAGGATTGGATAGGTCATTAGTGGAACACAGGCTCCCTATGAGGCCTAATTTCAAACCATACAAGCAAAAGCCAAGAAGAATGAGTCCAGAAGTGATTCAGAAAGTTAAGGAAGAAATTCTTAGACTACTCAAGGCAGGCTTTATCAGGACAGTCAGGTATGTTGAATGGCTATCCAATATTGTGCCTGTAGTTAAGAAGAATAGTAAAATGAGAGTATGCATTGATTTCAGAAACTTAAATCTAGCAACTCCAAAAGATGAATATCCTATGCCTATAGTAGACTTGTTGGTAGACAGTTCAGGAGGGCATCAGATTTTATCAATGACGGATAGGCACTCTGGTTATAACCAAATCTGCATTGCAGAGGAGGATGTTCACAAGACAGCATTCAGATGTCCTAGGAATATTGGGACCTTCGAATGGGTTAAAATGCCATTTAGCCTGAAGAATGCTGGGGCTACATATCAGAGGGCTATGAACACTATCTTTCATGACCTCATTGGAGGGTATTTAGAGTGTTATATTGATGACATTGTAGTTAAATCCCAATCCATGGAGGAGTATCTGTTTCATTTAGAAACAGCCTTTGAAAGAATGATAAAGTTCAAGTTGAAACTCAATCCTCTTAAGTGTGCTTTTGGCATATCATCTGGAAACTTCTTAGGCTATGTAGTACACAAGAGAGGAATACAGATTGACCAGAATAAAGCCAAAGCCATCATTAAAGCCAGACTTCCATCAAGTAAGAACAAATTACAAAAGTTCCTTGGATAGGTTAATTTTCTTCGAAGATTCATTTCTAACACTGCAGGAAAAACTAAAGTATTTTCTTCCTTATTAAGGCTAAAAGATGAAGAGGAATTTGTGTAGACAGCAGAGCATCAAATTGCTTTCGAAGGTATCAAAGCCTACTTGGCCAGCCCTCCAGTGCTGATGCCACCAAAGGGTGATAAGCCCTTGAAGTTGTACATAGTTGCAGCAGAAGATTCATTGGGAGCTTTCTTAGCCCAAGACAATGAAGAAGGCAAGGAGCAAGCTGTTTATTTTAGTAGGTTTTTAAATTCTTGTGAATGTAAATACTCAGCTATAGAAAAGTTGTGCCTTATATTGTATTTTGCTGCAATGAAATTACGATACTATCTTTTGCCTACAACTGTCTTAGTAATTGAAACCACAGATTTGGTTAAGTATATGCTATCTAGACCTATGTTGAGGGGAAGAATTGGCAAATGGATATTAGCCTGATCAGAATTTCATTTAGAATATGTTCCTCAAAAGGCAGTGAAAGGACAAGTTTTAGCCAATTTTTTGGCAAACCATCCATCTCAAACAGAAAGTCAAGAGATAATGGAACTTGGTATGGCTAGTGTTGAGCCATGGCAAATGTGGTTCGATGGATCGAAAGCCAATGGCCTAACTGGAATTGGTATAGTGATTAAGTCACCACAAGGAATAGAAATAACACATGGTTTTAGAGTGGTTGAAATTACTTGTACTAATAATCAAGCTGAATATGAAGCCTTAATTGTGGGATTGAAAATTCTTATTGGACTACAAGTTCATGCAGTTGACATATTTGAAGATTCTCAATTGGTGGTTAACCAAGTGAAAGGGATTTTCAAATGTCAAAGTATAAGTATGTTGCCATATTATGTTATTGCATTACATCTGCTTTCTCAATTTCAAATAGCAAATGTAACTCATGTCCCAAGATTCTTGAATAATAGAGCTAATGATGTGGCTCAGAAAGTTTCGAATTTCAAGAGGAGGGATAATGCTCAAAGGGACATAAGCCAAACAACATATCAGAAATGAATACCACCCTTGAATAAAAAGAATGTGGTCCTGGAAGTCAATCATAATGACTTGCAGGAACAAGATTGGAGGCATCCAATAATGCAATACTTGGTTGGCCCATCCTCGAAGGCCAGCAGAAAAATTAAATTGCAATCTATGCAATACATCATATACGGTAATGCTCTCTACAAAAGGGGGGAGATGGTTTATTGCTGGAATGTTTAGGCTCAAAAGAAGCATTGACAGCTATGGCTGAGGTTCATGAAGGCATCTGTGGTGCTCATCAGCCTGGTGTGAAAATGAGGTGGTTGCTTCGAAGGCATTCCTACTATTGGCCAACTATCCTTAAAGACTGCATAAAATATGCAAGGGTTTGCCAGGTATGTCAAAAGCATGGCACGATTAGGCATGTGCCCATAACTAACCTGCATGCAGTAGTAAATCCTTGGCCATTTAGAGGATGGGCCATAGATATGATGGGAAAAATACACCCACCTTCTTTGAAGCATCATTGTTTCATTTTAGTGGCCACTGATTACTTCACTAAATGGGTCGAAGTTAAGCCATACAAGGCTGTCGACCAAACTGAGGTTATTGGATTCATTAAGGATTTAATCCACAGATTTGGTATCCCACAGACTATAACTGTTGATAATGGGACTGTGTTTGATGGGAAAATAGTAAAGTCTTTTGTGGCAGAGTTTGGAATTAGCCTTGTTAATTCCACCCCCTATTATGCACAAGCCAATGGTCAAGCTGAATCATCCAATAAGTCCTTAAAAAAGGGAATACAAAAAGTTGTGAAGGACAATCCTAGAGATTGGCATAACTTGTTGTTGGATGTATTGTGAGCTTATAGAACTTCTCCAATGTTAAGCATAGGAGTCACTCCTTATGCCTTAGTATATGGGCATAATGCAGTGTTACTTGTGGAAATTAATGTTAAGTCCTTGAGGGTAAAATGCCAAGACCAGTTAAATCCTGAGCAATACCATCAGAGTATGTGCTTGGAATTAGAAAGTATAGATGAAGCTAGAATTCTGGCATTAAATAACATTCTTTTTCAAAAAACAAAAGCAGCCAAAAATTATAATAAGAAAGTCAAACACATTGGCTTTGATGAAGGTGATTTGGTTTGGAAGACAATACTCCCAATAGGAATTAAAAGCCATAAGTTTGGCAAATGGTCACCTAACTGGGAAGGACCATATCAAATTCATAGAGTCTTGCCTTTTGAAGCATACCATTTGAGAAATTTGAATGAATATGTACATCTCAAAAAGATTAATGACAGATATTTGAAACCTTATTTTTCAACCATTTGGTAAACACAAGGAATAAAATAAATACTAAGTACAAGAACATAAGAATACTCAAATGATAAACAAGAGTTTGTTTTTTTTCATAAAGAATTAAATACATTCCGCCATAAATTGGCCCAGAAATCATTACAATGCCTTAGTTGTTCTTTTACAACAGATGTTCTAGTTTTAAAGGATGAAAACAACTGAATGACTGTAGTCATTTCTTGCTTTCGATCGGCCAGTCCTTGGTTGGTGATCAACAAATGTCGATTCGGGCTAAGGCTTGGTTGACTACAGATAACTCCTCCTCAAGTTGAGCCTTCCTCTCCAGTAGTTGAGTACGAAATTGGGAGACAGAGGAATGTTGTTCCTTTAGCTCTGATATCTCAGCATATACTGTTGAAACAAAGTCCTAATCTCTGACCAATTTCTCCTCTGCAGCCTTGGCAGCACAGCGAATATTGATGTAGAAGTCAATAGTAGCTGCTGCCTGAGATAAATGACTTGAGACAGTCATGCCGGATTGCTCAACAATTTTGCAGCACTGAAGGAAGCCATTCCTTATTATAGGTCTCTCTAGGGCCTTGAAAGGAATCCTTGAAAAAGATGTCAATAGTTCCAAGCAGTTGTCCAAGTCTATCAGAGGTATAGAAGGCTTACTACTGGAAGAAGGACTTTGAAAAATTTCTAGTAAAGAATCAGCCAAAACTAATGGCTCAGCTTCATCATTGGCTATTAGAGAAGTAGAGAGCATGTCAAGGAGACTGGCAAGTCTTGCTTCGAAGATATCTACCTTATCCGTGGACATGAGGGGCGCAGAAGGAGTTGTAGTGGAAGGCACAGAGAACTGCATAGGGATAGAAGAGATGGGTGTAGCATCTTCAGCAGTCTTGTCACGCCCCGAACCCGCCCCTAAAAGTTCGGGCATGACCCATACAGAAAACGGGTAAAAACCCTGGTATATACGTCGTATGGGGCCTGACGGAAGCAAAATACATTACAAAAGTACAGATCAAACAATTCCATTGAGCTAATTCTAACATGCCAGGATCTCCATCAACTCATGCATTAACATAACCAAATAGAAATATGATTATAGACAGATAGAAACAAAACTAATATTCCTGGGTGGCGTCAATATACAAACATACATACGGACCCAGCCCTGACATTGGGCATACTCAAAAATATGAAAGTCATATACACCAATCATAGAAGGCACTCAACAAGCCGTCAACTTCACTAAACTTAACCAAATAATTGGCCCGGTGTAGTGCCTGGGCATGTAGGCTAACAAAAGGGAAACGGCGTCGTGACTAGGTGACCACCGATTGGTTACCTCTAAATGCAGACATAACTGAAAGTGAGCCAAGCTCAGTGAATAGTAATACGTAATTAAAACCATACTTAACTTAAACATAAACTCATCATTGCATATAAAGATGCAAAGTTCATAAGGTTAATCTGATTCTGTTCTGTATAAATATATATTGGCCTTAGGCCCAAACTTGTAACATAAACATGGTGGCTAAAAGCCCTTGGTTCGTGTGGCACAACGGCCCTTGGTTCATGTGGCACAACGGCCCTTAGTTCATGTGGCACAACGGCCCTTTAATGAATTCAAGAGGTAACTCGTACGGATTCTAGAGGCGTCTCACAGTGTAGCACTTAGTTCCGTGCCTTACTTCGCACGGATTCTAGAGGTAACTCACACTGTAGCACTTAGTTCCGTCTGACAAAGACTTTGTTTCATGTCTTATGATCGTGTTGTCATTCTTCTTATCATTTAAGACGCTTACTTCGGCTATATCACCGACATACATGCTTAATTATCGTATAACAAGATGCTAAAAGCATACATTATCTACGATGAAGAGTACTACTACTCACAGTGTTGGGATGATGTGCTAGTTGCTCCTGGAGTGTGTCCTGCACACAATTATAATTCGTACATTAGTTTCTTTCATAAATTATGGAGAAACCATCACCTGAGGTTATAACCACCTTAAAATCATTAGGAAAAGATTCTAAAAGTGCCAGAGGATCAAGCACGTAAAACCGAACAAGCACTTATTTTTTTCCTGAAAATAACCTCCCCGCTCGAGCGCCACTTTGGCCGCTCGAGCGGACTGAAAATTGCACGAAACTGCTGGAAGGTGGTTTTTCCCGCTCGAGCGGGACTTCCGCCGCTCGAGCGGACCGAGACAAAACCTGAAATTCTGTTCTTCCCCAATCCGAAACCCTACTCCATTTCTATGCCATTTTCATGCAATTCAAGCTTAAATTAATGCAATATTCATCAACATAACATGGATTTTGAGTTAATTCAACAAATGAGAAGCTTAAACAAGCCATCTCTCTCTCTCTCTATTCCATTTGTGGGTTTGGATTCAAACTCTTGAAACATAACATGATATTAACATAGCATAACTCCATGAAATGATGATCCTAGCCAAAGATTGAAGTATAATTTCAATACAACACTTAAATTAGTTTCAAAACAACTAATGAATGAGAAATCCTCATAATCAAGCATGAACAAACATGAATCTCACATAAACATGAATTACAACCTCTAAGTTGCCATACAAGAGGGTTTGATCTTACCTTGAGTTAGAATCCACAACAACTCTAACAATTTCCAAGCTCCTTGTTGGATTTCTTCTCCCCTAATTCTTGCTCTCAATTCCCTCTTCTTTCTCCCCCAAAAGAGAGATACACGTTTTTGATCTTAGTCAAAGACTTAGAGACATAAATAGGAAAATATCAAAGAGCATATAGACTTAAAACGGATCGCTTTATCATTAAAATTGAAATTTCGTAAACATGCTTAATATTACCGTAAAATTATCTTGAACAGATATATAATCAATTTCGTAATTAAGCCATTAAGGCCTCCAACTTCGGATTCGAACGTTCTAAGGGAACAGATACATTACTTGTTCAACAGATAGTCTTTCATACCATGACATCATAAGCATATATTTGTACATATTAAGGAACTAAAAATGTACCAAAAATATACCATAACACATATACGAGGTCGGGTTGTTACAAGTCTCTATGGTCCTAGCCACCAATAGGTCAAGGGAAGAAGGGCTGGAAGTAGGTAAAGATAATAAACCATGGATTAGAGAGCTGCCAGCACCCTCTGTAGGGGAATCAACTACCATCAGAGATGGAGCATCAGTTGGAATTTCCTTAGGAGGAGGGGGAAGAGCAAGGCTCAAAAGAGAACTGAATTAAGGTAGATCCAAAGATAAGTAAGGAAGATACGGATTTAATCTAAAGGAAAGAGATGCAAGAATGCTTGGCCTCAAGGAGGGTACACTGAATGTAGGCCTAGAAAGTGGGAGTATTATTTGAATAGTCCTCACATTTTGCATCTGATCAACTTCAACTGAAATTGAGGGAGTCCTTATTGGAAGAATAGGCTCAGTAGTTGTTGCTACAAAAGAAGAGATGTAACGTAATGTCAAGTTTCAATACCAAAAATTTGATAAGGGAGAAACAGTAGAAGCATGAAAGAAGTTACTTGTTTCAGAAGTGATAGCAACAATAGGAGAGCTTCGAAGGGAATATTGCTCAGCAATATGTTGCCTTCTTACAGTTTCCCTTTGGATTGCATCAGCAGCAGTTGCTTCATCTCTTAAGAATTGCTGCTGCCGCCTCTTCTCAGCTCTCTCAAAGACAATGATGGCCTTAGAATGCTCTAGTTCTACTGCCTTAGCAGCTGCTTCATGAATAGGGTCTTTGACCAAATCAGAAGGAGAGACAGTCATCTTCCTTCTCTTTTTTCTCTGTATTGGTCTTGCCTATTCCTTCTCAATTTCTCTCTCTTCGATCTGGGATTCAGATTCCTCATAAGTAAGTTCCTCTTCTACTACTCTAGCAGCTGTCTCATGAGTGGGATCTTCAATCAAAGGAAAGACAGTCATCTGCTCCTTTTTTCTCCTCTGTAATGGTACTTCCTGTTCTTTCTCAATCTCTTCTTCTTCAATCTGGGATTCGGATTCCTCAGGAGTGAGTATCATCTTCCTTTTCTTTTTCTGCTTTTGTTTGTCCTTGAGAGTGGCTAGGGTTTCAGCCCTCTTAGGAGATTCTTCTTGTGGAGACCCTGCACCAAGAGGTATGAATGTAAAGGAAACAAACAAAAGAGTCTAAGGGGAAACCTGAAAAATACTTACCCCTCTTTGAAGTAGCTCTGGTAACTCTAGCAGGAGAGAATGAGGCTACAGGAGCAGTTTTGGCAGCTGTGGAAAGAGAGGGGATGTTCTCAACTGTGGTTGATTTGGCCTTCGAAGGCACTCCTACCCTATCAGTAAGTCATGAGGGTGTACGGATAGGCGCACTTCCATATTGGTTGTCCACTAGTTTTTGAAATCTTTTCAGAGCCAGGCCAGAAGGAAGGAAGGAGACAAATTTGAACTCGCTCGATTCTTTCAACAGTTTGAATGTTGCTTCTTCCAGTTTTAATTTGGGTATTCTCAGGTCTCTGGTTGTAAGATGGACATTCGAGAGACTGCAGAGTGGAATGGAAATCCCCTGAGTTAACCCAAATTGCCTGGCAAATTGAGAAGGACAGTGCACCTCAGCTATACACTTATAAGCTTGAGGGTTTAAAGTGCCAATGAACAGCTCCCTCGGCAGCAAAATAGAAGCCTACATGCTTTTATGGGGTGGGGTAGAGCACTCTTTATCAGCTAAAAATGTTCGAAGCTAAACAGGTCCTTTGTTGGCATCAAAGGGGCAGAAGAAGGTAGCAGGTGGAGAAATGGGAAGTTAGTAAAAAAATGTGAAGTAGTAGGCAAAGGAAGCATGATAAAGAACAACTCTGGCATATTTTTCTCCATAAGTGCTAGGGTCCTTGTCACGACCCGAACCCGCCCTTATGGGTTCTAGCCATAACCAGCCTGTAATCTTGTGATTACCTACGGCCTCAGACCAAAACAGACATAATTTATCAGAGTAAAGGGGCCAAACGAAAGTAAAAATTTAAAACTTTGTCCATGGAGCCCTGCTTATATGCACATCAAGCAAACCATACACAGATACGTTAATAACCCACGTCAAAAGTACTATATCACAAAATTCATTACAGACAGGATCAACCAAAACGAGTCAACACAGAATGCACTATGTAGACATATACAAGGCCCTTGCCAACAAGACAAAACATAAGTACATAATAAGAGGGCAAGGATGGTCTCATGCGTGAGACACAAGGCTGACTCTCCAAAACTCATGTTGTTCTTGGCAGACTTCACTGGGGCTGGGTTTGTGCATCTCTTGACTCACCTACAAACACATGAATGAGCGTGAG
The DNA here is from genome assembly GCA_025200525.1 of Camellia lanceoleosa. Classification (NCBI taxonomy): domain Eukaryota; kingdom Viridiplantae; phylum Streptophyta; class Magnoliopsida; order Ericales; family Theaceae; genus Camellia; species Camellia lanceoleosa. The sequence continues at coordinate 129,953,716 of CM045765.1, forward strand.
CAATAGCCCAGTGAATAATATCAAATACAGAATATTCATAACAATGTAGAATAACAAGTTCCAAACGGCCTTGGGCCCAATTCATATTTCTAATTAGCAGATATATATAACTATACGAATTCCAAATCAAGTGACTTGTAGTTTCAACATTCTAGCCTTTGGCCCATTCAGATTTCCATTCATGTCAAAACGGCCTTCAGCCCACTCATTTATGTCAAAACGGCCTTCGGCCCAATTATTCATGTCAAAACGGCCTTTGGCCCACTTATTTATGTCAAAACGACCTTCGGCCCAGTCATTCATGTCAAAACAGCCTTCGGCCCACTCATTCATGTCAAAACGGCCTTCGACCCATTCATATAAGTCAAAACGACATTTGGTCCATTCACATGTGTCAAAACGACCTTTGGTCCATTCATGTATATCAAAACGACCTTCAGTCCATGCATTTCTAACAAAACGACCTCCGGTCCATTCAATTCTATCAAAACGACCTTTGGTCCATTTATTTATTCATATAAGACTTTCGTCTACAATCCCAAATAGCAACTCATAAAGCTTATAAGGGAATAAACGATTGGACATTCACAAACATTCGAATATCGATATTACTCATAGTGATCGGCTTGTGGATTTGCCCTGGAGCTTGACCCTACACATTTCACGAACACAAAAATGGTCACTAATAGCTCAATCCGTTCTTTAATTCACATATTCCTGTTTAGGCTTTATTCTTATCCCATTAACTCATTTACAATGCTTAACACATGCCTGAGAGTGCTTGCAAGTGAAAGAGAACGGGAAACGAAACACAGAATGCGAAAGCAAAATTTCAGAAAACAGGGTCCCTTAAGGCCTGCAAATTACCGGCTCGAGCGTCAAATTACCCGCTTGAGCGGACCCTTAAGGCCTGCAAAAGTACTGGGTTGGTGAAAATTGTGCTCGATCGTCCAATATGGCACTCGAGCGGAGGGCCTCTCAACATAGCTCCCCGCTCGAGCGTGAACTTTCCCGCTCAAGCAGATGCTATGTCTGCAAAAGTACTAGATGCATCATTTTTACGCTCGAGCGTGAACTAAAACGCTCGAGCAGAAGTTCATCCTCCATGATCCTTCGTTCGAGCGTGAACTTCCCCACTCGAGCGGACACCATGCCTGCAAGAACAAAATACTGGGAGCTCGAAATCCCCGCTCGAGCAGACATCAAAATTCTGGGTTTCCCAGATTGTGTTCTTAAGCTCCAAAACAATTCTCCAGCTACAATTCTTGCATCCAAAGGCTCAAATCTCAAATGTAATTGTCCTAACATGGTATAGACCCCTAATTACAACTCAATGAGGCTCAATTTACAAAATAATTCACATGCATGCCCCAAAACTCATTCTAATATGGTAAAATCATGCATTCAAGCTCATCTCTTAATTATTCAAACATGCATGCTAATTTTTGATCTCATTTCCAACCCAAACAAAACAAATGGTGTTCATTCTCATGGAATACAACAAAAGCATGCTTGCATGTAAGATTTAACACCTTTACTTCCATGTTCAACTCAATACATGCTAGATTATGCAATTCTACAACAATTATATACATGCATGCCTTCATTGACCATCAATCGAACACAAACAACTCCATTTCCTTAACATCAAACTAACTCATGTTCTTGATCATCAAGCACACTTGAATCTACACATTTACAACAAAAATCCATGAGTTCACTTACCTAGAAGCTTAATTCCTTCAATCTATGGTCTAATTTAGAGATGGACTTCAATTTCTTCAAGCTTAAGTCGAAATAGCACAATTCTCTCCCTCTCTCTCTCTAACAGCCGGCCCTCACTCTCTCACAATGGTGTCCTCAGATTTTTGAGCTCAAATGAGCTAAGGGGGGTGTAATGCTATAACACAACAAGGCCCACTAATAACATATTTTAATATAAAATATTTGGGCCCTTAATTCATCAATTTAATCAGTTTAAATTGACCAGAATAAATTTTCAATTAAATTTCACCATAGGCTCTGAAAATTATGCCAACCACAACGGCGTAATCAATTTCAGGTTCTGTGGCCGATAAGGCCCTCAATTTATTCTTGAAGTAGATTATTCAAACAGATATTTCTACGGTGAACAGATAAAATTCTAGAATCACATACATTCACATAATGGCACATGAAATCATGCTAAACACATAATCATACTTAAATTAAGGACCAATTTGCAAATCACGGAACAGGGGTGTCACAGTCCTGAACAAGGAATTTTAAGCATTTGGAATGCAAATCAGTGAAATAAGCAAAGAGCCAAAATTGGAGCACCCAAAGGGGACCCCCTTGGTTCACATCAAGAGGTTTCTCATAAAATTGGGAACAAGCTCTACAAACATGGCCTAAGAGGTAAGGAGCTAGGGCTATGCTTTTTTTCAAAACAAGTGCCTTTGCAAGTAGCGCGAACTTAGGCATAATCCTTTGAATTGATATACAAAAGAGAAATTTGCACAACCAGTACAAAATGAAGGAAAAAAGTTCTCTATCTCTCACGGGACCTACCTTTTTATTTTCGGCTTTTACAAAATCACTATAAGAGGAGTTTAAGGGTGGAAGGGAGAACTTAACAGGGAGGTCTGGATAGCCGGGAGTGAAAGGAGAGCCAAGTGGTGAAAGCCTAAAAGATAACGGTGAGAGCCATCATACCACACCGAAATTGGAAAAAATTGAAAGCCATGTTCCAAAAACAAAGAGTAGCGGGAATCAAGAAAGGGTCTTCAAGAATGATAAACCTGGAAAGACGGAGGGCATCGAGAATGCAGAGCTCTTGCAGGTCGTCTTCTCGCGCAGGTACAACTCTGTCATACCATTCTTCTTATTCAGCTCTCAATGTCGGCCAGCAGCGATGAGGTTGGGTTACCCTCCAATTTCCCCAGTCGAGCCCTCTTTCATAGAGAAGAAAATGGTCCTCCAGACGAGGGTATAAAGCTAGAAGTTGAGCAGGAGCCTCTCGAAAGATGGGACCCAAGATGTATTCTTGTTTGTTGCTGTGACGAGGAACGAAGAGACGACCGTCTATGGCGCTTGACTCATTAGTTGTTAACTTGGCGATCTCTTCATCAATACATCTTTTCAGAGCCATGGTTGGGCTTATACGATCACCAGCAAGCATTATTAGAGAAGAAGAATCCATTGTTAGCAAGAGGCAAGGAAGAAGGGGTTAACAGAGGAAAAAGGTTTGTGTTTTGAGCAAGCGAGTGATTTCAAAGCACGAAATAAAAAGGGTGTTAAAAAACCTTTGTGTCCAGAAGATATATCGCGTAATTCATTAAAGTACTAAAAGTACAAATACGAAGAGCTTCCTTCAATATTGATACTTTTGGAGGGAAAAACACATCCCAGATGTTGAAGCCAGCTTCGAAGTATAGTATTTGGCTTTGAAACCAGATTTTGGGGCTAAAATCAAATAATAAACGGCTTCAAAACTACCAAGCCAGCTTCGAAGCACATTCCATACCTAAAGATATAAGAATATTTAAGTATTTGTTTGCTTTAAAAGGATTGAAGACCTGTTTTAGGTTTCTCAATAAAAGTAATGTCTTTCGAAGTAAAACTTGAGACCCCTTAATGATGGGAATTGGTATTTGAAATATCAAAACCAATAGTTGGTTTGTATACATACGGACAAAGATTGTCTTTTGAACTAAAAACAGCATGGGCTGTTCTTCGAAGTAAAAATGATCAATTTAAAATTGGTCAATCATACTAATCATGACCATATGTTGGTTATGATTAAAACAAGCTTTAAGGGGTAAGATTGTTAAATTCGAAGCACTAATTCTAAATGAAAATTAGCAAAAATTGTTAACTATATTCCATAATTGGAAAGGTTCATTGTTGGTTCTTTTTAGTGTTTCATTTAAAATGATTGAGTCCAAATTCGAAGGATAAGATTGTTCAGTTCGAAGCTCTAAATTTGCTTTAAAGACAAATGGGGACAAGATCAAACCATACCAAACAAAGAAAAAAGTCTTAGTGGTATTAAAGCAAAAGCAATTACATCGAATGGCCCTATTTGGGTACAAACTCAAGCTCATAAAAATAGGAAATTGAATAAATAACAAGATCATGAAATTTAGTCCAACTATGATCAATGAATTTCTGTTCTTTCTTTATTTTATCCTTTATTTCTTCTAACATTGGCTGCATGAGTTGATGTGCGCTCACTTCGTAAAAGAGCTCTTCAGCCTTTATTTCGAATGATATTTCTCTCAATCCTTGTTCCAATTCATCTATATCCAAGTCATCCCAGTACACAGAATCTTTATTCTTGAAATCATCGAAATTCTTCAATGAAGTTCTCTGCTTCGTACTGGGCATGAACTCGAAGGGACGAGAGTTGGCCTAAAGATTGTGTGGTGGCCATAGAGGTCCGATGCCAGTGGAGAAGCAATGGAAGTTGGTCCAAAAACATATGAAGCTCTGCTTGGGCGAGGGGATTGAGGACATGACCTCGAGTCAAAATATCACAAGCCCATCGAAGGTTCTTGAGAGGGACTTCGTCCTCAAGAATATTGAAGGGCAAGTGAGAGAAAGCCGCGAGCAGAAGTTGAGCTTGCTTCCGCTCAGCTGGATTAGGGGAAGGTGGAGGCTTGTAAGGTGGAAAGACCTTATCCGCGGAGAGGGCAAGCCTCAGTCTCTCTGTCCAGCAAGGAGTTGGCGGAGGAGAAGGTATGGAAGTCTCCACTTCAGGAGAAAGAGCAAGAGCAGAAGGAACAAAGGCATTAATATAATCGAGCCAGTCAGAAGAGCAAAGCTTCGCCTTCTGGGCTAAGAACGATGGATTGTACCCTTGTGCCTCTTCGAGATGTCGGGCAGCATGCACTGTCTTTGTAGGCATGGAGGATATATACCATACTTCAAGCAGATTTTCCTCCAAACTGCGTCGATGATCAATGGACATGTAAGAATAGACCACCGAGCTTCGCGCATAGGAAGGGAACTCTAAAGGGTCAGTAAACTCGACAAAGTGATGGTTGATTCGCTCCCTTAAATCACAGGCCTCAGGTTTTGACCAGTGTGTCCAGTTAGAAGTCCCAGAGGAAGAAGAAGCTGCAGCCTTATCCCATGCAGAGGGTTGTGAAAAGGAACTTCCCATGTCCATATTTGTAATTTTCTAAATCAAAGGATTGAGAGCAGTTTGTTCGTAGTCCAAGGGTGAGTCAGAAGAAGGATTTCCCATGTCCATATTTGTAAGCTTCTGAATCAAAGGATTAAGGGCAATGTGTTCGTAGTCTAAGGGTTGATAATTTGCAAAGGCATCCATGACCTGAATATAGAAAGGTAGGTAAAGCTGGCTAATTAATACATGAAGGTTCTTTCGGGGAGGAACAACATCATCAGATGACTCTTCATGTGCCCGATCAATGGAGAAGGAAATTGATTCGGCCATTAAAATGTATCAGTCTGCTCGAATACTAAGGTGGTGGGGGTGTTCAAAAGATTAAAGGGGAGTTAATGCAGATAATGAATGACAGTTGCATTTCTAGAAGAATGCAAAGCCTATGCACATTCTAAGACGTGGAGAAAGGGGCTTGATCCACTAATATCACCAAATATTTGGTATATTAGTGCGGGGGGTAATGTTGGCTACATATTTTGTACAAGCCAATTACAATTCGACGCGTGGCAGAATAAGGGTACTACAGGAAGGTTAGTCAAGTCTGCGATCCTGATCGTACACATGGCAATTAGTATTGGTTATTACAAGATCTGAGTAGCAGTGGATCAAGAAAGAGAGGCAAGGTGATGTGGCTTTAACGGTTACTCACATTTAAATTCAAATTTATGAGGGAAGTCTAACTGCAAGTGATGACATAGTGGGCTAATTACAAGGCAACATGATCAGTGATCATGGAGGAGTAGTTCGACGGTTGGAAACGCAGTTCGATGGTCATCCTTGAGAAGTATAAATAGCAGAGAAGGCCCCAGAAAAAAGCCCCAGACTCAGATCCAAAAAACCAGTCTTATTATACTTATTTTACATTTCCAATCTTACATTTTCTATACTTTAAATTCCTGCACTGCATTTCGTTTATAGGAGTAGTTTCAAGTAGATTGTCGCTATAAACCTCTACGAGGCTGAGTTTGGATCATTGTAAGTTTTTCATTTTAATGAAATACTTCAACTGTTCTTCATTTAATTGTTATTTTGCTTAATTCTCCTAAATCAAGCCACCAGTAAAAGTCCTCTTTATTGAGGCTGAAAGAACTAAAACACAATCTTCTGATAATTGGTTGGCAATTAATTTTCTGTAAGGACTGATTGATCCTTGCTGGCACGCTCGCAATTACAATAATAACCTTCGAAAGCCAAAAAGCCAACAAGAGATAATGTACTGAAAAAACCCTAAAATATGAATGGTTCAAATTATCAAAAAGAGATCCAAAAGTAGACCCAATAGGTCGAACTAGACCGGACTATCCCAAATCTGAACTGGAGACGGTCCAGGCCTTATGACAATCTTACTAGGCTTAGAAAGCTTACAATGGTAAATTTATAAATTTTTTACACCAAAAGTTTATCAAGTAGATAAAACTTTTTCTTACTAGAGATCCAAATGAATTAAAATTTATTTGAGTTTAAGTTACTTATTAAATAAATGAGTTTAAAGTAAGTGATCAATCAAACTTAGTTGACCTAATCTCTGTTAGAAATGGTTTTCAAAAAAAACTGGAAAAAACATAATTTTTCTTTAACTTTGGTCTAATTTTTAGGTGAGACTCATATGCCAAAGTTGGCAAGTCTAAGTGGTAACGTGCTTTATGCCACGTTGTAATTCACGTAGTATATTTGGTTGCTCAAAACCATTATTTGGTGAATGGGAAATTGAAGCCAAAGTAAGCTCTATGGAAATGGAGTTTTTAGTGGAAATTCCTTAAGGTTTGAATAAAGGCTTGTCCCATATTGGTTTGGTGGAAATAATTTTATAGGTTTATAAAGCTTGAGTTTGTAACTTGGGGAGGGCCCCAAGGGAAACCCCAAGTTTATAGAAGGAAGAGGTTATGGGCAAATTGGGCTAAACCTATTAGACCCAAAAATAAATACACACGAGCGCCGCTGCCGCCGTCGTCCGCCTAGGCTGGCCTAGGCCGGGGTGTTATGACCTAAACCTGCCCATATAGGTTTAGTGTCGTAACCGGCCAGTAATCCTTGGATTACCAAAGACCTCTTAACATAATAATGTATAATTAGGGCTGCGGAAGCAAATACATAAAATATACATAATCCATCGAGCTGTGAAGACATACATAGGACAAATAATGTTAAACTTTATAAACATATGAGTGACGTCAAAAGATACAGTGTTTACACATCATTTCATGTACATAAAAACAGAGAAACTTGTTTATAAAGCAAAGGAACAAAGTCTTATACAGTCATAATAACACAGCCACCAAACTTAACTAAATCCGGAACCTTCTCGGGAGGCACAAAGGTTAGCTAACAAAAACTAAAATGCCAGGTCCTCAACTATGAGCCTGGTCACGTGTCTGATCACCTACGTACATAGTACAAATAGTAAGCGGAAGCCTAGTGAATAATAACAGAGTAAAGGGTTAAATGAATGATGTCCCATGACTAAGCTTGTACATAGAATAAATTCATATTCGTATTCTTATTTAATGCGTATACAGAATTCAGAATTCATGCTTGATCATACTTGTCAGTTCCATAGAGAAACCTCCGACTGGGTACAGATAACTTGTCAGTTCCATAAAGAAACCTCCGGACTGGGAACGGATAACTTGTTAATTCCATAAAGGAACCTCCAGCCGGGTACAGATAACTTGTCAGTTCCATAAGAAACCTCCGGTTTGGGTACAGATAGTATACTTGAATCATAGCATAAATACTACAACCATTTGCTAGAGTTGGATAATCATTCATAGTATAAAACATGGCATTTCATAGAATAAATCTTATTCCATATACAGAAAATATTTTAACTTGAACATAGCTTTACTAAGTTATTGCTTACAGATAACAGATAGCTCCAAGTAAACGTACAGAGTAGGCAATTCTGATATCTTATGGCACGTGACCTACACAAATACAGAACGAATGCGTACTAAATTGCACACCCAGAATCATTAACTTAGTTTTTTTCTTTTCTTGGTGTGTTTCTACTTCTTTATCCTCATTAAGATGTTTTAAACTTGGCCTAAGAATGCCTAAGATGGAAAGATAATGCAAAAATGTATTTAAAAACATTTAACAAAAATTGCTGAAAATAGGGTCCTCGCTCGAGCGTAACTTCCTATGCTCAAGCGGACATGCAAAATGTAAGTGATCGCTCGAGCGCAAGATCTGTCGCTCGAGCGGTCTGTAAACTTTTGTAAAAGTGCTGGTTGTTTGTTTTTTCTACTCGACGCTCGCTCGATGTTCGTTCAAACGTGAGAGACATGCCCTCGCTCAAGCGCAACTTTTGGCGCTCGAATGGTCTGCAAAACACAAGAACTTCTAGAAGCATGGATTTCACGCTCGAGCAGACTTCTGGTCGCTCGAGCGAAAGTACAAGCACTCCAAGTGGTCGCTTAAGCATGGATTCCCTCGCTCGAGCGTAGGAGCAGAATTTTGAAATTTTCAAATTTGCTCTCAAGTTTAAAACTCAAATTCAAAGCCATTAAACTCAACCTTTGGGCCCTAAAACTTGAGAAAACATGCCCAACCTTGGAAAAAATGAAGAATTTAAGATTATTTCATGAAATCAAGGCCCAAAAGCATGTCAATTATGCAAAATACAACTTGAAAAGTAAGAACATGATATGAACATGTCATGCATGTGTTTATTTGAGTTCATAGCTTCCAAAACATGATCAAATGAGATATTTTACTTAAAAACATGGTGAATCCTTAAACTTCAACCAAAATATGAACATGCATAGGATAATTCTTAGACAACATGCTCTAAATGCAATGTAATGTACATGCATCTATGCATATTCTATTCTACTACTTCATTAAGCTTAATTCATGCCCCAACTCACTTAATTCCTTTGAATACATATGATAAGTACCCTAATTACACTACTAAAGACTTGATTTCTTACCTTAAGCTCTCAACTCCTTGAATTCTAGTGAGTTCTTGATCAAGTTCTTCAATTCTCCTTAATTCTCTAGCAAATTCCTTGTTGAAGACTTCTCTTAGGTCTCTCACTCTCTTTACACATTTTTGTGTATGTGTGTATGAGCTCAAGATGTGTTAGAGTCGAAGAAAAGAATGAGTGGGAGCACTTAAGTAGCCTATAGGCTTACTTAATGATAGTTAATTAAGACTAATCAAATGAGCCATTAAATTAATCTAATTGAATTGTTCCGCACCAAATTTTAATTAAACCCACCATAAAATTCTAAAAATTCTAATTAACACATAAATCAAATCAATTTCTGAATCGAATGACGATAAGGCCTTCAATTCGCAAACCGAAACGAAAACATGAACATATCTTCTTACGTTAAATAGATATAAGCACAAATAATGCAATGCATATGTAATTAACTCAGGATTTCTTCTTAATTACTTGTTAGGCATACTTAAGCATGGATTAATGTTAATCATGGGTCGAAGTTGTTACACGGGGCTTGGGCGCGGGTGCGTGGTATAAGGTTGGGCTTGTCTGGCCTAATACTTATCTTTTTGGGCCAAAAACATTTGAATTTTATTTTATTTTTTGGTAAAATAAAATCTGTCCAAAGTTTTAATTTCAAATTTTGGTGGGAAAAAAAAAATTAAAATTTGTTTTTCACTTCTTTCGGATTTTTGTACAGATTCGAATATGTTCAATACAGTTTTTTATCTGTTCGAAATTTAAACCCAACAGATCTATATCTGTTCATTCAAACCGAACAGGTATAATACCTGTTCAAACAGGTTTTGCACATTTTTAATTCAAATCAAACAACTACGAATTTTCCTATATAAAGACAATCTCTCATTTGGTTTTTTCATATAATCTTCGTATCTAACTCTGTCAATACTCTCTGTATTTTGTTGCATATAATTTTTTGTGAGGAAGAATGTAAACATAAAGTTTGTTCATTGTGCAAACAATTTTGTAGTGCTGCTATTGTTTACTGTTAATCATTTTATTCTAGAAGATAGACGTCCACAATCTAAAAGTACCGTGGAGAGGACGAATCTGTCTTAAGGACACAGTGTTAAACACTGGACTTGATCAAAAATTTGCTCGACAAATAAATAAGGTAAGTATTTAATTTATTTTCAATTTATTTATTTATATCAGATTTTGATTTTGTTTTTGTAACAAAATAAAAATCTGTTTTATTTTATATTATTTTTATTTACTAGTTTGATTTTTGTAATCAAATAGTCTCTCTCCTTTCTTTATTTCTTCAATTTATTGTTAAGTATACAAACATTATTTATTCGTAATACAGTGAAGATTGTCCAACAATCTTAAGACAGACTATTTTTTGGAGTCTTCATTGTATTTATTTTTCTATGCTTTCACAAAGTGATATTCTAGTTGAAAAATACAAATAATAGTAATATATTGTTTGACAAATAGTAATAATATACTATTTATTTTCTTTGACAACTAGTAGTAATATACTGGTGTCATTAACAATTGCAGAATATTAATTTGTGTTATAGAAAATTATTGTGGTATTTTATTTTTCTAGTTTTAGTAACAAGAAAAGTAAAATTATTTTGTGTTATAATTTATTTTCTAGTTTGAGTAACTAGAAAATTAAATTGTGTTTTGGTTTTTCTGATTTTTGTAGTCATATATTATGGCTACTGAAAGTAGTACTCCAAATCCGATCGTTACAACGACTTCGGTCCCTATCTAGAACTATGTTCAAGTTCTAATAAATCATGAAGAAAAACAGGAAAAATTTAATGGCACTGAGTTTAAGAGATGGTAGCAAAAAATACTGTTCTATCTTACAATTCTAAATTTGGACTGGTTTCTCCGTGAAGAGGCTCTAGTACTTAGAGAGAATGAAAGTGATCGGCAAGTTGTTCCCACTGTAGAAGCTTGGAAACATTCTAATTTTCTGTGCAAAAACTACATCCTCAATGGCCTTGACAACATACTATATAATTTTTACAGCCCTCTAAAAACAGCAAAAGAATTGTGGGATTCTTTGTAGAAAAAATACAAGACAGAGGATGCCGGCACAAAGAAATTTGTTGTCAATAAATTTCTGCATTTCGTTATGGTAGACTCCCAAACGGTAGTTTCTCAACTTCAAAATTTTTAATTAATTTTGCATGATATTCATTCTGAAGGTACGTCTCTTAACGAGTCTTTCCAAGTCGCTGCTTTAGTGGAAAAGTTACCACCGGCTTGGAAAGAATTCAAAAATTATTTAAAACATAAACGCAAAGCGATAACCATGGATGAACTTATTGTAAGACTGAGAATTAATGAAGATAACCGTAAGGCTAAAAAGTAGAATGGTAAAAATCCCATTGAGTTTAAGGCTAATGTGGTTGAACAAGTGCACAAACTACATAACAAAAAGAGGAAGTTTGCTGGAAATGGTCCTAAACAAGGCGATAACAATAGCAATAAGAAGTTCAAAGGAAAATGTTATAACTGTGGCAAGACCGGACATCAAACTTCTTATTGCCACCGCCCTAAGAAGGATCGCGGAAGTACAAGCAAGAAGACCACCAATCAAGCTAATCTGACAGAATTAGATTACATCTCTAATGGAGTAAATGACATCAATCTCTCTATTGTGGTGTCTGAGGCTAATTTGGTTAGAAATCCCAAAGAATGGTGGGTTGACACTGGGGCAACTCGTCACATTTGTGCGGACAAGAAGATGTTCATTACTTACAATAAGGTTGTAAATGGTGAACAACTGTTCATAAGAAATTCTTCCACTTCTATTGTGGCTTGACAAGGAAAGGTGATCTTGAAGATGACATCAGGGAAGAAAATTACGCTCAACAACGTATAGCATGTACCAGACATCCGGAAAAATTTAGTTTCTAGTTCTTTGTCAAGTAAAAATGATTTTAGGCTTGTATTTGAGTCTAATAAATTTGTATTAACAAAGAGTGGTATGTATATTGGTAAGGGATACATAAGTGATGGTCTCTTTAAGTTGAATGTAATGACGGTTATACCAAAACTTGCTATTAATAAAAATAACACATCTTTTGTTTATATTCTTAAGTCGAATTTATGGAATGGTAGATTAGGACATGTAAATTTTGATGCTTTGCGCAGATTAATTGGTTTGGATTATATACCAAAGTTTGAAATTAATCTTAATCACAAATGTGAGATTTTTGTAAAAGTCAAACTAATTAAGGCTTCAAAGGTTGAAAGAAAACCGAACCTCTAGAATTAATTCATACTGATGTATGTGATCTTAAATTTGTTCAAACTAGAGGAGGTAAGAAATATTTCATAATATTTATCGATGATTACACAAGATATTGTTATGTATACTTACTTAGAAGTAAAGATGATGAATTAGAAATGTTTAAACTCTACAAAACTGAAGTTAAAAATCAACTTGGTAAAACCATTAAAATGGTTAAAAGTGATAGGGGTGGTGAATATGATGCATGATTAAATGAATTCTGTGCACAACATGGCATTATTCACCAAATAACAGCACCCTATTCTCCACAGCAAAATAAAATTGCTGAAAAGAAGAATAAAACCCTTAAAGAAATGACGAATGCTATGTTACTAAGTTTAGGCTTACTACAGAACTTGTAAGGGAAATCAATATTGTCTACTAATTATGTTTTTAACAGAATACCCCACAAGAAAACTAACAGCACTCCTTATGAATTGCGGAAAGGTCGACCATCTTCCTACAAATACTTAAAAGTGTAGGGGTGTTTGGAAAAAGTTGAAGTTCATGTTCCTAAAAAGACTAGGATAGAACCAAAACCAATAGATTGTGTGTTTATTGGTTATGCTCAAAATAGTAGTGCATATTGGTTTTTGACTTATAAATCAGAAATAACTTATACAAATGTGAACACTATTAAAGAGTCAAGAAATGCTGTGTTTTTTGAACATGTCTTTTCTTACAAGAAATGACAGGAATTAAGTTCATAGAAAAGAACGTATGATTGTACACAAAGTCAAGAGACTAATGACAATCAAACACAAGAAACTAGTAATGGTCTCGACCAACAGGATTTAACTGATGATGAACTAAGACGAAGTAAGAGAGTAAGAACATCAAAATCCTTTGGTCCAGATTTTCTGACATACCTGTTAGAAAATGAACCTCAAAGCTTTAATAAAGCAATGACAGGTCCTGAAGTACCTTTGTGAAAAGAGGCTGTTAATAATGAAATTGAATCCATTATACAAAAGCTTACTTGGGAATTGGTGGATCTTTCACCTGGTTCTAAACCTCTTAGATATAAATAGATATTCAAAAAAAAATGAAAGCAGATGGTTCAATAGACAAGTATAAAGCAGGACTTGTGGTAAAAGGTTACAAACAAAAAGAAAGTCTAGGCTGTTTTGACACATATTCTCCTGTGACAAGAATAACATCCATCCGTATGCTTATTGCTATAGCAGCGTTGTATAAATTAAAAATATATCAAATGGATGTTAAGACAGCTTTCTTAAACGGTGATATAAATAAAGAGATCTATATGGAGCAACCCAAAGGGGTTGTAGTACCAGGGCAAGAAAAGAAAGTTTGTCAGCTTGTAAAATCTCTTTATGGATTAAAATAAGCGCCTAAGTAATGGCATGAAAATTTTGATCATGCAATGCTTACTAATAGGTTTAAGATAAATGAATGTGACAAATGCGTCTATGTTAAAAACACTGACCAATGATATGTAATAGTTTGTCTTTATGTGGATGGCGTGCTTATTATTAGAAGTAGTCAAAACATGATCAAATCAACTAAGCAAATGCAGAATAAAAGATTTGATATGAAAGATATGGGAGTCGCAGATATAATATTAGGAATGAAAATTACTAAAACATCTGACGGATATGCATTATTTCAATCACATTATATTGAGAAAATTCTTAGTAAATTTATTAAGAATGATATGAATATAGGTAGAACACCTGTAAACATCAGTCTTTATTTGTCGAAAAATAAAGGTGATGGGGTGTCTCAGTTAAAATACTCCCAAATTATTGGAAGCCTAATGTACCTAATAAATTGTACTCGTCCTGATATAGCTTATGCAGTCAGCAAATTGAGTAGGTACACGAGTAACCCCGAAGAAGACCATTGGAAAGCAATCATTCGGTTTCTTAGATATTTAAGATTTACCCATGATCATAGTTTGAACTTTACTCAATATCCAGCAGTACTCAAAGGTTATTGTGATGCCAATTGGATATAGGATACTAAAGATTTAAAATCCATTAGTAGATATGTCTTTACTCTAGGAGGCGCTGCTGTTTCTTGGAAATCCACAAAACAAACATGCGTCGCGCGATTCACAATGAAATCTGAGTTCATTGCTTTAGACAAAGCAGGAGAAGAAGCATAATGGCTTCGCCACTTCTTAAAAGACATTCCAATGTGGCCAAAACCTGTGCAGCTATTTGCATTCATTGTGATAGTCAATCTGCAATAGGCAGGGCACAAAATCATATGTATAAAGGTAAGTCACGACATATCCGTCGTCAACATAATACCGTAAAGCAATTGCTCTCAAATAGAATAATCTCAATAGATTATACAAAATCTAAAGAGAATATTGCGAATCCATTAACAAAAGGTTTGACTAAAAAGCAAGTGTATAGTTCATCAAAGGGGATGAGATTAAAACCTATTACATAATATTCATCATAATGGTAACCCTACTTAAATAATTGAAGATCCCAAGAACTAAGTTCAGAGGGATAACTAAGTTATGTGTGGCTTGCCAAAAATCACTAAGGGATTAAAATTCCCTACCCATTCCTATGGTGAGAGTGATATCTGCAACATGTGTTGTATACAGGGAATTAAGAATAAGCTTTGCTTTTAATGATTACTTATATCTTGATTTAGGCATAAAAATCAAGACGATTATAAAAGATACTCACAATAAGAATCACCTATATTAGTGTCGAACTGGGGCCGGTTCTACGAGAATGAATAGGCTAAATTCTCTAAAAGCACTCATGAATAACCAGAAGCGTTCAATGCCAAAATGAACACAACCGTGAGAACCACGATATGTCAGAAGATATTTTGTATGAAATCTATTATCTTGGCTTACACAAACGGCTGAACAATTCAATGCATCGCATCCATTAGTAAGTCCGATAGGTTATCACTAAGGAAGGTTCAAGGCCGAAAGCTACTTATCTTGATGCAAGATATTTTCAATTTATACTTTTTCGACAAATTCTGCATATTGTTGCATTTCCATTGTCATCAAATTCCATTTATGTGGGGGATTGTTAGAAATGGTTTTGGGAAAAAACTAGGAAAAACATAATTTTTCCTTAACTTTGGTCTAATTTTTAGGTGGGACCCATGTGCCAAAGTTGGCGGGTCTAAGTGGTAACGCATTCTATACCGCGTTGTGATTCACATAGTATATTTAGTTGCTCAAAACCATTATCGGGTGAATAGAAAATTGAAACCAAAGTAAGCTCCATGGAAATAGAGTTTTTGGTCAAAATTTCTTAAGGTTTGAATAAAGGCTTGTCTTACATTGATTTGATGGGAAGAATTTTATGGGTTTATAAAACTTGAGTTTGTAACTTGGGAGGGCTTTAGGGGGCACCCCAAGTTTGTAGAAGGGAGAAGTTATGAACAAATTGAACTAAACCCATTGGACCCAAAAATAAACATGCACGCGCGCGCCGCCGCTACTGTTCGTTCTGGTCTGTCTGGCGGGCTGGGCTTCGGCACGGGTGCGTGGTGTGAAATTGGGCTTGTCCAGCCCAATACTTATCTTTTTGGGTCAAAAACATTTGAATTTTATTTTATTTTTGATAAAATAAAATCTGTCCAAAGTTTTAATTTCAAATTTTTGTGGGAAAAAAAAATTTCAAATTTGTTTTTCACTTCTTTCGAATTTCGATACAGATTCGAATCTATCAATACAATTTTTTATCTGTTCAAAATTTAAACTCAACAAATCTGTATCTGTTCATTCAAACCGAACAGATATAATACATGTTCAAACATGTTTTACACCTGTTTAATTCAAACCAAACAAACATGAATTTTCCTATATAAAAGCAGTCCCTCATTTGGTTTTTTCACATAATTTTCATCTCTAATTCTGTCAATACTCTCTGAATTTTGCTGTATACAATTTTCTGTGAGAATGAGTGTAAACACAAAGTATGTTCGTAGTGCAAACAATTTTGTAGTGCTGTTATTGTTTGCTATTGATCATTTTATCCTAGGAGATAGACGTCCACAATCTGAAAGTATCGTGGAAAGGACGAATCTGTCTTAAAGACACAGTGTTAAACATTGGACTTGATCAAAAATTTTCTCGACAAATAAATAAGGTAAGTATTTAATTTACTTTTAATTTATTTATTTATATCAGATTTTGATTTTGTTTTTGTAACAAAATAAAATTTTGTTTTATTTTATTTTTATTTACTAGTTTGATTTTTGTAATCAAAAGGCCTCTCTCCTTTTTTTATTTCTTCTGTTTGTTGTTAAGTATACAAATATTATTTATTCATAATACAGTGAACATTATCCAACAATCTCGACTCGTATAAACTAGTGAACATAATTATATATAAATTGATATTTAGTTTTAATGATATATCAAATATATTTTCATTTTTATTTTATTTCTCTATTTGTGATTGATCTTTGTGTAAATTTCCATATTTGATTAATTAAATTTATTCATAATATGAGTATTATTTCATATCTCGTTCATCATCTTCTTCTTCTTCTTTTTTTCTTCTTCTTAATATGCATATTAATTTTTTTTTATTAATTTTTTTTTTCTTTCAAGCACAAGCTCCGGTTCATTTATGTAGTCAAGCCAACTAAAGCCAAATTCAAATTTCTCCAATAGTTGACAAATCTTGAACTTAAACTCAACAAAATTTTCACAAATCCAAACTCGAACAACTGCAAAATTGAACTCAGCTCTGCAGCTCTAATTAGAGTTCATTTGGCAATATCATAAATAAGTTGATTATTAAATCATGCCCAAAATAAACCCGACGTAATGTTCAGTTTGAATTAAAGCAATGCAATGCAACTTTTCTACCTTTGATTCCTTTCCTACCAACTAGGTTTTGGAATATCTAGTATAAAAATATGATTAAGTAACTAATCAATAAATTGAGCTTTAATGTTTATAAAGTAAGTAGGGTTAATTATTATTAAAAAAAAAATTCAAGGTTTCGCGTGTTTTTCAATTTAAATCCTAAAATTTCAATTTCGACACATTAAACCCTGAAATTATCCGTATTTCAATGTGAACCTTCTATCCATCTTCATCTTCTTCCTTCTTTTAGATTCAAACTCATCTATTCAAATCCTTATATCTCTCTCGTCATAATTTCATTTCGTCTCATTTTTGCGTTGTTGGATTTACTTCATGGCTTGATTTTTTAGTAGAATTATTGGAATTATACGTAAAAAAAATATTTTGAAAAAAAAAAAAAGTTTTAAACGGGTCTAAAACACTTGGCCAAGACAGGTTTGAGGTTAGGAATAAAGCGCAAATTCTTTCTTTCTTACTGAGGATGTTGTGAGAAACACATTCTTATTTTCATCATCAGACAATCAAAAAAAAGTGCCTAAGTCTTAAGGTCGGTCAAAATGGGGTGTTTACAATAGGTTTGAATTTGAAAGAAAAAAGAAGACGAAGATGGACGGAGAGTTTACATTGAAACACAGATGAAATTTCAAGGCTTAATTTGTCGAAATTGAAATTCTAGAGTTTAAATTGAAAAACATACGAAACCCTGAAAATTTTTTGTAACTAACTCAAGTAAGTAATTTTTGTCCCTGCCAATTCAAGCAAACAAGCATGTATAGACTACAATTTTGAGTATTTCAAGGGTTGTTTGGTATAACTTATATTTTATTTTAAAAGTTAGTATTAAGTTATTTGGTGCAATTTCGACTTACGGTTAATAACTTAAATAGAATGGGAAAAAAATTAATTATCTAAAAGTTTAGAGAGGATACTTTTGACTATTACTTTCTATTTATCAACTTTTAACTTAAAAAAAGAGTGCTACTATTAGCAACTACCAAAATTCTTTGGACCCCCCATTTCTTTGGACTCCAACCCTAAACTCTAAATTTTAATAATATTTTTTTAGACACCCCACTTATTACCAAATCTACCCATATTCATAATATTTTCACAATGAAATGCACACCCATCTAATTTTTCATCCCTCTCCTTCCCTGACTCTCCTTCGACAAATCAAAACTCGCTCCTTTCATCTTCATCTCCTGAATCCACCTCGTCACTGCTCTGTCATCCCTCATCTCTCTCTGCAACTCTCTCTCCACTTTCCAGTACCTCCAAAGCTTAATCTGAACCAAGAAGATCACAACAATTGAAACCGAAACTGAAACCGACAAAATCGATGGAACCCACCATTTTTCACACAAAGATTTGTAATCATTTTGGTTTTTGGTGGTTGAAGTGAAGAGAATGATTGAGAATAAGGACTGGAAAATGAAGAAGAAAAAATAGAGTTGGAATATTTCTCTTCCAATTGTGTCTTTTCTTATTTCTTTAGTTGTGATTTGGCGAGCACAGAAGTGTTCTTCTCTTTGCAAGAGCCTGAGGAGTAAGAAGTGATCTGAGCTTTGAGAGATTTCCATTAATTGGTGGTTTTGAATTGTGGAGATTAGTTTGTGGGGTTGGTGTTCTTCGTCGATTGGGATTTCGACAATATGGGTCTTTTTGGAATTTGCTATTGATTGAAAAATTCAGACGAGAAAGTGAAGATTGATGCGAATTATAAGAATAGAAAACAATGTATATATATGGAAAACTAATCTCCATAATATTTTCAGAATAGAAAACTAATCTCCATAATATTTTCATAATGAAATGCACACCCACCCAATTTGTTCACCACTGTATAGTTGAAAAAATGTATTTTGTTCAGAACTGTTTTGTCGAACAATAATGATCCTATCAGCACTGTATGTCCGAACAAAATTTGTTCATCACTGTGTAACTTGAATCCATTCCAATTCACAACTTAAAATAACATGAATTAAATTCATTCAAAATACATAACTTAAATCCATTCCAATTCATGCTTTTCTATTCTAAGTTAGTTTAACAAAGAAAAGTACATAACTAACTATCTGCATTAATGTTCGGAACCTATGTATTGAACGAAAGGATTATGTTCAGTACTGTATTACCGAACATAATTCTAACAGTCAGCAAACCAGTACCGAACAGCTCGAACGAAACAAAAACGACCGAGAATGTTAATACAAGACAAATAAACTTATTAATGGAACGCTAGTCTTACTAGAATTGTTGTCCTCGTCCTCCATTGCTCTACACAGTGAAATAAGTGATAAAATATATATTATACTTGAAGCAAAACTTTCAAGTTCAATAGAGTTGATGATGGTGATGAAGATGACACATTCAGGATTTAAGATGATTATGAAAAATAATAGATTTAGGGTTTATATTAGTTGGTTATGAAAAGTAATAGGTTTAGGGTTTATAAATATGGAATACGTATAGTTAGAGTTGGGGGTAGGGGGGTGGGTAGGGGTAGGTGTCCAATATTATAGAGTATTAGTTCTTATTGATAGGTAGGTGTTCCATTTAATAATGTCTTTTAATGTAATTTTACTTTAGGATATAATTATAATAAAAAAAATTATAAAATAGAGGGTCTAAAGAATTTTAACAGATGCTAATAACAACACTCTAAAAAAACTACTATCAAATCTATCTAAAGTAGTCATGATCTAGCGTGATGCCAAATTCAACCCTTATTTTGCGAGGTAATTTTGAGTGATGAGAATCATATCACTCCACAAAGTTTTTTTATTTTTTTATTTTTTTTTTTTGTTTTTTTTTGGGTTAAGATTCGCACTACACAAAGGTTAGAAGTAAGATCACTTAACTACAACCTCTCTCATACCTTATAGTAAGCAAAAGTTTTGTGCAAATGAGTGTAACATTTTGACCAATTGGATGTCTACTAACATGACGAATAATTCATAGGATAGTATTCACATGTTTGGTTTCAAAAAAATTGAATTTTTTTTTATGGTTTTTTTATTTTTATTTTTAGTGAATTTTTTTAACATTTTATATAATTTTTATTTTTTTATTTTTTAGATATACCTAATTTAAATATGCTTAAAAAATATAATATTTGTAAGGAAAAACAATTTAAAAAATTCACCAAATACAAAAACTATAAAAACAATACGAAAATTCAATGTATTTTCGTATTTTGTTGTATTCAATAAATTTTTTAAAGATTTTTGTACAAATTTTTTATTTTGTAAGTATATTTAAATTAAGTGAATCTACAAATTTTTAAAAATTATTTAAAATACAAAAATATGAATTAAAATTCAAAAAACTATTTTTAAAAACTCAAAACTAAGCAGAATGATTATTATTTCCATAAAACATAGAGGATCATTCTTAGAAGGCAATGAGATATGAAGACTGTGGAATCATGATATGCTATTTATAACTTAAATACAATAATCTTGAAAGATTAAACTTAGAATTATATAAACGAATCAACTTATTAAGCTTAATTTGTTAAAAACTCATTAAATATCAATTCGTTATTCATTATCTACTCAAAAAATCAAACACATTCAATAATTTTCTAAGTTCGACTCAACTTCAATTAGACAAATTCATAATCACTATAGAATCATATCAGAAATCCAATTAGTCAAACTTAATTTATAATCGATTCAACTAAAATTCGGTTAAGATCGTATCAAAAAATGTATAAATTAAACTTAAACAAACTTTTAAAACTAGTCAAGATTTTAAACAAAATTAAATAATTTAGTAAACAGTAATGCTACATATATTGAATTTGGACTTATTCGAATTATTTAAATTGTGAATGTCGATTGACACACCGGTCATTCAGGAGGTCGTTCAATTAATCATCTAGGTAAATGTCAATTGATAATAGTAACAGTCACAGTTGACAGAAAAATTATCTAGCTGATCATTCAACTTGATGTAATTCGAACAATGTAAATTGATCCAAATTCTATGGATGAAATCATTTTTCTTCACCGAACTTTAACCTACCCTCCATGAGAGAGAGAGAGAGAGAGAGAGAGAGAGAGAGAGAGAGAGAGAACCTAAAAAGAACAGGGAACAAATCCAAATGAGAGACATGCAAATCACGAATCTCACACTGTGTGTTTCATTGAGCCAACATTTGTTCGGCGCTAGACAGTAGGTTCTGCTTATCAAGAAAGAACTTTATCTTTTTTAAGGTTAAAAGTACATATAATGTTGGGATAATTTTTTTTTTTTTTTTTTTTATAAAAAAACTAAGGTTTAACTTTTGTAATTTTTTCATAGATTTTATTTTAACGAAAATAGATAAATAATTTAGTTTAAAAATAAATTTAAATTTTAAAATATAAATTAATAAATTAAAAATTCATAATTTAATTTGTTACGAGTGTCAAATTTTGAGGTTTTTTTTATTTTGTAATTTTTTCTGTAATGTTTTACTTACCCAAAAAAATAAATAAATAATGAACTAAAGCATTGGCATAGGTCCAAAGAAGCTTTATTGCTTTTCGTCAAACTTGCACACAAAAAAAAAAAAAAAAAAAATAGATAAATAAAAATATATAGGTCACGTTTGGGAAGTTGACTATTTTAGTAAATTATTTTCATTTTCAGTTATTTTAATAGACTAAAATATTTTTGTTTAGTAAGAAAGTTGAATTTTTTTTATAGTTGGATATGATTATTGTAAGAAAAAATTTGAAATAATTATTAATTTAATTTAATATTTTATCTTATTAACTATTTTAACTTATTTTATCTTTTATAAATTTTAGCTAATAAAAAACTTACTTTTGACTTCCCAAACACCGTCATAATGTTCATGTCATGTGACCATAAAGGCAAGATATGAACAAACATGATCTTAGGGCATTAATTGGGTTTTTCTTAGGTGACAAGGCCCATAAACTCAAACCTGCTATCTCTATTTGAAGTCTACAGTGAAGCCCAGAATTGACGACTGAAAAGCCCATCTCTATCGTGATTTTTGGTAGAGTTTTTGGAGTGTTTTTCAAATAGTTGAGATTTAATTTTATAAAAGTTTAAGGTATAATAGTATTAATAATCACTTTAAAAAAAATATCAACTATATAAAAAATCACTCTAAAATCACTTTACGAAAAAATACACACACATAATATAACTGCAATACTATGCATTTAAAAAAGTATTTCAAAAATAAAATGTGTGAATCAAATTTCTAATTGTGAACACAACACTGCACCAAATTCGAATCTATATTATATATTTTAACTTTAAATTAATTTTTGGATACTCTTTATGAACCCAATGGTTAGATCCTTGTACTACCAATTAGGGGTAGGCATTGGTCAGGCCAAGCAAACACTACATAAAAACGAACTTTGTGGCTGTTCAAGCCTGACCTGGCCCTAACATCAGGCCTCTATATTTACCCAAGCCCATCCAAAAAAAATAATTATAAATCCCAAATTCACCCATCGGGTTATATGTTAATTTTTTAAAAAAATTTAAAATATTCCATAATTAAATTCAATCACACAATATATTTCTTAAATAAACATATTGGCAACATTATAAATTGAAGGATTTTGTATATAAATTTAAAAATTTCTTAAATAAATTCAATCAAATATCACCATAAATATGAGTTTCAATAAAATTAACAAAAATAAAGTCTAAATCTCAACAAAAAAAATATATTTTTTAATATATTATAATTAATTAATTAATTAATTTAATAGTGGGTCTGGCCAGACCGGATTGAAAGTATAAATCTCAAGTCTAACCCATTAATATATTAGGCTGAAAATGTTGACACAACCTATCCCTATGGACTAAAATAATCTTTCTAAGCCTTAAAAAAATTTGGCCGAGCCAATGGACCAATGCCCACCCCTACTGCCAATGCCATGCTCACTCATAGACAGATCGGTTATGTAGATTGAACTTATTTATTACAAAAATTTTCTTTAATTTTTAATCATAAATTTATCATCGTAAAAGTATTTTTAAAAAATACAATGAACTAATTACACTTTTTACATCATATTTTAATACAAATTGACATAAATAAATTACAAAAAAAAAAAAAAAATCAAAACTTACAAACAAATTCAAAATATCCCAATCATTAATTAATTTGATAAATTTCTCGATATTATTACCGGTACCAAATAATTATTTCACAAGCACAAAACATGTCTACCAGGTATAAATTTTTTATTATTAAAATAAGGAAAAAATACGTAAATAAAATTATTCAGAGCTTGTAAATAAGTCCACATCCAAGTAATTATTCCTTTTTTTTTGTTTTTTCGTATGTTTTAGAGGAGATGGGAATAATTGGGCTGACAAGATTTATGCCCACTTTTGGACAATTCTATTTAAATTAAAAAATTATTTTAACACGTCTAATTTAAATTTTTATTATATTTTAATATAAATTTATTAATAAGAACAACATATATTACATATTAAAATAAAATATTATATTTTTTTTTATGGCATATCCTAATCAATTATACATATTCCTATCTAAATTTCTTCATCTTCTTTTCAAAGTTTCAATCATTTTCTTTTCTTTTTTTTTCATCACTCTAAAATTCAAATCCATCCCACCAAAACTCACAATTATTATCAATATCATTATTTTTTATTATATTGTTACTTACGAATAGAAATTTCTTTGGACAAAATTAAACAATGGATAAGACTAATGATTAAAATAACTTTTTGAAGTATTCCATCAAAGAAGAGGTACTTATTCATATAAATATCAAAATACAACTATTGATTTCTGTATTTTTTACATAAAAGCGAATATTTAGCCTGTTTTTCATTATTATTGTTTATATTTTTATAACCGAACAATTTCACTTTGTTCGGAAGTGTACAATAGAACAAAGTGCATTTGTTCGGTTCCGGAAGTCCGAACAAATTCACTTTGTTTGGTTCTAAAAATTTGAACAATAATGATAAAAAAGCAGACTGAATATTTGCCGTTCCCCTTCTCTTTCATTGTTCTTCTTCTCTGGTTCCATGTTCTTAATCATGTTTTATGTATTTATATGAATAAAAAAAAAATTTAAAAATAATTTGAAATATTTTTAATCTATATATATCTATATAATAAGGGAGGAAGGCTTTTGAAAATATATAAAATATATGTGAGATACATTTAGATTCAAAGGCTGAGATCAATTTTGATAAACATCACACTACAACAAAAACATACTTTAGTGGCACTACACTAGTGGCATATTTTTAGAAAATGCCACAAAAAATGATATTTAGTAGCACGTTTTTTAAAAATGTCACAAAACGACAAACATAAAAGGCTCTAGTGACATTTCAATGAATAAGTGTCACAAAACTACAACAAAAACATACTTTAGTGGCACTATACTAGTGTCATATTTTTAGAAAATGCCACAAAAATGATATTTAGTGGCACGTTTTTGAAAAATGTCACAAAATGACAAACATAAAAGGCTCTAGTGACATTTCAATGAACAAATGTCACAACATGTCACGACCCAAACCCGGCCCTATGGGTTTAGCACCGTAACTGGCCAGTAATCCAAGATTACCAAAGGCCTGCCAATCAGTAATACAGTAAATACAGAGTTCAGGGCCTGGCGGAAGCCAAAACAGTAAAAACTAGTGTCCATAGAGCTGTGTTAATCTGTATGCCAAAAACATTTTTCATACATTTATGCATTCAAACCAGTACAGTATACACAATCATTACAGACATTCAGTACGGGGACTCAATCCCTCGATAACAGTACAGTCAACAGTCTATACAAAAAGTACAATACAGTACAAAACAGTAGGAGACTAGTGGGGACACAAAAACACCCCAAGCCATGGCATGGCGTCTCGGAACCTCACAGTGAGGCACATAGGCTGGCTGACAAGACTGGGGACCAATCCCACGCTCCTAGCTTCGGTCTGGCGGCTGAGCACCTACATATATATATAAACAGTGAGCTAAAGCCCAGTGAATAACATAACGTGTAAAGAGGTTATGAATGAATGTCCTTACAGTAATGAAATCAATTCATTATACGGTATTTCAATCTTTCAGTATTTCAGTCAATCAATATTTCAATCAATCAGTCATATGTGGTACATCCATTAGCCTATAAACAGTAGGTCCAAAAGGCCAGGGCCTTTCCAGACCCAACAATAATGATGGCCATCAACCAGTATGGTTCCACAAGGAAACCGACAGAGCTCTGAAACAGTCAATAACAGTGGGTGCTAAGGATGCCACAATACAGTTCGAAATACAGGACATACATTCATTCAATAAACAATATCAGTTCAATAAACAGTTCGATTCAATATTCAAAATGAAGCCATTTGAACATATCTTTACACAATCTGTTACTCACAGTGATTGGGCTATCAGTAGCTAGAGCGCGTCCCCGAGAGTCAACCCTAAACAGTCAATCAATAGAACACACACTAAGTTTATAGTTGGAAAGGATGATAATTAAATCCCTAAATTCCCTCGGTGTGGTTCTATGTCTAAATCCTCATTACGATGCTTTAAACTAGGCCTAAGAATGCCTAGGATGCGATGAGGATGCAAAAATACAGTTGGAAGGCACTTTTCAAAAGTTGCTGAAAACAGGGGTCTCGCTCGAGCGAGCCTTCCTTCGCCGGCGAGGTTGCAAAATCAAAGGCTTCGCCGGCGAACAATCCTTCGCCGGCGGTCGATGGAACAAGAAAAATCTTGGATGCTCAATTTTTACGCGATGCTCGCCGATGCTCGCCGAGCGAGATTCCAAAATCAAGGATTCGCCGAGCGAGACTTCCTTCGCCGAGCGGTCCGATGAAACAAGAAAAATCGGATGTTCGATTTTACGCCGAGCCACCAATCCTTCGCCGAAGCGGCTCGAGGAAAACGTTGGTCGCCGAGCGAGTAATCCTTCGGCGAAGAAGCCAAATCTGAATTTTAGATTTGCCTTCCTAGCTCAAACCAAGCATTCTCAACTCAATTCTCGACCTCTTGGGCTCAAATTCTGGAGAATACATCCCAAAACAATGTATAACAAGTTTCAAAAGCCAATTTATGAATTCAAGCCCCAAAGGTGAGTCAATTAAATCCATTTCCAAAACCCATTTTCAAGAACAAGTTTAAAACATGCAATGCATGAGCTTTAAACCAAATTCAAGTTTCAATCTTGCTCTTATTGAGCTCCAATCTTTGAAAACAATGTGGAAAACATGGATTATGATAAAAACATCGACATGCATGTATGATTCTCCAAGAATTCAACTTCAAAATGTGCCAAAAGACCATGCATGCAACATTCAAGCTTCAATTCACCTTTTTATGAGCAAATTCATGCCTTGACTTCTCTATAACCATGATTCATGCAAGATTAAGCTCAAACACTAAAATAAGAAGATGAATTCCTTACCTAGAGTGTCAATTTCTTGCCTAGAAGTTCACTTTAGCAATTTATCCTACCAATCTCCAAGTTCTTGAGCAATTTCAACAAATAGGCTTAATTCTCTCACTCTCCCTCTATTTCTCTCTTGTTGGTCGGTTAGAACATGAAGAAGAGCTGATCAAATGTTTGCTAAGTGTGTAATAGGCTCAAGTATAATATAAAACAATGGGTCCACTCAAAATGGCAATTCGGTAATTAAGCCTAACTTTCAATTAATCAATTTAATCTAGTTTAATCATTCCTAATCAATTTTCAGATAAATATACTATAAAGTCAGAAATATTCTACTGAGTATAAAACACAAAACGGTTCCTAAATCGGCCGCCGATAAGGCCTTCAATTAACAGTTTAAACACATAACTCAAACAGATAATCATACACTCAAACAGATGCAACACGCAATTCAATAGACAAACTCATTCAGTTTCAGTTTCAGTTTCATTCAGTTTGTTCAGTAGTTCATCCAGTTCACTTATCAGTCATTAGCAGTTCAGTTTAATGGTAATCAGTATATAACTCAGTGGTTATACGGTAATCAGTACGAGGGTTGTTACACAACACTACAACAAAAACATATTTTAGTGACACCATACTAGTGGCATATTCTTAAAAAATGTCACAAAAAGAATATTTGGTGGCATTTTTTAAAAAAATGTCATAAAGCCACAAACATATAAGGCTCTAGTGGCATTTCAATTAAAAAAAGTATCACTTCACTACAACAAAAATGTCACTACAACAAATTTACACTTCAGTGACACTACACTAGTAGCATGTTTTTAGAACCACAAAAATAAAAATTGGCATTAAATGTTTTAGAAAAATGTCACAGAACCACAAAACATATAAGGCTCTAGTGGCATTTCAATAAAGAAATGTCACATCAATTTTATGATATTTTATAAAATAATGACACAAAAAAATTATGTTCGTGACATTTACCAACAGATGCCACTAAACTTTAGTTGTAATGGCATTTTTTTAAAAATGTCAGGACACTAGGTAGGTGCAAATTACTTTTTATGGCACTTAGATGAAAAGTATCATAAACAAATATTTTATAGCATTTTGAGAAATGCCATTAAGCCAAAAACTTTCTAAGCTTATAATGACATTTTTGAAAAAACAAAAAATGTCAATATATTTTCTAAATTTTTAAAATGCAGTAAATAATTAAAAATAAATGAATTAAACTCAATATACACTACAGGAAAAAGCATATTCGGCGACTAAATTTCCTGACCAAAAAAATTTGGTCGCTGAAAGTATAGCTTTCAGCGACCAAAATAGCTTTAGTTGCCAAAAGTAAAGCTTTTTGGCGACTAAACAATTTTAGTAGCCAAAAGTCTACAATTGGCGACTAAAACTAAGTTTGGTCGCTGATTATATGGGTTTTAGTGACTAAAAAATTTTTAGTAGCCCAAAGTAAAGCTTTTTGGTGACTAAAAAAATTTAGTAGCCAAAAGTTTACAATTGGCGACTAAAAATAAGTTTGGTCGCTGATTATATGAATTTTACTGACTAAAAAAATTTTAGTAGCCAAAAGTAAAGCTTTTTGCCAAAAAAAATTTTAGTAGCCAAAAGTCTACAATTGGTGACTAAAAAATAAGTTTAGTCGCCAAAAATGATCATTTTTAGCGCGGGAGAACTAAAATCCTATATGGGGAATAAAATTTTTCGGTGACCAAAATTTTGGTAATCGAAGTGCATCTTCGCACCAAATCCGATTTTGGTACAAAAGTTAAATTTTTTTAGCAACTAAAATACAATTAGTAGCCAAAAGTATATAATTGGTGACTAAAAAATATTTTTAGTCGCCAAAAGTGGTCTTTTTTTTTTTATTTTGGTAGTAAATAGTTTATTTTACATAAATTATGTTCAATAAAATAATTATGTTTATACATATACTTTTATATTAATATGGATGTATGTACTATATAAATAATATATGTTGCATATATAATCATGTGGTGCTATAGAGGTGTAGTGGGAAGAGTGTGGTGTATAAGGTTTATGGTGCGGAAGGTTGGCGGTTCAAGTCTCCGCAAGAGCGGATCAAATTGTTCTACAACGAATTATCGTCATGAATGACACTTGATAGCGTCACGAATAGTGCCTACCATGACATTAAAGTGTCACTGAAAGGTTTTAGTCTTGATGGTGTAATGACAGTTACAAGTGTCACTAACTCTTTTTTTAATGGCACTTGATAGTGCCACAAATAATATCTACCATGACATTAAAATGTCATTGAAAGTTTTCAGCCATGATGGTGCAGTGACACTTGCAAGTATCTACCATGACACTCGTATCTACCGTGGCACCGATAGAAGTGGCACTTGTTGAAAATGCCACAAGACCAAAAAATGTCATTAGAAGAATAGTTTTGTGGCACTTTCAAATGTCACTAAACTAAGAAAATGTTGTAGTGTCAATGGCTCGGATGATGATTTATTCCTGTCCAAACCCGTGCTCTCTCACTCTCCCACCCACCCACGTCTCCTCCCTCATTCCCTCTTTATCTCTCTCTCTCTCTCCCTCCCTTTCTATTCTTATTTCCTACCCTCCCTCTCTAACTCGGCCTCGATTTCTACCTCCCCCCTCTCCCTCCTTCTCTCTCAGTGCTCGCTGCGCCCAAGGTAGGGTTCCGATTGAGAATCGCGACGGCAGTAGTGGAAGTGTTGGTATCTCCGACATCGGCTCAACCTGAAGCCTCAACCCTAACCATTAATCTTGTGTCCGCCGCCAGGCGTACTCTTCGGTTTCTCAGAATCGGGGACGAGTCTCATTGGCTCCACACCAGACCCACTACTCTCGAATCTGTACGAAGGTCATAACACTTATTTTTTTGGGTGCGTGTGGGTCAATGAAAGTCTTATTGTAAGTAATCTGATCAGAGCGTAGTTAATGTCGAATTGAGTTTGATGATTTTGTGATTGATTGGTTTTATTCAGGTATGATGAGCTTTGGATGCCATTGATTTCTGATCTTACGGTTGGATCAACATCAACTCATCATCCCCCAATGATTCTTCCTCTTATTGATATTTAATGGGTCTGGTTTTGTCACACCTTCAATCCGGTAAGCTATTA
This sequence comes from Camellia lanceoleosa, assembly GCA_025200525.1. Classification (NCBI taxonomy): domain Eukaryota; kingdom Viridiplantae; phylum Streptophyta; class Magnoliopsida; order Ericales; family Theaceae; genus Camellia; species Camellia lanceoleosa. The sequence goes on from CM045765.1 coordinate 129,983,506, forward strand.
TTTGATATGTTCTAATTTGAACTCTGTTCGGTTGCCCAGAAAAGTTCACAATTTGGGCTAAGTTAACTTTTGGGATTTTGTTTGCTTTTCCTCTGTTTTCTGAGCACCCAAACACAATGTAATCCAATATAACAGTCCATTTTCAGGTCTTTTACAGGCAATTCAAAATTCATAGCAAAACCAGCTATTTTCGACGAAGAGAATAAAGAGTATTTGGATCCGTAGATACCCATCTGAGCCGTTCTTTGTGGTTGGTACTTCAATTCATTGTGTATATACATATTTTTGGTTGTGTTATTATATACATAAGTTTGTATGCTTGTGGTTTGATTTAAAAATGGGTATGTCTTGGCACATTGGTTCTGCTCTTATCTGCTCTAAGGCGGCAACTGAATATGGGGTAGAGAGATGATGTCATAGTATTAAATATATATATATATATATGTGTGTGTGTGTTTTTTCAACAAAAAGACAAACACATTTTGAAGGAAAATATCTCAAAGGGTCGAATCTCACAGTTAGGAACAGATTAAACACAGTTCGTCTTCGTTGTTCGCTCTCCAACTATTACTTCAATAATACCTTCTTCTCTACATAGCCATAACTAATCTATTCTATTACATACATCTATATAATATCTATATAGATCAGCTTCGCTTCCTCAGATTCTGTCAATACAAAAATGGTAAATTCTCTCTTCTCCCCCCTCCGAATTCTCGCAATTCCTTTTTTTCATGATTTCAAATTTCATTTTCTTTTCTGTCGAATTTCAGAAAAGTTCTTTTGCTTTTTTTCCTTTTTCTCTAGAAACAAACAGGGTGATTGCGAAATTTTCTTTCTATTTTTTTTTTACCCTGTCAATTTGTGAAAGTAGTTTTGCATTGTGATGAATAATGATTTCGTGCACATTTGAATTTTAATTCAAATGAAAACACGGTCCCCTGAATTTGCCATGGTTGCAACACTGGCAATTTTATGGAGCATTCGAGGGGTGATTGGGATCAAATTTGTGATAGATAGGGAGGAATGTTTCTCGCACAATGTGGAATATGATGGGGACACCATTCATTTATCGTTTGTTGTAATTAAGTCTGAGGGATCATGGCATTATGCTCCAGATGGGGTTGATCTTGTGGTAAGATCTACTTTTTTTTCTTTTTTTCTTTTTTTTTGGTATTTGATTGTGTAAACCACAAAATTCTTACCCAGTTGGGTTTATGTAGTTAGTTCACAGCTATTTGTTGGATTTTCATAAAAGAAGCTGTTTGATAAACTAGCTATTATGGAATGAAGAACTGACAATTTGCTAGAAATGTCATGGTTTTGGTCCCTAAGGCATTGTTTGGACCTTGAATTTGTCGATGGAAAATAAAATGAAGGAAAAAATGAGTGAAATAGATCCAAACATAGTGTAAATTTGAAATTCCTGATCTGGATGAAAATTAATCATCATTAAACACAAATTAGTTGAATGTGTTCTCGAAGACATTGCTATTTTCAGTATTATATGTTTTGAATGATTCAAACTTGATGTGAAACAGATCTTTGAACTTAGTGGCAAAAAGTTGTGGAAAGATGGAGATCTATTGTAAAACCTCAAGGTTCAAACCAACAACTTCAAGGTTGATAGGCTGAGTTTTAATCACTGAACCAAAGGCCCCTTTTGGGACCATTCGATTTCACGATTCCGTTCATTCCCACTTTTTTTAATACAACCAAATTTAGTAAACATCAGTTTTAAGTGTCTTCTATAGTGATGTATGTTACTTCTTTATCATTAGTGAAATAACAAACTAATGTTTCTAATGAGGATGAAACATATAGTAACTTCTTATATTAGTCATCTTTGCAGCAAAAGGAAAGCTTGCTTGATTGAGTGGGTCTCTCCATTCTTTTTCTTTTCTTGGAAAATTTTATGCGGGCAATCTAATTGGTTTATGCATGTATTGGTTCTTTTTCTACAAAAAGACATGACTGATCTTGCAAATTTGCTGAGATTATCAGGTGAAGGGACCTTCCGGTAATCAGATTCATGATTTTCGTGACAAAACGAGTGAGAAGTTCGAGTTTGTGGCTCATCAGAGTGGAATCCACCGTTTCTGCTTCACTAACAAGTCTCCTTATCATGAAACCGTCGATTTTGATGTGCATGAAGCCCACTTCTCATACCATGATCAGCATGCAAAAGATGGTGAAGCCATTTTTCCATGCTTTTTGTGTACTATATATGTTTCTTGATCTGGTGAGCCCTTTTAAGTGTAGAACTTATCATGACTTTCATGTGCATCTGTAGAGCATTTGAACCCTTTGTTACAACAAATTTCGATTTCTTTGTTAATATTTTCCATTTAAAGTATATATGGGAGTGCCTTTCTCCCTTTAATAATTAGTTTTCCTAAATTTCAGTTTGTTTCTTTCCGCCATTTTCATGTTGTGTTGTGTCTTTTTGTTGTAGGTCATCAATTTATGGGTTTTCGATATAATCAAAGGTATAAACTCTAAGCGATTTTTTTGCTTTTTCTTATATCTATTTCATTACTCAAAATTTTAGAAAATATATTTTTTTGAGGTCTATTACATATTGGGTCTTTTGTTGGATCTTTTGGTATTTTGTGAGTTGTAAGTTGTCCTAGCAAACAACCATTGTAAGTTGTCCAACACCCAAAATATTGCATGATGTAGTAAGCAAAGTACCTGCTACTACAACCAAATAAATCATTGATTTTATACACAACTCTACAGTTTCCAACATAATTTATTTTTCCATGTAAGCAATTATTTTTTGTCTATTCATAAATCCTTCCTATTTAATGTTGGCATTCTGTTTTATATTCCTGCAAAGGTTTTCTGGAAAGCAATTTATGGTTTTGGATCTATGTCCTTTGCAAAATGGATATTTTGTAATTATGCTTTGCCTACAAATAAGTATCTCTTATTTTTATTATGCCCATCTGCTATACGTAGTTTGAGGGTGAGAGAACAATTCCATGAACAAATGTTCCTTCCAAATGGCCATATGGCAGAGCAGTAGAACCACAACTTTATACTCCCACACTGGCATGCCATAAGCAAAACACAAAATGTCCTCTCAATGTATGCTTGCATTTGTGAAATTATGTGCATATAGATCATGGAAACAAGAAAATGAACATGCCAAAATTTCATTTGGAGTGAAGTGCTCATCCAATAATGTAGTAACTTCTAACTTATGTCATGTTGTAAATTTTGTTAATTCGATGTTAATATATTTCTTTTTCATTTTGAGCATAGAGCTCTTGCATCTAATAAAGTTGTAACTTCTACCTTATGTTGTGTTGTAATTATTTGTTAATATATTTCTGTTTATATTTTAAAGTTTTCTTATGTTTTAGCAGTCAAAATTGACAGTGTCTGTATGTGCTAAATATGGGTTGTAAGTGGTGGGTTATGGGCCTTAATTTGGCCAAGTAATATTAGTGGGTATGTAGTAGAGTTCTAGAGAACTATTAGTAATAGAAGTTTGAGTTTTTTTTATATTTGAAGTCTCAGTCCTAACAGAAGTAGGGGAAATATTCATTTAAATCCAATACAGTCTTTTAGAGATTTAAAGGTTTTGTGATATGTGAAGCAATCCAACATTGGAGATTGAAGCTGAAGGAATTTTAATACGAATTTAATTCAAGTTGAAGTAAGTCTGTTTGAGAGGCATTAGATGGTAATGCGATGTTTTCCGTTACATCTCTTGCCTATACTAATATCAGCTGATACATGAATGAAACAAAGCAATGCCTTCCGTGGGGGAGCATTACTTTAAGCTATGCTTGGGTAATTATCCTTCATTCAACTGATGCATTTAAATGCAGTTTTCAGAATTAAAGAAGGGATAAGAATATGTAGCTTTGAATACCCAACTTCTCATTTTATGCAATTAATTAGTTCATGATTGTCTCGCATAACTGAATGTTTATCTTTATTTCTTTTCTGTTATGCATTGTTGAAAATCTTATGACCCAAAAAAATCTTATAGATGGTTGTTTGCATTGACCCGACTTTCAGTCAACAAGTGCCAAAGTTTTGAGCCTGTGCTATTAATGCACTCTCTCTAACATGATTTTCATTTTTTTCTGGTTTTGAAGGCTTTGCACACAACTCTTCTGGACCAGGAGAAAATTTTCTTTTTATTGCCAACTTTAATTGTTATGTTTTGTCGATCTTGGTAAAGAACAAGCATGTATTATCCAAAATGCTGATTGTGCACATGCAATGCTATGACTGTAGGCAACAATATAGTTTAACAAAGTCCATAGTCACATTGAAATTTCAAAACATTTGTGGGTTATATTCTCTGAATCTATGAAGGGTAAGAGGCCATCAGACTTTTTAAGAAAGTTTTGGGTTGAGTTAGATATAAAGAAAATGTTTTTGCCATTAATAGAATTTAGAAAGTTTTGGGTTGAGTTAGTTTCCATTTTATTTTAATTTTTTTATTTTTGCATAGTCGTATTGATTGTTTCTTCTTTTTTTTTTTTTGGATAGAGGATATTCACTCTCTTTAGTTACATTGCTGGATGGATGTTGTTGTGGTCCGTGCTTTATTGTTTTATCTTTTCTTATGTTTCTGATATGCTAGGTGTGGTGGATTTTATTTTATTTATTTTTCTTTGTTTTGATTGGGTTGAATTTGTATTTTTTTGACCATTAATTTTGTTTTCAAAAAATATTTAATGATCATGATTACTCCATTCAAGGTGGTTTTTTTTTTTCTTTTTAATTATTTTTTTATTTTTTATTTTTTAAATTTCAGTCCCTTGATCTAATTTCATGGTGTGTGTTCATCTGAGCAAACCAAATGGATAGTTGGAGTTATTTGATTTTTTATTCTATTTTTTATCAGTTGTTGTTCATAGTATTTCAGTGCACAATGTTAAGTCATTAATATTCTTTAATATGATGTTTGGCTTTTATTAGGAATTAAATTGTTCAATCTATTTTTAGTTTACAATTTTCTTTTAAATTTAATATTATCATCTCTGTTTTTAGCAACGAATTTTATTTTCATTTATTAATCTCATCATTAGTTGCACCGTGCCTTCAGGCACGAGCATACACTAGTGTATTTATATTTTATAATAAATATAATTTTTGTAATTTATTTTTTAATTTTTACCAATTAAATTATGACATGTATTTGTTATTAAGAACTTAGTGTACACAAATAATGACATAAGAATAAATAAAAAAAAATCTCTTATATGTAACTGTGATAAAAATAAATAAAATTTAATTGATTCTAAATTATTTTTACTAAATATTCTAGATAAATTTTTTAAATTATTATTTAATTTAAAAAATAGCACGAGTAATTATGCGAGCTTGTTTTATTTGTATATATCTCGAAAGTGTAATTTGAAAAGCAAAAAATATATATATATATATACTAAAAATAAATAATTTAATAGAATATATTAAAATTTTGCACGCACTTAAAACATTTTTTTAGGTGTCAATAGAAGCGCCCACTCATTCGTACAAGTAATTTCGGTTTTCACATTGTATTCAGCCCTCGTTTGGAAAGAAAAGGTTTTGAATTTTTTTGGTTAAAATAGTCATAAAAAAAAATAAATTAAAAAGTTAATAAAATAAGATGTCATATTTAAAACATAATTATTTTATTTTCTTTTACAAAAATTAAAAAAATTAAAAAGCCCATCCCATGAAAATGTTGATTGGCATAAATTAAATGAGTGTACTTATTTAGATAAGTATATTTATTTGGGTCATATTTTTTTGTATATTTTTTCATAAAAAATTTAAAAAGTACAGTTATTTAGATTAGGGAAACTTACATATAAATCCTAATAGATGGACTTATTGTTCAATATATCCTGTAAAAATTAATCACTCTGTTTAGTTTCTATTTTCAGAATTCACTTTTTAGAAAATTTTACTTTTTTATTTTTCGTATTTTTTTCTTTTCACTGAAATTTTTTTTATATTTTAAGTAATTTTTTTAAATTTTTAAACTCACCTAACAATTTAAAATACGAAAAAAAAAATTAAAATATAATATTTGTGAAAAAACATATTTTAAAAAAATATAAAAATATTTAAAAAATTCACTAAATACAAAAATATATAAAAATATATAAAAATTCAATACATGTTTCGTATTTTTTTTGTATTTATTAATTTTTAAAAATATTTCTTCACAAATATTTTACTATTTAGATATATATACGTAAGGCGTATATAAAAAATTAAAAAAAAATTGCTTAAAATTTTAAAAATATTTATTAAAAATTAAAAAAAAAATCACGAAAAGCAAAAAACTCAATTTCTGGCAAACTGAATTCAGAAAATTAAAATCAAACACACTAAATGGCGTTTTTCATCAAATATTATTAAAAATATCACTAATTGTTAATTTTCAGCAACAATTTAAAAAATTTATCACAAAAAATTGTTACTAATTATAAGTTTTGACGACAATTTAAAAAGATCATCACCAAAAAAAAAAAAAGTTACTAATTTTCAAGGACAAATTACACTAACAATCCTCATAGTTTGGGACTCGTATCATTTTAATCCCCAACTTTTTAATTGTAACACATTTGATCCTAAATTTTGAATCTTATTCCAAATAAGGACAATTGAAGATACCATAGCTTAATTTCAGAGGCAAAGTCGTCAATTTGACAAAATATAAATTAATTTGACAAAAATAAATGTCAAAAAAATATTTTTGAATTTTTAAAAATTATTTATTTTCTACCCACCAAAAATAAAATTATGTAAAATTGATAAATCTTTTATGCATTTATTTATTTATTTTACCAAATTAATTTTTATTATGTGTTTGGATGATGCTCATGTAATATGGTAGTTAGGCTTTTAATGTGTAATCAATATATTTAATATATGAAATATTTTTAGTTTTGAATTTTTTGATTTGATGGATTGATTTAATAATAATATCAAAGTTGTCGTCATATTTGATTTTTGAAAAAATAGAAACTAATTTAATGAAAATAAAAACAACCAACCACTACGTGATTATTATCCAAACACATAATAAAAATTAATTTGACAAAAAAAATAAATATTTAAAAGATTTATTAATTTTACATAATTTTATCTTTGGTGAGTAGAAATAATTTTTAAAAATTCAAAAATATTTTTTTAACATTTATTTTTGTCAAATTAGTTTATATTTTATTAAATTGACGACTTTGATTTTGAAATTGAATAATGGTATCTTCAATTATTCTTATTTTGAACAAGATTCAAAATTTATAGTCAAATATGTCACAATTGAAAAGTCATCGACCAAAGTAACACAAGTCTCAAACTATAGGGACCGTCAATGTAATTTGCCAAATTTTCAACTTTCAATGACAGTTTGAAAATTTTGTCACAAAAAAATATCATTAATTGTAAGTTTTAGTTATAATTTATAAAAATAATAACAAAAAAATCATTAATTGTCAATTTTTAACGACATGTGTAAAAAATCATAAAAAAAATTATTTTTAATAACGATTTTATTATGACTTATTTTTAATAGTATTTGATAAAAATTAAATCAAATTATTAAGACTTATTGGTAGGTATCCTATCCCAAACAACTACTTACTCTCTCCGTCTCAAAACATTAGTCTCTTATTTCATTTTTTATTGTCTTAAAATATTAATTTATTATCAAAAGTTAAGAACTAAAATAATATAAATTTCTTTTTTTACCCTTCTTTTAAATTCATTAATAACATAAAACATAAAATTATAACAACTGATATTTTTAAAATATATATATATATTATTAAAAAATTATTTAAAATTAATATTTTTAAAAGATAATAATTATACTATAAAAAAAATATTAAATTTCTTAAAAAAACTAGGCCCAGTTATCATATTGAAGCAACTGGCATTCAGTAACTCACCAATCTTACGTGGGTCCATCAATCATTCAACCCCAAGAAACGACTTTAAAAAATGGGAAAATAAATGATCCCAAATAATTCTAAAAAAACAAGAAAATTATTTAAGAGTTTTAAAATAATGAACTCTAATAGCTTTAAAAATACTGTAATTCCAATTAATATGATGTTTTACTCTTGAACAATGATAGAGACCATTAATTTTGGAGCTCTAAAAAGATTACTAATAACATGGCACTCAATAAAAAAAGAAAAAAAATACAACACCAAGGTCAAAACATCAAATCATTCACAGTGGTCCCACTGCCACATCATTAGTGATAGCACTAATTAGTGCTCTCACTCATTTTCCTTTACTCTTTGTTTTTTTTTTTTTTTTTTTTAATTTTCAGCATTGCCAGCTCATTAAAGCTAACTTAGTGATCTCTTTTTAGTGATACATAGCACCACTGCAAAAACAAAGCTTACTTAACGAAAATGCCAGGTGGCAAAATTTGACTCATAGTAACTCCACCAATAATATAAACAGAATATTCATATAAAAATGAAAAATGTTAGGACCTAAATATTTTACCAAATATCTTATATATATGGGTCTTATGTGAATTTTACACATCCCTAATATTACTCTATAAAATTTTTATCCAAATGTGAGAATTTATGTCATCTCTTTTAAATTCAAAGCTCCTCAAATAATCATTTATTTTAGAAATATTCACTCGGTTTGATTTTAGTTTTGAAATTCATTTTTCAAAAAATTTTACTTTTTTATTTTTTGTATTTTTAAAATTTTCATTGAATTTATTAATATTTAAGCAATTTTTTTAAAAAAAATTTAGACACTTAATATAAATACACTTAAAAGTATCATATTTGTGAAAAAAATCTTTAAATTTTTCAATAAATATCAAAAATACAAAAATTTAATACATTTTTCATATTTTTGTGTATTTGTTAATTTTTTAAAATATTTTTTCACAAATATTTTATTATTTAGATAAGTGCATCTAAAAAAGTTTTAAAAAAATTCTTAAAATTTTAAAAATATTCACTAAAAGTAAAAAATACGAAAAATAAAAAAACTCAATTTCCAAAAAATTGAATTAAAAAAACTAAAATCAAACACACAAATTATCATTATTATAGCAATATTATATGTAATAATTCTATTTGTAGATTAATTTTCTTCACTAAATGATAAAAATAATAAGACAAATCCCGTCACTATTTTAACTAGCAAAAATGTTAGAGATCTTAAAAATTTTATCAAAATTTCTATTAAATGTGATATGGGATCTACATAAGACCCGTATAATGTAAGTTCTACACCTATATATAATATTAAAATTTCTAACATTGCCCTTTAATTAGATTAAGAGTATCATTTAGAGCATCTCCAACGGTGAACCAAATTTTTAACCAACTTTGAGTAAAAAAAAGTCAATTTTCTCAATCTGATATGGCTTGCTCCAACTGTGCATCAAAAGTAAAGTGGTCGACCAGTTGGTTGACCGGCCGGTCGACCAGTAAGGCAAAAATTTTTTTTTTTACCTGTTTGAACCTTTTTGACCGGTTTGAACCTACCTATTTGAAAGGGAACCGGTTGACCGGTTGGTCAATTGGCCGGACAACCGGTTGGTTGACCGGTTAGCCCACCTCAACGGTAACGCACAGTGAAATGGTGAAATCTGGAGCCTGTTCTCACTTTGATGAATTTTTTATTCCAATCTCATTTTGATACCAATTTGGTGAAACCATTGGAGCTCCAAAAAGTGACTTTTTCATCAAATTTCAAATCTGATGCAACGTTTGATTCACCGTTGGAGATGGTCTTACACTACAAGTGAGCTAGCAAAATGAAACTTGTCGTCAATAACCAAAAACTAGGGAAGTCTTTCTGTACGTATGGGATAACGTCCAACGCTCCAAAACTATCCAATCACGTGAGATTTGTTTTTAAATATAAGAGAATCGCATAACAAAAATGTTACATACCATAGAAATTTATGTTAAAAATATCTCAAAACAAAGTATATGATATAGAATTGAAATTTGCGACCAGCCGGTCGACCAGTAAGACAAAATTTTTTTTTTTTACCTGTTTGAACATTTTTGACCGGTTTAAACCTACCTATTTGAAAGGGAACCAGTTGACCGGTTGGTCAATTGGCCGGACAACCGGTTGGTTGACCGGTTGGCCCACCTCAACGGTAACGGATAGTGAAATGGTAAAATCTGGAGCATGTTCTCACTTTGATGAATTTTTTATTCCAATCTCATTTTGATACCAATTTGGTGAAACCATTGGAGCTCCAAAAAGTGACTTTTTCACCAAATTTCAAATCTGATGCAACGTTTGATTCACCATTGGAGATGGTCTTACACTACAAGTGAGCTAGCAAAATGAAACTTGTCGTCAATAACCAAAAACTAGGGAAGTCTTTTTGTACGTATGGGATAACGTCCAACGCTCCAAAACTATCCAATCACGTGAGATTTGTTTTTAAGTATAAGAGAATCGCATAACAAAAATGTTACATACCATATAAATTTATGTTAAAAATATCTCAAAACAAAGTATATGATATAGAATTGAAATTTGCGAGTTATGGACCACACTTGTAATCAGTGCCAATTCTAAGTTAAGATTAATACGACCATGCCTACAGCTTCAAAAATTAAGTCAAAAAAAGATCTCCAAATTCATTAATCTTATACTATATTAAATACTCAAAATGGTTCAATTCTGTTTTATTGATTTAGGCCAGTTTAAAAGGCATCAAAACTTCTATTTTGCCCAATTACAAGTATTAGTTGTTAGCCCAATTGAAAAATAAAAAATAAAAAAATATGTATATGTATTAGCTATTAGTCTAATTTTATTCGGCTATTTTTTTTTTTTTAACCCTCTCTTCATGGCACAATTATGTATTTTTTTAGTGAATATTTTTAATATTTTACGTAATTTTTAAAATTATTTTGTAAATACACTGAATCTTGATACATTTTTAAAATATAATATTTGTAATTTTTTTTAAATTACCAAATACAAAAAATAAATAAATAAATACAATTTACAAACTCAAAAAATTATTTTTAAAAACTCTAAACCCACCACCCCGCACAAATGTGTTGGCTAATGGTCCTGTTTGGTGCGACAATTTGACTTATTTATTTCAAATTTAATTTAAGCTATTTTGATGTGTTTAGTTTAGCTTAACAATACAGCTTATAGTTTTTTATAAGTCAGAAATCAACTTATTCTTTGAGTGGGGCAGGAGAAGCTTAATTTATAAGTCAGAAATCAACTTATGTTTATAATTATAAACTATAAACTGTTAATGTATAAACTATAAGTATTTTTCTACCGCTCTACTAAACAAGACCAATGTCATAGGAGCACACAAAGATTCTTAAAACCCACCACCCCACACAAAAACCAAGTGAAGAGAATAGTGCATGGCCAGAGATTCCAAGTCCTAAAGACAAAGATTGTATTGTGAAATAGAATGATAGGTCATACATTGGTAGGACCCACCATCCAAAATTTCAGACACAGCATTGTTAATGGGTGGAGTGCACAGTGACGAATAATTTGGCTCTGAAAAATGGACACAGAAGGGGAGACGTAGAATGGGACAAAAGGGCAACTGCATTGGAAATATATGGTGGCAAAAATGGCATTTGGTGATGAAGACAAAAAGGGTAAAGTAGTGAGAAAGCCCCCCAAAAGCAAAACTATGCACAAGCCCCCCAAAAGCAAAACTATGCAAAGGTTGTGTGCAACTCCTCATTTTTACCATAAAATGAATGGGAGTATTAATTTGTACTATCATTAATGATGTAGTAGTGAATCTCATCGTAAATGATTTGATATTTTAATCTTAATATTATATTTTTTTTTCTTTTTTTATTAAGGGCTAGTTTGGCATAATCTAAATAAGCCAAAAAGTTAAAAAGTCACTATCTTATTTAAGTCACATCATCTTATTTAAATCACATCACCTCTCTAATACATCACATCAAACCCAATCCAAACTCACCAATAAGTCAAAAAGTACACTTTTTTAGGACATCCTAAACCAACCCTAAGTGTCATGTCATTAATAATATTTTTAAAACTTCAAAATTAATGACCTCTATCATTGTTGTTTACCATCTGCTTGTTGCAGAGGGACAAAGCACTTTGGAGTAAAAAGTGATTGCTTTGATTTGATTGATCATAGATAAAAAAAATCGAGAGTTAGAGAAAAAAAAGAGCTCCAAATCCCAGAATCGAAAAGCAATCGTTTTTTTTTTTTTTTTCGAGAAGGAAGAGAAAGAAACAGAGGAGGAAGAGAAGAAGAAAGAAGAAGAAAGAAAGAAGAGAAGGGCGGAGATCGGCGGAGCTCGACGATCCATGCAAGCTCGACGATCGGACGAACCCGACGGAGATCGGCGGAGCTCGACGATCGGCGAGGCTCGACGATCGGACGAACTCGACGATCGGGCTTCGGCCGGAATGCACGGGCCCCTCTGTGTGTGTGTGTGTCTCCTCTCTCCGCTCTCCTCTCTCTCTCTCCCTCACCGCTTCGTGAGTCGCGAGGAGGAAGAAGAAGAAAAAAAACGTGAAACGACGTCGTTTCACGGATTTCGGGGGATTCGGGGGAGCTCGGTTTCGAGCTCCCAAGCTTTATTCTAAAAAGATTTAAGAGTTTATTATTGGAAAACTTTATCACGAGAGTTGAGAAAAAAAAATTCAACATATAAAGAGGTGTAATGATTTGTACCTATCTCCTGAGCGAAGCATACTTGATTAGGAGGTTGAATTTTAAGTTGTCTAATCAGCACTTAGCGTGGGTTCAATACTCTTTCGCTGTGCAAGTCCTGACTTAAGCGGAACTTGTTTTGGAAGGTCAGGACAAGTTCTCAGGTTATAGTCTCCTCGCTCGGAATGGTTAACAGGACACCTTGGTGATCTCTATAAGGGGCGCTGTCTTGGACCTGCGGGAGGGTAGGGAGAATTTTCCTGTAACAAAAAAAAAAAAAAAAAGAGTAATGTGCCAGGTGTAAGTGATGCTTGTACTTCCACAACCTTTTATTTACATTTTATTACCGACACACTTACATTCCTATGTATTTATAATTTTTTTTTTCTTAATTCCCTGTTACATGTAATTCAGCCTTATTATTTCAATTTATGTGCAAATCTCACCTGGGGCACAATTCAAATTCACCATCAATGGATCTCGTAGGGATTCTCCAATCCAACTTTTTAAATTTTAAAAATATTAAATTTTTGGATAATTTCTATCAACATTTCGTATATAAATTTAGAGAAAATGCATTAAGAATTGAGTTTTTCTCAAATTTAAATTTAAAGTTAATAAAATTGAGAGGTTTGTGAGATACCACATGTTTCATTTTTGATGATCCAAATCATTTATTTTGTTAAAACTTTATGTATATCATTAACAAGAAAAAATAGATCGATCCAATAATGATAACTTTTTTATTTTATCATATTGGTCTCTAAATAAATGGATAATCTATTTTATCGTATTGGTCTCGTCGTTCATTTTTTTGAAAACAAACAAGATAAAATAAAAATTTTACGATAAGTGGATTGATCTAATTTTTTTCATTGATAATATACATTGAAGGTTCAACGAGATGAATGATTCTAAATGTCAAAATAAGACTCATAGTGAGTCTCACAGACCCCTCAAATTCTCTCAAATTCAAATTTTAACTTGAGAGAAACTCAACCTAAAAAGTAAGGGTGTTATAAAAATCAATAGAACCGAATCCACGGTTTGATATCAATTGAAATTTTTGGCTTTCATTCAGAGTTTCATAAGACACGGTCTATTTTGGTTTTGAAATTTTTTTTACCAATACTGACTGAACTGACTGAAAATAAATATTTAAATACTTTTTTTTTATATTTTAATTGTTAATATTGGAAGATAAATTATCAATGAATTTTGTCATAAAGTTTAGAGAGGGGAGACATTTATAGAGCATTCTCATCTCTCTCTTTATCTATTGTGATGTGAGATTTTATAAATTTTTATAATTTTGTTAAAACTTTTCTTGAATCCCTCATCTTTGCTAAAGGGAAAACCAGACAAAACTAAAGTATAGTATGTGGTCAGTTTGGATTCCTAAATTTACAAAATCTAAGGGTTTAATTTGGTTCTAAATTTTTACTTAATTCGGCTGAACTAAACTACATACGCTACTATAAGGAATTGTTTGGGATGATCTATATAAATATACTTTTTGATTTTTTATGAAAAGATATATACAAAAATAGAGAGATGATGTAACAAAAAAAAAAAAAAAAAGTATTCTAATATAGGGGATGCCATTACAAAATTTCACATAATTACATTAGACTATCTTTGGCTTCCTTTGAGAGCAAGCTAAAAATTAGCTTATTGGCTAAAAATAAATTTACAAAAAGCAAAATATTAAAAAAACTATTTTATTTGGCATATTATTATTGGATTTTTTGGCATCTCATCACCTTTTAGAATGGTTAAAGTGAATTATTATTATTATTATTATTATTATTATTATTATTATTATTATTATGTGGGAAATAAGTTTGCCAAATGAACTAAGGCTTTTAGCAAAATGAATATTTTTTAACCAATAAATTGCTTTTAAGCTCCTACCGAATGAAACTGTACAGTTCATTCACATAATATTTTGCCATATTTTTATTAATAATTTTTAATTACATAAATTAAAAAAATAATATTGTGATCATTTTTACATTTGTACACTTGCTGTAGCATTACCTATTACATATGCACACTATTATTCATATATGAAACATCTCATTTATCAGACTTTAAATGAGCCTCCCGCTAGTGGACGGTAGGATTGGTCTTCCGAATTAGTCAATCTATTGAGTCAAATACGGAATTATTAAAAAACAGTTATTCAAATTTTTTATTTAAAAGTTTATTGAATTTAAAAAATATATGTAAATTTGATTTATTTATTCTTTGAGCTAATCTTAGAAGAATTTTGAACTAAATCCATCATGAATTAAACTTGAATAACTTCATTTTCCTTATATGATTTTATAGTAGATATGCATTTACCGAATTAAAAAAAAAAAAAATCCTATTGTATGGCCCAAAAAAAATAATTTAACTTAAGAAAATAAATAATAAATTTTAAAATGCATTCAAATTTAATTTTTGAGAAATTTTAACATACACATCTTTAAAAAGAGTGTACCATATGCACTCTTAGTTATGTCATTTTCTTATTTAATTATGTTATTTTCTTATTTAGTTATGACATTATTTTAATTATGACTCATGAAATTTTTAGTTATGCATCATATTGTATTTAATTATGATATTATTTTTAATTATAACTCAGAAAGTATGAAGTTATACCATTTTTTTTTAGTTATAAAGTATATATAGTACACACCATTTGAGGGGTGTTCCCTTAATTTTTACTTATGAAAGGAATAACAACTCAAATTTAAATATAAAAGTCATATCTATATATATTAAGAAAAAGAGAGAGCTCTAGGAGTTTCAAAACTCTAAATCAATTTTATTGAATTTTGGCTCTTTTTTAAAAAGTGAAAAATATTAATTGGGTATTAAAAATTTAAATTTAAAATTTAAATCATAATCAACAAATCACTTAATAAATATTAACCTATGATTTAGGGAATCAAATTTCAAACTTTGCTACCTTACAAAATACACATGATTTAAAAAATTACTTTCCATAATAAATATATATAAAAAAAAAAACAATATTACATATAGTAGGAATTAACTTTTTTTAATTTTAAAAATATTTTTTTAAAAAATACTATTGGCTAACTCATCATATTAATTACTTAAAATTAAATATTATACCATGATTTGGGAATTTGAAAAGAAAACATATAAACTTTCTACTTTGTATTCTTTTCTACCTAACCTTTCTTCCATTCCATATTTTGTTCAATTTTAAAACCCTACAACATTATAACTTCAACACAACCATCATAACCTTTTAACATTACAATTTTTTCATAAGCTATTTACTATCATTTCTCACTTTATACCTACACGGCAAGAACAGACCGTGGTAAATAGAAAACAACACCGTGGAGAGCAAAATTATGAAAGGAGATTATTAAAGAAATTATCATCTTCTTCTATTTTAGCTTTTCACTTGATATAACTTGATGCCTACTTAATCTCTCACCCCATTATGAACTTTGCTTTACTATTTCGATAATGACAATGTGTAAAGTTATTGAAAAATCAATATATGAGCAATGAATGAATGTATGTAATTAAGCGTTCAATTTTTAAACTTTTTTATTTATTTATTTTGATTTTTATACAATTTTTTTTTTAATAAGGGTCGTATGAATTCCAATACGAGAGTAGTGCATGGAGCAATCTATTTAAGTGTTCAATTTTAAAATTTTATTGAGATCTGTTTAATTTATTTGTTTGTTTTGATTTTCTATTTATTTGAGCATTCAATTTATTTATTTGAGCGTTCAATTTTATTGAGCGTTCAATTTATTTGTTTTGATTTTCTATTTTATTTTATTTTAGGGGTTGTATGAATTGCAATATGAGAGTAGTGGATGGAGATCTGTAATTAAGTGTTTAACTTTTAAATTTATTTGATTTTTTGTTTTAATTTTCTATTCCATTTTTTGTAAGAGTTGTATGAATTCTAATATGAGAGTAATGAATGGAGGTATATAATTAAGTGTTCAGTTTTAAATTTTTTTTGATTTATTTATTTTGATTTTCTATTCAATTTTATTTTTTTATATATTTTTAAGAGTCATGTGAGCTCCAAAAATTCAAACTAATTTTCTTAATTTTTTTATTTTTAAATAATTAAAAAAAACTTTCTATTGGTTGACCAACTATATATATATAAATTTAAAAAAATGTAAAAAAAAAACTCTAATTATCATTTAAATTTGAATTTCAAAATTCAAATATCCTACTAATATGGAAAACCATTGATGTATCAATTTATTTGTCTCACTCTCAGCCTTACCAAGTAATGGCAATAAAAAAACATAAAGTAAAATTAAAAACTATAAAATTTTGAAAATCCTAAACAACGTATAGCCATCCAACACGAGGAGCATTTTAATGCAATCTAATGCAACATATACTTTACAAGAAGTTGGTAAAGAGATTTTTCGTTTCAAAGACTATGAGTTCCAAAACATTAATAAAAAATTCTTGTTTTAAAAAAAAATATATATATATATATTTGTAAACATTAAGTACATATGTCACATAAATATTAGTCCGTCTAATCATATCTAGGATTTTAAAATTTTAAAATCTTAATATAGAAAGTAAAAAATAAATAAAACTAAAAAAAAAAAAAAAAAGAGAAAATTAATGAAACATCATTCTCCAACTTTGTATAGTAGGAAAGGTTCAAGATGTTTTTTTTTATTAGTTAAGATCCCTCGATGAAATTTCTATATGAAAATTGAAATTTCTTTGTGTCGGGGCCAAAATTTTTCTGAGTCAAATGAAATTTCTTTGAGTCGAATTTTTTCTGTGAAAATATTGAGGGACCTTAACTAGTATGAAAATATTTTATATCATTTATCTTATAAAATCTTAGTATTAGGGACTTAAAAAAAATTCGAATTTAACTTCAGTCTTATATAATTTCAAATTTAAAAATACTTACTTCAAAATTTTATATTGTTATTTTTGAAAACTAAACAAAACATGCGGTATCTAAAGAATTAAGAATTTTTTAGGCATCAAAATATTTATAGCACATCTATTAATTAAAACAGAAATTCCCATGGCACATGCAAACAGAAATTTAAAAAGTACATGTGTCATGTTTAAAAATACATATATTTTTAACGATGTATTTTAACCTAATTAAAACCATCAATTTTTTATTTTAAAAAATTTAAAATATGTGGCATAAGATATACATGTATAAAATTACTGGTCTATCTAATCTCTTCTCTTTTTTTTTAATTTTAAAATTTTTAGAAGGAAAATTAAAAATAAAATTTTAATCATATATAAATTTCATCTAATTTGAGATTTAAAGGAAGAGTCCAAATAAAATTTATTTTTTTGTAATATAAAAATATTTAAATAGAAAATATGAATAAAATTTGTAACTATATATAATTGGACAAACTCTAACATAGAATAAACTAAAACTGAAAAACTTATATGATGCAATGTATTTTATATTTTATCATAAATATAATTTTTATAATTTATTCTATTTTTTTATCTTTACCAATTAAATTATGACATCTATTTCTTATTGAAAACTTAAAATATACAATTAATGACATAACAACTACAAAAAAATTAAAAAATTAAAAAAATCTTATTAAACGGTTAAAATTTAATTAATTTTAAATTATATTTGATAGGTTTTAAAAAAATGTTATTATTTAATTTCAAAATTAATTGTTAATTATTTATTTAAATTCGTGCATAGCACGGGTGATATACTAATATGTGTATAGATACAAAGGGTTGAGCTTCTCTCGCAAAGCCCATTAGACCATCTCCAATGGTACATCAGATTCAAATTTGATGAAAAAACTTACTTTTTGTAGCTCTAACTTAGTACCAAATTTTTCATCAACCGTGCTAGGGAGCTCGAAAACGAGCTCCCCCGAATCCCCCTAATTTCTTTTTTTTTTTTTTTTTGTTTCAAAAGAAGAAAACCAGAAAGATGAAGGAAGAAGACGAAGCAGAAGGGAGGGAAGAAGAAGAACAGGAGGGGGCATAAACCAAGGGAGAAGGAAGAAGAAGAAGAACCCGGTGAGGCGGAGGCGGGGCTGAGCTGCGACAATCGGGGCGGAGGCGCGATGATCGGTGACGGAGGCAGAGGCCTAGCTGCGACGATCGACGATCCCTCGCAGCCCTCCTCTTTCTCTTCTCCTCTCCTCTTCTCCCCTCCTTTTTCTCTTCTCCCCTCTGCTTCTCTCCCTGTTTCAGTCGAAAATGAAAAAAAAAAAAATCCCCAAAACGACGTCGTTTTGGGGATTAGGGAGATTAGGGGGAGCCAAATTCGAGCTCTCAAACATTATTCATTTTTCATTAAATTCAAGATTTTTTAAATCTTTTATCAAATTAAGGATAGATGTGTCTTTTATCAAATCACTGTTTATAGCCGTTGGATTTTCACCACTAAATGCCCCCTAAGATGTTCACCTTAAGGCAAAAATTTGTGAAAAATTACATTGACCGATCGCAGGGCCGGCCCTGAGGGCAGGCAAGGCTTGCGCCTTAGGCCCCCAAATTTGGGCTAAAAATAGGAGTCCCAAATATAATTTTGTATTTTTGATTAAAAATAAATAATAAAAAAAAAAAGAAAAAGAATGTGGCTCAAATACCAATAGGCCCAATAGGACATGAGATTCAAAAAAAATCAACAAGACTAGATTTTTATTTTTTTTTAAGTATTTATAATGATTGCTTCATATCTTAATATATGAAAGTAAATTTTTATTTATAATTTTAATGATTATATGTGCAAGTAAATTTTTGTGTAACTATAAAAATATTAAAAAATTGTAACTTATCGTTTTATCTATAAATTTTTATTTATTTTTCAATGTAAGAGGGCCCTATTTCTGAAGTTCGCCTTAGGCCCCCTAAATCTCAAGGCCAGCCCTGACCGATTGACAGGCCGAACATTCGCCCGATCGACTGGTGTTTGATAAAGCTTTTAAAAAACCCCGTTGGAGCACTTGATATCAAATGAAATTTTTACTCAAATTTAGTATAAAAAAAAGGGGGCAAATTACATATATCTCCCTCGAGGTTTAGTTAAATTACAGATATCTCCTGAGGTTTCAGAAATTACAGATACCCCCCTGAGGATTATATTTTCATAACAAATTGCCCCCTGAAGTTTATATTTTCATAATAATTTGCCCCCTAATTTGTTATGCAAATAGTACCTTCAGGGGGTATCTGTAATTTCTCAAACCTCAGAGGGGTATCTGTAATTTTGCTAAACCTCGAGGGGGGGTGTATGTAATTTGCCCAAAAAAAAGATACACCGTTGGAGATACTTTTACAGGTTCAGTTTTGATGATATGAACTATTTTATTTTGTAGTGTCCTTTGTGTATATTATTCATGAAAAAATTAAGTCGATCCAATAATCATAATCTTTTATTTTATTGTGTTTGTCTCTAAAAAATAGATGATATATTTAAAAAGATAAACTTGTCGTTCTTCTTTTGTGAGATAAAAGAGATAAAATAAAAAAATTAAGATTATCAAATCGAATTAATTTTTTTTTCATAAATGATATTTATTAAGAGTTCTACGGAATAAATAATTTAAATTCTTAAATCAAAATTCATATTAAATCTTATTCACGCCTCAAATTTTTTAAAATTCAAATTTAAATGTAAAAAAATCCCAACCCAGATAGAAAAATAAGATGTAGAGTTCAAGAATAAAATGAAGAGTAATGATACATACCTTCAATTTGAAAATTTTAAATGGAGCAAGAGTTCTACGGAATAAATAATTTAAATTCTTAAATCAAAATTCATATTAAATCTTACTCACTCCTCAAATTTTTTAAAATTCAAATTTAAATGTAAAAAAATCCCCACCTGGATAGAAAAATAGGATGTAGAGTTCAAGAATAAAACGGAGAGTAATAATACATACTTTTAATTTGAAAATTTTAAATAAAACACTAGTAAAATAAAAGAAAGTGAGATAAAGAGAAGAGTGTGAGTCCTACCTTTACATAGATACACTTTACATCATTAAAATTAAAACTCTCAACATATTGGGAAATGAAATTTGGAGGAAAGTCCATCACAATCTGATAGTGATAGGACCATATATAGGCTCACTGCCCAACCACATCCTATCTCTCTCTAACAATATTCTCATGGAATTTGAGTGTTCCAATGCAAGAAAAGCATTAGCACCAACAGTGACTGAAAGGTGCAAAAGCTTCTTTCAAAGACCAAAAAGATTTGCATTCCTTCTTTCGCTTTCGGTTTCCTTCCTATTGCCCCATTCCTCATATTTTATCGGAAAATGAAAAATTTTCCTAAAAAGCTCCCCTTAATCTTCTTAATTTTCATTTTTGGCAACTGTCTTCTTTTCTTTTTTTTCTTTTTACTTTTTTTTTTTTACTTGAAATGGAAATTGTGGGGATTCGGGGGCCCTGGATTCGGGGGATGAATCACGGCCGTATTTTATCTCACTTCTATTTTTTCAAGATAAATATAATATATATTATATTAACATATATTATTTTATGAAAAATGATCCGGACCCTCTCTCCTCCACCCTCACCATACACGTGGAGATTAGTGATTGAAGGAGGAGGAAAAAAAAAAAAAATTAACCAATCACAGGCCTGTGAGGGTCGGGGGGTGACCACCTGTGGGGTCTCAATCACTTCCGTTATTTTTTCGAAGATTTGTTTAAAGAAATTTATAAGATAAATCATTCAGATTATCAAGTTAGGTTCATAGTGCGTTAATCGAATTTTTCTAATCTAATTAAGAATGAGAGATAAACTTGTTTAATTCATAAAATATCTAGAATTTAAATTTAAATTTAAATTTAACATAACATGAGTCACACTACTTGGGCATGAAGTTGATCAACATATTTGAAGTTCTGAATTTTAGTTTTTTTGAATATTTTTTTATGAGTGTGTAATATTATTCTTGTTTTTACAATGCCTCTCTACCTATAATAACACAAAGTAGTCATTTTAGCAGTGTATTGAGTTTGCCAACTTCTTTATGCTCCCAAACAGACACACCCAAACAAACCTACCAAATTAACCAAAGTTCGTAGTTTCTTCAGCCCAACATCACAATCAAATGCTCTCATAAATTCCTCAAATCTAATTCCCCAGAAAATGTCTTTCTAGAGAAGATTACAATTTGGGTTTTTGCTTAAAAAACATTATATCAAGAGAGCTATATTGGATATGGGTTTGGTTCAAACCATTGTATGGATGAATAGCTATAGTAAGAGGCAATGCAGGAGCCTTTTCTGGAGATTGAAGAAGGCGGTGAAGAACCGTGGCAGCAAAGGCAAAGCCAGAGGCAAACAACAATTCAAGTTTCAGTACGATCCGTCAAGTTATGCTCTCAACTTTGACAATGGTGATTGTGGCAGTGTGGGAGAGAAAGAAGCAAATGCATTCCACAAGGGTTTCCCAGAAACTACAACTACCTGGGTTTATGTTCTCTGGCTAGACACTTGTCACCACGGTTTCAAATAAGCAATACTGTCATATCAGATAGTATCAACTGATATATTAGCGAATATCAGTATCAGAAGTCAAAAATTCCTTCAATATTTAGTACACTACTCACCACTTGAGTAGTGTTATTGTTGAGAAATTTGCATGTCTTGTTATGTGCATGAAATTTGATTTGCGTAGTAGGACTAGGAGGGATGTCTTGCTATGCTAAGACACCTCTGTTTTTTTTTTCCCTCTCTTTTAATTATGTTTGTTTCATATCCTCAAAGAGATGTGGGTGTCTTTTTTTTCTTTTTTTCTTCATTAAATATTGTATGAAAGAAATTCATGTCTGTTCTAGGAAAATTTGGTTTGAGTTTTTTGGATTAAGTTTTTTGAAAACTAAGTTTTTTGATTTTCGTATTTTTTTGTTTTTAGTGAATATTTTTAAAATTTTAAACATTTTTTTTACTTTTTTAGATGCACCTTACTTAGATGTATTTAAAAAGTAAAAAATCTGTGAAAAAATATTTTAAAAAATTAATAAATACATAAAAATACAAAATATTTACGGAATTCTCATATTTTTTTTATATTTTTGGTATTTAGTGAATTTTTAAAAGGTTTTTTTCACAAATTTTTTACTTTTTAGGTATATTTATGTTAGATATGTCTAAAAAGTAAAAAAAAATTGCTTAAAATATTAAAAAAATTCAATAAAAACAAAAAAAAAAGACACGAAAAATAAGAAAGTAAAATTTTATAAAAAGAGTTTTTAGAAAACTCTAACCAAACATGCCCGAGAAGATTTCCAACTAGAGCGAGGAATAATGGAAGGGTTCACGAAAGAGAAACAGACGTCTTGAATCTATTTAATTTCAATGAAAACAAACCCCAAAAGTTGGAGACTATCAACAATGAACTCCTGCAGATGACCTATGCCATTTCGACATTCTCAAAACAAAGGCAAATCAAAACATCGTCCAATGTCTTCCCTCTGTTCATTGTCAAACTATTCTTCAAGCAAAAAAGCAATAAGAAAGATATTTTCAAACGGGTAATTGTTAAGATCACAGTATGGAAAGCTGAAAATTCTCCAAATCAAAAGCAATATAGGACATGAAAGAGAGGAAGAAGAAAAACATGTTCAATCCATCCCTGGATTCCTCAGAGACAAATCTGCTTTATTGCTTCTGCATCTACACTATCTAAAGAAACTTGGTGTCGAATGAAAATGTTCAAAAAATAATCAATAGAAAATGACATTATCAAAAACTTTCTAAGGCAAAACGAAAATTTGGATATATATAAAAAGTAATCAAAACCAAAACCAAGAAAGTAACAAGAGAACTAAGTTGAAAGTTTGTGATGATCTTTCCTTAAATTAGATTCTACTAATGGTGAAAAAGATATATATAAACTGTCAATGAAAGTCACTCAAAAAACTTGAGTCTCGGAGAACTTCATAATATTAGCAGTATTATTAATTATAAATTCTTTTGCAGAAGATTAGAGTAATGGAGGTAAAGGATGACATGAAGAAAATGAAAGTGGAAAAAGAGTTGTCGAACGAAATGAAAGTCCTATTGAAGTTTGGGAGTGTTCGGTTTTGGATGACTAACTTGTTTAACAAGATCGTAAAATTCTAAGAAAATTCTTCGTGAATGAAGGGAAAGTACATTAATAAGTTCCAATGTATAAGAATAAATATGATATTTATAAAACTGCAATATTTATTATAGTACTAAACTTTCAAATTATAAAATGAAAAAACTTTGGAAGAGAGTAATTTAGCAAAGAACAAAAAATAAAGATACGAGACAACAATTTCAAAAAATCAATTTTCTTTTATGCTTGAGAGATCTATTGTGAAATTTATTTATCTATTTAGGCTACTAATGAAAAAATATATGACATTCCATGGTGTATGTTATTTCCGGATGATTTACTTTTTGTTGAGGAAAAAATGAAGAAACTTCAAGTCTGAATTGTGGAGAGATATTATACAATTTAAAAGGTTTAACTTTAACAAAACTAAAAAGACATGGGGATAAGGTAGAATAATATTTGATGAACATGAGATATCTAAAAGTGATCATTTTCGATATCTTGAGTTAATTATTCAAAGATTGGGGACAAGGTAACTCATAGAATTAGCACAAGATGGTTTAAATAGAGATGTGCATCAAGACACGGGATAATTCCTATGAAGTTGAATGAAAACTTTTATAAAACTGCTATGAGACTTGTTTTAATGTATACTACTAAATGTTTGGCAGTTAAAAAAATGTCCACAAAATGAGGGTAACTAAAATGAAACAGAAATCTTAGTTACCCAAAAAATTGCCCCAGATTTGTACTCATAATTTGTTTGTGTAGTGAAGATTGAATCAGTGAGCCATAAATTGATATTTGTGGGTAGAAAATATTGATATAGATGAGTGAAGTTACAAGAGGAAAAGCCGCTTGAAATGGTATCGTCAAGTACATCATATACTAACTAATGTACTTGTAAGGAGAGATTAGATCCACATTGAAGGTGATAAAAGAAATAGAAGCCAGCATAGACACACGAGTTGAGGTAATATGAAAGGACATGACTATCTTAAACTTAGTTGAGTACAAAAATTAGAACCAATCAGAGGAAATGGATCAATGGAGCCAATACCAAAAATTTGGGACAAACGTTTATTGAATTGAGTCGCAGCTCATCTTAAACTCAAATCCACTTTCTCATGCTTGCCTCTCAATCTTTTGCCATTACACAAACCTTTGTCCCTTGTAAAAGAAGAGTGTGTGTGTGTGTGTGTGTGTGTGACAATAATGTCCGCAGCAATGACAAGTTATAGTTTCAGCATTATGAGTATATGTCATCCATTTATTAGAGGGCAAGAATAAAATCAACTTGAGCATATACTAATTTGTTTCACACAAAATGCTAAGAATGCTACCATTGAATTGAAAGGTGAAGAGTATTCACAAACATCTGTACAACAACTTTAAGGTCACTGAACAGCTTTTGAGAGGAAAGTAAGGTGATGGCACGACCCAAACCTTAAAATGAAATGCAATTCATGAATGACAACCTACCTAGACAACATCCATTTTTTGAAATAAGAGTACATGATTAACCACTCCTCTTGGCCCATTCTATTCAATATTTGCAATGAAAAGGGCATACCAGGATCATCCACACAAGATTCTGTCACTTTTCAAACAGCTGGATCTTCGAGTGTTGCAGTAGATAAATCCTTTATGTGAGGATAAGCAGCTTTCTCATCAAGTTGGTTCTGGGCCCATACCAGCATTTTCAACAAGCTTGGAAGCTTTGGATCTGTGGTTCAATTCATCATACCCATTTTACAAATCTTTAATATATACAATTCAAGAAAGTTGAACAAGAATTATCAAGGGTCAAGACAGATGGGATAGTCAATAGATTGATGATATTATCATCAATATTTTTTTAACAGTTTCCTGAATCAACACATGAAGAAAAATTGCTGATTGGTAACATTTACGTTTTATTATTTTTTATTTATAGAAAACATGAAACATGCTAATGTTTATTTTTGGTAAAAATAAAAACAAAAAAGCATGTCTGGTATATGTTTCAAAACTT
Organism: Camellia lanceoleosa; assembly: GCA_025200525.1. Classification (NCBI taxonomy): domain Eukaryota; kingdom Viridiplantae; phylum Streptophyta; class Magnoliopsida; order Ericales; family Theaceae; genus Camellia; species Camellia lanceoleosa. The sequence goes on from CM045765.1 coordinate 130,009,272, forward strand.
TGTGTTGCAAACAAGTGAGGAGTGGCCGACCTGATCACGAAGTGCACAACAACATATATTATGGAAACAAACATTAAAGAGCCTATAAATTGTTCAGAAATGAGCCAAACAATGTATATCAAACTACAAAACACCTCAACCCATGCCTTCTTTGCCTTTCCTTTATTTCTTTAGTACACTCTCAACGTGGATTAAACCACTCCTACTTATATTGGTCTACGTTACACACATCCTAAAAGGGAATAAGCCAGAGACATTGGTAAGAACATAGCTTTACAAGAATATAAAGATAAATTACAACTACTCGCCTAAGGCGTGGGCATAATCCACTTAGCCGCCACAAGCTTCAAAAATAATCAAAAACCTCCTTTACCGTCAGTTTTTTTGTTACAAAATGGCAATTAGTATTCAAATTGCATTACAATCTTTTTGTTACAAATAACAAAAGATAAAAAAATAAAAATAAAAAAGGGAGTATACTATGGGATATAAGCCAACTTTTTCTGATGCAAAATTCATATAAAATGTTTTGCCATGTTACCCTTTTAATTTAAAGGAGAGAATAACAAAGCATGGAGTTCTCTCTCCCTCCTGCATCCTTCACAATATGAGCTGTTGTAAAAGACCTAAAACATCAAATGGGACAACAAAATCATCATAGAGACCGCCAACACCAACATTCCAACATCAATATCAACATTGGTGGTGTTTGGGAAGTTTGGGACTTGGGTTTTCTTTATTTTTTTTACAAAAAGACAAACTTTTTGCAAAACCAAAAAAAATACATTCAAACAAAATATCACATCCAACCCCATAATCATTTCACTTTTTCTCTCACAAACATCACATCCAACCACATAAAAACCCAACTATCTTCCCAAACACAAAAAAAATTTTCTCGAATAATATCCTATAACTAAAAAAACCTACATAAAAACCCACTTCCCAAACACCCACATTGTGTTAGTGCCATTTCCATTTCCAACTTTGGGAAGCAAGCTTCATGAACACTTAACCCCCAACTCCTCTCTTCATTCCTTTTCTTCAAAGCAAAACCCTCTAAAATGTCTTGCCACGTCACCCTTATAATTTAAAGGAGAGAATTCTTTCTCCCTCCTCCAGCATCCTTCGCAATATGGTAAGTTGTAAAAGACCCTAACCATCAAATGGAACAACAAAATCAACACACACATCAACAACACCAGTATCAACATTGTGTTAGTGCCATTACCATCTCCAACTTGGGGAGGCAAGCCTCATCATCAACACTAATCCCCAGTGGCAGATGCAAAATTTATACAGGGGGCCACATTACACGTACATATAATTGACAAAAAAAATTCTATGAAAAAAATGATAATATTAGTTATATATATATATATATTGTACAAAACAAAACAAGACAAAAAAAGAAAATTATACAAGTACTTTTTCTTATTGATAAAAAAGTTTTTTTTTTTTCCTAAAAATTTACACTAAACACAAAAACTAACTATAATAATCCCATTCATCAATTAGGGAGTTTTAAAAAGTAACCCAAAAAAGCCACTAGAAACATGATTAATGTTAAAAAATTATTTGTAAATTCAGCAATCACATAAAAAACATATAAAATGATGTGTCAAAGAAAAATTTTAAATTATGAGAACAATGGTGAATGTTCTAATTGAGAATGAACTAAAAATTCTATACAAAATTTGGTTTTATATGATTACTCTTCATAGTAATGTGTTATAATTTTCTAATTGGTGAGCCTTGAGAGGGCCACACCTTCACCATTTACAAACAAAAGATCAACACAGCAACATGTTACTGAAGCTCTAACAAATTTTGCAGGGGCCACAGCCACACCTAGTCCCCCCCTTGTGTCTGCCAATGCTCACTCCCCACACCCCTACTCCTCTCTTTTCATTCCTTTGCTTCGAACCAACCAAACCCCAACTCCACCATTGTCATCACATCATCACCCATTTGTGCCTCCATTACACCATCTCCATTAAAAATCTCATTGTTACCATCAACACCCAACTCTACCTACAATCTCTGTCATGGCTGCTACCCCCAACCCATCCTCCATCTCCCCAAATTGACACTGCCACAACCACTACCACTGTTCACTAGTTGCCAAATGTGGCTCTTGCCTATGTCACCACCACAATCACCATCTCCTTGTTCTCTATAGATCAGGTCATCGCCATACAATGGTCAAATCTCACCAAAATACCCCTAACTACTAAAATCTAATATAATAATATAAAATTTGCCCATAAGCATAATAAATTAAAACATACGCAAATAAAGACTAATTATTCCAAGGGAGGCTTACATGTAAGTCCTAATAGATGGACTTATTGTCCAATAGATCCTATGATAATTAATAGCATTTTTCATTGAACACTTAAAAAATGTCACTAATCGTTAATTTCAGCGATAGTCTAAAAATTTTGTCACAAAAAATGTCACTAATTATAAGTTTTACCAACAGTTTAAAAAAATCATCACAAAAAAAAAGTAACTAATTTTCAACTTTTAACGACAGTTTGAAAAATTCGTCACAGAAAAAGTCACTAATTGTAAGTTTTAGCAACAATTTATACAAACCGTGACAAAAAATAGTCACTAATTGTCAATTTTTAGCGACATGCAAAAAATCGTCATAAAAAATTATTTTTAGCGACGATTTTACTTGAACTTATTTTCAACAAGACTTGATAGGAATTAAGGCCTCGTTTGTCAACTATATATTTTGGCCAAAAAGTTACTTTAAGTTGTCACATCACTCTCTCTACTTTTCTGCACATCTTTTTGTAAAAAACTAAAAAGTTACTAAAATAACTTGTTCCCAAATGAGGCCTAAGTCCAACTATTATGACCTATTGATAGTTTACCCTAATTCCAAAATGACACTAAATAATGCCCTAAACGTGCTCTATGTGATGATATAGATTTCCCTTTTCTCTTGTTGGTATGCTCCGCATTAAGAGGTTTCTCGAAATGTGGTAGTTTAGCAGCTATGAAGCATGGGTACTTCGAAAAACATGCCGTACCCGTACCGGGTACTTACCGGCGTATGGTACCTCGTATGGTACTTCTGCATACGTACCGGGTACACGAAACACGTACCAAAATTATTTCTTCTTAATTTTTGGCGCACCGAGACGTACCTAGTATACACTCAAGCCGTACCGTACCTCAGTTGAAACAATATTTTCTTCTACTACAGAAATAAAACTCATTTTACTAAACTTCTTTTTTATTTTTAGTTTTATACTTAGCATGATTTTAAAATTAAATTGTGGTTTATAAGTTATTTAATATATTGACATTTAATTTTGATTTATATTTTTACTTTTGACATTAATAAATGTTAATTATAGGTTGGATCTTAACAAATTAAACCATTTAATTAATTTTTGCATTACTCTAAATTAAAAATAAATATTTTTTTACAAGCGTACCAAGCTGTACCCGTATCCTACTTTTTTTAGATTTTACCGTATCGACATACCCGTATCGTACCCGTACCCGTGCTTCATAGTTTAGCAGAATAAGGCCAAATAGGGCTGCAAATGAACCGAGCCGAGCCGAGCCGAGCCGAGCTTTGTTGAGCTCGAGCTCGGCTCATTTACTTATCGAGCTCGTTTATTGAGCTCAAGCTCGACTCGATAAGGAACTAGGCTTGAGCTCGGCTCGGCTTGTTAATTTTAATCAAACTCGAGCTCGGCTCGGCTCAGCTCGATAATTTTTTTTAAATATTATTTATATTATTTAAATATAAATATTTAAATAAAAAATATTATTTATATTATTTAATATATAAAAAATGTATTTATATTATTATTTTTATATATATATTTATATATTATTTAATATATAAATAATATATTTATTATATAATTTAAATAAAGATAAACGAGCCAAGCTTAACGAGCCGAGCTCATGTGAGCTTGAGCTCGGTTCGTTTACTAAACGAGCCGAGCCGAGCCGAGCCTTAACGAGCCGAGCCGAGCTTGTTCATGAACAGCTCGGTTCATTTGCAGCCCTAAGGCCAAACCACAAGGGTGATCCCCTAAAATTTACTCTATATAATCAGTTATTCGAATATGTAGATCCTTGATAAACTCTAAATTTCTATTGTAAAAAATTAATATTAAAATTCATTTTCGAGTATTTGACTTTATAAATGTGTTCCTATCTTGTAGCAGAAGTGCAAGATAATTTTCTCGACCTGTGGCTGCCATTAGTATGATGTAGGAGTAATACTTTCTAAAGAAGAAAGAAACGTTTGATATTTTGGGTTGTGTTGCTGAGTGTTTGAGATGTGTTAGTTAAATTTCAAAATAATGAAATTTTGTTTTTAAATTATGGAAACATCCATGTATGTTGAAATCGTCTAAAAATGTCCAGGAGGTGTCAGTGTCTGTCAGATCTGGTCCACATAAACCTGGCACCTTTCTGGCACGTTATAATTGTGATTAACAATGCAGACACTGGTGAACAATGATCAAGAAAAGAAAAATAGATAGAAGAATTGGTATGCATGGCCATCACTACATTATGTCTAAGAAGATGGACGCAACTTGTCAAATTAGCTGTTTGTGACTACCCATATTGTGATTATAAAAAATAAAAAATAAAAAGTCTTGAGCAGCTGTATGCTTGAAATGTCATATTGGATGAGATTACTAACCTTTTTCATGACTCTGGCTCATAAGGATGGCTGCATTCACCTCACTCGCTGTCTTATGACGCTGTGATATGTCCAGAAGCTCTCCAACGGGGCAGTTGCTGACATCATTAAAAGCTAGCAGCGCAACAGTCTTCTCCAACTCTTCTAAAAAACTTTGCTGAATATGATTCCAATTAAATCATAAGCACCAAAAGCATGCAAAAACAATAACTTTAATACTAATATTTGGTTGAGGACCTTTCCACTAAGAAAATTGTAATCCTAAAGTTTGGCATCAAACATAACTTCAACCAACATGTGAACAAACATTGAGATAACCACAGTTCAGTCATAATGGTTCCAAAAGGGGTGGGCAGGGCTATGAAATAGTTCAAAGGAGAAATTGAGAATTACATTTTCTTCTCCCCTTGGTGCAAGCTCCTCCTGAGCAAACTCCAAAGCCTCTTCTACTTTTCCATTCCGAATCAATTCTATCAACTTTTGTTGCTTGAGATGGAAAAATAATTGGGGATTTGTATCTAGTATCTGCATTTGAAAATGTCACATTATGTCAAACCAGGAATCTGTCACCAACATTGCGAAGGAAAATTATGAGTTGTAAACTGCATCATAAAAACAAAGTGACAAACATGACTACTGAGTACAAATGATTCAAAATGTTCAGATGAAGTAATAAACTACTGCTCAGAACAATTCAGGGAAAACGAGAAACAAAAAAATATTATAGAAAAGGAAACAAAAAGATTCAATAAAAAATAAAACAAAAAAAGGAAACTACTTTTATTGCGTTATGTATCAATGTCACTGATATTAGCACAAACTATGTGAAATCTCAGTCAGGAACTCTTATTTCAAATAAGAGTACCATGTAGTATATATGATGAGTCAGAGCATCTTCCTAGGCTACTACAAAATATGAAGTTAGGCACACACAATATACTCCTTTTACTGCCCTTTTATATGACAAAACTATGCTTGGTAAATGTTTTCTCCATATAACTCATTTTTAGAGAATAAGAACCCCCATCATATTATTCTGTACAGTAGTTCAAAATATATATTATTCTGTACAGAGACTGAATCAAAGGATTTATCCACAAAAAAACAAAAAAAAAAAAAAAGAAAAGAAAAGGAAAGAAGAGCGGAGACTGAGCAACTAAACATTGACCCCATGAGCTGGTTACTTATCTCAATTACATAGAAAAACACACAAAAACCTATGATCGGAAGATGTAGACACAAAGTATCATCTTTATATGCAGCAACTCCCAATATCCAGATAAAGGATAAGGCTTTGTATGAATGAATTTCTAAAATTATTATAATATATGTGCAGATAAACATACGATTTCTAACACATCAACGAGTCAAGTATCCACATTTGGCAATTTACAGTCACAAAACATATATTTCCTCAAGAAGATAATAACAGATTAACAGATGGGTAATCCCACCTCGGGGTTCAAATCGTTAACTTTTTCAATTGCATCCTCAACGTTCCCACATTGCACTGCCTTTTTAACTGCCATGCGATCCGTTATTGTAGCAAGATCTATGTCTGCTATTTATCTATAAGGAATAGCACATATTTAAAATGAAAAAAACTTGCAACAAATTGTACCATCAACACACAGATATAGAAATGGGCAAACAAAAAGTGGGGAGGCTATTAGGAGAAAAAAAGGATACGTTCAGTTCCAGATTCCGTTCTAAACTTTTCAGCGGCATCAACATAACCCTCGGTGACAAGAAAGTTCATCACCAATTTATTCAGATCTTCTTTCCTAATCTTCACATCATTAAGCTTTTTCTCCCACTCCTCCCTTGTAATCACTCTCTTCGAAGTAGCCTGTTAACAAAGAAAATTTAGACAGTCACATTTCCACATCAAAAATTACCAAGAATATGTTCTCAACAACCACTCAATCATAAGTCATATATAATCTTCTATACAAAGTGATCAGAGTGAATATGTTACTGTAAAAGAAAAGAGCAACACAAAAGAAGAAACTCAATTCTGCTATCTGTTACTTCAATGGGCCAGACATAATTCAAGAAACTCAACAATACAGTTCAAGAAATTCAAAAAATTTACGTAAAACAAAAAAAAAAAATAGTCAGTTATCACAATGGACCCCATTTTCTGTAATGATTATGATTTTGACACTTCTATCTGAATCGGAAACACGACTTGTCACAGAATAACACAATTGTCATAGTAATTGGCTGTAAATGATTTCAGTTCATATAAAGGTTTCTGTTTCAGTTCATACGGTCCAATAGGAGACAGTCCATCCAAATCAGTAATGGTGGAAACCTAACCTAATGGGCAAAAAGGTAATTTTACAATATGAACAACTTAAATCATACCACCAAAAACCCATCTTACTCACACTATATTAGACAACTTACAATACAACCCACAACCAAACAACCGTCTTCTCCTCCACCCCACATTTCAAAATAGTGAATACAAAATTGAATGTTTGATAGTATGGTTTAGTTGTTCAAAATTTCAATTTGACCCTTTTGCCCATCAAATTAGGCTTGAATTGTTACTGATTTGGAAAATCACCTCTGATTGGATCACATCACATTAGTTAACATTAAAACGATTTAGAGATTAAATTCATGAAATTAATAATTTAATGATGAAATAGAAAAATATTGATTGTATACATAAGCTTTCTATATGTATGTATCAATTTGCTACCACATTTCCATGGGATTTCTATATGTATTTATGTATAGTGCTATACAAACAAAAGAAAGATCTATAAAGAATTTCTGCAACTTCAAAAACAAAAGCCCATCAATATAGCTTATATTTTCAAGATTATCATTGCCACATCATTCTGGTATACATAAATTCTGTACAAAATTTCAGTTTGTGAAACACTTTCCAAACAATACAGCAAGTACAGAACCAAACATCTTTTTCTCATAAAACCCTAGAATCTAACACAAATTGATTACGGTGAAGACAAACAAATACAAAAAGTGATTAATTAAACATGTCAATTGAGTACAAACTAATCAAGAACTAGTTGAAATCTAAGAAGTTGAAAATGAAAACAAGAAGAGGGTTTGTAAATTTGAGTGTTGATTATACCATTGCTTCAATTTCGGCGAGTTGACGAATGACAATCCAGAACAATGACATCAGTACAGGTACAGCACTTTCAAACCCATCTAAATCGAACAACCCAGCTCTGTTTCTTGAATCTTGATGTTCTTGGATCGAGTAAAAGCAACAAAATCTGATTCCAAAACCCTGAGATTGAGTTCAAGAGTACATCTATTTATGCTTATTGGTGTGCTTGTATGAGCCACTGTTGCGTTGTGTACTGATTAGTAATGAAAAGGAACATGGGAGAGATGGGGGCTAAGGGGATCAAGTGATCAACTCTGTTTCCATGCTTTTATCATTACTTATGGCAGCGGTAGCCTTTTTCTTTCTTTCTTTTTTTTAATTACAGTTTTCAATCAAAATTTGATTTAAATTTCATTTTAATCCCTATAATTTAAATTTAAATAATTTAATCTTTACACTTTAAATCTAATTTTAATTTGATCTGTTCATCTAAATTTTTATTAATTTTATCTTCATATACACTTTAAAAAATTTATAAATATTTCAAAATTATAAATTTTATCGCTCACCTTTTTCACTCCGAGACTTGTCTCAAGCTCATATATTTTTGGGTGGGTTATTTTCTCACTACTGTTTTGTGGGTACATTTTTTTTTTTTTTGAATGCTGTTATTAGCATCCCATCAATTTATTAAACTTCCCATTTTTTATTTTTTTATTACAATAATAACCTCAAATAAAATTACTAAAAAAAATTAATAATTTTGAGACATCCTATCTCACAATTAAACTCACGTATCCACTACATCGTGAGTTAGGGTTTATGAGAGCACTCACCTCTATCACCACCCATCTATCTTCCCTAAATCTCACCATCAAAATTTTAAAAACTCTTTGGCGGCAATATTCTGATGATAATGGTAATAACCATTTATTTACATACACTTCTTCGGTAATGACAATGAGTAAAATTTTTTTTGACAATCATAATTCCATGAGACGAGATGAGTACAACAATAAAAGCTTAGAAGAGATCAATAATTTTGATGGTGTTTTTATCTCAGAGAAAATTGGCCTTATAAGAATAAGTTTTTTATAAAAAAATGACAAAAATAATAAATATTGTTCATTATTTTTTCGAGACTGAACTCCTGAACATACGATTGAAATTCGGGAATACAAGTTTTAACATTGTTTATTTGTTCGGGAATAGGTAACCAAACATTTATGATTTGTTTAAGAATATATAACAGAAGCAGTAACAGAAGCAGACAAATAAAGGAGGTCGGATCACCCTTGAATGGTCAACAGCTGGGTGAAATCCTGCCCAATTTTGCTCACATAGAGAGCATACAAGTACAGTGAGATCATAGATGAATGATAGAAAACTAACCAAAGAAATATGAAAGTGGATTGTGTTGTGTGTGTGAAAAGAGGTAATGGAAAAAAAAAATCAAACAGATTGACAAATCTCATAATAAAGTAGAGAAAAAATTTCTTAATCACCATAAATCTTTTCCATTGGCTTTGGAAGGTTCCACCGTTGTGGGTTTTGTTAGGTTTCGGAAGAGAGATTTTTTGGGTTGTAGGGGGCGTAGGGGTTGGGGGTGTGCATTTGAATAGGTGAAATATTTTTACAATAATAATTTTGATATTATTTGGGAAATGAAAGAAATTTTAAGGGTTTTATAATTTATAAGTAGGGGTCCAAAGATATGGGGAGTCTAAAATAATTGATGGGGTGTTAATAACAGTACTTTTTTTTTTTTAATAGGAAAATGCCCGAAAGGCTACAAAGAGAAATCAAAAATTAACAGCTCCTTAAGAGCAAAACGAGAGTTTGAAACCCAATCGAAAGGAAGAACATCTTTTACGTTTGGGATAATCTTTTTTGGCTATTTTAGCCACAAAAAGACAAAAAAAAAAACTAAAAAGCCAATAAGACAAAATATCACATCCAAACCATAATCATTTCATTATTTCTCTCACAAAAGTCCAAAAAAAAAACCCCATCCCAAACGAGGCTTTAGCTAAAAAGCCAAAAAGTCAACCCACATCCCAGACGAAAGTAAGCCTTTTGCTAGCCAATGAGCAACTCCATTGGCCTCCCTAGGGACCCAAGAGAATGAAATGTTAGAATTGGAGCTTAAAGAGTAAATATCATGAATTATGGCAAGACAATCCCACGGAGGAACCAATTTCGTCACACACAATTCAATCATTGCTTTGTTGTCATTCTTTATTTGAACATTAGAAAGACCCAAGGCTTGAGAGAATAAGCACACCAAATGAATTGGTGGAGCTTTCCCTTGCTGGGCCGAAAATGAGAAGACTGAAGAGACAACTTCATTAATTAGCTTTCCCTTGCCCATTCCTTAACGTTGTGTTTGATTATGAGATTTGGAAAAAGATTTTAAAAAGAAAAGAAAAAAAGTAAGTGCAATGTGAATAAAATATATTTACATTTTATCTATTTTTACATATTTTTTCTCTTTCTATTTCTAAATCTCTTCTCAAATCTCTCAACCAATACTATTAAGACCACTCGGTCATCGAGTTTGGAGAAACGAGCATCACAATTAATTTTCAAAAAGCCTGCTATAGGATGAATGCACCTAATCTATGGGATACTAGAAGTAGGATCAGGGTGATTGTTAAGCGAAGATTGATCAAGAGCATGATTTATTTCCCACCACTAAGGAGATGTTTGATTGGAAGGATTAGGATATGAGATTGGATTATAATCCATTGAAAGCCCTTTATCCGACGTTTGTTTTTTTTTTTTTTTAGTCTGCTGGACATGGAGTCCAGCCAAACTTCTTATCCCTCATATGTGGGATTATATTGTTCAGGGGGGGACAATTTTCATGGGATAACAATCCCATGGGATTAAATCGTAAAAAGTCTATTTTGCCCTCATCATATATAATTTGCTTCCTTTGTTGTTTTTGGCAGAGATTGTTATTTTAGAAGAAGCAAAAACGACAAAACCCTAGCAGGCGATTCTTCTTCTTGAGGTTGAATTACATCAAATCATTCGATCTCCCACTACACTCAGGTTTGAAACACTTTCTACATCTTCCATTTTGTTTGCTATTTATTTTATTTCAATTTTGGTTGTTGTTGTGGCTAATTTGGTTGAGATTTTATTCTCTCTCTCTTTCTTACAAGTTTTTTTTTGTTCTCTTCATCAAACCAGATTTGAGGAATTTTGCAGAGATTGTTTTTTTTCTCTTTTTTCAATAAGAGGGATTTTGTTTCTATTCTGTCTATTTTGCTGAGTACTGAGTTTGTATTTTTTTTTATTTTTTTTTTTGAGCATTGAAAAAACATGTTGTTGTTGATTGTTTGTTGTTAATGGATACTGCTAGTTGTTGTTTGTTGTTAATAGATCTCGCTTTCGGTTATTAACATTAATCGGTCTCTGTGTTTTTTTTTTTTTTTTTTGAGCCTTGAAACATAGTTGGTTGTTATACGAAAATTGCCATCATTAATTTAGAAATTGAAATAAAAATTAATTCTTCCTAGTTCATGTATAATAATTGAGTTATCTATACGCATGTATGCTGCTTGCAAATTGCATGTATGCTGCTTGCAAATTCCTTAATAATTGAGTTTTCTACGAAAATTACATCTATGCTGCTTGCAAATTCTTATATGTTATCTATATGCCTAGAGATGCTCCATTCTTTAAATTATTTGTAATTCTAAATGGCTTTTGTATGATAATTTATTTTCATAGATGGATGAGAATATCAATGACTTTGACGATGAGAGTAATGATGAGCTTCAATTGTACGTAGTATTGCAAGTTGTAATGCAAGAACTGTTTGCCTTATGCACTGTAGCTTCTATTGTCATTGAAGTTATCTTGAAGAAGTATTTGTCTAAGTATCCACATAATCTTATTAGAGGACCCAATCGGTTGCAAGAACAAAGGGACCATATTAACTGTTTAGTGACAGAAAGTGACATAACATGCATTGAACAACTCCATAGGGATTGCCATTCTTTTATGACCTTGTGCAATATGATTCATACAATTTGTGGGTTAGGACCTTCAAAACATGTCACTTTAGAAAAGAAGATGGCCTTCTTCCTCTTCATTTTGGCACAACACTCGAAAATACAAAATGTTAAGTTCAATTTCTATAAATCTGGACAGATTGTCAATCGATATGTCAATGATGTCTTAAAGGCTGTGCTACCTCTACGAGCCAACTTACTTAGCACACCAAATCCTATTATCAAAGCAAACACAGATCCAAGGTGGAATTGCTTCCACGTAAATAAATTGTTCACAAATTTGGTAACTTTACGTTATTTATTTATTTTTGTTTTCTTTTCTTTTGTTCTCTAAAAAAAAAAAAAACATAATTATTACAATATCTATTCAACTAGTTTGTTTAGAATTGTCTTGGAGCACTTGATGACACCTATATTAGAGTTCGTGTACCTGTGATTCATCAAGCAAGGTATAGGACAAGAAAGGGAGATATTGCTACTAATGTTCTAGGAGTTTGCTTCCAACAAATGAATTTTATATATGTGTTGCCAGGGTGGGAAGGGTCAGCGGCTTACTCTAGGGTTTTAAGAGATATGATCAATCGGCCTAATGGCTTAAGGATTCCTAATGGTAATTTCAAGATACTTAATTCTTCTTAAGTTCATGTATAATAATTGAGTTTAATGCATAACATTCCACACATAGGTTACTACTACTTAGTGGATGTGGGCTATACGAATGGGCAAGGATTCTTAGCACCTTATCGTGGTCAATGATACCATTTGTCTGTTTGGAGAGAAAGGGCAACTCCAAGTAATTACCAAGAATATTTTCAATAGGAAACATGCACAAGCCAAGAATGTCATAAAAAGGTGTTTTGGATTGTTGAAAATGAGATGGACAATCATCATACTGCCCCATTAGAACCCAAAATTGTATTATCAGTATGTTTGTTACACAACTTCATTGGATGAGAGATGGCAGTTGACCTTATAGAGGATGACAATGATGACGAAAAAAATCAACCACCAATAGGAGATGATTTCATTAATACTGTTGAGACATCTAATGAATGGACTGTGTGGCAAGATATACTAGCAATGCAATTGTACAACGATTGGTTATCTAGTGAGGGGAATGGATGAGGATAGTTTTGTGTTTATTTTCATTACTATTGTGCTCAACTTTGATTTGTTGTTAAACCATTTAAATTTGTAATGTGACATTGCTATGTATTTTTATTAATATCTGACAATGTGGATATTGAATTATTTGAATGATAGTTTTTTGAGTTATTCATGTATGAAATGTTGAATGATTACTTTAGGCATGGATAATAAGGTATTGGGTATGCTTGCTACTAGTGGGTTTGGATTGAATAACACCGAAAAAAGAATCAATGTGGAGAGTGATAGTGTATGGGAGGCATATGTTCAGGTAAAGTTACCATGATGTAGATACTTTTTTTCAAAAAAAAAATAAAAAATTGCTACATATTTATGTAACTACTTTTGAAATACACTTTCCTATATTAACTAGGATTAGTTGGTCATTGCAGAGGGACACCGATGCAGAACACCTGAGGAACAAAACTTTTCCATATTTCGATGAATGGATTCAAATATTTGGAAAAGATCGAGCTACAGGGGAGTTTGTTGATAGGCCTACTGATGCAGTTGAGGCATGAATGCTGAGGAAGATGTGTTGTTGCATGGCCTTGCAGATAATGACACTTTTCTTGAACAAATGAGAGTAAATAGTCACAATGGTGAAGGAATGGATTATTCAAACTCAACAACTCAGCGGGCTTCTGAGAGCTCTGCCAAAAAAAAAAGAGATCAAAAAAGATCTAGATCCGATGATGATGTAGTTAAAGAGCTCTCTATGTTTGCTGACAAGTTGGTGGATGTCATGGGTAGAACCAATGAGAAGTTGGAATTCATTGGAAAAATGATGGGGTACTCACATGATGTCGCATCAAAACATGCATCATTAAATGATGAACTTACAAAGTTGCCAATTACCGTAGATGAAAGGTTAGATTCTTGCGAAATCATATCTCATGATGTCCAAAAACTTAACATGTTCTTCAGCTTGACACATGATGATAGGCTGAGGTGGGTAATGAGGTTGCTAAGTAGAAATGCTCCATAACAAACTTGTGGCATGTGATGGGAATATTTGGTTTTTGGGTTATGCTCCATAGACTTAATTGTTACTTTTTCTGTCACAACCCAAACTCAGTACCCAAAGGCTCGACGTCGCAACAAGATAAAAATAAAATAATTCGAATAATTTTGTAGTCGTAGCGCAAATGGATAAATTAAATAAATTAAAATAAAATAATTAAGTACCAAATGTTTATTAAATAGAAACAAATATAGTCATTTGGGCTTTATTGTATTACAAGAGTCTGATAAAAATAAAAATAAAAAGAAGATAGAAATCTTAAAAAAAGGAAAAAAAAAAAAAAACCCAGCGATTTATTCCCTATCTTGATCTCGTTAAATCTCGTCACCTGAAAGGGGTAACAATTATAAGCACATAGCAGAGTGAGAAATATTATACTCTGAGTATAGGGGCACAAAATAGCCATGGATAACTATTTAAGCTAAAACATTAACATAATTTAAGTTGCATAAATAAATTATTTAAGTGGCAGAAACTAAAATAAAAATTACGTAAATAACTATAACCACGGTACAAAGCAGAACATAACAAGGGTCACTGGAGTGACAATCAAGATAGGGGTCAATGGATCCATGACAAACAGGGGACCACAAAGTGGTTAAACAGAAGCCAATGGTTATTTAAGTCCCTCAAGGCATGAGACTCTCGTGGTGATACTTACAGAAAATAATTGGTTACAAGATCATTGTCAAATAATTTCTAAATTTTAAATAAGCATGTCCATGGGTTTTAATTTAAGCAATTGGAGTCCAGAAAATAATCCATGTAATTGAAACATTAACATAACCATAAAACATAAACTATATAAATTATGGTAACTCAAAATATTCGTAAAATATATCATGGTAACTCAAGACATATTTAAAACATGTTATGGTAGCTCAAGGTATAATATAACTCACCTAAATATTAACCCTTAATCTTTAACCTTCACTTTTCTATTGTTGATTCGTTAAACCCATATGTATATTTCTTTTAAGCTCGGTGATCACACAACACAAAGTCCTAAACTATTTATAGGGAGGGTACGTATGGTCTTTATTTGGCACATGGCATGTTAGGTGTCAAAATGTTCCCAGGTGGCATGTTTAAGTGCCTTAAGTCCTGCTTCTCTACACGTGGTGTTGAGCCATCTCTAAGTTTTATCCCTTTGAGTTTAACTTTTGGAATTTCCTAAGAGTTACGTAACTTGGCTTCTTATCCTTTTGGTAATTTACAAAGATCCCTAAAATGACGTATAATTATAAGTTAGGTTCGTGTCTAAAAACCTCACCACCTAACTATAAAATATCACTTAGCACTTACTAAAATATTTAACGTGCGGTGCCTCACAATTTATTTCCTTAACAATTTAATTGATTAATTTCCAATTTCCTAAACTGTGTATTTATTTATTTATTTTTATTGTTATTATTATTATCATTGTATTTTATCTTATTTTAATTATTTATTTATTTATTTAATCATGTTAAAAATTCGGGTGCCACATTTTCTCTTCGTCAAGCACCGTATTTTGTGGGTTAAATTGTTGTATCATGATTTGGTGCCTCTAACTCATCTAGTCATGGGATACTGTTGTTTCTGTTGTTAAAAGTAGATAGTTATAGGAACAAATATTTGTACCTGCTGACATCTTTATGAACATATACTACTTTAATGTTGGTAACTATTTTTATTTTGGTTACTGTACTCTTTTTTGTTTGGATTCGTGGTGTTGGTCTTGTTATTTGGATGATTAGTAATTGGTGTGTTGTGTGGATTTGCTGGTGTGATGAGGAAGTGCTGGTGTGTTGCGTATTGTTGTTGGTGTGTTGCATGATGCTGCTAGTATGTTGCTTTTAATATGTGAATGTGAAGATTTTTTGTTGAAATCTCTTCAACTTTTGTTTTTTTGTTCTTTTGGTTTTTGGGTGTGTGCTCTTGACCCTTTTCTTTGTTGATGTGTTTATGCTTTGTCCATTCTATGCATTAATAAAGTTATTTTTTTGCTGATCAAAAAATAAAATAAAATAATTTTTTTGTGTTGGATAAAGATTAAAAGGAAATGATCTTATTTATATTGAAAGAATGTGACCATTAAAAAATATAACTATTAGAAAAATGTTTGTTTGAAACATTGAAAAAATTAAACAATTAATTGTGGTCCACTAATTAATTATAAGTAAAGATTAAATTTAAAGACAGATTTAATATTGCTATTACTTAGTAGACAATTGAAAAAGAGTAAAATAGTCTTTTGCTCATTTATTCTTATCCAGTCCATCCAACCAAACATTGGACTCACTAAAAATAGTTATTTCTAGACATCTAATCCCATGAAAAAAAAAACATGGGATATACATCTAATCTAACCAAATAGTCCGGGAGATTTACAGTCTTAAAATTCAAGTCTGATGAATTTTAGCCCCCCTTATCTAGTCCATCAAATCAAACATACCCTAAGAGGATGCCTATCTAACCACTAAACTGGGGTCAACACAATTCTGATTAAAAACCCACTCATTCCGTAGCCACCCTACCAACTAGCTCCCTCTAATCATGATCATTAGATCTGGCCTGCAAAATGGATATAACTCATGTAACTAAACACGTATTTGGAATTTCAACAATGATATATCCCAAGGAGCTCTAATGACATGGAAAATCAACAAAAAAAAAAAAAAAAACAAACAAACACAAACATCACTATTACAATGGGGCCCACCTCCAATTAGAGCTCTTAGAGCTCTTTTATTAGAGTTCTAAAACATTTTTGTTAGAATTTTAGTTATTTTAGATAACTTGTATATATATATTTTTTTGTAATTAAAATAGTCAGCAATGATACATCTCCAAATTTTGGAACTCTAATTGAGCTCTAATGATATGGTAATTCAAAAAAAAAAAAAAAAAAAAAAAAAAAGGCCAAAACATCACATCAATGGGTGGGGTCCATCCCTAAAGCTCCTTTAGAACTCATATTTTAGAGCTTCCAAACATTTTTCTTAAAATAATATAGAAGATAGAGTATAGAGAAGATAGCCAACTTAAAAAACATCCAAACTCTTTTATATAATATTCATTTTAAAATAAAAAAAAGGTTGGATTTCTTTCAAGTTTAAATTTAAACTTGAAGAAATTTGAGGGGCTCATGGGGCTAGGGGTGTAAAAAATGGCCCGAGGCCTATGGGCGGCCCGAACCCCACCCGAAGCGTAACGCCCTCAAAATAATACATAAAACCCAACAATTTCGACATGCATTAATATAAGAGAATAAAACATTCTTCCATTCATCAAAGTATTCTTACAAAAGATATTACATGTTGACAATAAAAGTAAATGCCCTACGGGCTTACAACTTTCCAAGCCAACACTTGGGTACAACAAAAGAAAAGTACTAACTCTTTTAAACAAAGTAAGCCCTTGGCTCAATTTACATGTAATACATAAAAGATAACATAAAAACTTTTTCAGCCTCTAGCCTCCCAAGCTACGTCCTTGGAGGTGGCTGTAGACACCCCATTTTTGACCGACCTTAAGACTCAGACGTCACCGATTAAGCGCTCGGTGATGTTGCATATTGTGCTCGTTCAGAAGTCTCAGAGTCGCGGCCGTGCGCCCTGCCTCCGGACTTCCGAACTCTTCCTTGTTTTGCCTCGGTTTACGGGGACTCGGTTTTCTCTGTTTTCTTTCCTGAGGGGAGGGAGAGGTCCCGTAGACCATCTCTCAGTGGCCGTGGGCTACATTTCGTGGCCGTAGGCCATTTTGCCCGTTTCGGAGCCCGGTTCTCGGTTTTCGGAACCGTCAGGCCATGTGCCTCGGTTCGGGACCACCCAACCATCTCCGATTCCTCCGGTTTTTGGCATGCATCTCATTTACTCCCTTTCGAGGGACACTGGGGTCTTAGATACCCACTTCGTGGCCAAACACCACTTTCGGTGCTTAACGGCCGGTTTTCGAGATCCCGAACTGCGTGTTTTGGCCCCCGAGCATTCGTTTTGCATCGGTTTTTGTTCATTTTTGGCAGGTACCTCTGTTTTATCACCAGGAAGATCACTGGAGGGTGGGAGGCCAGCAATTGTCTCAGCAACCAGTTATGCTCCTCCGGCGCCCCCCGGCGCCCGTTTTTCTCACTTCCGGGCTAATGTTGAACACCCTAGGGCCCATTTTCTTCGAGCCAAAACCACATATTTGTGTTATACACACATGGGAGGATCCTAAAAATACATGGCCGGCTAGTAATTCTCATTGACCCTTTTGAACCTCTTCTAAAAGTGGCATGTTGTCTCTCTTGTTTCAGAGTTGCCAATTTCCAATCATAGGGTCTTGTTGTACACACATGGGAGGACACCAATCTTTGGTGGCTGGCCAGTAAGGCCTAGTTTGGGAAGACTAAATAAGTGTACTTTTTGACTTTTTATGAAATATGGATTGGATTTGGGTTGGATTTGAAGTGATGTGTTAGAGAGGTGATGTGACTTAAATAAAATGATGTGACTTAAATAGGATAATGACTTTTTGACTTTTTGTCTTTTTTCAATCATGTCAAACTTGGCCTAATTCTCATTGACCCTTTTGACCCCTAGCCGGCCGGCGGCCACCTCCAGCAAAAGTAGATGGCCGGCCATGCTTCTTGGGAGGTGTGTTTTACAGTTGTATAGCTGTATCCCCCAAAATATCTGATTTCGGGGGATATTTTGTAAGCAAAGGAACTTAATCCCTTAAGGCCTACACTCTTTGATACACTTGGAGACACCATCCTTGCATGCATACATCTCTCTCTCTCTCCCTCAAGAGTTAGAACACTTGCCTCAAGTTTACAAACACATATACATCTCCATCTCTTTGATTCTTCTCAAGTTTGGTGCCATTTCTTCATCACCATCAAGCACCACCACCACCACTCCATTTCCAGCAGCAAGGAGAGGTTCTCAGAGGCTTAGAAGCAACATTCCTCAAGTCAAGAGGTAGAAAAGAAGAGGTCTTCAAGGGTAAGTCTCCATTTCCCTCTTTTGTAGCATTTTCTTGCTTCATTTCTTAAGCCTATTTGCTCATTGTTTTAGGCTCCGACCATAACTGAAAGGGTCCTTATTTTGAGCTTATCTTCACGTTTGTTTAAGGGCTCAACCCTTTTTGATCCCTCCATTTGGCATTTGCTTCAATATTATCTTATATGCCATTTTTTTGCATGAAATTTCTAGCCTATAAGTGATCTGTTTTCGAGCATAATGTAAACTTTAAGTGGGCCTATTTTTAGCCCCTCTTCAACATTGAAGAAGGGATGAATCCTGTTTGGATCCTCTATCTTGCACTTACTTCATAATTTCTCCTATTTACTGTAAATTTGCATGATTTGTTTGGCCTATATATAAATTGTTTTGGAGTTTTTTATGAACTGTTAGTAAGCTTATTTTGTGTCCCTCTACAACATTTTAGAAGGGATCAATCTTGTTTGGGGTCTCCATGTAGTACCTACCATTCTACTCCTCTTTGGCCCTCATTTTTTACATGCTCTTTTAGGATTATCTAGCCTCTGTTTTCGGCCATCATCAAAACTGTAATAAGCCATATTTTGACCCTCTGGACATATTTCATTAAGGGTCTTTTCTTGTTGGATGAATGTTTGGCCTACTTCATGTTATATCCTCTTGTGGCCTCAATCTTGCATAGCATTTTTAGCATATTTTCATACTGATTTGGGGGATTTCATCTACTGTAAATGTGCATATTTTTAGTCCCTCTTCAGTGTTGTAGAAGGGTATTTTTCCATTTGGGCATTTCATATATCACTTGCTTCAATACCCCTCTTGCAGGGCCATTTTTGCATTCTTGCTTAATCTTATGTGTGCTTACTGTTTAGCCCTTTTTATGACTAAAAAATGCTTTTCTTGGGGCTGCCTTGCTACTGTATTTTCATTCCATCTCTATATTGTGCATACATTGCATAGCTATAGGCCATTTCGGGCGCCTAATATCGCATTTCGGGATCATTCCATGCTTCGGGTGCACTTTCGCCTTGTTTCGGGACTGTTTTCCCCCATATTTCAGTGCTGAAATTCTATTTGCATGTTTACATATCACGTTCCGTGCCATTTCATGCCTTAGGGCCATTGCCTCGGTTTGCGTGCCCGTGTGCACGCATTTCGAGGCACTTCATTTTCATCCATCGGCCTCTTACGTGATTGTGGCTGAGGCTCACCCATGTTAGTGTAAGTCCATTTTGCATTCTGTATGCCATTTTAGCATCATTGCATTCCGTATGCCATTGCCTCGGTTTGCGTTCCTGCGTGCACGCATTTCAAGGCATCTCATTTTCATCTCACGGCCTCTTATGTGAGTGTGGCTGAAGCTCTCTCATGTTAGTATAAGTCCAATTTGCATTTGGAGTGCCATTTCATGCTTTAGTACCATTGCCTCGGTTTGCGTGCCTGTGTGCACGCATTTCGAGGCACTTCACTTTTATCCAACGGCCTCTTATGTGAGTGTGGCTGAGGTCCACTCATGTTAGTGTAAGTCCAATTGCATTGCGTATGCCATTTCATGCCTTAGGATCATCATCTCGGTTTGCGTGCCCGCGTGCACGCATTTCGAGGCATCTCATTTTCGTAGCATTGTGTATGTTAGGATTGCATATTAGCTACATTTCATGCATATCATGCATATTGCATCGTGTTCGGGATAGGAGTTAGCCCGGGCACGGGAAACGAGGCACGTTCCGTACTCCGAGTGACGGAACGGGTCTCAATTCCCAAGTCGCCGACACTCCGGATTACCCATGATGGAGTTAGGTTTTGTTGTAGCATTCACCTGCATTCATCCTATATTGAGTTGTGCAATTCGGCTCCTCGGCCATCATGCATCGATATGCGTGATTGGTGGCACGAGGATCGAGGCATGCATATATTTGTGAAATACATTGCTATGCCCTTTTCCTGCTCTCTGTTGCAGCAAAATGAAGAATCAGCAACTTTTCGGAGTCTGGCACGCATTTCGAGGAACATTGCAAACAGAGGCTAATTGGGGCATCTCAGTGGATTTCCGCGCAAAGCAGCCCAACATGCATCATTTCATTATCCGGAGTGGAGTCAAGGCAGCCCCTTGCTTGCATGCCAGTTTACAGTTTTTCTCAGTTAATTTGTATATTATTCGGACTGTATATTTGGACTGTATTATTCTTTCATTTGGGACTGTATTATTATTTATTCGGACCCTCTGCGCGAGGGCATGATTGTAATAAGTGTGGGTGAGTGTGGTGTATGTCTTCCAACCCCGCGTCTTTCTTCCCTTTTATTTACCCGCTTACGATGGTTAGATATAGGGCATGTTTCAATTAGCATACAGTATGACAGCATGTTTGCATCATTCATCTGTTTTGCATGCACCGGGCTCGGCTCATCATACAAACTGCATTTGTATTTCAATTCCAAATTGAACACGAGTTAACTGTAGCATTTCACATGCCATGTTTAGAATAACCGAGCCTGCTATAGTTTGCATCTTTGCATGTGTTGCATTAGACATTTCAGTATGCTTAAGATCATGCATGGATTTCTAACAAGCTTCTGTTTTGGCTTGGAGTACTCGGTGAGTTTTATGCTTTAGCATCCTTGCATGCGTGTGAGTGACTGCCATGAATAGCATACTTTCCATGAGGCTAAATGCTTATGTGATATAACTGCCTTGAATGCCTGTGGGTGGAGGTTGAGTTATTTGAACTGGGACAATTCATCAAATGCTTGTTTTAAGCCCACTAGAAAGTGGCAAAACCATTGTTCTTCTAAGCCCACCTGAGGGTGGCAAATCCGCGTCTTAGCCTACTTGCGGGTAGCACCATCAAACCATTTTCAAACAAAAAAACATGAAATGTTTTGTTCCAATTCAGGCGATTCAGTCTATACTTGTATGCTGTACGCATCACATAGTAACCTAGGCTAATAACCGGAATAAGAACTCACAATGTTTTCAAAATAAGATATCATGGTTAGTAGAGGCCGGTCTTTATCCTGGCGACCAGGGGTGCTCAGGAAGTCACCTTCCCCAATCGTACCCAAGTTCCCGAGCCGAGGCAACTTTGGTGATGACGGACACGTGGCCTTTTGGCACCGAGTCAGGGTTTCCTAAATTTCCCATAAAAAAAAACATTTAGGTAGCGACTCTGTATCTGGCAAAGCAGTCCATGTTTGGCACTTCTTTCAAAAAAATATGTTTTCTCAAAACGATTTGCTGGATTTGGACTCTTTGGTTTAAGATTAAGAACCGTGACATTTGAGTCCTTCGAACTGTAGTGACCCAATATCGAACCAGAACGGGGGGGGGGGCTCGCACTCCCTTTCCCCCGGGATGCGTTCGGGGACGTCTACAGTGGCATACCATCTGTACCTAAAAATGATGTCCCATATAGGGTGAGCCAAAGCCTAGTAGAGATATACTAAACCAAATATAAGCAATGACTAAAACGATAGCATTAGATAGAAGGTTAACGCTTATAAACCAATTTAACTCACAATACAATTCCATGACAGACATGTCCATGTTGCATTCCATTTTTTCCTTTACTTAACAAAATCATTTCATATCACATGGCTCAGAACCTAGCCAAACACTTCAATGAGATTAAAACTCATATTAAAACAATTCCATATTTCATAATTTGTAAATGAGATTTCATCTCATATTTGAATACTTCCATACTTCAAGTAATACACACATATTCGCTATATTAACACTTCTATTTAATATACATATTTGTTGTATTAACACTTTCATCTGATACGCATATTTGCTGTATCTATGGAGTCCATCCCCTATCTCCTCCCAAACAGATTTGAGAGTCCATCCCATATCTTCCCTCAAACCATGAAGTACATCCCCTATCTTCTCCCACACAATACACACCTTTCAAGTACATAAGCAATTATCATATACAAGGATCAAACAATACACATATTGGATGTATTATGCCAACCATCATATTCTATGACATGTTCAATGTGATTAGTTTCGGTTTTTCCTAATCAACATGCAATGTCTATAACAATCAAGACTATCCTCCACCGATAGCCCAAAGCAAATATTTTTAAACAGAACATAAATGCATAAAACTTATGCCAAAACTCATATATTGGAGTAGGAAATCCCTATCTCGAAATTAGAAGCTCAAAGAAGAAGATGACCAAAATCCAAAGTGCTCCAAATCCACTATTTTTCAGATTAAAAGGAAGTCCAACTCACCCTATATCTTTCTTACAAAGAAACCAGGCTAGAAACTCACTAGAAGTAGATCAATACCTAAAAAGAAGGTATGTAGAAAGAGAAAGAGAGCTCGGATCTAGGGTTTGTGTAAAGAAAAGAGATGAAAAAGTGAAGTGTTTCCCGCTGCTGCGATCTGATATAACACAGGCTCGCTCGAGCGAAGGATTGGTCGCTCGAGCGACCAGATACAAAGAAAGACTCGCTTGAGCGAAGAAAGTCTCGCTCGAGCCAACAATGCAAAGCTTCAGGTCTGCAACCAGAAGCATGCTCGAGTGACAGAATGCTTGCTCGAGCGAAGAAACTCAAAACATACACCTCGCTTGCTCGAGCCAAGAAATGCAACTCTCAGGTCCAAACCCCGACGCAGTCGCACGCTTGAGTGAAGAAACCAAAACTTAGAGCTCGCTCAAGCGAAGGACCAAAATCCTGGGCAGCAACCATTTGCTCCCAAGCACACCAAACCTGTAACAAACCTGCCCAAAACATCCTATAACTCAAATACAAAGTATTGAAGGACGGAAACAAGATATATACAACAACAAACTCCACAAAACCTAAGTCCGGATACAACAACCAAATGGAGAATGACCGGGATCGCTATACGAAACCTAAGGTGGGCCTAACCCATTTAGGCCCGAGCCCGAGCCTAGTCCAGTACCTTGGGCCTGGGCCTTCCAAATAAAATTCAGGCCCTGTGGGCAGCCCGACCCACCCATTCGGCACTTTTCTCTACCAATGGTCAAATTTTAAAAAATAAAAATAAAAAACAACTTGCAATAGTTACATAATTAAAATAAATAAAAAGATTGATCTTATAAAAATAAATAATTAAAATAATTAAATAAAAATTAATATAATTAAATAAATAAAAATAATAATTTAAAAATAAAAATAATAATAATAGTTTATTAAATTAAAATCAAACTAATCTAATAATAGCTTTTTTTTTTGTCCAAAAGGAAGAGAGGGAAAGAGAGAGAGAGAGAGAGATGGAATGTGGGAGCCTAGCCTACTCTGCTATAGCTGCCTACTCTGGTATGTCCCACCCGCTCCTACTAGTCGAGCTGAAATTGGTCTGTTGCATCTCATCATCAATTACTCAACTCAAATAGTAATATATATACAAATGGTCATAATTCAAACGATTATAATTAAAACTACTATAAATATCTTTCATTTTTCAAAATAAATCTTACAACAAATAATTCTCTCTTTCTATCTCTCTCTCGTAAACTCTCTCAATCTTTCTTAAACTCTCAATCTCTCTCAACTCTCAATTAATTTTGAAGTGTTATTCTTAAGTGACAATTGCAATTATTGAATAAGAAACTTTTATCAGAAGAAGTAAATTTCTGTATCACATTCGCTAATCAGTAACATTAATTAGTATAATTAAATTTATTAACTACTCATTTTTTTTATTAATTATTTGTGCACATATATTAATTATTATTTTTTTACTGATTGTATTTACACATTATTTAAATTAATTGTTAATTTTTATATATTGTTTTACTTACATTATTATGGATCCTAATATGCCTAATGTGTAACGCCCTCAAAATAAACCCATAAATCAACCAACAATAGCATGGTTAGACATAAGAAAATAAAGCATAATTGTATTCCATCAGAGTAATCTTTACAAAATGTATTACATGTTGACATCAAAAGTAAATGCCCTAAGGGCTTGCAACTTTCCAAGTCAACACTTGGTTACAAAAAGGAGTACTAACTCTATACAAATAAAGCCCTTGGCTTGATATACATGTAATACAACCAAAAGCTCAAAACAGTCCAACATTCCCAAGCCTCCCAAGCTACGTCCTTGGAGGTGGCATGTTACCTGTAGACACCCCATTTTTGACTGACCTTAAGACTCAGACGTCACCGATTGAGCACTTGGTGATGTTGCATATTGTGCTCGTTCTGAGATTGTGGAGTTTCAGCTGCGAGCCTTGCCTCCGGACTTCCGGACTCTTTTGTGCTTTGCCTCGGTTTGCGAACCAGGCCCTGTTTTCTCTGTTTTCTCTTCCCGAAGGGAGAAAAAGGTCTTGTAGACCATCCATCAGTGGCCGTAGGCTACGTTTCGTGGTCGTAGGCCATTTTTCCCGTTTGGAGCCCAATTCTCGGTTTTCGGAGCCGTCGGCCGTGCGCCTTGGTTCGGGACCGCTTAACTATCTCCGTTTGCTCCGGTTTTGGGCACACACCTTGTTTCCTCTCTTTTGAGAGACAATGTGGCCCGGGAGACCATCTTCGCGGTCGAACGCCACTTTCGGTGCCTAACAGCCTGTTTTCGGGGCCCCAAACTGCATGTTTGGGCCCCCGAACTTTCGTTTTGCATCCGTCTTGGTCCATTTTTGGCAGGGACCTTATTTTCATTGTTAGAAAGCTTGTAGGAGGGTGGGAGACCAGCAAATTTTCTAAAAAAATCAATTTTTTTGGTCAAAAGTGGTTCAGCATGAATCTGGGAAGGAGGAAAACATTTGCGCGGCTTCATCGAAACGGGCATAACTCTTTGCACAGAAGGAATTAAGATATGAGGCCATCACCATTGGAAAGCTTACTTCCGAGGCTTCGTTTTACACTCAAGAATCTCCTAAGGACAAGTCCGGGCGGGGGAGATATGGTTGGTTGAAGTAGGGGATCAATCCGATTGGACCGAATCTGCGCGGCTTCACCAAAACTGGCATAACTTTTTCCATAGGAGGAATTTTAATGCAAGGTTTGTGGAATTGGAAAGCTAACTTCAAGGGCTACATGGATGACCAGCTTTAAGGCTTGAATCTTTTGACCCCTGGTCGGCCGACCACTTAAACTGGTCGGCCTACCACATTGCCTAGTCGGCCAACCACCTTGGCCCTTTTGAACTAGTCGGCCATTTTTGTCTCCGTGAGTGTATTCCAACTGTGCCAGCTATTTTCCACTTGACCCATTGTCCGAGGGGTTTGTCCTTGTTTTGGTCATTTTAAGGTGGTTTTCACCCCTTTGCTTGGTTTCAAGGTGGAATTGGCCCTTTTGGTCAAGCTTCTTGAGGAAGCTTGACCCTTTTGGTCTAGCTTTCCCAAGAAGCTTGACCCCTTTGGTCAAGCTTCCTTTAGAAGCTTTGAGCCCCCCTTTTGGCTTCTCCAAGAAGCCTATATAATCAATCCTTCACCACCATTTGCAAGGGTTAGAAGATTTTGGTTGGTGCATATACATACAACTCTCTATATCTATACTTCAAGCCTTCAAACACCCATATTCTTGGCCATTTTACCCTACACCTCATAGCCTACCACCTCCATCATCCATTCCAGCACCTTGGAGGTCACTTGCAGAGGTTGAAAGCTCACCAACTTGGTCCAGAAGCTGCTAGAGGTCGGCTCTACAAGGGTAAGTCTTCATTTCCCCTTTTCTTGCATTCTTTTGCTCCATATCTTATCCCCTTTTGATTGCATTTTTGGACTTCGAGCTAAATTGAAAAGTGTCTTATTTTGAGCTCCTCTTCAACTTTATTTAGGGGCACCTTGCTGTTTGAGGCCATCTACTTCCCCTTACCCTTTTATCTCTCTTTTAGGGCTATTTTTGCATCATATTTTAGCCTTACTTGTGAACATTTTTGAGATTTTCTATAAACTGGAAAAAGTCTTATTTTGACATCCTCTTCAAGTTTGGTTAAGGTCCCATTTTTGTTTGGGGTCATCTTCCCCCTATGCATGCTTTATCTCTTCATGATTAGGGCTATGCATTAGAGCACTTGCATTGGCCATGATTTGGCCTCTTAGCCACTGAAATCCAGTGGATTTTCAGTGGCTTAGATGCATTTTTAAGGGCCAAAATTAGAGGGGGGTGACCACCCTCTCTCCTTGTCTTGTTTGGTGGTCTTTTGGCCTTCCAAAGGGACCCTATTTTGCATGCATTAAAATCATATTTCAGGCCTCATTCTGAGAGTTTTGGGGTCTACCTTGGCTCTATCCAAGGCCCTTTTTGCCATATTTTATATCTATGATGCATGTGTAGAGAAATCCCATTCAAGGCCTTTCAAATAGGCCTTTCTTTACATGTTTCCGAGACTGATTCCAGGGCCTATTTAGTGGGTTTAAGGGCTTTCATAACCCATTTCCAGAGTTGATTTGGTCTTGCTAAATGTCCATCATATATGTGCTTAATAACCCCTTGTATGGCCCTCTAAAGGAGCTCATCATTTTTGCATGCATTGGCTGCATTTCAGTGATTATTTAGGCATATTTTAACATGTTTTATTCACTGTTTTTGGCTGGTTTGATAAGTTCTCATGCGCTTCATATACATGCCATGTAAATCATGCTTGCTAGTCAATGTTGCATGCTATTTGAGTCCATTATGTTAGCACTTTTTGGCCATGCCCTAAACTAGTAATGTGCATGTTTTGGGACTGCCTTGGCTCTACCTTTATGCTTCATGATCAAATAATGCTTGCTTCGGCATAGTTATAGTTCAATGCATTGGACTAGTTTTGAGTTTCGGGGCTTATTTCATGCATTGGGTGCCATATTTTCATGATTTGGGACCATTGCGCATCATATTTCAGTGTTGGAAATTGCATGTTTGTATGCCATGCTTCATCCTTGCCATGCCTTGTTAGAGTTGCATGTTGTGCCTTAGGTTCGGTCCTCGGTTTGCATGCATGTGTGCACGCATTTCGGTTGTCTCATTTTCATCTTATGGCCACTGATGTGAGTGTGGCTAAGGTCCACTCATGTTGGTATAAGTCCATTATGCATTGTGTATGCCATTTCAGTCCATAGCATTGCATATGCTAGGTTGCATATTAGAGCATCGTGTATGCCATGTTTAAATCACGTATTGTGTATGCCATCTCATTTGCATTGTGTTTGGGATAGGAGTTAGCCCAAACATGAGAAACGAGGGACATTTCGTACTCCAAGTGATAGAACGTGTCTCAATTCCCGGTTGCCGACACTCCGGATTAACCATGATGGAGTCTCGGTCTTGTTGTGTTTTCATGTGCATTCATTTCACATTGAGTCGTGCAATTCGACTCCTCGGCCATCATGCATCGAGATACGTAATTGATGACACGAGGATCGAGGCAAGTATATATATGTGAAAATACTTTGCCATGCCCCTTTCTTGCTCTCTGTTGCAGTAAATCAAGGATCAATATCCTTCAAGAGCTTTGCACAACATTCCGAGATTAATTGCAAACAGAGGCAAACCGGGGCGTCCCATTAGATTTCCACGCAAGGCAACTCAAGCATGCATCATTCATCATTCGGAACAGAGCTGAAGCGGTCCATGGATTTGCATGTTATTTATTTCATTCCGTAGTTAATTTGTTAATTAATTAGGGATTTTGTATTTATTCGGACTATATATTATTTATTCGGACCCTCCGAATGAGAGTACAATTGTAATAAGTGTGCGTGTGTGCAATGTATGCTTTCCAACCACACGTCTTTCTCCCTTTTATTTACCAGTTTATGATGGTTAGATTAGGACATGCTTCAATTAGCATATAGTATGATAGCATGTTTGCATTCATTCATCTGTTTTGCATGCATCGGGCTCGGCGCATCATACCAACTGCATTTGTATTTTAATTTCAAGTTGAATACTTGTTAGCTGTTGCATCTCATATGCCATGTTTAGAATAGCCGAGCCTGCTATAGTTGCATTTTTGCATGTGTTGCATTAGGCATTTCAGCATAGTTAGGATTATGAATAGATTTCTAACATAGCTTCTATTTTGGCTTGGAGTACTTGGTAAATTTTTATACTTTAGCATCCTTGCATGCGTGTAAGTGACTGCCATGATAGCATGCTTACTATGAGGCTATATGCTTATGTGATATATCTGCTTGAATGCCTGTGGGTGAAGGTAGGGTTATTTGGATCGAAACAAATCATCAACTGTGAGTTTTAAGCCCACTAGATAGTGGCAAACCCATCTTTTCTAAGCTCACCCGAGGGTGGCAAAATCTGCATTTTTAAACCTACTTGCGAGTAGCAAACCATCTTTCAAAAACAAACATGAAATGTTTTGTTCCAATTCAGACGATCCAGTCTATACTTATATACTGTGCGCATCACATAGTAAATCTAGGCTAATAACCGGGATAAGAACGCATAATGTTTTCAAAACTAGATATCATGGTTAGTAGAGGCCGATCTTTGATCGGGCGAGTGGGGGTGCTTACGAAATGACCTTCCCCAATCGTACCTAAGTTCCCGAGCCGAGGCAACTTTGGTGATGACGGACACATGGCCTTAGACACGAGTCAGGGTTTCCTAAATTTCCCAAAACAAAATATTTAGGTGATGACTCTGTATCTGGCAAAGCAGTCCATGTTTGACACTTCTTTTTAAAAATCTGTTTTTCAAAAATGATTTGCCGGATTTGGACTCTTTGATGATTCATCGGTCTTGTATTGCACTCTGCGAGATTAGATACAGGACCGTGACATTTGAGTCCTGAACTGTAGTGAGCCCTAATGAACAAAACGGGATTCCCTCCCGGGACGTTCAGGGACGTCTACACTACCTGTACTTGAAAATGATGTCCCATAAAGGGTGAGCCAACGCCCAATAGAGATATGCTAAACACAATATGGACAGTAACTAAGACATAAGCAATTGATAAATGTTTAACCCACATAAATCAAATTCATAAACCATTTCCATTACATGACAACTGTGTCCATATTTCATTTTATTTTTCCATTTCTTATCCAGTTTTCAATTCACAACTACAGCTCAGAACCTGGCCAAACAGCTTAAATGAGATAGTAACTTGTATTAAACATTTCCCACTTCATATTAGATAAGCATACTAGCTGTATCAACATTTCAACAGATAAGCATATGAGCTATATCAATACTTCAACAAATAAGCATATGAGCTGTATCAATATTTCAACAGATAAGCATATGAGCTGTATCTACGGAGTCCATCCCCTATCTTCTCCCACACACTATCCGGTTTAGAGGTCCATCCCCTATCTTCCCCTAAACCGTGGAGTACATCTCCTCTCTCCTCCCACACACACAACGTATATAAACATAGGTCATATACATAATCAATCAATACATAAAATTAATGTATTCTTTCAACCGTCATATTCAATGACACATCCAATTGATTAATTTTAGTTTGCCTAATCATCATGCATTGTCTACAACAATTAAGACTACCCTCCACCGGTAGTCCAAAGCAATTATTTCTAAATAGATAATAAAAGTACCAACAGATAAATTATCCACATTTTCAAAAGTGGACGATTTATTAATCCGACTCCACTATTCCAACTCATAATGAACAAATATCATTATATTCAACTTAATTTCACAAATCCATAACTTTCCCAAATTAATTATATCAATTAATTTATACGCAATTTAGGGTTTTCTACCTCATCTCTCAATATTAACCCAAAGGTTCAAATACCAACAACCAACAACCAACAACTATATCATCATTTTGAGACCCAAAATACATGTTATGAGCCAAAATCACAAACCCTCTTTTATACATTTTGAAACCCTAAGTCCCAAAATCAAAACACTTAAACCACATGCTCAATATCTAAGTCAAAACCCATAAGAGTGAGTAGGAATTCCTACCTCAAATTCGGAGCTCAAAGGAAGAAGATGAAGGAATTCAACATGCTCCAAAACCCAATATTCTCAGATCAAAACGTAGCCTCGACGATCAACACACTTTTTGTAAAGGCCGAAGGGAAGGAAAGCACTCTAGCTAGATCAAACCCTAGAGAGAAGGGAGATTCTAGAGATAGGAGCTCTTAAAAATGGCTTTTTGAAAAAGTAAGAGAGAGAAAGAAAAGTGAAAAGTGATTTCAAATTACCCAGCGGATAACTCATATATGCATAACTCGCTCGAGCGGAGAATAGAACGCTCAAGCGTAAAGTACAAAAATCTGGACTCGCTCGAGCGCAAGAATGCTCGCTCGAGCTCCAAGAAACAAAAGCAAAACACACCCGCTCGAGCGCGAAGAACCAGTCTGCTTGAGCGTAGATTTTCATCTCCCAGACCTTTTACAGACAAAGCACTACCTGCTTGAGCGCCATCGTACCTGCTCGAGCGCGACCGATTTAGTGTAAAGAAACCCGCTCGAACGTGAAAAACACACTTGCAGAAGTTTTGCAGAGGCACGAAATACTGGGAGTGTGTAAACCCCGCTCGAGCACAAGAAGACCCGCTCGAGCGGACCATCTAAAAACTGGGCAACAAGGAAATGAAACCAAGGCTCAACCAACCTGTAACACCCCTGCCCAACACGTCGTAAAACTCAAACATAAGGAATTAAAGGATGACAACAAGATAAATACAACTACCAACTCCACGGAACCGAGTCCGGAATACAACAGAATAGTAAAGAGATAACCGGGATCGCTATGTAATGTTTATGTCGATGTTGATACATATACTACACAATATAAATATGTTGATTCTCCTTCTAATATCTCTAAGAGCAAAAGTAGTAGTGTTTGGGAACATTTGTAAAAAATATTTATAAATAATCCTGATAGTACAATTACATTTAAAGCAAAATGTAAATATTGTACACATTTAATTAGTGCTGTATCTGCAGGGGGTATTAGTCATCTAAAAAAGCATACTGACAAATATTTACAAAGTTAACAACTTCGAAGTCAATTGCAATTACGAGTTTCATCAACTGGTAATTTGCAAATATTTTCATATTGTCCTATACGTGCACAAAATTCTGTAATTGATTATATTATTAAAAAAATAACATTTTACTACTAGTGCTGTATCTGCAGGGGGTATTAGTCATCTAAAAAAGCATACTGACAAATATTTACAAAGTTAACAACTTCGAAGTCAATTGCAATTACGAGTTTCATCAACTGGTAATTTGCAAATATTTTCATATTGTCCTATACGTGCACAAAATTCTGTAATTGATTATATTATTAAAAAAATAACATTTTACTACTAGTGAATGTCCCGAGTTTACCGAAATGATTCATGAAAGTTTTGCACCGCAATATCAAAGTTTTTCAAGAAATACTACTAGAAACAGGATTTTAAAGAAATTTGAAGATGTTAAAAGTGAATTATTTGACATTTTTAAAAATTTTAATAGAAGAGTTCGTTTAACATCTAATCTGTGGTCAAATAATGGTTTTGAATATCAATGTATTATTGCACATTTTATTCATAATGATTGGAAATTAAATAAAAGAATTATTTCATTTAAATTAGTTGAACTTCCATACACTGGTCATTCGCTTAGTGTAGAATTAAAAAATGTATTATATGAGCGTGCTTTACAAAATAAAATATTTACGATTAGTTTAGATAATGTATCATATTATAATCAAGCTGTAACCCATTTAAAATCAACTTTATAATTACTTATTGATGGGGATTTATTTCATGTTCGTCGTTGTGCCCATATTTTGAATTTGATTGTTAAAGAAGCTATACATGTATACGGGACTTCTGTACTTGTAATAAAATATACAATTGTTACTATTATGTCTTCTGGTAATCGAATTTCGGAATATAGAAAAATTTGTCAACGAAAAAATATGTCATTTAAAAAATTAATTTTAGATATAGATAGTAGGTGAAATTTAACATATAATATATTAGAAATAGCTTATAAACAAAGAAGAGTTATAGATTTATTTTTTGCAACAACATTAATAGGATGAGTACTGACTCTCACAGAACTTAATTGGCGTCAAGTAACCTTGTATAAAGATTTTTTAAAAAGTTTTCAATACTTCAACAAAATTATTTTCTCATATATATATATATAT
Organism: Camellia lanceoleosa; assembly: GCA_025200525.1. NCBI lineage: Eukaryota > Viridiplantae > Streptophyta > Magnoliopsida > Ericales > Theaceae > Camellia > Camellia lanceoleosa. The sequence goes on from CM045765.1 coordinate 130,042,277, forward strand.
ATTCTTACTTGTTTTACATATGCTAGCAAAAATAATTAAAATCTTTGTAAAATATATGGGTAATAAATATTATGTAACTATTATTACTTCAATGATAGAAAAATTTGATAAATATTTTGATCATTTGCCTCATCTATTAGGTTTAGCCATAATAATTAATCCTAGGTGTAAAGAAATTGGTTTACAATAATTTTTAGAATGTCTTTTCGCTGATCAAACACAATTTGCCTCTATTATGCAAACATGCAATAGATTATTTGAAAAATACAGTGCAGCTGCATCTGTAAATACACTTACACACACTACAATAGTTGTCTCATCTTGAGGCGAGAGATCAAGTATTTTTTCAGCAATAAAAAGTACAAGAATATCTCAATATACAAGTGTAAGTAGTTCTGAACTACAATGTTATTTGAAAAGCCTGTTAGTGGATGATTCCGATGATTTTGACATTTTAGAATGGTGGAAACAAAATGAAACTATGTGATCTGTGGTTTCACAGATGGCTCGTGCTACATTAACCGTTCCTATTTCTACTGTTGCTTCGGAAATAGCTTTTAGTGCAGGTGGACAGGTTGCTAAGCGATTACCGGAGCAGGCTTTCATTCGAAATGGTTGAGGCACTGATAATATCCAGAGATCATATGCATGTGCTGAACAAAATGAAATGTCTATCTTCTCCGATGATTGATCAACAATTTGTTTTTTACTATTTCATTTCATTTTGTGTTTTTTTTTTATTTTTTTATTTATTTATTGGGCAAATTACACAAATAGTCCCTATAGTTTGAGGCTTGTGTCACTTTGGTTCATAACTTTTCAATTGTAACACATTTGATCTTGAATTTTGAATCTTATTCCAAATAAAGACAATTAAAGATATCATTAGATTTTTTAACGGTAAAATTGTCAATTTAATAAAATATAAACTAATTTGACAAAAATAAATGTCAAACAAGTATTTTTGAATTTTTAAAAATTATTTCTACCGACTAAAAATAAAATTATGTAAAATTGATAAATCTTTTAGACATTTATTTATTTTTTTTACTAAATTAATTTTTATTATGTGTTTGGATGATGATCATGTAAAATTAATTTCAAAAAATTAACCATGTAATTTTTATTAATTTTGCTAATTTTATCATTGGTGGATAAAAATAATTTTTAAAAAATTAAAAATATTTTTTTGACATTTATTTTTGTCAAATTAGTTTATATTTTATCAAATTAACGATTTTACCCTTGAAAAATCTAATGATATTTTCAATTGTCCTTATTTGGAACAAGATTCAAAATTTAGGGTCAAATGTGTCACAATTGAAAAGTCACGGACCAAAGTGACACAAGCCCCAAACTATAGGAACTATTAGTGTAATTAACCCTTATTTATTTGTATTAGATTATTGAAGTGGAGTATAATGCAAATGATTGATGGATAGTAGGTGTCAACCTAGTTGGAATGTACTTGACTTATAGTGCAATTGCTCTACCATCATCAGTAATCTACACCTAATTTATTTAACAATATCAATTTTTGTAATATTTTATTTCATTTTGAAATAAAAATTATTCATTCAATAAATGTTATATAAATAATTTAATATTGTAATATTGAAAGTTTTATTTTTATATATATAAAATTATTCATTTCGGGAAAAAAAAATTACATGATTGCATACTTTTTTAGTTATAAGTTCATAATTAAAAAAACATAAATCATACATAATTAAATTTAAATATCATCATGAAACATTACATAATCAAACAAAACATCTCATCAATCTTAATTAAAATACTCTAATATAAATTTTTTTAATTTTTTTTATTCCTAATATAAACATATATAAAAAAAACCCGACTAGGCCTAGCCCTCGGCCCTAGCCCTATTATGATTGGGCTTGGAATTGGGTTTGGGCCTGGGTCCCACTTTTTTGTCCATGGACCAGCTAGGCCTGCTAAAAAGACGGGAGCCTGCGAAGCTCGCTTGGGCCGATCTGAGCCTAAGCTTGTATGGGCTGGGCTGGTCCATTATTACATCCCTATGTGGGGCCTTACACTGTTCCTATTCCGATGATTTGAATCGTTCATTTTATAAAATCTTTTATGTGTAAGAAAAATTAGATCGATCCAATAATTATAGTCTTTTTATTCTATTGTATTTATCTAAAAAATAATGGCCTTTTTTAAAAAAAACATGTATTTATCGGTTATTTTTATTTTTATAACAAATTTAATAAAATAAAAATATTACAATTATCAAATTAATTTATTTATTTTTCATAAATAATATAATTAAGAATCTTACAAAATAAATAGATTAAATCAATGAAACGGAACTTTAAAGAGTAAATTGTTGAAAAATTCAAGCTAAGGAGGGTGTAAAACATTAGATCTAATAAATATTTTTTTATTGGTAAGAAGTCTACCATTTGTGAAATAACTTGGTTAAAAGTCATTTTGTTTGTTTTGAAGGACATTTTATTTCCAAATTTACTCTTTAATTTATTTGTTAATTTTCATTGACTATCTGTTCAAATTTATTTCCTATCTGTTCAAAAAATTTCTCAATCTGTTCAAAATTTTCTCTATCTGTTCAATTTTTTTCCCTATCTATTTAATTTATGTGGATATCTCTTTCTATCTATTAAATTCTATGGGTTTCTCTTTGTTTTTATTTGTTGAAACAATATCTCTTACAATATTTATTTATTTATTTATTATTATTTTTCCAAAAAAATTCCTTTACCTTGTTTAATTTTTTCCCGTTATCTGTTGGAATGTGTGTTAATTCTTGTTCTAATTTTTACTTGTACAAATTTATTTGGTTAAAATTTTTGTTCATTTTTTTATCTGTTAAAAAAATTATGTGTTCAATTTTTTTTCCCTATCTATTAAAAATTTCTATCCAAAAATTTGAATCCATCATCTGTTGGAATACTTTGCTCTCCAGATCTACAACAACAACAAATCAACGACAATCAACTACAAAAAATAAAAATAATAATAAAAAAACCATAAACCATAACCCTAAATAGAGGCCAGTATGTTATTGTTCCGAGATAGGAGTATGGGAGGGGATTCTTAGAACCTTAAATAAAAATCTAAGAGTCAAAGATTCGAAGCATTAATTATCAGATCTATGTTGAAACAAGAACATACTTGCTGTTGGCTATCATCACCATTACATTCTTTGACCATTGGGGTACTGCGAAATTAGTATGAACTCCGAGAGCAGCATCGAGAGAAGCATTGGAAACTGTCAGTTCCGACAACATTCTAAACATCTCAGATTCCCTGTACTTGTACAAACAGATCGAACACATTGATGCTATGTTTAGATGGAGTGATTTGGAGAGAAAAAAAATAAAATGAAGAGGTATGTATTTCTCTTACTTATTTGGTTAACTTCAGTAGAGAGAAACGGAAAGAAATTCATTTATCTTATAACCCTCATTTTAATTCTTCCCAAAAGTTGAGAGATTGGGAGAGAAAAGAAACCAATAAATTCTTATATTTTTATAATACCAATTATGTTCTTGTAAAAATAAAAGAAATAAAATGATTGAAAATATAAAAAGGTTATTTTGGTAATATAACATAAAATAATTTCTTTTCTTTTTTCTTATGAAATCTAATCAAATAAGAAGGAGAGAAATCACAATCATTTATTTTCTTTTATCTCTTATTTATCCAAATAAGAAGTAGAAAAATTACAATTATTTATTTATTTTTTTCCTCTTATAACTTAAGTAATCATTTCTTTTATTTTCTCTCCGAGGTTCCCAAACATAGTGTGAATTGTTGGTTCTAACCTAGGGTACGAATTGAATTGAGCCCTATGATGGTGTTATAGTTGTCTTCGTTGTCGTCTTTGGTGACAAAGATTATGCGAGGAAGAATGATGCCGTTGGCGGTGGCGGTGGTCAGATCGACGGCGTAAGAATGAGAGATAGAAACCAGATGGCATTGCAGTATGATGCGGCGAGAAAAACAGATTGATGGTGAGAGAGAGTCCAAATTGGCAGGAACAGAGGAGATCGATGAGGACAAAGGTGGTCAGCGGCGAAGATGAAAATTGAGAGACAAAGTTAGGGTTTGGGTTTATAGAGAAAGAAAGAGAGGGAATATTTTGACCATTTTGTCTAAATTTGTTATTTTAAATAAAGTATTCTAGGACTTGAACATTTTTTTTTTGTTATAGGAAAATTCTCTCTACTCTCCCGCAGGTTCAAGACAATGCCCCTTTGTTTCGAGCGAGGAACTTGCCTTCGACCTCCCAAGACAAGCTCCGCTTAAGTCAGAACTCGCACAGCGGGAGAGTATTGAACCCACACCAATTGCTGGTTAGACAACTTGAGATTCAACCTCCTAACCAACTGTGCTACGCCTAGGAGATTGGTCCAAGAAGGATTTGAACTCATGATCTGGGGACTTAAGCCTCGTTTGGGAACAGATTAATTTAGTAACTTTTTGGCTATTTGGCTAAAATATGAGTTAAAAAAAACTAGTATGTTTGGGATGACTTTTTGACTTTTTACAAAAAAATGTGCAAAAAATAGAGAAAAAAGAGAATTTTTAACTTTTTGATATGAATTGTTAGTTTTTTGACTAATGTAGTAGCTTTTTAATTTTTTAGTTAAAAAAAAAATTCTCAAACAAGACCTTAATTCCTATATTATTACCACAAGGCCACCCAAGTGAGTTTAACTTGAACTTTTAAACAAAAGAAAATTTAAAAATTAATTTATCGCCCCAAATGCCCAACTCTAAATTTTTTTAATTTAAATTAGAAAAAAAACAAAATTTCACAAAGTAAAAGATGCAACACGTGTCCTTTAAATTGAATTCTATGCGTGGAAAAGCAAAGCCCGACACGGCGTAGAATAATAAAATCCCTACTCCCCTAAACACAGAAATTCCCACCCTTTCCGGTGAAATTAACTACACTACAAAGCACCACGAAACAAGGAAGAACAAGTCCTTAACCTGCGCACCCACCTTCCCTCCACACTTTTTTTAAACCTACGCCACCCCACCACCACATTCTTCACGACTTTCTCTCTCTCTCTCTCTCTCTCTCTCTCTGCGAATTTTCCAAAGAAGATCTCACACACACACACGCACACACACACGCACAAGCCGCTACGAACTTTCTCTCCAATTCTCTCACCCCCCCCAACACGTTTCAAGCCTCTCTCTCTCTCTCTCTCTCTCTCTCTCTCTCTCTAATTTTTCTGAGTTCCTTCCTCATGGTTTCGTTGATAAAATTGCTAATACTTCCTGGTTAGGCATATTAGGGTTTTGCAATTCAGGTCTTTCAACTGTGTAGTGAGGGTTTTGAGAAAATTTGGGGTTAATTTGGTTTTTTTATTTTTTGTTTTTGAATTGCGATGTTGATGGAAGACGATCGGACGTTTGAGGATCTCTCGGTTGGTGACGATGGTACTGACCTTTCCATGGATCTTCAATCGTTGTTGGAGATTCTTGGAGAGACTCCTCCTGTTTCTGATCCTTTGCAGGTCGGTTTTCTTCTAAATTATTCGAATTTTTTAAGCAATTGTGATACTAGCCTGTTGTGGAAGTTTAAAAAACGAAGTCAATTATGAGAATTTGATTTTGTAGATTACGTTTTTCATCTTTTTATCTGGCTTTGAAACTCTCAATTTTTTGTAGGCTTGTTTGTCTATGGGTTTTTATTAAAAATGTTATTGATTTTTTTTTTTGGGTCAATTAATTCACGAAATGGGAGTTCTTGTCTTGATCTCTGTGTTTTCTGGAAATATAAGTGTGTTGTCAAGTCATGGTTTTGAAGGTGTATTGCTTATATAGTTATATTTAAATATTTACAGTAAAAGGTGTGCACACGCGTATGGGTGTGCTTGAAATCAGTAGTTACAGATTTATGGATGTGGTTGAATTTAACAGTTGCAATTGCAATGGATTCGAGCTGGGATATGGTAAAGACACTATAGATGATAAATATCAGAAATAGATGTTTTTGAGAATTACATGATCAGAACTTGTAGGAATTGGTTATAACCACAAGTGTTACGAGACAATAGCTTTTGCAGCTTGTTATGTGATATGGGTTTCTTTACTTAGTTAAAGAACATTAGGTACAGAGTGAAGTGTTGTCAATGTTTAATAGATGTAACTGTAAGTGTTAATTTATGAAGTGCCTTTTTTTTTTTATAAAAAAATATATAAAATTATAGATAGATTTTGTTAATATTGATTGTTTGTGGATATAATATTAATCTAGATAGCAAATAAAAATATGTGAGAACATATTTTATTGTCGTGTCCCCGCGTCTGTGTCTCCATTTTTTTGAAATCGCCATGTCCCGTGTACGCCTTCATATCCGTGTCCATGCTTCTTAGTTTCTTATTTTCTAGTACTCACACAAATTTTGCTTTCATATATAATCATAAAATTATATACTAAATTTACTTACGGATATCAAGGCATGAAGAAATTATTACAAGAATTAAAAAAGATAAAAATGGTCTTGTTGCTTTTTGATTTAACAAATCTAGATTAAAAAACGAATATGTATAATTGTTTTTAAATAAAATGTAAAATTATAATACCAAATAAAAATTTAACCAACTTCAACAAAATGTCAATTAAATATTACGCTTATCGCATTTTTGGATACAAAATTATTAATTAAACATTCATAATCTATAAGGGCTTGGCCCTTTAGTTTAGATTGTGAACTTAGATTAGTTAAATTGGATCCTTATTTTTTTAGCCCACCAATTACTCGAACCATACACGAAGTTATCATGTTAGGGTTGATAATTTTTTGACACGAATTCGAATATAACACGGCTGGATAACATGAATATTTAACAGGTCAGGTTTGTGTCGAATGTGCATAACATGAAGTTCACGCTGATAACCGGTTTAATGAATAATTACACATTTTAATATTTCTGCGAAGGGGTGCCATGACATTTTTGAATCTTTTAGGTATGTCATCTAGTTGAATGAAAAAGTATATAAAATAAGATTTCAATTCATATTTTATTTTATTTTTTATTTAAGATATGTATTTTTGTCACCTATTTTAGAGTTAATCTAGTAAAAAAATTATACTAATAGGGTATGTTTTTTAAATTGGGGAAATGAAATTGAGTTGAAATCACATATTTTATTAATAATTTCAATCAGCAAGAATTAGTTTCATTAAATTTAACTAAGAGTGAGTTTTTTCCATGACACATTAACACAACATGAACTAGACACAATCCAAAAATGATATGACATGATAACACCAAAAATAAACAGATTGGGTTAGTGTAGGTAATGCTGACATGAACTCGAAATGACTCGAGCCCCTAAATTTTGTTAAAATTTGAGGCCCTAGGCGACATCCTTAAGGGCTGGTCATGCAGTTGAGTTTCACCATGGTGGAGCTGCCTTTAGCTTTAAATTCAATTCATTTTGGGTGCACATGTTGGAAGATATGAACTTCTTGTGGATAAATTTGTGAAAAACCTAGGGGCTTTCCTCTTTTACTTTAATTTTGTCTTCCACATTAATTTCGAAAATTTTGAAATTATGATGGGAAAAGGCAGTGTTTGCTATTGCATCAATATAACTCTTCCTTATTTTCTGAATGCAAAGGGGCATGAGAAGACAGTTACAACGTACATGTATAGGAGGATAAATGGGCTGAGCCTGATTCTGATGTTCCACCTCTCACTGTTTTGTTGTTGAGAAAGGGAAAGAAAAGAAAAAGTAATCAAAAAACAGATGTTGAATAATGTGGCTTTGTTTTTTTTAATGAATTGGGTGACAGCTCCTCTCTCTCTCTCTCTCTCTCTCTCTCATGTTTAAATATTGAATGGGTTTTTTTATTCTATGCTCTTGTATAACCAAATTAGTGCTTTTAGTTTCTTCAAGGAGCATACCTTCCTTAGATACTGAATATATGTGTTGTAATTTGCAGAATAGCCCAGAAGATTTATCAGTAGGAGAACTGCAGCAAGGCCAGTCACCTCCTGATGTTGGCAATAATGAACATTCCCTGCTTCAATTGGGTAAATTTATGATTCTGATGCTCGTTTTTCTTTATGGCATCTTGGACCTCTATTTTATTTTGTACCAAGGAAAACTGGGTTTTACATTATGATACTATAAAGTTTTTGCTTATGTTTGATGAAAAATTGAGGGAAACTGGGTTTACATTATGATCCTTAAATGTTTACATTGTGATTGTTCTTTATTGGATTGTTAATTAGGATTGCCGGAGTTGAAAAGGACATCTTCATTTGGGGATGAGTTAGCAAGATCTTTTACATTCTCCCCTTCACACAACTCTGAAGCTTCAGATTCTAGGGCAGGGGCGTCAGATGGTTCTTTTGACTCTGCTGGGAACTCTTTCAACTTTAGCTATAGAAAGAAGGAACCTTCAGCTCAGGCTGGTTCTCCAGCTAGCTGCTCTGGAAGTCTTACAAATTGGACGTTGCCAGTTTCAGGTCGTGGTTCTTTAAGTACAGGGAGTAATGGAGTTAATCAAAGTGTTTCATCTCACAATACTGATTACTGTGAAGAAACTCAATATGAGATGCCCAATTGTAGTGCCACATTTAGTATTGCTGCTGGTGATGCTAATAATGCTTCAGATTTTAGAGACGTGTTGGATTCCAATCACCTGAAGGGTGAAACTGAATTTCAATTCAGGCTTTTGGAGGGGGATACTTACTACCAATGTATGTGATTGTCTGCCTATAAGTGTTGACGTTTCTATTGTGCTTGTGCATGGTGTATTATAAATTCTTATTCATTGCTTGTGTGCTTTATTTTGTTTTTAAAATTTCAGGTTGATGAACTGATTTAGATTTTCTAACATTTCAGATGGATCTCTCAACTCCTTTTTGGAGAAATCAGATTTTAACTATGGGAAGCATTGTGATTCAATTGAAAATAGCTTAAAAACCTCAGGAACACCTGAAATTGTGGATACCTCCATGACGGATATTGACATACCTTTGCCATGGGGCCTGCATGATAGTTTCAATCTTCAATTTCCGCCAAGCAATGATGAAATGATGACCTACACAAAGGATGAATTGGAGGAGATTCCAACTCAATCTGCATGCTTACCTATTGCCATGGCGTCTGACACGCAGGTAGGAAAAGTAGTTGGAGCAGCCTTTGGGGCAGCGATAATCAGTGACCTTGATGTTAGTGGGCTTCAAGTCAAATGTGGAGGTTATAACCTTACATCGCCAATTGGGGGGAACTCCTTTGGTAAAACCGATGATAGATCTATTGTTACCAATACATCGTCACAACCCTTGCCTTGTACTTTATCAAACATGTCTAGTAAAAAGCATGTGATTTGTATGAACGATGAAAGAAATGATGACTTAGATTTAGCGCTAGGAATGGCATACTCATCTTATGATGTTATTGATGATACTTCTAGTAGGAATTCTCCTGGTGTTGATGGGTTTCCAACTGAGAAAGGCTCAATGCAATTGTTGCCTTATATTCTGTCTTCTGATTCCAGTAAGAAGCTTTTGGTCCATGCAAAGGATGAAAATGAAGATGTATTTCTGGCATCTAAAAGAGCTCGCCATACTCTTGATAACATTAATGGACTTGGTAATAGAAACCCCAATCGAGTTGCTAATGATTTTTGTCTGAATCTAAAGGCCTCAGAGCAGTTAGGTTGCATAAAGGATGATAGAGAGAGTAAACTGATTCAGCCTAAGAGCTTGGATACTTGTGTTTCAAAAGTTGGCTGCCAAATAATTCAGAGTAATGCTATGGTTAACAGCTACCATGTTGATGACGATCCAGATATATGTATTCTTGAAGATATAAGTGAACCTTCATGCTCAAATCCATGGTCAATGAACAGGCAGTCGCTTGTTACTTCACAACGCACTACATTTAGTGACCCAGACCCCCTTAACCACATGGGAATGGGAGGTGCGAGGCTTAAAGCAAATGATGAACGTCTAGTTTTCCGAGTTGTATTGCAGGTGAGGTTTGATAGTTTGGCGTAAATACCTTGCGTATAAGTTAGTTAAGTAAATAAGCTGATTTCTCTTTAGTTAAAAGTATTATAAATTAGCAGTGCTTCAAAGTATCTTTAATTTGAAATATGTTGGATAGTGAACATAAATTATTACGTTACTTGTCAAACACAGATATTTCTAAAAGGGATTCCTGGCAGTGTTGTATCTTTGTTGTACACCAAATATTATTTGGATTTCCAGGGACATATGTCTCTAGTAGTTTCTAAAGTAAACTCTAATTTGAAAATTATAGATGCGCATTTTTTTTGGGAACAAGTATTTAATATTTTCAAGATTATCATTCATGTCTTTGGTTGTTTTATGAAGTTTTTGTTATTTACGATCAAAATGATTTGCTTGTGGGCTGTGTTGACAGAACACTTTTGTATGGCACAAGTTTGAACTTTAAGCCCGGAAAATTTGCATAATGTACTTTTTACTGATGGCATCATTGATATGCTATTGCATTCTTCGTTGTTTTCCTCCCTCTCTTTGGTTCTTCGATATAAGAAAATTAAATGTTTAAACCACATATGGATGTGTGCTAAATAATTTTCTTTAAAAGCAATTGTGTTCAGTAGTGTACTAGTACTGGTGCCTAGAATTTGGTTTCTGTATCTAACACGTCATGTCTGCGTTGAAATGTTGCCCTTGTGTTTTGGCCCGCTGATCATACTAGAAATCTACATATGCTATGCTTGTTCATTGCAGGATTTTTATGAGATTGATGGGGTTGCCTTGTCTATGTGCAAAACAGGCTTTTACTTCTATCATATTATATTGCTCTTGTTTTTGATGGCTTGACTTTTTATGAGATTGGGATTATGGCTTGCATTGCAGGATCTTTCTCAGCCAAAAACAGAAGCTAGTCCACCAGATGGTGTTATGGCAGTGCCTCTTTTAAGACACCAGGTTTTGATCTCTTTTTTAATTTATTTTATTGGGTAAATATGAGTTTCGTTAGCTTTGGTCAAAGCATAACTCAAAAATTTATTGGAAACAAGGACAATATTGACTAGGAGGCAGCTTGACGTATTGTGTGGGATGGAAAATTTAAGGTGTCTTGCAGTAATGAAGATAGATGAACTGTAACATGAGGATCAGTATCTAAAAGGAACACTGGAATTAAACAGTCAATAACCCAAAATGAATTAAATGAATTTGGTTGGGTAATGTTGCACTGTATCTGTCATTGTTGCTGCTTGCTTTAATGGAAAGATTAAAGTAATGTTGAATGTCAGAAAAAATTGGATTATTATAATTATCCAAATCAACTTGTTTTATGGTGGCTGACATCCTATATAGGCTATCATTTGTTGCATTCAAGAAGTAGAACCTGGTTTACTTATTGCTGTGTTGTGAGAACTTCTCAATTGTGTGTGTGTGTACTTGTGCATGTGCTTGTACATTACCTGGACTGACATTTGTTGAAATTCTGGGCAGCGAATTGCTTTATCTTGGATGGTTCAGAAGGAGACAGCCACCTTACATTGCTCCGGAGGAATTCTTGCGGATGATCAGGTTGGTTTTTTTGGTTCTTCAAATTTTGTACGTTTTTTTTAGTGTTATGTGAGGGTAGATAGTGAAGGAACTTGATGTTGTTCTGGGCTTGTACAATCATTCTCTGGCAGGGACTGGGGAAAACGATATCAACAATTGCACTTATACTCAAGGAAAGGGCTCCACTTTCCCTAGCTTGTCCAGACAACTTGAAACACAATGAAATGGAAACATTAAATTTGGATGAAGATGATGACTATGTGTCTGAGCTTGATGGATTGAAGCAGGATGTTGAATCATGCCAAGTTTGGTCTAATGGAAGTTCTATGAAGAGTAGGGACACTTCTGTGCAAACAATGGGTAGGCCAGCTGCTGGCACCCTTGTTGTATGTCCTACAAGTGTCCTACGCCAATGGGCCGAGGAATTGCATAATAAGGTGACTAGCAGAGCTAATTTATCTGTTTTAGTATATCATGGAAGCAATAGAACAAAAGATCCTTGTGAGCTTGCCAAGTATGATGTCGTCGTTACAACATATTCAATTGTAAGTATGGAGGTCCCAAAGCAGCCTCTTGTCGATAAAGATGATGACGAGATTGGAAGGCAAGAAGCTCATGTTATTCTGCCTGTGGGATTTTCATCTGGTAAGAAAAGGAAATATCCTTCTAGTTCTGGTAAAAGATCTGCGAGGGATAAGAAGGGAATGGATAATGCATTGCTTGAATCTGCTGCTCGACCTCTTGCTAGGGTTGGCTGGTTTAGGGTTGTACTGGATGAGGCACAGAGCATAAAAAATCATAGAACTCAAGTAGCTCGGGCTTGTTGGGGGCTCCGGGCTAAACGCAGGTGGTGCTTATCAGGGACGCCTATCCAGAATGCAGTTGATGATCTTTATAGCTACTTCAGATTTCTTAGATATGACCCATATGCTGTATATAAATCATTCTGCTCCTCGATAAAGGTCCCAATCAGTAGGAATCCAACAAATGGGTACAAAAAGCTACAAGCCGTCTTGAAGACAATAATGCTACGTCGCACAAAAGGTGAGTTGGCATGAGGGATTTCCCCCCTGTAAATTTATTTTTATTTTGAAGAGAATTCTTCAATGACAACTAGGTGAAGTTTAATTATTTTGGTTTCTTTCTCTTACCCCTCTTCCTATTTCTTCCCTTGTTTACAACATTATACACCTAAGTGGTGAATTTTTTCTAAGCTAGCTGTTTGCAATAGATCTGACATGCTTTACAGTCACTTATTCCTAAGAAACTTCTCTGTTATATCCTTTATTTCGAAAATTGCCGAGGTGTTTAGCTTTCATCCTTGTTCCCTTCTAAGGTGTATGGCTTGGCTGGGATATGTCTTATTCTTATAGTTGCAAGTATTAATCATCTTTTCCATCAAATCACTAGGGACTTTAATGATAGAACTTGTTCCAGGAAATTTTGGCGTCTCATCTCTGGAATGTCAGTCATTGTCATATCCTACGAATAACAATATATATGGAGTAACATGGCTGAAGTTATCATTTTTCATCAGACTTGGATTAAACCAGTTTATTTTCATATCCTGTTTACAAGGGAGCATCTATACTTGTGGTTGGTTTACACTAGAACCTGGTGTCATACACTAGTTTGCAGTCAAATTGTGCTCTTGTGGGCTCACTGCATATTGTGCTGTAGTAGTGCGCCATTAAGTATAATTTTGGATGGACTTATTTTTCTGCAATAATTTTTATCATTTTTTAAGGAATTTATGACCGTTACAGCTTGTCAGTATATGCAATACTAATTTCCAATATGAGGAATGCCAGATAATATATTTTTTGATCTTGGTTTTATGATATGCTGGTGTGTCATTGTCTACATGGATTCATGAGTTTCGAGGTAGAATGAGTATGATTTTTATATTTGACTGACTTGTTTGAATTTGATGGCTATTGTACTGTTGGGGTAGAACCGCAACTGGGACTGCGTCAATATACAGCCTGCTGTGGGTACTTATGCTCATTTGTTGGTAAACGTTTTTTTATAGGCACACTTCTTGACGGGGAACCCATCATCAACTTACCGCCAAAATCAGTAGAATTGAAAAAAGTGGATTTCTCAGAGGAGGAGCGGGATTTCTATTGCAGACTAGAAGCTGATTCCCGAGCTCAGTTTGCAGTATGTTTCTTTGAAAATACCATCTAATTTTGAAGTTCTCTCCTTTTATTGTTTTAATGCTGTAAGCATGCTTAGTCTTCCTCTTTTATTACCTGTCCTTTTGACTTCTAGATTGGTATGTTATATCAGGAATATGCAGCTGCTGGAACTGTCAAACAAAATTATGTTAACATTTTGTTGATGCTCCTGCGCCTTCGACAAGCTTGTGATCATCCTCTTCTTGTTAGGGGATACAATTCTAGTTCCACATGGAGATCATCTGTTGAGATGGCAAAGAAACTTCCTCGGGACAAGCAAGTTTGTCTACTGAATTGTTTGGAAGCTTCTTTGGCAATTTGTGGCATATGCAATGTATGTTATTACTTGCTAATCGTTATGCATTGACTTAATTGCGTAGTAATCCCTTTTGGAATTGATGTTTCTCTTTTTGATTGCTTCAAGAAGCTATCCATTTGATATTTTAAATTAAGATATTGGTTATATTGCACAAATGGATAGATTATAGGTTCAATAAATATGACTCCCTTTATCCCAAATTGTTAGTCCTTATAAATAGCTATGCGCTATTTTGGAAATCAATGTCTTTTGATTTGAATTTGAGTGAATTAATTACATGTGCCCTTAAAAAGTTGGAACTCCCAAAAGGTATTAACATAGTTGGGATGGAGGATGATGGGGATGCATTTGGCTTATGATTCGCAGGGATTCTCCTTTGTTGGGCTTCTGCTGTTGTTAGTAGCCATGGGCAGTATTCTATTTATAAAAAAAAAAAAAAAAAAAGAGAAGAAAAAGTATGGGCAATATTATGATTTCTTGGTTTTCTTTATTGTTGTATGCTTTTGAATTTCATGAATTTTGTAATTCCATGATTTTCTTCCCTTCCAAGTTTTAGAACCCTTTGCATTCGCCCTGTGTCCCATTTTCCCATTGGTTAATTGGGGATATTTTCTTTACAGGATTTTAAGTTGTATTCACTCATCAGATAGGGAGGAAATAATGTCTGTTCTTATTTTTTATCTTTTATTTTTCACTGTGTGATGAGATAACTTGTGATTTTTTAAAACAAACAGAAAGTTCGATATTATAGCTGCCTGTGACCATTAGCCTTTTCTATGCTGTGGTACCTTTGACTTTTGCCCACACTGACCTTGTACAATGAAGAATTGTTGTTTGTGATAGGTCTGTGAGTGATCGAGGATGACCAATATGAAGTAGTCAAAATGTTTTGTTTCTTTTGATGTTGGAACGGGAACTTTTATAAGGATACAAAAAAAAATGGGGTAGGCCTTTGAAGGATTCAACCAAAGCAACATAAATTAAAACCAAGACGTTAAGTTAGAGATATCCAATATTAAGTAGTCAAAAGTCAGATTCACTCTTTTGGGGCCTCAGATTTGGATGATACAAAGAGAGGATTGGTGCTGGAAATTGGATGCTAGGACGATCCATCATCTGTGGTTGCATTCTTATTGGGTTTTGTTTAAATTGTTTTTTAAAAGAAAAGAAACAAATATCTATAAGAATATTGAGAGGGTCTGTTGCACCATCTATAATGTTGCAGCATTTTCTTTTGTATTTACGACATTGCCTTAAACTTTAAGAATGTTAATTTGGTTAGATGTGTGCATATTTCCTCTATTAGTGCGAATCCCATGACCGATGCATATGGACCCTTATGTATGTTGAAGTCTTGACCCTGGTTACTAGATTGAGGTGCCATGCCTTGTCTGAGTGGGAAAGGTGTTATGGATTAGTTTGCAGTGTAGAAACTTGTTGGTCTTTTTCCCAATTCAACTTTTAGTATTATGAATTGAAAAATGGTTAGTATATTGGTCAACTGGTGATGGGGAAAGGGCATGCTTTGTTGAAACATAAAATGGCTCTCTAGGAAAAGGTGCATGATATATATGCCCTTATTTCTGCATATATGCAATACTTTAATGTTTTTAGATGCTAGTTTTCTGACTGGTGGTTTGATCAGTATGCTAATCATTATAACTGAAGACAACTCTATATAATAGCAATTATATCTTCACTGTTTCTTGTTTTCAGCATATCGTGTGTCTCTGTCTCTGCTCCTCTGTGTTCATGGTTTTGTCATAAGGTTTCAGACTACGTATTTATCTATGGTTTCTCAGTTTCTTAAAAGCCTCATCTTCATGGATCAATCTTAAAATTACTTTCTAATCGAATGATGAGGTACTTATTTATTGAAAAACTTATGTTGACCATTACATAGGATTCACCTGAGGATGCTGTTGTTACAAGCTGTGGACATGTCTTCTGCAATCAATGCATCTGTGAACATCTTACGGGTGATGACATCCAATGCCCCACTACAAATTGCAAAGATCGACTCAGTGTATCTTCAGTGTTTTCTAGAGCGACATTAAAATGTTCTCTCTCTGAGCAGCCTGTTCAGGGTGGTACCCCTGATTGCTCCGGTTCTGAAGCATCTGATAACCTTGAGCCTGGTTCCTGGAGTCATTCATTTGATTCCTCCAAAATCAATGCTGCCCTTGAGGTCCTGCAATCACTTTCTCAACCAAGCAATCGTACACCACTGAAATCTATTGATGATGGTGCCACTTGTCCAGAAAACTCATCTGATCCTCTTTCGAGGGGGTCAGAGCAGGATATGCTTGATAACATAAACTCGGATTTTGTTGAAGGTTCAAATGATTTGATTAAAGTAGCAGGAGAGAAAGCAATAGTCTTCTCCCAGTGGACAAGGATGCTGGATTTGCTTGAAACTTGTCTTAAAAATTCATCCATTCAGTACAGGAGACTTGATGGGACAATGTCTATTGTTGCCAGAGATAAAGCTGTGAAAGATTTTAACACTCTCCCTGAGGTTTGTGTGGGATTTTGGCATCTTTTGTTAGTATGCTTCAGTATTTGTTACTTCTATAGACATCAGTTCTGGAATTTGATCCCTTGTACTTTGTCATAGGTGTCTGTTATGATTATGTCTTTGAAAGCTGCTAGTCTTGGACTCAACATGGTAGCAGCTTGTCATGTTCTTCTTCTGGACCTCTGGTGGAATCCTACAACTGAAGATCAAGCAGTGGATAGAGCCCACCGGATTGGACAGACCCGTCCTGTTACAGTTTTGCGGTTGACTGTGAAAGATACAGTTGAAGATCGCATTTTGGCACTTCAGGTATTATTTTTTGTTCAAATCTTGTAGTTATTTTTCATTGTCAATGTAAAATTTGTAGAATATCAATCATAAAGGCATTGATGAGGATCGATTGATTTACTTGCTAATAATAGCTGCTTAATTTCTTGAATAAATAACCATCTTTAATGAATTTTTAGCCCCTTGATGAATTCCTGTTTCATAATTCATCTGCATATTGAAGAGTGACCCGTGTATAGGATTTTTAGAGGATATGATATTGAGCTCAGTGATCATGGGTACATATGTGCGGAAACTCTGAAATAGGCGGAAAGACGGGATTTTAGACCAGTTCACTGGACATGCTCTCAAACTGAGGGCAGGAGCTCCTCTGAACACTCTTATTCTTTTGTTAAATAAATATTTCCCATCACATCTGTTGTAAATAATAGCTATTTGGAAATGGCTTCATTTTCAGATTCAACTGTGTAAAAGGGTGATTCTTGATTGTGTCTTTCTCCCGATTGCTAACAAGTCTTCTCATTTTAAGAATCAAAAACTGACATTGGGCTTAGGGTTCATATATTGTGAAAATACTAATGCAATTTCTCCCATCTCATTTGCAGCAAAAAAAGAGAGAGATGGTTGCATCTGCTTTTGGTGAGGACGAGACGGGTAGTTGTCAGACTCGTCTTACAGTAGAGGACTTGAAGTATCTGTTCATGGTTTAATCAGGGTATTCTTTTATAGTTTAATTGGGTGCACTTTTTTTTTTTTTCTTCTATAGATTCTTGAATCCCTAGGAGTAACTAGAAAAGAAGGCTTCATTTATGAAGAAATCATGTGAATTCGTCTTTGTAAGAATTTTGCATGATCCATTTTTTGACCAATTGATTTCTCACATTCTTATTGTATAGGATTTGGAATTCAATAGGTTACGAGTAGTGAATATAGGAGCACAAATTGTAAAGATATATAGTTCTTTTCTTTTTCACTCCCCCTTCCCCAATACAAATACTGCAAAATTTTAGTTTGATTGATCATGTTTCTCTCTTTGGTGGTTCTATTTATATTTGTTTTCATCTAATAATTTTGCTTGGTGAAATTACGGAAGAACCTTAATGGAGTCAAATTTTGTTTTGTTAGCACCAAATTATGTCAGGTTGTATATCTGTGTTGAGTGTCATTAATAAGTGGCTAAAGTAGTAAGTAGCTACTTTTGAAGTAACATAAAGAAAAGCAACGAGTGGAGTTGGGAGAGTTAGAGTCGAAAAGAGGATTTTTCACTTCTTTCTCTCATTCAAAACCGTGCATGAAACTTTAGTCTCACACGGCTCCTAAGTGATAACAGATAGAACTCATCTTCGTTCTTTTTTGAGTTTGAACTGTGTTAACCTAAGGATAAATGCAGAACTATTGGGCTGTTCATATTATTAGTGTTTTATTTATGTTAGTATGCTGATATTACTGATCCAAATTTAAATCCAAACAGAGCCCTAGATCTTTTAGAATTTGGATCAGCCCGAGTGTTGAGTGCTTGCTGATTGTGGATTCTTTGATCAATGAGGCAATGAGGTTTTAATAATTATTTGTTCTTGTGCAATGTTGATATTCTATTTGGGCAACTTGCATTAACACCCATCAGGGTTGTGGCAATAAAAGACCAGCATCCTTAGAGTGCCTGTTGACATGGGTAATTATGCAATAGTCATAGAGCACTATGTTGTATTGTTTATGAATGTTCCAAACAAATCATGTAGCGAAATTTTTTATAATTGAGATATAATGAGTCACTTTTATCAGGTAATCAAGAGATAAAGGCTAACTCAATTTATTGTTGCAATTTTTTATCAGTCGGAAGTATTATATAGAGAATACGAAGTTTCACAGATAGAGTTGGTTTTTTTATTCATTTCAAATACTGATGATGAAACACCATGAGCAGTAGGATGTTCAAATTCGAATTTCGAAGTGAATTTTGATTTACCTCTTAGTCATAGAAGAAAATAATTCATATTCAAATTTTTATATAGAAATTCTATTCATAATGATATGATGGTGATATTTCTAAAGTTTAAATTACAATATTAATTGTTTTGTTTTAAAATGAAAATATGAAAGTTGAATGAAAATTTTGTTCCACAATATTGTATATTGTTACTCTTAATTTAAAACCATTCAAAGATAATTCTTATTTTTTTCCCCACTAGTTCTTATCCTATTTTTGCACCCCCCCCAAAAAAAAAAAAAAAAAAAAAAATTTACAATTATTTAGTTTAATTAAAACTTGAACAAAGAAAAGCATTTTATTAGGCCTTTTTTTTTTTTTTTTTTGGGATGGGTACATTATCTAATAATTTTTTAAGTAAACCAACCAATCAATATTATTTTTTTAATAGTTGATGAGATTTTTTTTTGGTACATACTAAAAATTATATATATATATATATATGTTATCTAACAGAGCAGGCAAGAGAGTGTCGAGAACCCCTTAAAAAAGTGAATATATGGGTTGGGTATTGGATCAGATTGCTAACTCAATAATTGATACAATTCGAATTTTGGCACCATAATAACTCTCACTATACTGGTAGGCTCAAGGCAGTAACCAAAGGTATGTGTATATATAATAATTTTAAAAGTGACCTCCATGCCAAAATGGTCCCATGGTCTAGTGGTCAGGACATTGGACTCTGAATCCAGTAACCCGAGTTCAAATCTCGGTGGGACCTTAACTCTTTTGCTTTATTTATTTTTCCAATTCAAAGTTACAATTCTGCTACTTCATTGAGACTTCATGAATTCCACTGCAAAGTAAAGTTTTACACGATAATTGCACTATTACTAGGATTTCATTTTGGCCACGTTTGTTTGGTGAATTAAGTTGGATGTGGCTACGTTTGTAAGATTATTAGTGAGGAAATTAAATAAAAATGTGTTTATTATGATAATAGTGTGGGAAATGACTAATGATGAAATTGTTAAATTATTTTTATATAAAATAAATAAAAAAATTATTTCTATATTAAAAAAAAATAAAAATAAATAGATACACTTGGTAAAAAAAAATTTTTTTTTAACTTTTTTTATATATAAAATAGACTTAATTCACTCTTTTTTTTTTTAATCTCACTTAAAATCTAAGCAAGCTAATCCTCCGACTAAGAGGGATTATTAAGTCTGTCGGACTATTACTCCTCCCTTCTAAAATACTACCAAACAAGCTGTGAGTAAGACCCACAGACGTAACATTCCAATCCCCCCTCCCACGCCAATACATGAACATGGCCTTTGTTTATCATAAAGTATATCCTCTATAGAAGGTTTGTATACGTGCCGAGCTGAGTCTAGATTTGATTTAGTAGTTTGTTGAATCGAGCTCAAAAAATTAACAAGCTTTAAATTTAACTTGTTTAAATCAACTTCAAACAAGTTTTTAACTTGTTTAATTTTTGTGTTTTCCTTACAAATATAGTCGCTGACACTTTAAAGCCACCTCCAAGGAGTTTTTAACTTGTTCAACTTCTGTGTTTTCCTTACATACATAGTTACTAACACTGATAAAATGATTGATTGGAGAGGCATCCAAAGGGGCAAGGAAATTCTTGACAAGGGCTCAAAAACATCTGTTAAAAAATGAAGCTATTTGTTAGCAATTCTCTTTCCTTTTTTGTTGGTATATTCTCTTTGTCTAGAAATGCTATTTGTTTCTCCTCCCTAACCCATAAACTTTCAAGCATCCAGTTGTTATTGCTAAAGCTTTTGATTAGCAACAATGTGACCAACTTTGGGGCAGTGCAGAGAAAAAAAATCCTTAATGTTAGTTGCTGGAAATCCCCAAAGCAAGGTCATATTTGTGATTGCAAATACCTTACGATATGAGTACTAGACTCGGAATTTTGTCAATCCACCATGTCTACCGTGAAACAAATAAATGTGCTAAACATTTTAACAAATCATGAAATTTGTACTGATTGATGGATTTTGCAAATTTTTCATTACATTCTCATTGTATTGCAAATAAGTTACATAGTGACAGTATATGGGTTGAATACCCCTATACCTATGTACTAAAACTTATTTTCATTCAATTTCACAATTTATTAAAAAAAAAGAGAAAGATAAAATCCTCAATTCTACAACTACATGGAGACACATTTGCATGGTTTTACAGCTAGTTTGCTGTATTACAACAATTTCATAAAGCTTCCATTGAGGACTTCTATCAAACACTTAAACCACAATGTCAACTATATATGGGGAGTCAAGAACATACCTTTGATGAAACTATACACCAATTTATTTCAATTCATATATTGTTCTTCAAACATTTCAAATCCAAAATACAAAACCCAAATCCCAAATCATTCATTCATTCATTTGCATCGATCATTCAACCAAGACAACATATCCCGCTGAACAATCTCAACATTCTCATCAGTTTCTCCAAACAACAAAGAATGCATCATACCATCATAAATCTTCAAAGTCTTGTCTTCACTCTTGGCTTGCTCATACAATTCTCTGCTCACATCTGGATCAGTCACAGCATCTGCACTACCATGAATGACAATGAATGGAATACTCACATCACACAAACGCTTACTCACATAATCAGTAACTCTCAGAAGCTCCTTCACAGTACCCAATCTTGGTTTCCCATTATACCTCATAGGGTTCATACCCGCAATAACTTTCTTCTCAGGAACCTTCACAGACTTGTCCAAAAGATCAGCTGTTGGAACAATCGGCAAAGTGGGTGCGAATTTGGCGAAAAATGTGAGAATTTCAGGAAGCGGCCATCTGGGTTTGACTTTATCAGAGATTTTACACATGGGTGCCATTAGAATAGCTCCATTGAATAAACTAGGGTTTTTGAAATGGATCAAGAGACAAATCGCGCCGCCCAATGACTCTCCGGACAAGAATTTGGGGAGATTTTGGAATTGGGGGTTTCGGGTAGTGATGAATTTGAAGAAATTGAGACAGTCATCGACGACGAGATCGACATCGGGGAGGAAGGCTTTGAGGCCGTTGGATTGGCCATGGCCTTCGAGATCTAGGGCAAAGCAGGCGAACCCATGTTGGGCGAGGAAGATTGGGGTGGACTGGAATGTCCAGCTGATGTCATTGCCGTAGCCGTGGACCATCAGGATGACGCCACGTGGAGGGGAGCTGGGGAGGGGAAGCCATGATCTAGTGAAGAGGGTGAGGCCTCTGGGTGAGGTGTAGAAGGATTTGGTGGATTTGATTCCTTGGTTGGAGTAGTAGTCTTCTTCTGGTGTGTTTCCCCAGTAGTATAACCTGTTTTGGAGTTGTTGTTCCTCCATTTTTTTGGGGGGTTTGGAGCTCTGTGGTTGGTGTTGAGTGATGAACGAATAATGATGATTTTTATGATGTTGGGTAAAAAATTAAATAAATGATTTTTTTTAACTTACATTTAAAAGTTAAAACCCAACCAAAGTACTAATCTATCAGAACCCCACTCGGTCTCTCTCATCACTCTCTCATTTCTAGAACCTTACCACCGACCCCACCCTCATTCTCTTTATTCTGAAACCCAAAGCAGCGTCTCTCTGTTTCCATCCTTTGATGGAGAAGGTGAAGCAGCTTGTCTCTCTTCGCCGTCTCTCCCCTAGAACCCACCATCTCTTTCCCAAAACCCACCATTTCTTTCCCAAGATCGCAGATCAAATTGCGTCACAAGCCCCCTCTCTCTCTCTTTCCTCGTCACAAATCCCTCTTCGCATATCCCAAACAAGCTGAAAATGAAGATGGAAACTAAGGCCCCGTTTGTTTTGGGTTATAGGGAGGGTATTGGGATTGCTAATACCTTGGGACTAGTATATGGGGTGTTTGTTTTGAGAGATAGCATTGGGACTACTAATACCTTGGGACTAACTAATACCTTGGTATTACTAATACCGTGTTTGTTTTGAGAGATAGGGAGGGTACTACTAATACCTTGGTATTACTAATAGTGAGGAGGTAGAGATGGTATTAGAAAAATAGTGAGGATTAGAAATTTTTTATTTTTTATTTTTTATATATTGGGATTTTTGTTTAAATATTAATGTTTAATTTTATATTTTTATATTTGTTTTATTATTTTATATAAAAATAATTTAACAATTCCTCACTATTAATCCTCACTATCAATCCCCTCACTATTAATCCCTCACTAACAATCCCTCACTATTAATCCCTCACTATCAATCCTCCATTCTATCTCTGAAAACAAACAACCCTCACTAACAATCCCCTCACTAACAATCCCCTCACTATTAATCCCCTCATTATCAATCCCCTCCATTCTATCTCTGGAAACAAACGGGCCCTAAGAACGCTGACCATCCTCCCCCATTTTGCAAATTGCAGATCACAAAGATTCAGATATTGAGGTTTTGGTTTAACTCTCAAAATATAATTTTTAAAAATAACTTTCAAAATTTTGTTTGGTTAGAAATTTTTTGAAAAAAATTCTAAAATCACTTTATCTCCTACACATTAATTAATTATTTTTTTTCTCTTTTTTTTTTAATCACTTTTTCTTATATATATCTATTTAACTATAACAAAATATAATCATTTCAAATTCTCAAATTCAAAAATTATTTTCAAAATATACAACTAAGCAAATCAAAAAAATTTCTAAATTTTCTTCTTAAACTTTTTTTTTTGAAAATTTATTAAAAAACACAAATCAAACACATCCTTTTTGTTCGTTCAAAAAAAAAAACACATCCTTTTTGTTTAAAATTCGTTTGAAATTTCTGGACAGAGTTGAAATTGCTTGATTGTTGTTGTCTGATTACGTTTAAATTTTTTTTTTGTGAAATGTTTTTAAATTTTTTTTTTCAAAGGTTTGGTTATTTCACTAAATTTCTGTTTAAAAATAAATAAATTATGTTATAAAGAATTGCTGTTTTTAAAAAAAGAAAGTTGTGAATTTAGTTTTACAAAAAATTCAAGGAAAATGACTGTTTTATCCAATCTCCGTTCTGCTGCCAAGAATGAGAAATGGAGGGAGGGAACGGTTGATTTTGATTGAGTTGGCACATTCCATATTAAGGTCAAGTTTGGTAATTTAAAAATAATTCATCATTTTATCTTTTTTTATTATATCACTTTTATATTTTTTTGCATATTTTTTTTTGTAAAAAAATAAAAAGTACATTTATTTAGGTCATTCCAAACAACTCCTAAATGGTGTTATCATAGATAGCAGTTAGTATATTAATTAGTGTATTAATAATCTTATTATTGATCATATTTATTATATAAATTATAAATATTAAAAACATATTAAATTATGTCACATTAATTAATATATTAATTATTATAAAATTAACAATTAACTTGTGTAATATTGGTGTTGTTCTTTTTAAAAAAAGATAAATTATAAAGACATTCTTGAAACTTGATTAAAATACGAATTATTTTTATGATTTTAAAAATTATATTTCATCTTTTGAAATTTTTAATTTTGTAACAAATTGTCCATTTTATTATTAAATCATGAAGTCAATTAACAGTTTTTAATGATATTAGACATATGTTTTAATTAATAATTTAAGTAATTTTATTATTGTATTAGAGAGCAATTATGAATTTTATTTTTTTAGTTAATTTTATTAAATAAAAAATTCTAACAAAATGGTATTTGTGATTTTCGAAACCACATGGGAAAATCTGTATTTTAAATAAATCGCAAGGTGTATTTGTAATTTATTCTAAAAAAAATTTGATGGTACAATGTGTCTTGTAAAAGAATAATTTTAATTTTAATTTAAAATTATAATTAAAACTAACATTAAAGTATGATTTTAATTATTTATTTTAATAATATTGGTGCTATCGTTTTAGTTAAATTATTTGTGTATTTTGATAATTTTAGTTATGTCATATTATAAAAGTATAATTATTATATAAGTATTTTGTATATTATATATTAAATTATAAATTAGTAAAATAAATATTCATTTTAATATTACAAATAATAGTTAAATTAGAAGAAGAATTAATAACATAAAATTAGAAGTAATTCTAACTATCTAATTTTCTTTTATATTCATTTAGAAAATAAAAATGAGTGGAAATAGAAATTATATAAAATTTATTAAAAAAATTAAATATAAATATGTTGTAGTTAGATTATCATATAGTTTTAAATTATTAGATTGTAAAATAAACATTCTTAATTAAATTAAAATATCAACTATATAAAAGAAATTTAATAACGACTAATTAAGAAAGAATCACATAGTAACATCTAAATCCAAAATGAAAAAGTAATGAAAACATTCAAACAATAGATACATCTCAATGTGTGAAGTGATTAATCATTTGTAATATGATGTCAAAACATAAAAAAACTTATTGTTTAACAATTGAAAAAACAACTCAAGTAGCAAATTCAAACTTTAGAGATTTCTTAAGAATATCATTGTTGTGTAGGTTATTCTTTTTGTGAATTGTGATTATATAAAATAATGTAAGAAAGAAAGTATAATTTCATATATAAAATCATTATAAAATTTAAATGACAAATCCATAATATAGAATAATATAAAATTGATATTGGGTATAGAATAATGTATAGGAAAATAAGGAGAAAAAAAAAAGAAAGAAAAACAATTTAGCATTAAAAAAAAATCCTAATAACCTTGAAAGAATTAAAAAGAAAAAAGTGAAATGCAAAATTGGTATTGGATTTGTGGATTATCTCAATTTACTATAAAAAATATATAGAAAAGAAATATTTATCAAATAGAGTCTATATAAAATATGTAAAGTTAGTATAATTAAATTAGGATTGAGTTTGTATAAAATTCTAAATGTAATTAAGAAAATACATGTTCATGTGGCTTTCTTAAAAAAAAAAAACGTTCTTATAATGTGTCACCTAACCATGAGAAAATATTACTTTTAATAATATATATATACATATGATGTATTTTAGAAAGGGATTTGGCGTTGCTGTTGTGCTTCATTTATAACGGTGACTGTTATGTGGTGTAGACATTTCATTTTTGAACGTCCTTACGACTTAGACGTCACAGCTTGCGCACTCAATGATGAATTTGTATATGCCTGTCAAGTGCTCAGATCAAACAATTCCAGCAGATCTGTTGAAATTTGAACTGCACTTGTTCATTTCAAAAACACACCTGTTCAGTTTGAAAATCAAACATGTTCAGTCGTATAAATACCAAGGCATTCCAGCAGATTTTAATATTTCGATAATCTATTTTCTTCCCTTCATTTGTGCTCTTTTGTATATATATTCTACATATTATTTTAGAAAAATTTCTGAGAGTATAGAACACAGGTTTTTGTTCGCTGTACAAATTGTTTTGAGTGCTACTACAATTTGTGAAGATCATTGTATCCTGGGAGATAGACGCCATTTATCCGTAAGCACCGTAGCGGGGCGAATCTGTCTTAAGGACAGAGTGTCACACACTCGACCTGATCTTTTTGTACTTTTATATTTCAGTAAAATAAATTCTGTAAGTAATTTATTTTTATTTGTTTGATTTGTTTCAAGTTATTTATTTTACATAAAAGATTGTTCCAACAATTATTAGTCTAAATCATGGGATCCGTCACTTTTGTGTTAGAGTTTTTATGAGACAAATTGCTATGTGTCAATCTTTAAATGAAATCGATTATTACTCCAGGAGTATTGAATAATTTCTCGATAGTAGGGATTTGTTTCATGCATACGAACGATTAATATCATCCCATACGCCAAATTAAAAAGTGTGAAATCTTCTTAAAAGTCTTATAATTATATGAAAAATGATAAACAAGTCTATTTTATAGACCACTTTTTAGACTTAATAACATGTAAATGAGATAATTGATCATTAAAAAAAAATATAAGAGACAGATTTACCTTAAATAATTTAAAATCATTAAGTTGGCAACTAGAAAGGACACATCAACGTATCATGTCTAATGTTTCATTTGTTAGTTCCAATTGACATGGAGGAGTTAATGAAGGTGGCTCCAAGTCAAGAAGTACGAGGGAAGAGGGAAGAGGGAAGAGGGCAGGTGATAGACCAAGCTCAATAACTTTTTTCTTGACTTTGTTTCCTTTTTATTTTTTGGGTATAAATTAAGATGAGGAGGAAGAGAACAAATATAATACAGACAGAGTGAGGCAACACAGAGTGTGTATGTAATCTAAGAGTAAGAGATTTCTATAGGGAGTTGTGAGGTGTGAGTTCTATAATCTTCTTCCGAGATAATTTTATAGTGGAAATTTCTCTCTGTAAACGTAGGCAATTGCCAAGCTATACGTAAATCTCTTGCGTCTCATTTTTCTCTGTATGTGATTGATTTCTGAATGTACCTTAATTCCGCCATCATTTCATTCCTAGTAATTGCTTCCTGGTAACTCCCTCGACAACGACAATACTGATCCTGATCACAATTAAATTCTATCCAAATCAACTGGACAAGTTGGTGTTGGTGGATTGTGCCACACTGGCATATTTATTAAGATTTACGGAACAAAGAATAAAGATGAGAAAAGTTACAATTACTTTAACTACACACTCACGCAGTAACATATTTTCTCCTCACCTTTATTCTTTGTTCCATGAACACCAGTAATTGTGCACGGTGACACACTTCAAGTGGTGGTCTGTTAACACCAACTTGTCCAGTTAATCAGGATAAAATTTAAACTCACAAAAAATTGTGCATCTATGGTAAGGCAGCCAACTACTTTATTTATTATTATATATATATATATGATGTGTTTGAATTTTCATTTTGTTGAAAATTCAAAAAATGTATTGAATTTTAGTGCTTTATTGATTTTTCCAATTCATAAACATTTATTGTTGGAAAAATTTTTCAAATTTGAAATTAAATGAGGCAAGAGGTTAAAAAGGGTTATTTATTTGTGTTAGAGCTCCCTTATTGCATAATTTAACAGTGAATTCTTTACTTATTTGGAGATGTAGCTACGGATTGGCTGAATTACCTTAAATTATTATGTCTTTTGTATTTCATAGTTTTTTTTTTTTCCGATATCGTATTCGATGTTCTCTCTTTAGTTCCATGCACGATTGCTCTCCTCTAATTTTGTGTTGGCATTGTTTTACTATTATGTGAGATTGTTGTGCTTCAAAAGTGACAATGGCTCTAATCAAGAAAATACTAGGTTCTTGTTTAAAAAAAGAAAAGAAAAAGTAAGCTGAATTTAAATTAGGACTAGATTAACTTATCATATATTGGAGAGTATCACATCCCAAATTATGGTAGAATACATGAACTCTTATTTTCACTAACTCGTGCTATATTGCACAATATTGATATACAAGCACAATCATAAGCTATATATCTCAAAAACTACAACAAATATGTAGGAAGTTCAATAATGCACTAATTCATGCAAAGCACAACTTGAATTTTGGTGAAATGACCATTTTCTCGTACCCAACTCTTGAAGTAGTCCGTGTAAAGTGTTGTCCAATGAAATTTCTTGTGCTTTGATACTTGAAAGTTCTGATCAAATGAGACTGAGTTTTTGAATATTTCTTCTCCAGTGTGGAAGGAAATAATGGGAGTAGAGGCTTCAAGGGTTTATGAATTTGATATTCTGGAGGAATATAAATCGCTTTCTTTATATCATGAAGTAGATCCGTGTTGGAGTCGAATAGATTGGTAGAGTAGAAAAACATTTGAAAGACTTTTAGACATGATAAGTGGAGAAGCTTGCATGGTTTAGGCAAATCATTTAAGTCATCTATCAAAGCGAGTTTGAGTAACTCTCTCTTCTTTTCATCCAATATCTCATTAGCATATGCAATCGAATCTTCAATCTCTCCTTGTCGGGACCTATTCAAGTGGAGCAATACAAGGTTCGTTTTCCCATCTAGCTTCTCTTTCTGCGAGTACACACACGATAAGAGAAATTTTAGAAAATATTCTGTTTCATTTTTAGTTTCTAAAAATAATTTGATTTTTTAATTTGTATATTTTTATTTTTAGTAATTTTTAAAAATATTTTAATAATTTTATTTTAATTTTTAAATTCACTTAATCTAGATACACTTAAAAAGTACAAAAATTGTGCAAAACTTTCAAAAAGTCATTGAATACAAAAAAAAAAAAAAAAATACATTTTTATGTTTTGTTGTATTTAATGAATTTTTAAAGTTTTTTTGTACAAGTTTTATAGAACTGTTTTTAAAAATTGTTTTATAAAACTGTTTCAAGAAACTGTTTTTAAAAATTCAAAACCAAACAGTCTATATTGGTATTGTTTTAATATGCATTGAAGATTTGTTAAATTACCTCGTAGCTTTGAATGTCATTCAACAATCGTGTTGTAGCCATGAGTAATTTTGTAATGGTTTCGTACTGGCAACATTTGAGTTTGTGATTTGGTAATTTCGGGTTTAAGAAACATGACGCCGGTAGAACCATGGTATGGGCAGCGATAGAGGTCATGCCAGTGTCAAGATATTCATGCAATGATGGCATATATCCGGTGCTGCTCCATGTAGCTTCCACCATCCATGAGGCAAATGTTTCTCGCCACTGTTGTACATGAATTGATTTTGTGAAAAATTATTATTTCAAACTTCAATCATATTAGAGATGACAAATATCAGAAAGAAAAAAAACAAAAGAGTATATAAATCATACAATGTCATGAAGATTTTCAGTTATGTCACTTCCTTGTTGATGGAGGTGTTTCTTTGCCGTGTCACTCACAAGATCATCAAGTGCATCAAAGATAATCTTAGCATGGCCAATTAAACCTTTTCCATCCCATCTGCTAATAGAAAATGTAAGGAATGAGTTGATGGGTACTAGAATCAAATAATTTTAAAAAATAAAATAAGAGGATTGTACCTTTGAATTGCTTCAGTTAAGCATTGTAACTCCTTTATAGAACCTTCCATATCAAAAAAATCATCTGCAACTGTTATAAGTATTCCGCTCTTTGCAACTAATAGTCTAACAACAGAATCATGTGGCAGAGTACTACTAGTAGCCACCGCGAAATAACAATAGGTAGTTTTCTCCCTTCCAAACCCCATATCGCTAAGGCCTCGTTCCTTTGACCACCTATATATACATGGCATCGATAATACATCAATATAGCACTTAGGGAAATTAGTAATGTTATACGA
Organism: Camellia lanceoleosa; assembly: GCA_025200525.1. NCBI lineage: Eukaryota > Viridiplantae > Streptophyta > Magnoliopsida > Ericales > Theaceae > Camellia > Camellia lanceoleosa. Next base: position 130,072,262 of record CM045765.1, read on the forward strand.
TACAGAAATTCCAATTGCAATGATGTGTTAGTGAAAATTTTCTAATTATAAGCTCAAATGATGACTCTTATTTTTTTATTTTTCATTTTTTTAAAGTGATAAGACCACAATGCATAAAAATTATGTTTGAACATTACTAGCTCAATGTTTAGTGTTTTACAGGTAATGAAATATTGTGCATACCTTTTCAATTCTTCCAATTCGTTCTGGTAGATTGATTGCCGAAACTTGTAGTTTTCCACAGCTAGCTTCATTAGGTTCTTGTTTTGAAGACACGATAACCTAGTAATTTGAATTTTTTTAATGTTAGAAATATTTTTACAACCAGTTTTAGCCTAATAATGATCTTGTTAATGAACTTGATGACTGGTATACCTATAGAAGGAGGCCTTTGCAACCCAAAGAGCATCAACATTGTTTGCTTCAATCCAAAACCTATGATCAAGATGATCCATTCTAGCAATCCATGGAAGACTTAGCTCGTGCTCAACCTATAAATTGGCATGAACTCATATCAATTTACGGCAAGAAACACCATACATTTAATCCAAATTTGGTCTCCAATGTATAAAAAATATTTTAATTTAATCCCTTAAATTTTTAATTGTCTCCTAGATAAGTTAGGTTGAATTGAATACATTGAAAATCATATTGACACAATTTAATCACGGGGATCAAATTGAACCAAAAATATAATTAATCCAAATATATAAATATATTTCCTTCATTACCACTTCCTGAAGGTTTGGGATCATAACAAGATTATCTTCTTCACATCCTGGCACCATATTTTTCTCAAGTAATTTCCTTGAAAATGATCTTGCCTCCTTTAATTCATACTCTCCTGAAAACATAAGATCAGTAGCTCTATAAACACTGATCATTGCACTCATGAAACATCCACTGTTATTTTCAATGTAAGTCAAGATGTCTTCATGATGTACAAACCAACAGAAGCTCCCTGTACACAAAGTACACTTGTTATTTTGACATATATATAAAATAGGAAAAAATTATACCAAAGTTCTTATACTTTAGTTCTCATGTAATTTTAAACCTGTAATTTTAATTGGCTTGATAATGACTGAATTTATGATTTTGTTTTACTTTGTCCAATTAATTATAATTATTAGAATTTTTAATAGAAAATAAACACATAAAAAACATGTGTCATGTTTTTAGAGCAGAATGATAAACTTGCACAACTTAGAGATTATTTCCTTTCAAAAATTCTAGTCCGTGTTGTCAATTGAATCAAAGCGACACAAAATTTAAAATTAATAGTCAAAATCAAACTAAAATAATACAATAAATTAAATGTAAGAAGTGCAAATGTAATTTATATAAGAGAGAGAGCCATACATGGAGTCACTTTATACCCATGCATCCGCAAGAGCCGAAATGCTAAAGAGTCCTTGTATATCTTTTGAGGATTTAAATTAACATTTCTCATCTCTGCCTCATGCTTCTCGTATGTCCTATAAATATTTTAATTGAAAATTTTGAATAATCTAAAAAAGTTAGTTCATAACATTTATGGACAAACATACAACAAATATAATTGACACATAAACTGTAGCAAAAAAGTATTTTTACCAATAAACCTCTGACAAAATTTCTTCAATCTCTTCATTAACATACTCAGCCAATCCTAACTTTTGCATTTGATTAACCATGCAAAGTTTTATAAGCCCTTCATCCATGGGATACATTGCTGGAACTGCACAAAAATCAAATATTTTTTAAGAATATATGTAACTTCTACTTACATATAGGTTAAATTATACTTTTCACCCTAATAATTTCATTTAAATTTTATTTTGATCCCTATTGTTTTCTGAACAATTTATTTTCTGCGCTTCAAGTTCAATTTCAATTTGGTCGTTACCCCTTTATTTGTATATACCTCAGGAGACTTATATTACAAAATTGATAATTTTAACGGCCGATTTGAAATAAAAGACTAAATTAAAATTAAATTTAAAACTCAAAAACCGAATTATTTAAATTAACAAATAAAAACCAAATTGAGTTGAACTGCAGAGTAAAATTTTAAATATTTATGTATCGTATTGATACTGTTATTTACTAATATATCATCTGATATTATCTGTTCGTCACCGATACCGGCCAATATTATGACCATGCCGCCAATATTGATATATGGAGCCTTCACTCAACAAGCTATCTAACCTCCATAAGGACATCTTTGAACAAGAGATAGTAAATAGTCCTTGCACTTATCATCTCCTGTAACCATGAATGCCTGAGCTGTCGCAGATGGTGATTGAAACAAAGAGCCATCTTCGCTCAAGTAGCTCGCTATAAATTCTCGATCAATATCACATGTTGATGACAACGCTTCCAAATAAGATAATAATGGAGGATAGTGATAGTCATCTACAAGTTCTTCTCTGCAAAATGCATGCATGTTAGTCATTTCATGTTGTTAATCATATTGAACCAAGTGAATATTTTTCAAGTATATGTAAACAAATTACATTTTAAGAATTTGTTGCCTCTTGTAGAACGCATGGGACAATACTCCATTTAGGTTGTCAGCAACATCAAAACCTGTTTCTTGGGCAAGTTCCACCATTGCTGGAAAAACAATGGCAAACCAACGAGGAAGACAGTGTTGTTTTTCTTTAAGAAGCATCTCTGCATTTTCATGAACAAATGCCAACCCTGACATGTACAAACAAGCATATTTTCAATCATCTTAAAAATAAATAAAGAGCAATGTTAAAAATGTCTTACATGGGTGTGGGACCCACACAATGGGAATCCGATGAGAGTCCCACACCTATGTGAGACTTTTGATAGAACTTTTGGTAGAATTTTTGAGTTTCTAGCATTTTTGTTAAATAAATCAATCAATCTAAGTAGAAAAAAAGAGTAAAATAAAGGAGTGTGAAATTTAACATTAATGCTTAGTGCACTACAACAAATTCGGAGAGTAACTATTTTAACTAAAAAGTTAAAAAATCATTATAAGTTTTTACATCACTTTTTTTATTTTTATATATATACATTTTTTATAAAAAATCAAAAAATTACTAAAATATCTTATTCTCAAATGAGGCCTAAGATTTTAGAGGTAAAAATTTAGAAATAAAATTATTATTTAGGGACAAAATAATAAGTTGTAAAAAGTGTATATTTCTCTCAACGAAACTGAACATATGAATTACTAAGTGCATTTATTAACCATATTTTAAAAATTTTGCCTTTTTTTTTTTTGGATCTGCAAAGAAAGTTTCACTGATAAAACACATACAAAGTACGTAAAGATACATCAATAAAGAAGAGTTTGAAGCTAGAAAAAGCTCCAACCTCCTAATTGGTGAGGACAAAGACAAACAAGAGTAAAGAAAGACAGTAGCAACACCTCTGATTGAACCAACAAACAGAGAAAGAGTAAAAAATTTGCTGTTATAAAATGTCATTCTTTTACTTTTTGGGATAGTTTTTTAATGTGGATTCTCATGATGATAAGAATTGGTCTTCTAATAAATTTTACAACAAATATTTCACTTTTAGGGACAAAAACTTTTAGATCCTAAAACTCTTATATGTTGTAGTAATACCTAGAATATAAAATGCAGAAAAATAAAAAGAAAGCGTATTGTATGATTAAAATTTATTACAAATTATACTGATAGTCTTTACATTTTGTCCCATGTGTTATCTTGGTTCCTATATTTTCAATTGACTCAATTTTTACTCTTAATTTTAGATTTTTATGTCAGTTTGTTCTAATTAATTTTTGATGAAAAATTATCATTGAGTTAGTTGAGGTACTTACTAAATTGAGCAAGTTTATACCTGTACCCCTAAAAGTATGATATATGCCACTTATTTGCTTATTTTTCATAAAAGCTTGTGATTAATTGAATCAAATTGAAACAAAATCATAAGTTCAAACGTAAAATCGAGCTAATTAGAATTACATGAACAAAAATGACACAATAACCAAAGTGTAGGAATTATATAAGCATAATTTGTCCAAATTCATTTTAGGTGTGGTGTGAGTCACACTTAAAATAAATTTCAACTAAATGATATACTTTCGGTGCAGAGCCTGTTTTTATTTTTGTGAACTAAACACAAATGAAAATTTAAATTGCAAGCTTTTGGTGCATTTTTATATAGAGAACATGGAATAATTAGTGTAGACGAACATATAAAAATCTTATGTACTTAAATTTATTGCAATTTTAAAAAGCTTTATGTACCTTTCTTTATATTTGTACCTCCAACATTCCACTTTTTGAGTGCAACCATGGAAGCAAGAGTCGCAGGAAGGCTATCAATGGTGGGAACACCATTGCTATCGGACTCTCCCCAAAACCCTTCTTCTTTCTGGTTTCTTAATACCCAATCCAAACAACCCCTAAACATGGGATGATCACAGTGTTGGGTGTTTGGAATCATGGCTAACCATGCTGTGTCATAAGCAGACTTGGAAACAAATGAGTAAAGATCAAAGTTCGAGAACATCTCTTTTTTGATCTTCTTAACTAGAGTTTCAATAGAGAGTAGCGAGGATTCCATTTCCATATGCATGGAATGAAAAGAAAAAAGAGAAGTTTAGCTTACTCCAATTGTTTTCAATTTAATCAACCAAACAAGCTATTTATACAGATGTTAGAAAGGGAATGCTATACTACACACCCTCTCAAAAAGATATTTATTATATACATCTTATAATTAAAAAAAAAATGATATAATTTTATATTTTTTATATTATAACTAAAAAAAAATGTTATAATTAAATACAATATAAGGCATAATTAAAAATCTCATGAGTCATAACTAAAGAAGAAGAAATGATATAATTAGAAATGCATATAGTACATCCCTTTTAATAGTGTGTATATTAGAATTTCCCATCTAGAAATGTACATGCATTGGATTTAGAGTTGCATTCCTTCTAGTCCATCATTTAGTTAGTGTTTTCTCGGTCTGTAGAGTTTATCATGAGTTCTGTTTTGAGAATTCGATTCGTTCATTTTATAGAGTACTTCATATATATTATTCCCATGCAAAATTAGGTCAATCTAATAATCATAACTTATTCAATTTATTGTATTTTTCACAATATATATATAAATGAATGATCTATTTTTAAAAACATATTTGTCGTTCATTTTTTTTGTGTGTGTAATAAATGTAATAAATTAAATAAGTTACAATTATCAAATTAACTTGATTTTTGTATAAATAATATACACAGTTTTTTTTAAAAAAAATAAAATAAAAGAAACAATTCAAATTATTAAAATATTAACCGTAATGGACACTACAGATTAAGAAACTCTCAAATATAATTGAGGGAGCAGAAAGACACCTAATCCTTAAATTTTTCAATAAATTTTCACTTGGGACCCCGCAAGTACAATTATGTATAGAGAAATATTACCAGCTTCGAAAAATATATTTAGAATTTATACAAAAATATTGACATGATTCAAATTCATTTTACATATAAACTTTATAATACACAATTTCAATTTTCACCATACAATCCATTTTTGACCAAAATTTGGGACCTAGACTTGGCCCCGTTTAAAAATAGACTATTTTAGTTATTTTTTTTACTTGACTAAAAAAGTTGTGTTTAAAATGATAGTTAATTTTTTAAATTAATTTAATAATTGTAAGAAAAAAATAAAATAATTATAATACAAATATGACATTTTATTTATTAACTATTTTAATTTATTTATTTTTATTATCTGTTTTAGTCCGAATCACGCCTCTCAACCGGGCCATCTGTTATGTATAACGTGGTATAGGTGCCAAATTCATTCACGATCCCTTGTGATGGAATGTCCCTTTTAATGTATCATAGATTAGCTGACCCACAAATTGATAGGGATACAAAATGTCCCTTTTTATTTATTGATTTTTTTTTATTTTTTGTTAAAAAAAAGAAGAAGATAAATTACACTTTGATTCTTTTTGTTTTTAATTTAAATAAGTTGATCACTACACTTAAATCTGATTTCAAGTTAATTGTTACTTCTAAATTTTTGTTAATTTTTCTTACGTGTGATACTTTAAAAGACTAATAAATATTTCAAAATTATTAATTTTAACTTATAACTTGAATAGAAAGATTATATTAAAAATAGACTTAAATGATAGTGATTAAACTGTTCAATTTGATTAATGGGAAATAAAATAAAATATAGATCAAATCATAGATGTTAAAAATATAGTTTATCTAAAAAAATAATATCACGGACACAGGGTTTGTGCCCAAAAAAAATATGTAAAGGATAATTAGCGTCTGATTCAAATTTATTTATCAATTTTATCAAAGGAAGTATTCAATATGAAAAAATAAATTTTGTTGGGCGTGCACAGATATATCTATATCTCTCTATATAAAAGAAGCTCCTCTTTTTTTTTTTTTTTTTCTTTTTTCTTTTTTTTAATATTTTTTTTATATATATAATTTATTAATGATGGCCTATATATATTTACTTTCCCATATTATCTTTTTTTTATTTTTTCAATTTTATTCTTTATTTTGTATAATAATGGTTAGGGGTGTGCGGTTTAATTGTGGCCGTGAAACTTTTAATTCGCCATCTGTCCGTCGGATTGATAGATTGGAAAAAATCAATCTGTATTTGTCTATCGGATTGACAGATGCGGATTGAGTGGATGGGCAGATTGGTAGATGTATGCGAATCGGTTTGGCGGTTTAAATTTTTACAAATTTTGAACATAATACAATAACTTGTCAACTTTTTTTTTTAAGATAACAATTCAACTCAATATAACCAAAAGATTATCAAATAAATTGTCAAATATTAATAATAAATATATATAAGAAAATCATGTATTATCAAAATTATTTTATTACTTTTTTTATTCAAAAATTATTTAATTTGATTTAAAAAAAAAAATCAAAATTAAGCCTTATATTTTTCACACAAAAATACCAAACATCAACACTTGCTATTTGATAAAACAATTTCTAAATTGAAAACAAATTGAAAATACAATAGAATATCTAAATTTTTTTTTAATTGGAAACACAAACAGGATATCTAAATAAATTGAAAATACAAAATTTTACAAATTGTTAGGAGTACTCACGGTTTGGCGGTTTGGTTGCGGCTAAAAAAACCTCAAATCCGCCATCCGTCTAAAACTAGGAAGATTGGAAAAAATTAATCCACAACTGTCTGCTCGTTATCATCCATCCGTTCAAAATGCGACGGATCGGATCGGATCGGTTCGGTTAGTTTGGGCGGATCGGAAGATCTGTTGCTCACCCCTATAATGGTGACCTATACGTTAACTTTCTCATTTTATCCTTTAATATTAACCAATATTAGTGGTATTAATTTGAGCGAAGATTTTTTTGTAATTACGTAAACATTCTTCGTCAATTATGAAATATAAATCTTTTGTCTTTTAGCAAATTACAAATACACTTGAGGGTGTCGATTTCCGATCACATAACCAAACAGGGAACTCAATTGGGGAGCACATGGCAGAATAGATTAAGCCAACAACTTGCTAACAAGAAAATGAGAATACTGCAGTGGTTCGTTCATCGGGGGCACTCTGACGATCAAGTCTGTCAATCAATCTCTCAAAGATCTCGCACAAGTACTCAATGCACAAATTAAAGCCTACCTTAGACCTACGGGTGTGCCTCACTTTTATAGCCAGCAGTGACCTAGTCCTCTAAAAGTCTCACTTCATAGGACTCAAGCTCAGTGCTTATCTCGCACTCTCAATTGGATAGAGATAAACTCCTCAAGAGCCTTATCCTTATCCGGACTAAGAATCTCTTGTCATCTAGGACTCTTATCCTTATCCGGACTAAGAATCTCTTGTCATCTAGGACTCTTGTCCTCTATCTAAATATCTCATAATCACGGTATTACCGTACCAAACCTCAGCGATACCGTGATCATCTCGGCACTATGAGTTACCTACGTGGCATTTTAGCCGACATCTTCGGAACTACCTCGGCCACGTGGTGTCATTCACAAAATACTTCCCTACAACTGGCCCTAGGTTCTATTACCTTGGCAAACCGAGGTGATGGAACCTATATTGTCTGATCTTCCAACATGTCGGCTAAACAACATGCTAGAGATATTCCTTCGACCGAGATCATGACTTGTCGGCCTCATGAAACAAGGACTCAAGTGTCCACTTCATCAAGAATCATGAACCAAGTTCTTTCACTATCCCAACCGTGATCATCATCTCAACCGAGATCGCTTCGCTAGCCGAGGTCATTACCTCACTAGTTCAAGAATTCCAAGAATCTCTATTGCTCATGAGCTGTCACGCTCCATTGTCCAAACCGTTTCTTCCACGTGTTCCCTTCTTATTGGTTTGTATTTATTATGCGCCATCAAGTCACATCGAAGCTGCTTACGCCGCCTGACAAGCACATCGTCCAAGGCAATTTCATTATGTTTTTCCACATTTTCTCATTTTAAGAAAACTATCCCCCCTTCTCTCTCTCTTCCCCTGTCTTTTCATTTCTGTCATTCTAATCTCCCTCTTTAGACACTCTCTCTCTAAGATCTCTCTCTCAAACTGCCATTGAAGCTCTCTGTAATTGCTTTATTCATCACCTCCGGTGAGCATTTTCCCTTTTCGTTCCGATCAAGGGTGTCGTTTGACTCGAGTGTGCATGACCCCTGTGCCAGTTTCCTCAGCTTTACTTTGTAAGTCTCTAAACCTCTTTTGCTTTTTTGTATTCCTTTTACTGTTCTTTGGAGACGTGTACCTCTATTTGTGCATCATCCACTGCATCTGTTCTTGTGTCATTTTTTACACTTTTCTCTTTTGTTCTACACATTCTTGTCCCAATCGTATTTTTCATGTTTCTTGACTTTGTGCTCTGTTTTTGTTTGAATTTTCTACATGCTTTATTCATATTCCCACACTCTTGCACACTAGCTCACTCTCTTTTCTTGTATTTCGAATCTATCAGTGCTCTGAGTTTGCCCCTGTCTCTTCTATGTTCTTGAATTACTGCTTCATATTTCGAATAACATTGCACTTGCCACATCTGTGTTTTTGTTTCTGTTTGTTTAGATTTTGAACCTTGTTCTTCTCTGCTTTCTTGGTTTGTTTTCCAGATTTTGGTCTTTGTTTCTTGCCCATTTCTGTTGATCTTGCTTAGATTTAGTATTTGGGACTTGTTAGAAACCATTCTTAGGGAAAATTGAAACAAAACATTCTTTAGATCTCCAGAATTCTTGCCCTAGTGCTCATTAGGGTTTCGCCGAGGTCTTTTTACCCATACAATCCTCTTTCCCAATATTAAACCATATCAAATTCACTCTAGTCGAGGTCATGGTTATGTTTAAATGGAGAGTAGATTGACCCAGCAAACTAGAATATTTCCGCCAAGAGTTCTCCATTCCAGTCGATGTTCAACTCAGGTTGGCTGGAAAGGAGGACTCTATCATGCCTAGAGAACCTACATGTCTTTCCCTATAGTGTCTATCGTTGAGGGTGGAATCAAATTCACTCTTGACATCTTCTTTAGGGAAGTGATCCACTTATACAAGCTTAACCTCATGCAGTTAGCAATAAATACCTTTAGGGTCATCAACGGTGTTGCTGAGTTGGCATATCGACAGAAAGCTAGGATAATACTATTCGATCTCTAGTACCACTATACTATGTGTGGCCTCAAATCCACTAGCGGCTACACATACTACCTCAAACCTAGATCCACCAAGTACAAACTCTTAACTGACCTCCCAGACTTTAACAAAGGCGCTAAAGATAACTACTTGATTGTCTCGGGCAACTAAGAATTCGCTCTAGACGACGATCTTCATCTTTACCCATTGCACCAAGGAGTCTTTAGAGAAGAGGGTATGGATTTAGCTACCCCAAAAGGCCCTTCTTCCTCTTAACACTTAGCAATTTTATTCCTTCTATTTGTTCTAATGTTTTCTTATTGTTTCTACAGCTTTTCCTCAGCCACCAAAAAACTTTCGCCAAACATACATCCTAAGCCGAGACCTCATCCGGCTTCTTGGCCTACCTGTCAAGGTCTGTAAGGCCCCCATCTCCTACTAAATTATGTGCTCCCTAACGTCACCAGAAAGAGCAAGACATCGGCGTTCACTCAACCAGCCGCTTCTTCGCCAAAGCTAGATTAGGCATCAATGTCTGATCCAGCCAACGAGCCATCTACATCGGCTCCCGCCTAACACCTTCCACCATCCCAACATCAACGCTGCCGCTGACCTCCAAATACTCCAATCGACAAAACTTGAAGCATAAAATACCCGGGTTCAGATAGCCATGCTATGATCCGGCAAATCCTCCACTTGCCCTTGCTTCATTTAAACTAGGCGCTGGAGTAACCGTCGTTGCCACCTTCGAAGAGATAGGTCACAAATCATTTGTGGCCAAGGACCTTCTCGCCGGATTACCCGAGATCATCACTGTTCAGTCCACGCCATCTTTTCAGCTTGTTTAAAAGCCCAAGAGGGTAAACAAAGGCCAAGGCTAAAGCCAAAGTCACTACTATTCCTTCCGACTCAAAGAAGGATACTGAAGATAAAATGCCAATATCAAAATTGGCCAAGGTCGAGAAGAGGCAAGTGGATTCTAAGAAGAGGCCAGCTGAGGCCGAGTCTACAGAGGCACCTCCCTTTAAGAAGCCAAGGTCCATTGGCCCTGAAGGTGATAGGGACGTTTTCCTCGAGGACACTTGGATGCCCGAAATCAAAGTGGGCGATTGACTTCTAAAAGTAAACGACAGTGTCATTAAAGACATTGAAGTCGACGCCGCTCTGACGACGGGTCTTCTTCTGCCTGAAGATATGGCACAAGTAGGCCAGTTCAACCAATACAAAAACTTTGCCTTGATGATGCGGCATTCCGTCTTGGTAAGTTTCTAAACTTCATTTTTTCTTTATTGTTTTCCCTTTTCAATACTTAGCCCAATTTTCTAACTTGTTCTTTTTTTTACAAGTCATCTAGCACGCGCATTCGCATGAGGTCAAGGCCGAGTTGATGAAAAGACTTCACCAAAAAGACTCAAAAAGCTATTGGTTTCTTTTCTTCACTGAACAAGGCCAAGACCCGCATTCATAAGTTGATGGATCAGGTTAATGCTGCAAAGTCTGCCCAGAGCAAAGCTGAGGATGCAGCCAGGGCGTCCGAGGTAAAGTACACCAAGGTCAAGGCAAAGGTTACTGCAACCGAGTCCAAACTCAAGGAGGCATTGAAAACTAAAGAGGCTGAGGTCAAGACCGCCGACGAGAAAACGTATGCGGAGGGGCATACTGATGTTTGGGACTAGCACAAGAAACAAGTTAATCTAACCTGCAACAAAGGCTATTATCTTGACTGAATGGCGGTACTGAAAGAGTTCTTTGTCTCTAAGAACTTGCCACTCTGTGATATCAGCCGACTCAACGTGTTGTTTCCTCCATCACCTAACCAATCCGAGGACAAGATCGAAGAGGAAGAAATCGACGCCGACAAACAAGTGGATGCTGATGTTAGGGCTAAGTTCCCAACTCTTAACAATCAAGTCTTAGACTTGATTGGAGAGAAAGAAGATGAGGTTTCCAAAAACATCTCTCCCTAGAAAGCTACCTCTGACATTGAAATCCTGCCACTGAGAGGAGCTTGGACTAGACCCTATTGGAGTTCGACGTTGAGGTAGTGACAGAGAAAATTGAACTGATCGCCAAGGCTGAGACAACGCCAAACGCCGAGGTGGATCAACCTGAGGATTCTGATACTTTGATTTTCTTGTAGTTGTATTTTTTTCCTTTTTTTCTTGTTAACAACTTTGGTTTTGTTGGGCCGATGTGCCTTCTGTTTGTAATAGAACAAGTTTTTCCTTAATGCCATTCCTCTTTTTCTTCTAAGTGTTCGAATGCTTCCTGATATATGCACATTGTCTTTCCTTTATGCCATGTATGTTTTCATACTTTAAGTCTCTTGAAGTTCTTCTAAGTAAAACTTTCTTCAATAATCACCTCGGATTAAAACATGTCGGTATCAAACATCTCGGGTTGTGTCTCTGACATTTATCTCGGATAACTTCAACTTGTAAAAAATTTGAACATAATCATCTCGGGTAATTTCAACTTGTAAAATTCCTACAAATTTTCACAAGAGTTACATTCACTTATGCTTTATGCCCCCTATTGTGAAGCTAAGTATCATTTATGTTCACATTAAGGTTGCCTCGCCTGGTTCTTACTTAAGTTTAATTTTGACATCCATGATCGATGTCATCGTGTTTGACTCACCCAAACTAAACACGTAAGGCTTGACCTTAGCTACCTCGGCTTTTCGCACAAATCGACCAAAACATGGATAGTTTCGCCTTGTTCCACTTTCAGACATCGCCTTACCCTTAGTTCAACTCTACCGTCATGGTGAGTCTAAGTTAATCACCTTGTTCACCTCGAGAACATCGCCTTATAATTAGTTCAATTCTACCATCATGGTAAGGCTAAGTTAATCGTCTTGTTTACCTCGGGAACATCGCCTTATACTTAGTTCAACTCTGTCATCGTGAAAAGTCTAAGTTAATCGCCTTATATTTTTTCAGTCTTATCTCGCAATCACAACGTTCAACAATATTTTGTAAAACCAAAAATTGTTACTAGTATTTTATTAATACTTTGGCTAAAATCGTTTCAAATTACAATGATAAAGAGAAAAAAAATCAAACAATCAGTGATAGAAAAATTTCAAGTTGTTGTGTTCCAAGGTCTTGGTAATTCTTTGGCATCAACATCTTTAAGCCGATATGCGCCATTGCCGGTGATCGAGATGATGCGATATGGTCCTTCCCAGTTTGGGCCAAGCTTGTCCTTCCTTGGATCCTTCTTATTGCCGAAACTTTTCGTAATACAAGGTCTCCAACTTTGAACTCTTTAGGATTGACTTTCTTATTATATGCCCTAGCAAGTTACTGCCGGTACGCCCTCAGCTGAGTCGCTGCTGGTACACTCTCAGCCGAGTCACTGTTATTTCTCTTCTCTCTTCTATAAGGTCAAGATCTTGGGCAAGGAATGTCTCATTTGTTCCATTTTCCACTCTCTATGTTCTAATTCCAAGGATGTCGCTCTCCAGTGGAATGACTGTTTCTGTGCCATAAGCCATGGCAAAAGGAGACTCACCAATAGATCTTCTCGGCGTAGTTCGATATGTTCATAGGATATTGGGCAATTCCTTCACCCACTTGCCCTTGGCAACTTCTAGCCTTTTCTTGATTCTATCCAAGATGGTTTTTTTTTATGCCTCTGCTTGTCCATTGCCCTGGGGGAAACTGGAAGCAAAGTAATAGTTTTTGATCTTGTATTTCACACAAAAGTTCTTGATCAACTTGTTGTCAAATTGAGTGCCATTATCTGCCATAATGGCTCTTGGGCATCCGAATTTGGTGATTATGTTTTTTCCAGATGAAATTTTTTACATCCACATCTCGAATTTTGGCGAGGGGTTTAGCTTCTACCCACTTTGTGAAGTAATCAGTTGCTATAAGTAAGAATTTCCTTTGTCCGGTTGCCTCAGGCAATTATCCAACAAGATCCATGCCCCACTGGGCAAATGGCCAAGGACTGGATTTAAATTTCCAGCAGACTAGTATATCAAAGGTGTAAACCTTTGACACTTTTCGCACTTCCTTACATAGGCTTTAGTATTTTCTACATGTAAGGCCACCAGTATCCCTGCGATATAGCCTTGTAAGCAAGTGATTTGCCCCTTGTATGGCTTCCGCATACTCCCTCATGGATCTTGTACAAAAATTCCTTTACTTGGGATAGGTGTATACATCGTAGTAGAGGTCCAATAAAAGACTTCATGTATAAATAGCCTTCTGTTGACAGGCAAAACCTGGCCAATTTTAGTCAAATCTTATGGGTTTCCATTCTATCTTCTGGGAGCTTGCCATCTTTTAGGAACATAACTATGGCATCCGTCTAGCTTGGACCTTATTCTACGCACATTGCGTCATACTCCGTTATCAGAGGTTTAGTACTTGGGCCAGACAGGTAATCCATTATGATTATCCTTGGCTCGCCAAACTTTATAGCACTAACCAAGTTTTCTAGGGTGTTAACATGACTGTTGTCATCTTGGCTTACCTGTTGCAGCTGGCAGCTTTGGAATTGTGTAAGTAACTTGATGACCTCCTTCATGTAAGCCACCATTCTCTCATCTCGGGCTGGGTATTCACCCGTTGCTTGATTTACAATTAGTTAGGAGTTGCAAAAAATTACCATCTCGTCTGCTTCTACAGTTGTTGCTAGTTTTAGTCTAGCAATTAGTGCTTCATATTTTGCTTCGTTGTTGGAGGCCTTGAACCACAACCGAATAAACTGTTCTATCATTCGCCTATCTGGCGAAACCAAAACTACTCTTGGTACTGGATTCAACAATACCAATGTTGTTGTCAAGTACCTTTTCAAGTCGGCCAAAGCGACTTCGCACACTTTTGTCCACATAAATTCTATAGCCTTCTTTAATAATTAAAAAAACGGCTTACATTTATCTAAACTCCAATTGATGAACCTATTTAAGGCTGCTGCCTTGCCAGTCAAAATCTGGACTTGCTTCATTGTTGTTGGACTCTTCAAATCAAGGATAGCCTTGATCTGATTCGATATGCCTTCAATATTTCAAAGATTTCCTTTAGGTCTGCTAACTGATCTTCTGGTTCTTTACTCTTGACAACCATGTCGTCAATGTAGACTTCCACAATCTTCCCAATTAAGTGCTTGAACATCTTAGTAACTAATCTCTGGTATGTTTCTCCCGTATTCTTTAGCCCAAAGGGCATCACCCTATAACAGTAAAGTCCTTTGAGGGTGATGAATGTTGTCTTTTCTTCATATGTGACATACATTGCTATCTGGTGGTACTCCTTGTATGCATCCAGAAAACTCATTTTTCCGTGCCCTAATGTGGCGTCAACAAGCTGGTTAATCTTGGGCAGGGGAAAGCAATCTTTCAGGCATGACACAGACCATCCACTTGCCATTCTTCTTCTTCACCACCACCGTATTGGATAGCCAGGTGGGGTAGTTTACTTCTCGGATTGCTTGAGCCTCTAGAAGCTTCTCCACATCCTGTTTCACTGCCTATATATGGACTAAAGTTGGTCTCCTCGCTCTTTAAATTACTAGTTTGGCCTGTCCACATTAAGTTTATGGCAAGTGACCTTGGGACTAATCCCCAGTATCTCATAAGGTGTCCAAGCAAGCACTTCTATGTTTTCTCTCAAAAAGACTTCCATTTGCCTTTCTACTTCCTCGGCTAAGCCAGAGCCAAAGAGGAAGAGTCGTTTTTCATCTCCTTCTTGTACAAGAGCCTTTTTCAAGGGTTTTTTGCTCTTGTCGGCAGGCTCTTTGCCGACATCATCCAAGACCTCATGGTCTTCGCTTTCAATCTCTATATTCTCTGTTTCGTTTACATTGCAGATGTACTTCATTGCTGCCATAGAGCAATTTTTCGCCTGCACTTGGTCCCTCCTTACTTTTTCAATCCCCTGTTTAGTTTGGAATCGCAACAGTTGGTGCAGCATTGAGGGAGTTGCCCTCATCGCATACAACCAAGGTCTTTCCGAAATGATATTGTATGGGGATGAAGTATCTATCACAGTAAATTCTGTTATTACCTTTTCGGTCCCTACCTGCACCTCTAGACTCATGGCTTCTAGAGGCCACGTCGGCATCATATTGAATCCGACCATACGGTTGTCAGATTATTCTAGATCATCTTTGTGGAGGCCAAGCTCCTTATAACATTTGACATACATGATGTCTTAAGAGATGCCTTGATCAATCAAGATGTGCCTCACTTGGCAATCTCCAACCTTCAATGTTACCACTAGTGCATCATTGTATGGATGTTGAACCATGTCTAGGTCTTCTTTGGTGAAAGATATTATTGGACCCTGATGTCCACTTGTCTTGGGTTTTTTTTTGCTGGACTTGATAGATATGTTGCAGATGCCTTACTCTCTGAGTCTTCCCTCGAACTTTGTTCTTATTGACCTTCAAGTGAATCACATTAATTACCTGTGGCCCCTCTGCTTGTAGTGGTGGTGGTGCTGCCGGCGTCTGGGCTAACTTTGCCTGCTCCTTTATTGTTTTTGCTTCGTCGATTAGGTCTCTCAAGTATCCCTGTCTGACCAAATCTTCTAGGTGCAACTTTAGAGCCCAACACCCTTGTGTCATATGCCCGTCTTCCTCATGGTAGGTGCAGCGCTTCCTAGGATTCTTGCTTATGAACTCCCTCGGGACCCTCTGTGGTGCCCTATAGTATAGTTAGTTCTTGATTCTCTCTAAGACCTTATAGGTATGGATCTTGAAGACTAGACTTACTGTCTGCATGGATCTCAATCCTAACTCCGGTCTGTCAACGCTGGTATTTCTTCGGCCTTGCTTTGGCAAGTCGTATCTTTTTTCTTTTTTTGGTATTTTCTTCCCCTTTTTTTCTTCCTCTGCCCTGGCGTATTTTTCTGTCAACGCCATTAACCCCGCCATGTTCTTCGGGAGTGTCTTTGCAAGCGACTGTAAGAGTGGGCAATCATCTTCCAATTCGTTCTTAAAAGACATAACTGCAAGTTCCTAGTTACAAGCTGAATCCGGTTGTAAACCTCATATTACCTTTTGGTGTAAGCCTTAAGACCTTCGTCATCACTGATTTTCAAAGCCAGTAGGGAGTCTACCCTTAGTGGCTACAACTTGTTCGTAACAAACCTAGCCACAAACATCTCAGCCAGACCTTCCCAACTCTTCACGTATCCTTTCGAGAGTTTGTGGAACCAATTTGATGTTATTTCCCTGAACGACGATGAGAATATTTTGTACAATAGTTTCTCGTTCCCACTCCACAAAGCCATTGAATTTAAATATAAGCCGACATGAAAGTTTAGGTCAGGCTTACCATAATAAACTTGAAACCTCGGCATGCTAAACCTCTTCAGTGCTTCGAAAGCATCTAACTCCACTGAGAATGGCATCTTTGGCTGAACATTTGATGTGATCTCGGCATTGTGTCTCTTTCTTTAGAGGGTAATCTCTCAAGTCCTCCTTCGTTCATCCGGGGAGCTCGACTATTAATCGACTTCAACCTTTTTGACGTGCTGCTTCCAGTGTAATTATGTGTTCTCTTGGACTTCCTTTCGTCTACTACATCATCAAAACAAAGGCCTTGCCCTTGGATTTGCCGAGATCCCCTAATAGAGGTCTCTTTGTTCCGTGGTGTTCGTTGTGACTTTCGTACACACGCTGTTTGTTAGGCATCTTGGGATTACCGATGTGAAAACCCTAGCCCTTTGTATGCTATAGGACAGTGGATACTGTCTTCTGTCCTTCCTTCTAGGCATCGACCTTGGCTATTGGAGCCGGTGTGTCTTGTAAGGGAAACGCCGGTTGCATCATATTGTTCTGCATCATGAAGTTGACTACCGTCTGTAGGTCTATCAACTTGTTCGCCATGTCCTTCAGTTTCTCATCCATTCTCAGGCACCTGTCCTTCCATACCTAGAGATTGCCTTTGTGGTAGTATTCATCTTGACTACCCTTCTTGTTCACATCTCGGCCCTTGCTGGCATTATTGGCCCTGAGGTCGACCTCTTATACTTCTTAGTTATTGTTCCCTTCTTTAGTATTAGGGCCTATATGTTACTCCTCCCCACTGTTAAAATCATCCCCGATCCTCTCTCATTGCCCATTGTTAGCCATCTATTCTATGTTAAGTTCCCACAGATGGCGTCAAATTGTAGGTGTTGATTTTCGACCACACAACCAAACAAAGAACTTAACTGGAGAGTATATGGTAGAATAGATTAAGTCAACCACCTGCCAACAAGAAAATGAGAATACGGCAGTGGTTTGTCCACCTGAGGGCACTCTGACAATCAAGTCAGTCGATCAATCTCTCAAAGATCTCGCACAAGTACTCAATGCACAAATTAAAGCCTACCTTAAATCCACGGGGTGCCTCATTTTTATAGCCACCAGTGACCTAGTCCTCTAGAAGTCTCACTTCATAGGACTCAAGCTCAGTGATCATCTCAGACTCTCGGTTGGATGGGGATAAACTCCTCAAGAGCATCATCCTTATTTGGAATAAGAGCCTCCTCTCATGTAAGACTCTTGTCCTTTATCCAGATATCTCATAATCCCAGTATTACTGCACTGAACCTCGGCAATACCGCGATCATCTCGGCACTATGACTTACCCATGTGGCACTTTAGCTGACATCTTCAAAACCACCTTAGCCACGTGATGTCATTCGCAAAATACTTCCCCACAACACCCATAAAGTTTGTTTAAAATATAAATTTGCCTTATAATACTAAAAAATATAACTATCATTTGTTATAAATTTTAATTTAACACAAAAAAAAACTAACTTCTCACCTATACAATAATAAATTATCAAAATTGTTTATTGAAAAAATATTTCTCATATCATTAAAAATTATTAATTGTCTTAATGCTTTATTTATTAACAAAATAGTTAATTGAAAGATATTTTTTATATCATTAAAAATTGTTAATTAACTTAATAATTTACTTATTAATAAAATCGATCATTTGTTATGCGAGTATAATTTATTTATTAATAAAATGAATCATTTTGTTAGAAGATTTGTTAGATGTATATGGGTCTAAAAAAAAAACCAAAAAAAAAAAAGAGAACAAAATATGAAAATAAATTCATTAAAAGAGACAAAAATCTGCCTAAAATAATTTAAAATAAAATAAAATAAAATAAAATAATTTATTAAAAGATTTATACTTTTAAAATTTAAAAATAATAATCCATGCTTTGGCATTTTATACCTAACATATTTATATATATATATATATATTTGGGAAATTATTCTATGCACACTTCTTTTTTAAGGGTATATTATACAAGTTATGACGTAGTATTGTCATCACTTTGCTGACACTCTCTCGACCAATGTAAACACGTGTGGCTATGTCCAGCCGCTTTTTAGACTTTTAAGGGCCTGTTTGGAAGGTTCATATATATGGAAACACGTGTCGCTATGTCCAGTCGTTATTTAGACTTTTAAGGGCCTGTTTGTGTGCAATTTGTTAGACAATAAAAAAAAAAACAGTGACTTTAATTGGTTGTGAAAAGAAAAACATTACACCTATGAAAGCAATTGGGCCTCAAATAACCAAGCGCGTTGATGGTGATTACGACTGAGTAAGAATCTGTGAAATTTGTAATTTGATTTAGTTTAGTTTAATTTGATAGGTTTAGATTAGTTTTTTGAATTCATGGTTCGATTCTGGATTAAAGAATTAAAAATTCGTAGTTCACGGATTGGTTCCAAATTGAACTCTACGGTTCTGGACTAGAACCGATCCGGACTGTATATAAATAGTCTATATTTTTATTATACATCCTCCCCCATAGTATCTTCTCTTATTCCATATAAAACCTAAACTCAAACCTAAACTTGCCTCATATATTCTTTTATTACTTTTGTTTGTTAGTTTTTAATTTTAATTTATAATTGTCTAAATACTTATAGTGAAACTAATTTTCTTATGGTTGTTTAAATTCCAGAACAGTATGTCGTTATTATAGAAATATATGTTGCTATTGTGGAACTAATATAGCGCTATGTTTATGTTTTTATGAAATGAAAATGTTATATATATATATTTTTTTATTATTTAATTATGTGAATCTGTGGTCCTAAATCGATCCAATCCGTGTTTAAATGGATTGGTTCGGATTGATTCTATGATTTAAACAGATTGGATTGGTTCCAATTTTTCAGGAACCGTAAATAATGGATTAGTTCTGATTTTACTCCAATCTAATTCAATCTGGACCATGCTCCCCCTTAATTGTGAAATGAAAAACAGTACACCTATGAAAGCAATTGGGCGTCAAATAACCAACCGGTTTCTCCTTCAAAGTTTGGATTTGAGCTTTCATAATTTTTTTTTTTTTTAAAATATATTCCTTAGTAACCAAAGTATATGAGAATCTGAACTTTAGTCCCCACATAGATGTGGTAGAATTCTTTACAGATGCATTATGAGTACTAAGAAGCAATATTTTTTAATAGATATGTGGAATAGTCTATTTGCATATTTATTTTTATATACTAAAAAAATTGGGACTCAAATAACCCACGACCTTATATATTTGAAAAAATTATAAACAATAATATTAGAGACTCACATTTTACACCAACAACTATATCCATAATAATGTGACAAAAGTAGTGAGTCTCATATAATTGAGTGTATAAGCAATTTAAAATTGACACTTATCAAATCATATCATTGTGAGTTGAATTATTAGAGATTTTTAAGGATCTCCAATATTTTTTAATTATAATCAGTGATCACTTTACAAAAAATTTAGGCCAAGTTTGACAAGTCCATAAAAAGTCAAAAAGTCAAAAAGTTACTCAAAAAGTTAAAAAGTTAAAAAGTTAACACTATTCACCAAAAGTAAAAAATTATGGCTGCACAATTTTCAATCATAATTTTTCCCTACACATTAATTTATATAATTTTTTAATACACATTTTTTTCATAAAAAGTCAAAATTTTAACCCAAACATCCATATTTTTTTTCTCAATTTTTTAGTCAAAAAAGACAAAAAATGTACTTATTTAGGACACCCCAAACAACCCTTTACAAAATCATGAAATACTATATATGTTTAATTATTAAAGTTGATAAAAATGTACTGCTAAAATACAAATTGTCTCATGTAATTTTGAAAATTACAAATACCACATTGTTGGGATTTTTTATTTAAAAGAATTAACAAAAAAAAAAATAAATTCCTAACTACTTTTCTGTACAATAATAAAATTATTTGAATCATCAATAAAAATATATTTTTAACATCATTAAAAACTGTTAATTGACTTAATAATTTATTAATAAAATGAATTATTTATTATATAATTAGTAATTTTAAAAGGCGAAATATAATTTTTAAAATTATAAAAAATAATTTATATTTTAAGTAAGCTATAAAAGTTGTATTTATAATTTATCTTAAAATTATTTTTAAATTTATAAGTTTCCTTATAAATTTCTCTGTACAGCACGACCCATGTTGCCTTCAAAGTGTCAGATTTTCTTCCTGCTAAAGCCAAAATTTGCGCCCTTCAAACGGGGTAATGCCACACCACAAGACACGCCAAAAATTATTAAGTGCAGCATTTTTATTAGATTTCACACTATAACCTCGTTTAGAAATATGGAAAAGAAAAGTCAATTTATTAATTTATTAATTTCTTTAGATTACATTATTTATTTATTTATTTTTATATTTAAAAAACAGTTATAAAAAACTAATAAATTATTATTATTATTATTATTACAACAATGAAAGAGACCACTAATTTTGGAGCTCTAAAAAGATCACTAATGACATGGCACTTAATAAAAAAAGAAAAAAAATACAATACCATGGCCAAAAAATCAAATCATTCATGATGAGACCCACTGCCACATCATTAGTGGTAGCACTAATTAGTGCTCTCACTCATTTTCCTTATTATTATTGTTTAATACTTTTCAAACCAAGCCTATCTGTTTAAAAATCTACAACAGGGGACAGACTATGATGCAATCAAACAAGGTAGCGTCACAGAACAAGACACAGTACAAGATTTTTATTAGATTTCACACTATATGTGGTGGAATCAGTTGTGATTCGGAGCTCGAATGAGCTGTCCCGAATCTGTCCCGAAACGAAAATGACATCGTTTTCGTTGTGGTTTTTTTATTTATTTATTTATTTAGAAGAGAAGAGGAAGAAAATCAGAGGAGGAAGAGAAGAGGAGGAGGAGGAGGGAGGAGGCGGCCCAATTATTAGTCGAGGCGGAGGCAGACGAGCTTAAGGCGGTGGGCGGAGGCGACGAGCTCCTCTTCTCTCTCTTCTCTTTCTCTTCCTCTCCCTCTCCCTCTCCTTCTCCCTCATCTGCAACTCAAAGGTCGAAAATGGAGGTCGAAAATGGCAGAAAAAAAGAAAGAAAAAAAAAAAGCCTAATGCCCAAAACGAGGGGCACGAAAAATTTGAGGCACAAATCTTTATTCATGGTGAAATTTATGATTTTATACTTATTTTGAATCAATTTTCAATCTAAATTTGAGTGAGTTTCACACGTCTTGTGGGGTGGGTTTAAAGAGGTGACGTATTTCTTATCGCATGACAAGTTACACAGTGAAAATAGTTCATCAAAACCATTTATGAATGAATGCGAAGTTGACGTCGTTTTCAGATTTGTGGAATGGACAATTAAAGAGTAACATGTGGGTTTCCTTGTAATGGTTGTCCCACATTGAAAACTTAAGAGAACTTATGTGTGTATATAAGTTCTAGGTGACAACACTTAGGTTGGACCCCAAAGGGCACCCCAAGTTTGTAAAATAAGGAGTTATGGATAAAGTGAATCTTGGCTCAAACCATCACATGTGTGCTGTCGCTGCCCGTCCAACCAGGCGCAGTTGTGGGTCTGGTCGATTCTAATATTAATTTTTTGAACAAAATTTATTTAAATTTTTTCAAAAATACTTGCGGAAAAATTACTTTTTTTGAATGAAATTAATTTAAATTTTCTATCAAATACAATGCCTCTTCTGGTCCATTTTTCAACCTGTTACACCAAATAGATTCAGTTTCTTCCAGACAGGTTTAAAAATGCCCAACAGTTGTTTGTTTTTGCACCTGTTCGGCTCTGTTTAGCCATTTTGAAAAGGCACCTAATTGCCTATAAAAGCAGATTCATTCCAACAGTTTTGAAGATCCAGAAAAAATAATTCTCTTTTCGTTTTTGCTCTTTGCTTGCATTGTTCTGCATACTAGTTCTTAGGAAAAATTCTGAGAGTATAGAACAAAGGTTTGGTTCGCCGTACAGATTATTTAGAGTGCTACTACAATTTGTGTAGATCATTGTATCCTAGGAGATAGACGCCATTTATCCGTAAGCACTGAAGTAGGGCGAATTTGTCTTAAGGACAGAGTGTCACACACTCGACTTAATCTTTTTTTACTTATTTGGTTCGGTAAATAAATTCTGTAAGTAATTTATTTTTATTTGTTTGATTTGGTTTCAAGTTATTTATTTTACACAGAAGATTGTTCTAACAATCTTAAGACATATTCGAATTATTCTGTTTATACAGAATTTTTCATTTGTTTCCTTTTCTTCTTCTTACAGAAATTATTTTATGTGGTTTTACAAAATAATATTCTGGTTGGAAAATATAAATAGTAGTAATATACTGTTTATTTTCTTTGACAACTAGTAGTAATATATTGGTAGTCATTAACAATTCAGAATATTTATTTGTGAAGTTGAACAGAAATTAATTTTGGTTTTCAGAAATAATTTCTGAGTTCTCATTAATTAAAATTCTTTTTTCAGTATTTTAATTTTTGAAGTGTTATAGAATTATTTTTCTGTGTATAATTAATTTGTTTAAATAAATATTTTTATTTTCAAATTAATTAGAAATAAAAGTTATAATTCGTGTTTCTTTTATTTTTACAGAATTAAATTTTGTGTTTATGGTTTAAATTTTCTGTGTAGTATAAAATTCTAATTATAATTTTATTTTACAATTTAGAATTCATGGCTACTGAAACTAATGCTCAAACAAGTACTGGTATGGTGATTGCAATTGCACCAACCCCTCCTCCTGTTGTGACTGTGCCAGCTAATCACGGTGAAAAGCCAGAAAAGTTCTCAGGAACTGATTTTACAAGATGGCAGTAGAAAATGCTGTTCTATCTTACTACTCTAAACTCGCAGCTTTCTCGTGAGGATGCTCTGCTCGAAGAGGATGAAAATCGGCCGACAAGTGGTTCTCGTGATCGATGCTTGGAAACATGCTAATTTCCTTTGTCGAAACTACATCTTGAATGGATTTGATAACACATTATACAACGTCTATAGTCCTATCAAGATGTCAAAGGAACTTTGGGAGTCTTTGGAGAAAAAGTACGAAACAGAAGATGCTAGCTCGAAGAAATTCGTAGTAGGTAAATTTCTGGACTTTGTGATAGTTGATTCTAAGATTGTGATCAGTCAAGTTCAAGATCTCCAACTGATTCTACATGACATTTATTCAGAAGGCATGTTTCTCAGTGAATCCTTCTAAGTTGCTACCTTAATAGAGAAATTACCACATGGTTGGAAGGAATTCAAGAACTACCTCAAATATAAGCGCAAAGAAATGACTTTGGAAGAATTGATTGTGTATTTGAGGATTGGGAAGGACAACCGTAATTCTGAGAAGCGGGCTGGTAAGCATCCAATGGAGTCTAAGGTAAATGTGGTGTAACATGCTCCAAAAGTAAAGAAATGGAAATATTCTGGAGAAAGTTCCGCACAAGGCTCTAAAAGAGGGGAAACTAAGAAGTACAAGTTTAACGGCAAATGTTACATCTGTGATAAAGAGGGACATCGGGTTAAAGATTGCCATAGCAAACGTAAAGACAAAGGAAGATCAAGCAAGAAGCCTGCTCAAGACAATATGACCGAAGTGGACAAATTTCCAATGGTTTAGATGACATAAATCTTTTTGCAGTTGTTTCCAAGGAAAACCATGTTAGAAATCTTAAAAAATAGTGGGTGGACACTAGTGCTACTCGCCACATCTGTGCCAACAAAAAGATGTTCACATCTTATTTTGTGGTGGACAACGGCAAACAACTTTTTATGGACAACTCCTCGACTTCTAAAACTGAAGGATAATGAAAGATTATTCTGAAGATGACATCTAGAAAGGAACTCACTCTCAACAATATGCTGTATGTACCAGACATTTGCAAGAATCTAGTTTCTGGATCTCTGTTGAGTAAAAATGGGTTTAGGCTAGTTTTTGAAAGTGATAAGTTTGTACTTACCAAAAAGGGGATGTATGTAGGAAAATGTTACATGTCTGATGGCCTTTTGAAAATAAATATAATGACTGTTGTCCTCTCTGTTACTAATAATAATACATTTCTTCTTACTTGCTTGAGTCTTCAAATTTGTAGAATGGTAGACTAAAACATGTTAATTATGGATCTTTGCGTAGATTAATTAATATGGAATGTTTACCTAAATTTGACATTGATTTAAATCATAAATGTGAAATTTGTGTTAAGGCAAAATTAACTAAAACTCCTTCTCATTCATTTGAATGAAGTATGAGCCACTTGAATTAATTCATAGTGACATTTGTGATTTTAAATCAATTTAAACTAGAGGTGAGAAAAAAATATGTTATCACTTTCATAGATGACTATACTAGATATAGTTACGTTTATTTAATTCGAACCAAGGATTAAGCTTTGGAAACTTTCATTTAATTTAAGAATGAAATTAAAAATCAACTTGGTAAGAAAATTAAAAAACTAAGAAGTGATAGAGGTGGTGAATATGAATCACCTTTTGGTGAATTTTGTAAAGAACATGGAATAATTCATCAAACCATTGTTTCTTACTCACCTCAGCAAAATGGAATTGTTGAAAAGAAAAATAGGACTTTAAAACAAATGATGAATGCCATCTTAATCAGTTCTGGATTACCTCAGAACTTGTGGGGGGAAACAATACTTTTTGCTAATTATATTCTTAATAAAGTACTCCGAAAGAAAATAAATCAAACACCTTATGAAATATGGCATGGGAGGGTATCATCCTACAAATACTTACAAATGTGGGAGTGTTTTGCTAAAGTGGCTATTCCTGGTCCTAAAAATACTAAAATATGTCCTAAAGCTATTGATTGTATATTCATTGGTTATACCAAGAATAGTAGGCATATTGGTTTTTGATTCATAAGTCAGAACATTCTGAAATGCATGTAAATACTATTATTGAATCTCGGAATATATCTTTCTTTGAATATATATTTCTAAATAAGACTGGACAAGCGACTAGTACTAACAAAAGATTTTATGATGCTATTACTAGTCAAGATCAAGTACAAAAGTAAGAGATAGATCAAAATGAGGAAGAGGAACCTAGGTGTAGTAAACGTGTTAGAACCTCAAAATCTTTTGGTTCAGATTTTCTAATATTTTTGTTAAAAAATGAGCCTTTAACTTTTAAAGAAGCTATGTCCAGTCCTGAGGCTCCTTTATGGGAAGAAGCTGTAAATAATGAAGTTGAATCCATCCTGCAAAATCACACTTGGAAATTAGTGGATCTGTCACCAGGTTGTAAACCTCTTGGGCACAAGTGGATTTTCAAGAGAAAAATGAAAGCAGATGGATCTATTGATAAATACAAGGTAAGACTTGTGGTCAAAGGATATAGACAAAAAGAAAGTTTTGATTACTTTGACACATGCTCACCAGTTACTAGAATAGTATCTATTAGAATGTTAATTGCCATTGCATCTTTGAATAATCTAGAAATTTATCAAATGGATGTGAAAACAGCTTTATTAAATGGTGAGTTAAATGAAGAAATTTACATAGAACTACTAGAAGGATTTTCTGTTCCAGGAAAAAGAAATAAAGTGTGTAAATTGGTTAAATCATTTTATGGTTTAAAACAAGTGCCAAAGTAATGGCATGAGAAATTTGATAAGGTAATGATGTCAAGTGAATTTAAAATTAATGAATGTGACAAATGTGTTTATATTAAAAACACAAACAAATGTTATGTTATAGCATGTCTTTATGTAGATGATATGCTTATCATAGGTAGTAATAATGACATAATTAAAACTACTAAAAAAATGTTGAATAAACATTTTGACATGAAGGACTTGGGGATTGCTGATGTAATACTAGGTATGAAAATTACCAAAACATCAGAAAGTTATGCTTTGTCACAATCACATTACATTGAGAAAATACTTGACAAATTTAGCAAAGATGATGATCATCTTGCTAGAACAATTGTGGATGTTAATTTGTTTCTTTCTAAAAATGTACAGGAAAGTATTTCTCAATTAGAGTATGTCCAAATTATTGGAAGCTTAATGTACTCAATGAACTGCAGTCGCCCAAATATAGCTTATGCAGTAAGTAAATTGAGTAGATATATGAGTAATTCAGGAGTAGAACACTAGAAAATAATTATAAGGGTTCTAAGATATCTTCGATTTATACGTAATATTGGGCTTAATTATAGTAGATATCAAGTAGTACTTGAAGGATACTGTGATGCAAACTAGATATTGGATACTAGAGACTCAAAATCCACTAATAGGTATGTCTTTACTCTTGGTGGGGTGGCTGTATCTTGGAAATCTTCCAAATAGACTTGCACTGCTAGATTTACCATGGAATCAGAATGTATAGCTTTAGATAAAGATGGGAAAGAAGCAGAATGGCTTCGTCATTTCCTTGAAGATATTCCAACGTGGCCAAAATCAGTGCCTATTATATGTGTACATTGTGATAGTCAATCAGCAATAGGTAGAGCACAGAGTCATATATATAACGGTAAGTCACAACACATTCATTGTCGACATAACACCGTGAGACAACTACTCTCTAATGGAATTATTTCCATTGAATATGTGAAGCCTACAGATAACATAACGGATCCACTAACCAAAGGGTTAGCAAAAGAGTTAGTTGAGAATTCATTGAGAGGAATAGGACTTAAGCCTATTAAATAAGAGTTACCACAACGGTGACCCAACCTAGTTGACTGTAGATCCCAAGATCTAGGTTCAAAGGGACAACCGAGTTGTGTATAACTCATAAGGATCACTGGAGAGTCAAACTCCTACCCATTTTTATGATATTATAGTAATGTTTGCAGCGTTTTAGGTTAAATAATATTTTTAATGATTCTTATATCTAGGAATACCTAGTGGAATATGGCAGGATACTCTTCATAAGAATCACCTATGTGAGCGTGAACTGAGCCGGTTCTATGAGGTTTGTGAAGGGTTACAATTCTTTAGAGTACTCATGAAAGACCAGATTGTTTAGGGCCAAAATGAACACAATAGTGAGAACTAAACTGTGTTTGGTGATATACTGTGTGAATTCTATTGTCTTGGTTTACACAAATGGCTGAACAGTTCAAGACATCATGTTCACTGGTTAGCTAGTAAATCCTAGTAACTCACAAAGAAAGGTTCAAAGCCAAAAACTACCTATCATTTGCAGAATATTTCCAATTTCTGTACTCTCTGTAATTAGATCATGTTGTTACATTTTCTCTCCGCCAAATTCCATTTATGTGGAGGATTGTTGGAATTTATGGTTTTATAGGCTTATTTTGGGCCAATTTTGAGCCCAAATTTGAGTGGGTTCCATACGTGTTTTGGGGTGGGTTCAAAGAGGTGACGTGTTCCTTGCCGCATAGCAAGTCACACGGTGAAGACGGTTCGTCAAAACCATTTATGAGTGAATGGGAAGTTGACGTCATTTTCGGGTTCGCGGAATGGATAATTAAAGAGTAAAATGTGGGTTTCCTTATAATGATTGTCCCACATTGAAAACTTAAGAGAACTTATGTGTGTATATAATTTCTAGGTGGCAACACTTGGGTTGGGCTCTAAGGGGCACCCCGAGTTTGTAGAAGGGAGGAGTTATAGACAAAGTGAACCTTGACTCAAACCACCACACACGAGCTCACACAGCCGCCGCCGCCGCCGACGACTGGCCAGTCGAGCCGAGCCAAGCGCGGGTGTGGGTTGTGGGTCGGGTTGGTTATAATATTAATTTTTTGGAAAAAATTTATTTGAATTCTTCCAAAAATTCTTGTGAAAAAATTAATTTTTCTGAATGAAATTAATTCAAATTTTCTGTCCAATACAGTGTCTCTTCCGGTCCATTTTTCAACCTTTTACACCGAACAGATTCAGTTTCTTTTAGATTAGTTTAAAATTGCCCAGCAATTATGGGCAGATTCAAATATGTTTCTGCACCTGTTCAACTCAATGATGTACTTGTTCAACCTTTTTGAAAAGGCACCTAATTGCCTATAAAAGTAAATTCATTCCAGCAGTTTTGAAGATCTAGAAAAAATAATTCTCTTCCTGTTTTTGCTCTTTGCTTGCATTGTTCTTCATACTAGTTCTTAGGAAAAATTCTGAGAGTATAGAACACAGGTTTGGTTCATCGTACAGATTGTTTGGAGTGCTACTACAATCTGTGTAGATCATTGTATCCTGAGAGATAGACGCCATTTATCCGTAAGCACTGAAGTAGGGCGAATTTGTCTTAAGGACTGAGTGTCACACACTTGACTTGATCTTTTTGTACTTATTCGGTTCGGTAAATAAATTCAGTAAGTAATTTATTTTTATTTGTTTGATTTGGTTTCAAGTTATTTATTTTATATAAAAGATTGTTCCAACAAAATGTTTATAAATCCATAATATGGTTCAAACTATAATGCAATTGGATTAAAATTTTAATTATAATCTCCAAACATGATCTATTGATGGTAATGAAATAAAATGGAATAAAATAGTTATTCTATAGCCTTTATAGATAGAATGACTAGATCTGTACAACAAGAACAAGACTTTTCTCCAATTGACAATGTCACCGGGGGTGTAATTGGGCCTCCATGGATTTACTACGTGAGTTTCTTCAATAATTAAGATTGTTTATATTGTAGAATACACCAAGTAGATTATTCTTATAAAAATCAGATTGATCAGACAACCATAAATGTATAATTAGATTATATTTGCTATACAAAAAAAAAATAGATGAATAATGTAATTTTGATAATAGACCACTGATTATTTTAAAGATAAAAGTATTCTAATTATGTGTCAACGATTGTTTGATCAATCTAATTTTTTTGTAAGAATGACTTATTCAACGAATCTTACAATATGAATAATTTGAATTGCTAAGGTGGGTCTTGTGATGGGCCTATGGAGATCCAACTAAAGAGAAGCCTTGCCCTATGTTAGGTTCCTACTTGTTGTCAGTTTCACGAACAAACTTGTTGCATTGAATTGTAACTTTGGCATTGTTTTTGGCTTGACTGCTCAAGCGACAAAAGTATCACTCGAGCAAAGATGCAAACCTCTCAGAAGTTTGACCTGTCTAAAAATACTGGGAGTTGAATTTTCACGCTCAAGCGAATTTTCCAGCGCTCGAGTGAAGTCATTTTGATAGCAACACGCGTTTGAGCCACACCGCTGGAGCGACCATTCCATGGCTCAAGCGGTGATTGCGAATCTGTTTACTATAAAGCTGCGAACAAGTGCAATTCTAAAGCACGACTTGTAGATCTTCTTTTTTAGGTCTTAAGGTTTTCTTCTAGAGTTTCTTTACTAGTTTCCTTTGATAATTGTGTGAGTTTATCTCATGAATTAAGTGATTCAAATCAAAGGGTTTGTGTTTGGTCATTAAATACAAAAGAATTCTTCTTTGGTGGATTCCAAGGGTTCGAGTGTGAAGTCTTTGAAGGAGTTCGAAGCTGCTCGTGGTTGTGGATTCGATGCGGATGTTGTGGATTCGACATCAAGTAGATCAATTCCAAGATGAAGGCGTTGGTGAAAGAGGAACAAATTATTGAAGACAATTTTATATAGTTTGGGTAAATTGTTTGGTAGATTTGTGTTCTTTCATTCTTCATAGCGGATTGTTTTGTGGCATTTCGTCCGTGATTTTTTTATCACAATTGGAGGTGCTCCCTGTGGTTTTTTTTTTTTTTTACGTAAAAATCGTTTGTATTGATTTGTTAATTATGAAACAACAATCTAAATCTCTTTCGTTCGTGCTATATGATTTAGATTGTTAGTTTTAGTTATTTAGGATTTATTGCAATTAAATCTATTACAAACCACGAATCACGTAGGCTTTTCACCCTATAATAATAAGTGATGATTTTGTAATACATATATATATATATATATATTATCATTTTGTTTAATTAACCAAACGTGAGAGTTGATATTATGATAGAAGGATAGTTCTATTCCACCTCATTTTGGTAAACCATACAAAATGTGGGGATGTATTTTTTGAGTACCAGCACGTGGCCAAGGTGACGTTGACGTGTCAGCCGAGGTGCCACGTATCCTGGTCGTGACGCCGAGGTGATCTCGGATAGGTCGAGGTTATCTCCGAAGATATCGGAATCCGGGATAAGCGGATAAGGGACAAAAGTCCTAGAATGAGGAAGGGCTTCAGCCTGAATAAGGATAAAACTCTTAGGGAGTTTATCTTTATCTATTGGAGAGTCCAAGATAAGCACTAAGCTAAAGTCCATTGAAACGAGGCTTCTATGGGGACAAAGATTGAGTTAAACTATAAAAGAGAGGCACCCCCATGGGTCTAAGGTACGCAATTTATATTCTGGACAGTGAGTTAAGCACTTGATTTATCTTTGAGAGATAACTGACTTGATCATCGGAGTGCCCCCGAGTAGATGAACTACCGCCGGAATCTCTTCTTTCTGTTGCAGGTCAATCAGGCGCCATCTATTCTGCCAGTGCTCTCCAGCTGAATACTGAGTTGGCAATGTGGTCAGAAATTCACTCACACAATTTGGCGCCGTCTGTGGGAAGGAAAAAGAATAGACGGCCAACGACGGACAGAAAGAGAAGATTGGGGATAACACTCTTAGTGGGAGTAGGAGACTTATTGACCTTGATGTCGAAGAAGACAATTGTAACGAAGAAACTCGTGACCAAAATCACAGAGTAAAAGACGTCGGCCAAGAAGGCGATGTACTAAAGAAGACAGACCAAAGTGAGTACTACAACGAAGATAACCTCCAGGTATGGAAAGAAAGATGCCTGCGGAGGGACGATGAGGAAAAGACCATGGTGAACAAATTGGCAGACCTATAAACAATGGTCAATTTCATGATGTAACATAACGTCATGTAGCCACTGTTCCCGTTGCAAGACACGCCGATTCCAGCGGCCAATGCCCAGAAGGGAGGGCAGAAAACAATCCCTGTAGCTCCTCAGCACGCCAGGAGCGAAAGACACTCTCACCGGCCTTTAAGAGAGGTCGGGTGAGGAGAGCCAAGAAGGGAAGAATCTCGAAGGACACATCGCACCAAGGAGGCAGACCCCAAAAAACATCGGCATGTTCAAAGGCAGGAGTTGTGCTTCGATGCGACCAATGGAGAAAGGTCAAAAAGGGCTCACAACGAAGCTGAAAGTAGTGCACCTAAAAGACTGAAATCAAGAGATAACCGAGCTCTTGGGCGGACCAAAGAGGACTTGCGAGACTACCTCAAGAGGAAGCAAGATCATGCCGAGGTAACTTCAACAGTTAAATCAAGAACACCATTCTCGGTAGAGTTAGACAAAGTTGAGGCTTCGAAAAGATTCAGTATGCCGAGGTTTCAGATATACGATGGTAAGTCGGACCTCAACTTTCACGTCGGATTATACCTGAACTCGATGGCATTGTACACTGGGAACGAGCCGTTGCTCTGCAAAGTCTTCTTTTCATTCTTCGGGGAGATTGCATCGGATTGGTTTCACAAATTGCCGAAAGAAAGTGTGAAGACTTGGGAAGGCCTGGCCGAGATGTTCGTGGTCAGGTTCATGACAAACAAATTACAGCCCTTTAGGGTAGATGCCCTAATGGCTCTAAAGATTGGCGAAGACGAAAGCCTAGGGGCCTACGCCAAGAGGTATTACGAGGCATTCAACCGAATACCAGAATGCAACCAAGAAGTGGCCATCGTATCATTTAAAAACGGCCTGAAAGATGGCTACCTACTCTGAAAATCACTGGCAAAGATATTGCCAAAAAGCATGGAGGA
The DNA here is from genome assembly GCA_025200525.1 of Camellia lanceoleosa. NCBI lineage: Eukaryota > Viridiplantae > Streptophyta > Magnoliopsida > Ericales > Theaceae > Camellia > Camellia lanceoleosa. The sequence continues at coordinate 130,104,977 of CM045765.1, forward strand.
GCTCATGATCAAAATTGAGAAATATGCCAGAGCCAAGGATGATATGCTAGGAACCACGACGATAAAGTAAGAGAAAGGAAACGGTTGGCCGAAGCGAGGCCGAGGTAGCAACGGATCCAACAAGCAGGAGATAGGACTAAGGGCTGCACAGGTAGTCACAATTGTGTTCCGAATCCCCATTCACAAAGTCCTGGATAAAATCCAAACCTAACCCTATTTCAGAGCACCAGCAAGGGTACCAGGAGAGTTTATGGGAAGAAGCCTTGGTAAGCATTATGCTTACCATAACGAAGATGGGCATATGACTCAGAGTTGTAGAGCCCTGAAGGCACACCTAGAAGACCTGGTAAGGCAGGGCCATTTGAGGGACCTTGTAGATGAGGCCAGGACAAGGGAAGAGCAAGCAAGACTTCCTCAGGCACTAGCAGCTCCACCTCCCCTAGCACAGCAACCGCAGGCAGGCGGATCTCGGGTAATTAACGTAATTCACTCGAAGGTCGACGAAAACGAAATTAGGGGGGAGACCCAGAAGGTAAAGCACTTGCAGCATGTGTACCAGGTCCGGCAGAAAAGACCTCAGGCTGAGGAGTGCTAGGGACCGATGGTGTCCTTTATTGAAGCCAACCTAGAGATGGTCCAACATCCGTATAATGATGCCTTGGTAGTATCCCTCCAGGTTGGGAAGTGCCAAGTGAAGCGCATCTTTATTAACCAAGGCAGCTCCTTTGACATCATGTATGTCAGATGTTACAAGGAGCTTGGCCTTCACCCAGACGATATGGAGCAATCTAATGGCCCAATGGTCAGGTTTAATGGAACACCGACGTGGCCACTGGGAGCAGTAAGCTTGGATGTGTAGGCTGGCACCAAGAAGATAAAGACAGAGTTCACCATAATCGACACACCCTCCCCTTACAATGCTATCCTGGGAAGGCCATGGTTGCATGCAATGGGGGCTGTTTCCTCGACATTGTATCAACTATTGCGGTTCCCAACAGAGCATGGGATAGAGGAGGTCAGAGGAGATCAGCTGCAGGAAAAGAACTGCTCCATGACAGCAATGAAATCCACCTGCAGCATACGAGAACTAGAGAGGGCAGAGATCGAAGACGAGGACATGGAAGTCCTAGAGGACGTCGACAAGGAGCCAGCTAAGAAGAGTGAAGAAGCACTGAAGAAAATCCTCGTCCAGGAGGGGGATGAAGAACGCTTCTTCCTCCTCGGTTCGGGCTTAGCCGAAGAAGAAAAAAAAGAGCTGGAGGCTTTCTTGAGAGCAAACATTGAGGTGTTTGCCTGGACGCCTTACGAAATGCTTGGCATTGACCCCAAGGTCACTTGCCATAAACTGAACGTTGACAGGTCGGCCAAACCTGTAATCCAACGAGCAAGAAGACCGACATTGATGCACGTCAAAGCAGTGGAAGAGGAAGTAGACAGACTTCTGGAGACCAGGGCCATTCGAGAGGTTAATTACACGACATGGCTATCGAACACAGTAGTGGTGAAGAAAAAGAATGGTAAATGGAGGGTCTGCGTGGACTTTACCAGCCTAAACAAGGCCTGTCCCAAAGATAGTTTTCCTCTACCCAAGATTGACCAACTGGTGGACGCCACTTCAGGGCATGGAAGGATGAGCTTCCTGGATGCTTACAGGGGGTACCATCAGATAGCCATGTACCCCCTAGATGAGGAGAAAACTACATTTATCACCCCAAAAGGGGCTATATTGCTACAGAGTTGTAACAACGCCCGCGGGGGGGGGGTTCGCTACAGCTCGGACTCGATTTTTGTTGCGGTTCTCAATCTCGAACCAAAGAGTCCAAATCTGGCAAATCGTTTTGAAGGAAAACATATTTTTTGAAAGAAGTGCCAAACATGGACTGCTTTGCCAGATAACAGAGTCGCCACCTAAATATTTTAAAATGGGAAATTTAGGAAACCCTGACTCGGTGCCGGAAGGCCACGCGGTCCGCTATCACCAAAGTTGGCTCGGGAACTTGGGTACGATTAGGGAAGGTCACATCGTGAGCACCCCCTCTCGCCCGGTCAAAGACCGGCCTCTACTAACCATGATATCTGTTTTTGAAAACTTTGTGAATTCTTATTCCGTTTATTAGCCTAGGATTACTATGTGATGCTCGCAGCAAACAAGTATAGACTGGGCCGTCTGAATTGGAACAAAACATTTCATGTTTGTTTGTTTGAAAATGGTTTGCTACCCGCAGGTAGGCTTAAAATGCAGATTTTGCCACAATCTAGTGGGCTTAACAAACAATTGATGAATTGCTCCAATTCAGATAACTCAACCTCCACCCACAGGCATTCAAGGCAGTTATATCACATAAGCATTTAGCCTCATGGTAAGCATGCAATCATGGCAACACTCACACGCATGCAAGTATGCTAAAGCATAAAACTCACCTAGTACTCCAAGCCAAAACAAAAGCTCATTAGAAATCCATGCATGATCCTAGATGTGCTGAAATGCTTAATGCAACACATGCAAAATGCAACTAAGATAGCAGGCTCGGCTATTCTAAATATGGCATATGAGATGCAACAGCTATCAAGTACTTAACTTGAAATTGAAATACAGATGCAGTTTGTATGATGCGCCGAGCCCGGTGCGTGCAAAACAGATGAATGATGCAAACATGCTGTCATACTGTATGCTAATTGAAATATGCCCTATATCTAACCATCCAAAGCGGATAAATAAAAGGGAGAAAGAAATGGGGGTTGGAAGACATACATCACACTCACACACCCTTATTACAATTTTGCCCTCGCGCAGGGGGTCCGAATAAAATAATAATACAGTCCGAATAAAAGAATATACAGTCCGAATAAATATACAGATTTCTAATTAATTAACAAATTAATTACAGAAAAGTAAAACTGGCATGCAAGCCAGGGACTGCCTTGCTCCTGATGAATGGTATATGCTGGGCTGCTTGGCGCAGAAATCCACTGGGATGCCCTGATTAGCCTCTATTTGCAATTTTCTCGAAATGCGTGCCAGCCTCCGAAAAGTTGTTGATTGTTGATTTTGCTGCAACAGAGAGCAGGAAAAGGGCATAGCAATGTATTTCACAAATATATGCATGCCTCGATCCTCGTGCCACCAATCACGCACATCGATGCATGATGGCCGAGGAATCGGATTGCACAACTCAATATAGGGATGAATGCATATGAATGCTACACCAAAACCTAACTCCATCATGGATAATCCGGAGTGTCGGTGACTTGGGAATTGAGACCCGTTCCGTTACTCGGAATACAGAACGCGCCTCATTTCCCGCGCAAAGCGCATGGTATGCATGAAATGCAACTAACATACAACCTAGCATGCACGATGCTATGAAAATGAGATGAAAATGAGACGCCTCGAAAAGCGTGCACACGGGCACGCAAACCAAGGCGATGGCATGAAATGCAAAGCGGATAAAACAGAGTGCCTCGAAATGCGTACACACGGGCACACAAACCGAGGCGATGACAAAATGGAAACCGGATACAATCGAAGTGCCTCGAAACGCGCACCCACAGGCGCGCAAATCGAGGCGATGATGAAAAAAAGAAAATCGGATAAAACCGAAGTGCCTCGAAACTCGTGCCCACAGGCGCGCAAACCGAGGCGATGATGAAAGAATGAAAATCAGATAAAATCGAAGTGCCTCGAAACGCGTGCCCACAGGCGCGCAAATCGAGGCGATGATGAAAGAATGAAAATCAGATAAATGGCGTTTCAAACGCTGCGCCCAGCAGCGCCGCAAATCGAGGCGATGATGAAAGAATGAGAATCGGATAAAGCCGAAGTGCCTCAAACGCAGCGTGTCCACAGCGCGCAAATCGAGGCGGCGATGAAAAATCGAGATAACCGGAAGTGCCAAACGCGTGCGCCACAGCGCAAATCGAGGCGATGATGAAAGAATGAGAATCGGATAAAGAGTGCCTCAAACGCTGCGTGCCACGCGCAAATCGAGGCGATGATGAAAGAATGAGAATCGGATACCGGCGTTTCAAACGCTGCGCTCACAGCGCGTAAATCGAGGCGATGATGAAAGATGAAAATCGGATAAACCGGCGTGCCTCGGGCGCGTGCCCACAGGCGCGTAAACCGAGGCGATGATGAAAGATGAAAATCGGATAAAACCGTAGTGCCTCGAAGTGCGTGCCCACAGGCGCGCAAACCGAGGCGATGACAAAATGCATATCGGATAATCGGCAGCCAAATGCGTGCGTGCACGTAAACCGAGGCGATGACAAAATGCAAATCGGATAAAATCGAAGTGCCTCGATATGCGTGCACACAGGCACGCAAACCGAGGCGATGACAAAATGCAAATCGGATAAAACCGAAGTGCCTCGAAATGCGTGCACACAGGCACGCAAACCGAGGCGATGACAAAATGGAATGAAATGGCATACGGAATGCAAATTGGGCTTACGCCAACATGAGAGGACCTCAGCCGCACTCACATAAGCTGCCGTCGGAAAAAAAGAGGTGCCTCGAAGTGTGTGCACACGGGCACGCAAATCGAGGCAATGCATTAAGGCATGAAATGACATGGGAAATGATATGCAAGCATGCAAACCATATTTCAGCACCTAAATGAAGGGGGAAACAGCCCCGAAACAATTCGAAATGACACCCGAAGCATGCATTCATCCCGAAAGTGTGAAATTAAACCCCGAAATGGCCTATAGCCATGCTATACATGAAAAATATGATCATGGCAGCAAGAACAGTAGCAAGGCAGTCCCAAATATGGCATTTTTCAGTAACAAACATGGCCAAAATGCAAGCATAGATAGATCAACAATAGCATGCAAAATTAGTGGCCAAAAGAGGGGTATTGAGACAAGTGATATATGTAAACCCCAAATGGACAAACTTTCTTCTACAACATTGAATATGAGCTAAAAATAAACACAATTTCAGAAGATTACATCCTCAAAATCAGAATAAAATCATGCTAACAATTCCATGCAAAAATGGAGCTCAAAAGAGGCTATAACAAGAGACATGCAATGCACACACCAAATGACAAAGATTTCTTCATGAAGTATGTAAAGGGGGTCAAAATAAGACCAAAACCAGTAGGGGTCGAAGTCCCAAAAACAAACACAAATAGGTCAAAAATTGCATGCAAAAATGGCACACTTGATGAAATTTGAAGGGGGTGGTATATACAATGACCAAATGAGGTTGAGCCCTTCTACAATGTTGTAGAGGGGCTCAAAACAAGCACAAAACCAGTAGGGGTCGGACCCCTGAAAACAAAAGAAAATAGGCCTAAGCTAGCATGCAAGATAATGGCATAAAAGCTAGGTATTGAAACAAGTATATCATAGGAGCATCAAATGAAGTTGAGCCCTTCTACAAAGTTGTAGAGGGGCTCAAAAAAAGCACAAAAGCAGTAGTGGTCGGAGCCCCAATTCTCAACCAATTGGAGTATAGAAATGAATCAAGAAAAAGCCCTAAAAGTTGGTTTTGAAGACTTACCCTTGAAGACTTGTCTTTCTTTGATTCTTGGCTTTGATTTGTAGCTTCTCAACCTCTGAAATTCACTTCCTAGCTGCTGGAATGGTAGTAGGGATGGTGAAGCTAGGTGTTGATGAAGAGAAGACCTAGAGACTTAGAAGCTTTTTGAGGTTTTGAGCTATGAAAATGGAGGAATTTGGAGAAGTGTTCTTGAGACCAAATTTTCCAACCTTGAAGAAGGAGAGGGAGGGTCCTTCAAATAGGCAAGAAATAGGGTGTAAAAGGGGAGGGAAAGCACCCAATCTTTCCCTCCCGAAATATCCCCCGGATGCCCCGGGATATGTTGGAAGATATCCGGACATTTGGACAGCCGAAAGGTGAAGTCGGCCGGCAGTAAATTTGTGGGAGGTGGCCGGCCGGCCACCCTACCTGGTCGGCCAGCCACCTACCATGGCCGGCCGGCCACCCCCAAAAAAATGAAGTCAATATTTGCTGGCCGACCACCATGCCAAGGTGTCCTTCCAAGTGTGTAGAATAAGGCCCCAGGGTCGGAATTTGGCAACACTGAACCATGAGTCACAACATAGAGCTTGAAGGAGAGGCCCAAAAATAAAACCAATAATTGCTGGCCGACCACCATACCAAACTGTCCTCCTAGATGTGTGCAACAAGGTCCCAAGGCCGGAAATTGGCAACACTGAAGCAGGAGCCACAACATAGAGCTTGAATGAGAGGCCCAAAAATGAAACCCTGAATCTCTGGCCGACCACCAACCCTTAGGGTCCTCCTAGATGCCCTCATCACAGATATGTAGCTTTGGTTGGAAGAAAATACCCCCAAGGTGTTCAACATTGGCCCGGAAGTGAGAAAAACGGGCTCCGGAGGAGCGAAACTGGCTATCTGGGATAATTGCTGGCTTCTCCCCCCCCAGTGATCTTCCTGATGTTGAAACAGAGGTACCTGCCAAGTTTGAACAAAAACTAATGAGAAATGAGCGCTCGGAGCCAAAACCGAGCAATTCGGGATCTGAAAATGAGCTGCGGTGCGGAAGTGGTATTCAGCGAAGTGGGTATCTACAACCCAGTGTCCTTGAATGACAAAACAGAGGTCCCTGCCAAAAATCAGAGAAAACCGATGCAAAATGAATGCTCGGGACCAAAACCGGGCAGTTTGGGGTCCCGAAAATCGGTTACAGGCACCGAAAGTGGCATACGGCCACGAAGTGGGCATCGGGGGCCCCAGGGTTCCTCGAAATGTTAAAACAGAGGTCTTCGCCAAAAACCGGAGAAAGCGGATGCGAAATGAATGCTCGGGGCCCAAATCACGCAGTTCGGGGTCCCGAAAATGGGTCGCCGCACCTAAGTGGTGTTCGCCGAAGTGGGCATCGGGGCCCCAGTGTTCCCCGGAACATTAAAACAAAGGTCTCCGCCAAAAACCGGAGAAGTCGGAGATGGTTGGGCGGTCCCGGCCGAGGCACCTACCGACGGCTCAAAAACCGGAACCGGGCCCCGAATGGGCAAAATGGCCTCTGACGGCCACGAAAAAGTAGCTCGGCCACCGGGAGATAGTCTCTGAGACCACTCCTTCCTCGGGAAAGAAAACAGAGAAAATGGAACCTGGTTCGCAAACCGAGACAAGGTAGAGAAGAGGGTTCGGAAGTCCGGAGGCAGGGCGCGCGGCCACGACTCTGAGACTTCGGAACGAGCACAGTATGCAACATCACCGAGCGCTCAACCAGTGACGTCTGAGTCTTAAGGTCGGTCAAAAATGGGGTGTCTACAAGAGTGATGCCTTTTGGGTTGAAAAACGCAGGAGCAACTTACCAAAGATTGGTAACCAAGATGTTCAGACACCTGATTGGCCGAACAGTGGAAGTTTACATCGACGACATGGTCGTAAAGAACAAGGAACCTGAAGGTCATCTGGCCGACCTAAGAGCAGTCTTCGATATCCTTAAAACATATCAACTCCGACTCAATGCATCGAAGTGTGCATTTGGAGTTGGATCTAGTAAGTTCTTGGGATACCTGGTGACCAGAAGGGGTATTGAGGCCAGCCTAGATCAAATCAAGGCCATCTTAGAATTGAAAAGCCCAACATCGGCGAAGCAAGTACAGATGCTGACTGGAAAGGCTGCAGCCCTGAACAGGTTCATAAGCAGAAGTTTTGACAAATGCAAACCCTTCTTTAACTTAGTGAAGAATGCAATAGACTTCTTATGGATGGAAGAATGCGAAGTTGCCCTAGTCGACTTGAAGAAGAATCTGACCACAGCTCCAGTTCTCTCAAATCCAGAACCTGGAGAGGAGCTGTATTTATACTTAACAGTTTCAGAACATGCGATAAGCGCAGTGGTAATCCGAGAAGAAAAATGGGAACAAAAGGCTATTTACTATGTAAGCAAAACCTTGGCTGATGCAGAAACCAAGTATTTACCCCTAGAAAAGTTGGCGCTGGCATTAGTAATGGTTTCAAAGAAGCTGAACCATTACTTTCAAGCCCACAAAATTATGGTGCTAACTGAACATCCTTTGAATTCCCTGTTAAAGCTTGAGATCTCGACAGTGCATAGCCGATGGGCAGTAGCCTTGGGCCAGTATGACCTGGAATACAGACCTAGAATAGCAATCAAAGGCCAAGTCTTGGCCGACTTCGTGGCCGAGTTCACTCCAGGAGCCATCGCACATCAAGCTCTGTTGAGCCGAGGTGAGCAATGTCCAAGCAAGCAAAGAGGGCCCAGCCAAAGGCAATAGAACAAAGGAAGGAAGAAAAACTCAGGCCCTGCAGCATTTATATCGGCGACTCCTTTCAACTGTTTGTTGATGGGAGTTCAAACCGACAAGGAACGGGGACAAGAGTAGTACTGGTATCTCCAGATGGGCAGATACTAGAACAATCGATTCGTTTAGGGTTCAAGGCCTCAAACATTGAAGCAGTGTATGAAGTACTCATTGCAGGATTGAAACTGGCAGCAGCAGTAGAAGCAGATGATGTAATAGTCTTTTGTGACTCCCAGCTTATAGTTAACCAGACAACGGGCGAGTTTGCAGCCCGAGATGAAAGGATGTCGGGCTACGCAAATGAGGTCAATAGATTGGTGGCCTTGTTTCAGAACTGCCGACTACATCAGGTTAGCCAAGATGGTAACAGTCACGCTGATGCACTGGCCAACCTGGCTAGTGCAATACAACCTGGAAAAGCAAGGGCGGTAATGGTTGACTGCTTGTCTGGCCCGAGTATCGAACCACTGACCACAGAGTGTGAAGGAATGTGTGTGGACATGGGACTAAGCTAGATGGATGCAGTAGTAGCATTCTTGAAGGAAGGGAAATTGCCAGATGACCACAAAGAGGCACACAAGATCATATTGAAGTCGGCAAGATTCAGTCTGACAGCAGATGGACATCTCTACAGAAGATCCTTCACTGGACCCTTTCTGAAGTGTGTACATCCTTCTCAAGTCGAAGATTTTTTGTATGAAATACATGAAGGAATATGTGGAAGCCATACTGAGGGTAGATCACTTGCTCATAGGGCTATCATCTAGGGGTATTGGTGGCCTTATATGCAGAAAGACGCAGAAGCCTATGTCAAGAAGTGTGAAAAGTGCTAAAGGTTTGCACCACTGATACACCAACCAGCAACCGACCTGAACCCAGTATCCAGTCCTTGGCCGTTTGCCTAATGGGGCATGGATCTTGTTGGAAAACTGCCCCAAGCAACTGGGCAAAGAAAATACCTGCTGGTAGCAACAGATTACTTCACCAAATGGATAGAAGCTGAACCCCTTGCCAAGATCCGAGACGTGGACGTGAAGAACTTCATATGGAAAAACATTATTACCAGATTTGGGATTCCAAGAGCAATAGTTGCCGACAATGGAACACAATTTGACAGTAAGCTAATCAAGAGCTTCTGTGCAAAATTCAAGATCAAGAATTACTTTTCAACCCCAAGCTTTCCTCAAAGCAATGGGCAAGCAGAAGCATCCAACAAAGTCATCTTGGATGGGATTAAAAAGAGGCTGGAAGCAGCAAAAGCGAAGTGGGTAGATGAACTACCAAAAGAACTCTGGGCATATCGGACTACGCCGAGAAGATCAACTGGGAAATCCCCATTTGCCATGGCTTATGGCACAGAAACAGTCATTCCTCTGGAAGTCAGCATCCTAGGGATCAGAACCCAAGGAGTAGAGAACGGGACTAATGATGTACTATTAGCCCAAGATCTGGATTTACTAGAAGAAAGAAGAGAGAGAGCTGCAATTCAGCTAGCAGCTTACCAGCAGCAGCTTGCCAGGGCCTATAATAAGAAGGTCAACCCAAGGGAGTTTCAAATCGGTGACCTCGTCTTGAGAAAGGTCGTCGGTAACAAGAAGGATCCCAGAGAGGGCAAACTTGGCCCAAATTGGGAAGGACCTTATAGAATCATCTCGGTGTTAGACAATGGGGCATATCGGCTTGAAGATAACAAGGGCAAAGAGTTGCCAAGGCCCTGGAATACTTGCAATCTAAAATTTTTCTATTATTAGATTTTCTTGGCGATGTCTTTTGTTATTTGCTGAAGTAATAAATAAAGTTTTAGCTTGATTTTTCTACACTTTTTTGATAAAGATACTTGACGAGGTTTCTGGAATACACGCATAATGAGAACCCAAGTGCAACTTAAGTTCACATTAGAGGGCAAAGAGTTGGAAAGTGGTTCCTGGAAAGATAGAATATACAAGCTAAAATTAGTTTAACACTTGTTGAAATTTGAGAAAAATTTACAAGTTGAAGTTAGCCGAGATTATGTTTAACACTTGTTGAAATCTGAGAAAAATTTACAAGTTGAAGTTAAACTAAGGTTATGTCTAACACTTGTTGAAATTTGAGAAAAATTTACAAGTTGAAGTTAGCCGAGATTATGTTTAACACTTGTTGAAATTTGAGAAAAATTTACAAGTTGAAGTTAAACTAAGGTTATGTCTAACACTTATTGAAATTTGAGAAAAATTTACAAGTTGAAGTTAGCCGAGATGATGTTTAACACTTGTTGAAATTTGAAAAAAATTTACAAGTTGAAGTTAGCCGAGATGATGTTTAACACTTGTTGAAATTTGAAAAAAAATTTACAAGTTAAAGTTAAACTAAGGTTATGTCTAACACTTGTTGAAATTTGTGAAAAATTTACAAGTTAAGGCCAATGTTGTGTTAAACTGAGTACTTATGTACTTGCCGATGTAAACCGTTGGTGGGTATAGCCGAGGTATTTCACCCTAAGAAAATTACACAGTTAGGGCCCGTTTGTTTGGGGTTATAGCAAGGGGGTTAGGATTACTAATACCTTGGGACTAGTATATGGGGTGTTTGTTTGGAGAGATAGCCTTGGGACTATTAATACCTTGGGACTAACTAATACCTTGGTATTACTAATACCTTGTTCGTTTTGAGAGATGGGGAGGGTATTACTAATACCTTGGTATTACTAATACGCTTGGGGAGGGGATTCATAGTGAGGAGGTAGAGATGGTATTAGAAAAATAGTGAGGGGATTAGAAATTTTTTTATTTTTTTTATTTTTTATATATTGGGAATTTTTTTTAAAATATTAATGTTTAATTTTTATATTTTTTTATTTGTTTTATTATTTTATATAAAAATAATTTAACAATTCTTCACTATTAATCCCCTCACTATCAATCCCCTCATTATTAATCCCCTCACTATCAATCCACTCCATTTTATCTCTGAAAACAAACGATCCTCACTAACAATCTCCTCACTATTAATCCCCTCACTATCAATCCCCTCCATTCTATCTCTGGAAACAAACGGGGCCTTAAAGTATGCATTGAAGATATGCAAAATATTCAAAATATGGAATCATACAAGAGCAGTAAAGAGAAGACAAAGATACAAGCATTTAGAAAAGGAAGTTGTATTAACATTCAATAGATGACATGTCGGCCAAAGCTTACAATTGTTCCAAAAAGAAGAAAAACAAAAGTACAAAATACAAAGGAAAAGGACATCAAAGTTAAGACTCTTTGGCAACACCAGATGGTTGGGTTTGAAGTTCAAAAGATTGCTGGGAGGACATCTCGGCAGCCTTCTCAGCCGCAAGCTCGGCATCTATTTCTTGAAGGGTTTGATCGAGGCTCTTGTCGGCGAGAGGCACATCCGATGATGCCTTCTCAGGAGTAGCATCCTTAGGAACCTTCTCACCCTCCTTATCTTGAGTCAAGTCCAGGACTTGCTCATTTGGAGTAGGGGACTTGGCCCCAGCAACTTCCTTTGACTTCCTCACCAAAGCTTCCTCCTCAGGCTCATAGTCGTTATCGGATTGTCTTGGAGTTGGGGGGAATAGCAGGGCGAGGACGTCAGTGTTCTTGAGGGGAGAGTCCTCGGGGATTTCAAGCTTTTTCAGTAAAGCCATCCAACCAAGGGTGAAACCCTTGTTGCATGCTTACTTCACTTGACGCTCGTAATCCGCCGTGACATCGGCCACCCCCTCAGCATATGCCTTTTTGTCTGTGGCCTTGATTTTGGCCTCTTTTGTGGCCAAGGCATCTTGAAGTTCTTTTTGGGCGTGGGTCATCTTTTCCTCGGCCTCTTTCTTTTCGGCCTTGAGAACCTTCTTGATGGCCTCAGTGACATCCGCTTTTTCTTTGGCGTCATCCTTAGTTTTGACAGCAGCCTCGGCTTGGTTTGCCAAAGTCTTCATTTTTTATTGCAAGTTTTTATTGGTTTTCTGCAGACTAGTAACCTCCCTAGTCTTGTCGGCCAATGCCTTTCTTGTCTTAAAGGATTGCATTGAGAAGGAGTGGGCGTGCTGGATTGCCTGAAGAAAAAAGGACAGAGTAGAAGTTATTAGAAAATTTTTTAAGTATAAAAAAGAAGATAGAAAGATACCAAGTATGAAGACTTACTTGAACAGAACGCTGGAGCATCAATGCAAAGTTCTCATACTTGCTCATCTCGGCGTTTCGGTCGAGATCTCTAGGAAGGAGCAAAGCTGTGCTAAGGGCAACGCTGACGTTGACGTCATCGGCACTATCATCGACTTTGATCGGCCTGTCCTCCAAAGTAATGAGTGGAGCCCAAGGGGCATCGAATTTTATAGAGCCCGAAGCTGTTGCAGATTCGGACCTCAGCCTCTTTGACCGAGTTGATTCGGATGGTTGGGCCTCGGCGGGCCTCTTCTCAGTAGCTGAAGGTGTTTTCTCACTCAAAGCCAATTTGGAAATTGGTAAGGTGTCCTCAGTATCAACTTGAGTCACCGTTGCCTTTGGCTGAGCCTTTTTCAGCCTTTTTTGTTTTGGCGTTGGAGGCTGAGTTGATGCTGGTTGGGCGTTTATGGTGGAGGAAATGTTGGCCAAAAGATCTTTAGCAACTGTTTTCTGGTGGCCCATCTCGGCAGCAAAAACAGTTCGTCGCTGGCATTGGCGTTGGAATGGTGGGATCATATATGGAGCCGAGGTTGACAGCTGCTCTGCTGGATCAGAAGTCGACCCTTGATCTGGCCGAGATGTGGAGGTAGCTTGAGGAGTTGTGGCAGAAAAGGGAGATTGGCTTTTCTTCCTCTTTGGGACGTTGGGGAGTACTGATTTATAGGTTGGAATGAAATTAAGTACCAAAGGGGCTCTCCGCTTGTGGACTGGCAAATCCAATAGTTTCTTCAAGTCTTTGCTGGGGAAGAAAGACTGGCGGAAGCCCTTTGGTGGCTGAGGAAGAGCTGCAAGAAAAACAAACATTAGAAACAAACGAAGTATTGAAGACTTAAAAAACAAGTAAGTATAAACATTGGGCTCTTACCATTACCCTCTACAAAAACTGTTCGAGGAAGAGGGTAGAGGTGAAGGTCCTCATCTGAAGCGAACTCCCAGTTCCCCAAGGTAATGGAGTAGTCATCCCTAGCTCCCTTGTTAGAGTCTGGGAGGTCAGCAACAATTTTGTACTTGTGGACCTCGGTTTAAGGTAGTAAATATAGCCTGTATCTTTTTTAAGGCCATACATGGTGTAGCAGTATTGGATGTCGGCTAAGGTAACCCTAGCATTTTCTTGTTTAGCTAAGGCTATTATACCATTTATGACTCGGTAAGAATTGATGGCAAGCTGCATTGGGTTCAACTTATAGTAATGGATTATCTCACGGAAAATGATATTAAGTGGGAGTCGAAATCCGCACTTGATAAAAGCTACAACAGGGAAGGGCATAGAATCAGTTGTGGGCATGATGGAGTCCTCCTCCCCAGCCAACCTTAGATGAATGTCAGCCGGGATGTCAAACTCTCGCCTAAAGTGCTCTAACTTGGTCGGGGTGTCTGCTCTATGCTTCTACATACCCATGATATCGGCTTAACTAGAGGAGTTGGATTTCAGAAGGGAGTGTTTTGGAGGGTTTTTAGGGACCTCGGCTAAAGCCTAAAAATACACAGAATCTGTAGGGAATCGTTTCAGTTTTTCCTAGAAATTTTGGGTTTTACAAACAAACCCCAAACCTAGATCTATGGAAATGAAGATTGAAGGCACGAATCTGGAAAAGTCACAGAAAACAGAAAAGCAAGAATGTGTTTCCTAATCAAGAACAATGATGAACTATCAAGAACACTATGATGAAGTATGCGCAGGGGTGTGAGGCCAAGAACAGTGGCAACAGTGAACGAATTTGTGAGCAATATGTGTATTCAGGACATGAATTGGGCAAAAGCAAAATCGTAATGTGCTCAAATACGTGATTTATGAATCAAGAAGTTGAGCAGAACAGCAATAACAACAGATAATAAGGAAAATCTTTCTCAGAAACTGGAACCAGAAGGAACAGTGGCTTACCAGACAAAATGAAGCCGGTGTGAGGATCACCGAAGTCAGACAACGGTTGCAAAAGCGATAAAGTGGTGAAAATCACGTCGGAGGAGATGAATTTAGCAAGTTGCAGAGCTAGGAAAGCTTGAACAATGGCAGATCTTTGGGAAAAAAGCTAGAGAGAGAAAAAGCTTCAGAAACGGTGGTGAAGAGTGAAAAGATGGGGGGAGGAATGAAGTTTTGTTAAAACTAGAAACGGTGGCAAAAAGGCAATTAATGTGCCTAAAATGACGTATGCGTCAGACGGCGCACGCAAGAAAAATTCGACTTATAGGCGTGTGTCGAGTACGCTCCAGTAAGGGGAAGACGCGTAGCTAAAATGGTTAAGTTATTATGCGTGACAGCTCATACGCGTGAGGGAGCTCTTGAAATTCTTGTTCTTTAGAAGACATGTCGGCCTGTATGATGATCTCGGCTGAGTAATTTGAACAAACCTGGTTAGTGGTTCTGAAGCATTAATGGAAGTAGACTATAGGACTTGGCCACACTAAGCCAAAACGAGTTCTTACTTTGGCAATGAATGAAGGAGCGAGCTTAGCCGACGTTCTAGAAGGAAGTATTGATATAGGTTCCATCACCTCAGAATGCCGAGGTAATAGAACCTAATGGGCAGTTGTGGGGATGTATTTTCTGAGTACCAACACGTGGCCAAGGTGACGCCGACATGTCAGCTGAGGTGCCACGTATCCTGGTTGTGACGCCGAGGTGATCTCGGATAGGCCGAGGTTATCTCCGAAGATATCGGAATCTGGGATAAGCGGATAAGGGACAAGAGTCCTAGAATGAGGAAGGGCTTCAACTTGGATAAGGATAAAACTCTTAGGGAGTTTATCTTTATCTATTGGAGAGTCCAAGATAAGCACTAAGCTAAAGTCTATTGAAGCGAGGCTTCTATGGGGACTAAGATTGAGTTAAACTATAAAAGAGAGGCATCCCCATGGGTCTAAGGTACGCAATTTATATTTTGGACAGTGAGTTAAGCACTTGATTTATCTTTGAGAGATAACTGACTTGATTGTCGGAGTGTCTCCGGGTAGACGAACCAATGCAACTGTTTTAAAACATAGCACAAGAA
Organism: Camellia lanceoleosa; assembly: GCA_025200525.1. Lineage (NCBI taxonomy): Eukaryota > Viridiplantae > Streptophyta > Magnoliopsida > Ericales > Theaceae > Camellia > Camellia lanceoleosa. The sequence goes on from CM045765.1 coordinate 130,120,389, forward strand.
TTTCCAAAATCTCTTTCCAAACATAAGGTTTTAAATTCAAAAAATCCATTACATGCTCTATGATTTGAATGATTTCAAATTACCTAATCCACATGCAATTTCTAACACACGGCAATGCTATCCTCCACCGATAGCCAAAACAGTTATCTCTAATACAATAATAAAAAATATCAATATAGATATATTTTTTAAAAGAGTAACAACAACCATTTTCAAAATCCCACAACCATTTTCTTCTCATCTCTTACAAAATCAACATCATTTTTCATTGTTTTCCAACACAAGCTAAAACCCATAGTTTTAAAACAAATCCTCATTTCTTTCAAAATCACTTTGAGTAAAGAAAAGCCACCATGTCAACATATCTTTATCACCAATACAAAATCATAACCTTGCTCAAGAACTCATTTGAAAAATCTCTCTTTTTCATGTCAAATCCAAACCCCCAAGTCTAATCCTAAACCACCAAATCCATAGATCTTTTGAAATAACAAATAACAAAGGTAAAAATCATACTAAATGTTACCAAATATATATAACAAAATATGCTACTGAACTCATATTGAGTTTAGGAAATAGACCCTACCTCTTGAAGCGAAGAGGAGAACTTCGAAAAACTCAAAGTCGATGAAACCACGAAACTCTTGGATCAAAAGAAAGCCCTTGACGAGATCTAGAATCTTTCTCAAAGGACCAAGGTGAAAGATGCCTCTACATGAGTAGATCTAGAGATCTAACTGAAAAAGGTGAGTTTCTAAGAGAGAGAGAGAGAGAGAGAGAGAGAGAGATATTCAAAGTGTAAAGTAGAAAGAGAGAAAGAAAAAGAAAAAAGTGAATGAGAAAAGTATGTTTGGGGCCTATTTATAGTGGTAAAATAATAGCCCTAAATACAAAGAAAAGAATAAGTCAAAGCCCCAAAACCAAACAAAAAATCTGGAATTGTATTCATAGGTACGGGTGTGCTCGGTGTGGTTCAGAGGGTTTGAGAGTAAAATTATAAACCGAATGGCCGGTTAGCGGATTAGCGGATTGACAAATTGCAGTTTGGGCAGTTTTTGGTGAATTGGTGAATTGGCGAATTAAAGAATATTTTAGCTAATTATCATACATTTGTATAATATATAACACTAATTTGTATAATATTTTTTAGATATATAACACAAAATAATTTTACATAATATGTTTCATATATATAACCACTAATTTGTAATAAATTTCATATCTTAAATCTCTCTCACACTCATTTTTACATTGATATTTCATTGAAAATTAAAAAATTTATATGTATTAACTCTAGCGGAACAGAGCGGTTCGGTTGGCGGATTATAAATTTTAAAATTTAAACTGCGGTTAGCGGTTAGAGCGGTGCGGATTGATATGGATCGGTGCGATTTTAGAGGATTGGACGATATTTTACATAGCCCTACTCACAAGGGTCAACCCTTCAGACAGAGGTGTCGACCCTTAGGAAGAAAAGCTGAGACACCAATGTGTGTAGAGGACAAGGGTCGACCCTTGAAATCAGTGGTGTCGACCCTAAAATGCAGAATGTAACCTAGAACAACACAACAAAGGTTGACCCTCAGAACCATGGTGTTGACCCTACCAACCAGCAGAGACACTAAAAGTAAGGCAACAAGGTGGTGTCGACCCTTGGGAAGGTTAGTGTCAATCTCAAAACAAATTTTTCAAGTTTTCAAAGAGTTTTTCAACGTAAACAAGCGTGAACGAACAATCCTAACAAGTTTAAATCGAATTGTACTCTTCCAAAACCAAAATATAATAACTCCAAAGACTCCCAAAATGAAAATAAAAGAACTAAATATACTCTCCAATAGTTTAAATGACACAAGTGCTACAGGGAAAGTAAGTTGTTTCACTTATATAAAGTGAATCTTATACTCTCATTGAATATTATAGTGTTGTGAGTCAAGACAGTTTAAATTTTAAAATAAATACTCTAATTAGTCTATGATTATTTTATAATCCCACATTGGGAAAAGAAAGAAAAGTGAGTTATTTCACTTATGTAAAGTGAATCTCATACTCCAATTTAATATTATAGTATTGTACATATTTTAATTCATGATAGTTTAAATTTTAAAATAAAATTTGAAAGTTTTAATTAATTAATTATTGTATAAGTTGGTTGGTTTTTTCACCTAGCCAATTAGGCTGAATCATTTTTTGTTTTACTGATTTGTTGGTTTAATCGCGATGTTAGTGGTTTTATCAAAATATATTTTTTAGATTTGTTTAATTTGAAATAAACTAAAAATTGATCTGATTAAAGATTAAACGGCTAAGGGTTTGTTTGGCTTCAACTTTTTGGATAAAAAAGCACAAAAGACAAATAAGCTAAATAAGCCAATAAGACAAAATGTCACATTTAAATTATAATCATTTCACTTTTTCTCTCACAAAAGTTAAAAAAAAACCCAAAAAACAAAACCAAACAAACTTTTCCTAGGCTAAAAATAGCCAAAAAGGATACTAAAAAAGCTTATTGCCAAACGACGACTAAAATTGTTTGGTTAGAAATAAACTTTCTACCCAAACAATTGTTAACTTTTATTTTATAATCTCACATTAAGAAAGGAAGGAAAAAGTGAGTTGTTTTACTTACATAAAGTAAACCTATGCTCTCATTTATTATTGTGGTGTTGTGCATGTTTCAGTTGAAGACAGTTTAAATTTAAAAAAAAAAAATTTTTTTTAAAGTTTTAATTCATTAATTTTTGTGTAAGTTGGTTAGTTTTTTAACCAATTTTAACAATTTTATTAATATATATATATACAATTTTATTTCTAAAATCTACGTTTAAGTTTTATGACAAATTTGAATATAGAATAAACTAAAACTAAAAAATTTATAAAATGAAATTTATTTTTATTTTATCATAAATATATATATTTTTAATTTATTCTATTTTTTTCATCTTTACCAATTAAATTATGATACCTATTTTTTATTGTGAATTTAGAATATATAATTAATGACATAACAACTGCAATATATATATTCTAATAAAATGATTAAAATTTAATTCATTCTCAAATATTTGTCTATACTTTTTAAATAAATTTTATGTTGTTATTTAATTTTAGAATTATTTTTAATTATTTATGTAACCAGTGTATCACACGGGTTCATATGCTAATATATTATATAAGCAAAAAAAAAATTTCGTAAGGAGTATTGTTAGAACTCCAAAACATTATAATAAATTTGTAGATTTATTGAATTAAAAAATAAAATAAAATAATTAGAAAGTAGTATTGACTAATCTATTAAAGTAATAGTTTTCAAAATATTAATAATTCCATAATTTATAGTTTTGAAAAGGAAAGATAAAAAAATATTTTATATCTTTCCAACATAATCCTCTCCCACTGATTTTTATTTCCTTTAAAAAAAATTAAAACCCGCTTCTTACTATATTACTATATTATTCATACCATATATAATTACTCTCAAATCTTTAAAATTCATGATAAAAATTAGGAACCTTCAAAATATTTTGATTTAATTAGACATATTTAATTTATTTTGTACATTTTTTTTTGGATTTGTTTTGTACACTCATATGTACTAATAGTTATGGCTAAATTATAAATTTTTTAATACATGTGATGGGTGTGAAAAAAAAATTATGTATGATTATAAGCACCCTTCCTATTAGCCTCCTTCATTGATTTTGTTTTTGAAAAAAAAAAAATTTATATCTCATAAATTTAATTATTTAATTAATGGATTTTCACACTACTAAAAGACAATTCTTTTTAGTGTTATTTATTTATTTATTTATTTATTTATTTTTATAATGGTGACTTCATTTAACAAATTATTAATTATTTTTAAAATATCAAAACATTTTGCCTGAAAATTTGTATTAAATAAAAATTTAATACAATTTAAATTGGAAATTATGATTTGTTTTGAGATTTCACTTCTTTGATTAAGTTCTATGCTAAAAATAAAATCTATGAAGTAGTTTAATCTAATTTTAAATAATTCTTTTAGATGTAAATATAATTTAGTATTAGACATATTTTAAGAATAAACATATAATTTCTTAATTGAATTTTTAGAATATTAATAAATATGCCAAATATATATTTGTATTTTTTTTATTTTGGTTATAAAAAAATTTACAATATTTTTACCATTTTAAAAAATAAATAAGTGGGAAATGTCATGGTTGTGTATAAACCAAAACAATTATCTAAAAATTGGATTGATATATAGTATAATAATCAACCAAATCTAATTTTGACACTACTTTTAGTATTTGATCTAGAATTAACTGATACCTATCATAACTTAACAAATTATTAAACATAAGCTTAAATTGATTATTATTAACTGTTTTAACTAATTGACTGATCAATTTTTAAATGGAGCCCCATGTAAGACTAGAACAAGCTCCATATTTTAGGTCGACCTAGTGATATATAATTTTTTTCATACACAAATATACTTGATTATTTGTGTAAGAATTTTTAATATAAATATATATATATTTAAAAAAATAAATAAATATGCCAAAAATATACATAGATTTTCTTGTTTTGGTTATAAAAAATAATCATAATATATTTATTAATTTTAAAAACAAAAAAATATGTGGGTTAAGTGATCATGAATTGCGGATGTGTGAAGATAATTCTCCAAGAATTTAATTGTCGGCATAAAAATTAATCTTAATCTAAGTTCTAAACTATCTTTAATGTTTAATGTAAATACTATCCCTTAAATTAGTTCACCCTACTGAAAACCCGAGAAATTATAATATAATTTAAATTGATTATTACCAACTATTTCTATTAATTAATCGATCAAAATTTTAAATCAAGTCCAAAGTGCGGTTAAAACAATGCCCATATTTTAGGTTGACATTGGATAGTTTTTTTACACATAAATATACTTAACTATTCATGTAATAATTTTAAATATAAGTATAAAATTTTATCAAAGTTTGAATTTTTTTAATAACTATGCATAAACATGTATATGTTTCTTATTTTATTATAAAAAATATTAACATATATTTATTCACTAATTTAATAAATAAATGAGTTAAGTGATTCATGCTTAGGCATAAACTATTCTGTAATGATTAGGTTATGGCCAAATTGAGATAAACGTTGAGTCAATTAGATTATGTCACTTTTAATGTCTAGTAGAACTATAAATTCTCAAACCAAATCTTATTCTTTTGTATTTATGAATTATGGCATAGAAGAAACGATAATTTTATGCCTAAGTAGACATATTTTTGAACTTTTACAAAATAGACAATGGGTTGTTAATAAATGGACAAATATAATTTATTATATGATTAGGCTATCTCTAACATAAAATAAACTATTGCAAAACTTATAAAACAAAATGCATTTATATTTCATTGTAAATATAGTTTTTGTAATTCTATTGCACTTTTTTAAAAATATATTCTACCATAGTTTATTTATTTCTTATAAATAAATTTTATGTTATTATTTAATTTCAAAATTATTTTGTAATTATTTATTTAAACCCATGCATAGCACATTATGGTTTATAAAACAATTTTAAAAAAATTACACCCGTGCTATGAAGATCTGTTAAGCAAAGGCGAGTGAAAAAAAAAGAAAAGAAAATGGCTTAATGTGAGATGCCAAAACTAACGATTGTGAGAAAATTTAAAAGTTATACTTAGTAGATAAATGTTGATTTTAGGAAAGATAAGAGGATAAAGATCACTGGTAATTCATTATTTATCATTTTTATTTTGTTATTCAATTTTTTGATTTAAACAAGCTTTGCTTTTCACAAAAAAATTATTATTATTATTACTATTATATGGAAAACTAAAAAAAAGGTAATTAATAAATAATAATAATAATAATTATTGAGTTTCACATAGTTTACGATATCATCTAATATATGGCAAACTAAAATTATGAAACCCTTAGAAAATAATAATGTATTTATATTTTATTGTAGGTGTAGTTTTTTTCCTAAAAATAAAAAATAAATAGTGCAATTTTATAATTTATCATAATTTTTGTTTAATTTTTACTAATTACATTATGATTCATATTATTGCTGTTTAGAACTTAAAACATAGTATTAATGGTACGGAAAAAAAATCATAAGCGAAATTGCAATAAAAATAGTTAAAATTTAATCAATTTTATTTTTTTACTACTTAATTTTAATTTTAAAATTAATCATTAATTATTTATTTGAAACCATGCATAACACAGGTACTACGCTATTATTTATATATATATATATATATATAAGAGTAGTTTTGTTTCTCTCTCTCTCTCTCTCCCTCTCAGGTGACATATCCCAAGAGCTTACTTTTTTATTAAAAAGAAAGAAGTCGTACTAACATGTATTTTCCATTAACATATAGAGTTCTATACAAACCTAATTTAAATTATATTAACTTTACAGATACTTCATTTCTATATATTTTCCATCATAAATTCAGATAACCTACAAACTCAATACTAATTTTATATGGACTCTATTTAAGAAATATTTCTTTCACAAATCCAACTTAAATTTTACATGAAATCTAACTACAAATTCTATATGGATTGTACTTTGATTGTACAAAATATTTCTTACATTATTTTATATAATATCACAACTCACAAGAGGAAAATTTGCACAACAATAATACTCTCGAACTTTGAAATTTAAATTTAAATTTATTGCTTGAGTTACTTTTTCAATTGCTAAATAGTAAGTTTTTTTTTATATTTCGACATCATATTACAGATATTAATCACTTCACACACTGAAATTTATCTATCGTTTGGATGTTTTTATTTATTTTTTCTTTTTGAATTTACATTTTGTTATGAGATATTTTCTTTCATTGTTAAATTTCTTTTATATAATTGATATTTTAATTTAAGAGTGTTTATTTCACAATCTTATAATTTAATAAATATCATATAAAATCATTATATGATAATCTAAATACAACATATTTATATTTAATTTTTTTAATATATTTTATATAGTTTCTATTTCTACATATTTTTATTTTCCAAATGAATATAAAATAAAACTAAATAATTAAAATTACTTTTAATTTTATGTTATTAATTCTTTTTTTAATTTAACTATTATTTTTAATATCAAAATGAATATTTATTTTATTATCTTATAATTTAATATATATCATATAAAATTATTATATGATAAGTATACTTTTATATAACTAAAATTATTAAAATACATAAATAATTTAGTTAAAATTAATCAAGTAACATTTTTATAAAATGATAGTACTAATATTATCAAAATAAATAATTAAAATTATATTTTAATTTTACTTTTAAATTAAAATTAAAATTATTTTTTATAACACATAAAACATTATCAAATATATATATATATATTTTAAAAATAGCACATGCATACACAAGTGTACAGCTGATTCTAACGATGGTTTTCTTGGTCCAATGCGCCGGAATGTGTTGCCTGCCCAAACTGTATGGATGGCAATTGGAGAGCGCGCTCAACCTGTAAAGCATGATAGGGTGATGTGACAGTTTATTGGGCCGATGGTTTTCACGTTTTCATGGGCCAATGCGCCGAAATGTATGGACAGGCTGTCCGAACTGTATGGATGGGAATTGGATACTGTGCTCTAGCTATAAGTCCACATTGTTAATTTCAACCACAGTCGAGCAGATCATTAAAAAAATAAAAATAAATAAATAAATAAATAGATTAATTAAATATTTGTAACTTTAAAATGAGATCATATTTATTTTTTTTAAAAAATTAGAATAATTTTGATAATGTATTTTAAAATAGTAAGGACTTGATCATGGTATTACAATTAATTTGATTTTTTATATTTTTTATGAACGATTTGTTCGATAAACTTTACAATATAAACGATTCAGATTAACAATATGAGCTCACGACAAGACCTAATTGACAATCACAACACCATGCTATGCCAACATGCATCCCACGTCGGTATGGATCAATGCATAAAAAGAAGAAATCACTCACACAGTTTTTTTTTCCTAACAATTTTTCTAATAACGTGGCAAGTAAAATTTAAAAAATTAATGCACGTTCAATATGAAAAAATAATTCATCCTCCTAATTTTGTCCCCTCCCCTATTCCACTCTTAATAATGTGGACTTAGAGAAGGCTAAAGATGAGAGGAGAGGAGTGTGAGGCCGCTTCATACGGGTCTTAGCCACGTCATTGATGATGGAATTTTTTTTTTTTTGGGGGGGGGGGGAATTAGGGGATGTAGCATCGTTCAAATATTTTCTCAAAACTCTCCTTACATAAATTTTGTTTTGCCGGCTCATTAGGGAGATTATGGGGGGAAAAAAATTGTATGGATGTAATATTACTGAAGAATGAAATAGTTATATGCTCTCCAATCCCATAGTAGAGGTTGCGGGTTCGAATCTCATATGGGACGTTTGAGGTAATCCCCTTTCCTTTTCTCATTATATTAGACTAGTGTAAGTCATAACGAGTGACTAAAAAATATATATATATATATATATTAGATACACACTCAAAGATTTTTATTATATATATTTTTATGATAAATTTTATGTAATCTTCTAATAGAGTTATAGCAATTTGTTGTTCACAAATGAAAAACTCATACCATTATGATAAAAATTTAATGTTTCGATGAAAAATGCATAACCTTATCACAAAAATATATAATTTCATTTCTTATTAACTACAATAAGTCATAAGTTTACTAGAAGATAACGTAATACTTACCACATTGAAATGCACTTTGCTGTTGTTGTTGTTGTTGCTGCTGCTGTTGTTGTTGTTGTTGTTTTTTTTTTTTTTTCTCTTATCTTTTTTCACATTATCTGTTCTGCTTTCAATCAATTTAACCACATTAAAGAGAATTTAATATAATTATATGAAACTGTAGAGATTTGTTGTATGTTGGCCAAACCTCAGGAAGGCCAGGGGAACTTTCCCAAAAATCTAAAATCACATAGCAGCCTTAGGATAGGAAAAGAGAATTTTCAAAATTAAGCCCATTCCAAAGCCTCAATCTGGTTGTTTTATAATTTAGACATAATAATAATAATAATAATAATAATAATAATACATATTTTAGTGTAAAAGAGATGACAATATCATTTATTCATCCATATGACTAATAAACTATTAATAAAAATGGGACTAAGTATTGTTTGAATTAAAATCTCCAATATAATTATGTTAAAACTGTAAGATTTGTTGTATTTTTTTAAATCTCAAAGGAGATAAGTGTAATTTACCCAATCAAAAAAGGCAGAAAAAAGCTTTCAATAGTGTTAATATGACCAATGAAAATGTTATGAAAAAAATTAAAACTTATTTGATGTTTTCCCTAATTTATTTGAATTAGAAGCTTTGTTGTTATTGTCGTCCTCATCTTTCTTCTGTCTCTCTAGTGTGGGTTATTGTTAAGTAATTATTCAATAATTTTAAAATATATGTTCCAAACCAATCACGTAACGATAAATTTTATAAGTGGAACATATTGACTCACCTATGTTTGATAGTTAGAAAAGAAAAAGCCCACTTACTAGGTGTTGAAATTTCTCATTAATTAAGAGTAACATGTAAATAATACCAAAAAATAATTGGGGCTGTATTTAATAATTTTCCATTATATTGTGTGGGCTTGTTCTTTATTATGTCCACTCTTTTGGGTTTCGATTAAGAACTAATGTAAGGAAAAATTATCAAATAAATTCATTCTATATCTTACGTGGTATGTTCTTATAATTCTATTGATTATACACTCACTGTTTCTTATTTTTTCTTCTATATATTATATAAAGCAACCATTATTATTTTGTGGACATACAACCTAACTGAAATTCTTAAAAGACAGGATAATTCCTTTTAAGGCAAGGCTGGTTTTTAGCACATTGGGCTTATAAACAATTATATGGAACATTTTTGAACAAAATTGATAATTTTTTCAATTTTAAAACTGGAAAGAAATTCTCAATTTTGTTGAATAGTTTCTCGCAAACTACAAAATGGTTAGTTTCGTATAGCTAAAAAATCAATATTTTAGTTTTATAAAAATTTGATATTTAATATTGATCTTGTCTGATAGATCTCATTAAAAATAAATATGCATAATAAAAAATTATGAAAATTTTAAGTTTTGAAACAACAAAAACAAAAAAAGTAAATGTCACATCAATAGTGCCTAGAGATTATCTAATACTTTTGGGCTATGGTCAAGCGATTATTATGAGATTTGTAATTAGTGAAAAAGATGGACTCACAATTTTATGTTGAGGTATGAAACATAATTATGGTTGTTGATTGTCACGTAGGTGCTTATTAAATTGACGGCTTTTAATGAGTGTTGCAATTAGCATTTCATAAATTATGGATAATATTGGTATGTAGGTGCTTATCAAAATTGACGATTTTTAATGAGTGTTGCAATTAACACTCCATAAATTATTTTAGGTCCTCTAATTTTTAGTTTTTATTTTATTTTATTTTATTTATTACAATAATAACCTCAAATAAAATTATTACAAAGAATATCATTAATTTTGGGACACCCCATCTCACAATTAAACCTACACACCTACTACATTATGAATTAGGGTTTATGAGAGCACCTATTTTCATCACCACTCATCCATCTTTTCCAAATCTTACCTTCAAAACATATTTACCCTCAAAACCTTAAAAATCCTTTGGTGGCAATGTTCCGGTAGTAACGATGGCAATCATTTGATTGCCTACACTTTTTCGGCTATGACAATGAGTGGAAATTTTTCTGACAACTATAACTTCATAAAACGAGAGGAGTACAACAATAAAAGCTAGACGAGATTCATAACTTTGATGTTGTTCTTAGCTCAGAGAAGATTGGCCCTGTAAGGGTAAGTTTACTGAAAAAAATGGCAAAAAAAATAAAATATGTTCGTCATTTTTTCGAAACTGAACTCCCGAATATATGACTAAAATTCAGGAATACAGGCCCGAACATTGTTTATTTGTTCTGAAACCGGCAACCAAACATTGATTTTGAACTTTTTGTGATTTGGGATGAGTTCAAAATGAAGAAAACTTGAAGAACTAAATTGTTTTAAGAACTAGGAATCAGAGATTTTAATCTTCGAGAAGTGATTGTATGATAGGTTAAGATAAGTAAGGTTGGTGACAACCATAAACAAGTTTTGTATTGGAACATCCCCTGAAAGACTATTGCGGCGCAAATCAAGAACTTGGATTTGAGAATAATGAAAAATATCAGATGGGAAGTTGGTTAAATCGGCAAAGACAGTATTCTTCTTTTTCTTTTTCTTCATGGGTTTTGAAAAAGATGAGACTCTTCTTCTTCTTACTGGGTTTTGTTAAGGTTTTTTGGAATGAAGGTTTTTTTGGGAATGTGGGGAGTGTACATTCAACGGGTGGAATGTTTAAAGATAATTTTGATATTATTTAGGGGGAGAAAAGAAATTTTAAGGATTTCAAAATTTATAAATAAGTGTTTAAAGAAATGAAGGGTTCAAAATAATTTATGAGGTGTTAATAGCATCACTCTTTTTAATTCCTTCTTTCTTTTAATAAGGATAAAACATTCATGTACACATAAGTATTTTGAACATGGGATACTTTTGAGTAATTAACCCAATTTAAGTGTTTGTTTGTTTGTTTTTTTTTTTTTTTTTTTGTTTAATAAGCCCAATACGAATCAGCTCGTAATTACCTCTTTGGGCTACAATCTAAAGGGTTGACTTGGACTTGGGTTGACTAAAAGAGTGCACATTTGAAAAGTTTTGAGGTTACAGCCCATCTTGAAACTTTAACAGTGTCCTGGCCCAATCTATACTTAATCCAAACCAAATGCTCACAGAAAAAGAATAAGGCAGGCTTTCCAACTCTTTCTTTGGCAACAATTAAAAAGATTACAATATTTTTCATTTTTTTTTTAATTTTTAGTTTTTTTTTAAAAAGAAAATTTTCATTTTTTTTGGTTTAAATTTTCAAGTCCTAATCTAGAACTTAAAAAGTATAGAACTTTTTACAAAAATTCAAAAAAATATGATAATAAATTTAAATTATCTATTTTATAAAATATATATATATATATTGTTCTAGTATTTATAGTTATTTGATAAAATTGATTTTTTGCATGAATAAAACTTTTATTATGAGACCAACGAAATAGACGGTTTGAATCATCTGTGTGTACTTGAGTTGAGGCTCACAAGAGGGGCATACAGGAGTATAAAGAGATGAAGTATAGAGGGGAGCTCATCCCATTCTATAAACAAAAAATAGGAAAAAATACCAAACGAGATCTAAGTGTTTATGTCAACTAAAGTGCAAATTTATGAATGTCTAATTTTCTAATATTTATTTTTAATATAATAAAAGAGTTGTTTAGGCGAGTTTGAAATTTTAACGTCATTTTAGGTTAAATTTGAGATGCGATTTTTAAGCACAATACTAGGTAAATAAACTGCTCTCACTTCTGAGAGATATGCATGGTATTCTTGTACTCTATATATTCTCTAATATAAAGTGTACGGGTCTTTTGGTATGAACATATTGTTGGACAAATCTTCACTGAATTTAAAAGATTTTAATTTTATTTTGTACAAAATAATAATTAGAATTTAAAGAAATAAAGTAAAGGAGAGAATATGTTTGATTACAAATATCAAACTCGAAATAAAAATAAATAAATAAAAAACAAATTTATTTTGTTACAAAAACAAAATTAAAATCTGATTTAAACAAATAAAATTAACACAGAAAATAAATTAAATAACTTACTTGATTTAATTTGTTCGAATTATAAACTGATCAAGTCCAGTGTTTGACACTGTGTCCTTAAGACAGATTCGTCCTCTCCACGGTGCTTTCAGAATGTGGGCGTCTATCTCCCAGGATAAAATGATCTACTACAAATAATAGCAGCACTACAAATTGTTTGCCTAACGAACACACTAAGTGTTTATACTCTCTCTGACAATAAAATAATGCAGCAACATGAAGAGAATGTTTTCAGAATTATGAAGGACGAAAATTTAAGATTTCTAAATCCAAATGAGGGTTGTCCTATTTATAGATAGAATGGTGGCTGTAGGATTTGAATTGAACAGGTATGAAACCTGTTGGCTTTGAATTCAAACAGATTTGAATCTGTTGAATTATATTTCAAACAGATATCAAAAACGGGAAGGGTCCTGTTTGGGTGTGCACTAATATCAAACCTGGTTATTTTTGAGAAGGGCCCTATTTGGATGTACAATAAAACCAAACCAGTTTAATTTCGGGAAGGGCCCTGTTTGGATGAACAGTAAATCCAAATTAGTTTATTTGAATTAAATTCAAATGTTTTTTGCCCCAAAAAGATTAGTATTGGGCCGAACAAGCCCAACCCAACCTCACACCAGCCAAGCCCACCGACCATCGAATCGAAGCGGACGGCGGGGCAAGACGCTGTGGTGGTTTTTGGATCTAATGGGTCTAGCCCATTTTGCCCATAACCTCTCCCTCTAAAACACTTGGGTACCCCTTGGGGCACACCCCAAGTACCAAACCCATGCCTTATAAACCCATTCAAAACCTCCCACCAAATCAATGTGGGACAAGCCTTATTCAAACCTTTAAGAAATTTCTACAAAAACTCTATTTCCATGGAGCATACTTTGGCTTCAATTTCTCATTCACTCGGTAATGGTTTTGAGCAACCAAATATACCACGTGAATCACAACGCGGCATAGAACGCGTTACCACTTTGACCTGTGTAAATCGATGCACGGGGCCCACCTAAAATTTAGACAAAACTTAGGAAAAAATTCTGGTTTTATCTAGAATTTAATAACCATTTTCAATAATCCCCCACATGAATGGAATTTGATGACAACGGAAATGCAACAATATGCAGATTTATCGAAAGAGTATAAGTCGAAAATATTTTGCATCAGGATAGGTAGTTTTCGGCCTTGAACCTTCCCTAGTGATAACCTATTGTAGACACCCCATTTTTGACCGACCTTAAGACTCAGACGTCACCGATTGAGCGCTCGGTGATGTTGCATATTGTGCTCGTTCAGAAGTCTCAGAGTCACGGTCGTGAGCCTTGCCTCTGGACTTCTGAACCCTCTTCTGTACCTCGTCTCGGTTTGCGAACCAGACGCGATTTTCTCTGTTTCTCTTCCTGAAGGGAGGGAGAGGTCCCGTAGACCATCTCTCAGTGGCCGTGGGCTACATTTTGTGGCCGTAGGCCATTTTGCCCATTTCGAAGCCCGGTTCCCGATTTTCGGAGCCGTCAGGCTGTGCGCCTCGGTTCAGGACTGTCTAATCATCTCCGATTCCTCCGGCTTTTGGCATACATCCTATTTACTTCCTTTTGAGGGACACTGGGGTCCGAGAGACCCACTTCGTGGCCGGATGCCACTTTCGATGCTTAACAGCCTATTTTCGGGACCCCGAACTGCGTGTTTTGGCCCCCGAGCATTCGTTTTGCATCGGTTTTCGTTCATTTTTGGCAGGTACCTCTGTTTTATCACCAGGAAGGTCACTGAAGGATGGGAGGCCAGCAATTGTCTCAGCAATCAGTTATGCTCCTCCGGCACCCTCCGACGCCCGTTTTTCTCACTTCCGAGCCAATGTTAACCACCCTAAGAGCATTTTCTTCAAGCCGAAACCACATATTTGTGTTGTACACACATGGGAGGACCCTAATATCACATGGCCGGCCAGTACCTCAAATTGAACCTTTTGAACCCCTCCTAAAAGTGGCCTGTTTTTTCTCCTGTTTTAGAGTTGCCAATTTCCAACCACAGGGTTGTGTTGAGGAGACCTGGGAGGACACCTTTCTCCTATGGCCGGCCAATAATTCTTCTGGACCATTTTTCCCCTTGGCCGGCCGGCCATGGGGGGTGGCCGGCTGGCCACCTGCAACAAAAATAGCTGGCCGGCCTTCCTCCTTACACCCTGTTTGGCTCAGATGCGACCTTTGTTTCCCAGTTACATGTCAGGGGGATATTTTGGAGGGAAGCTTGGAGGAACTTTCCTCCCCTTTTTTCCTCCTCACTTTCTCCCCCATTCTTGTCCATATAGCTGGCCTCCCAACTCAAGAGAAAGGGTTGAAAAATTGCTCTCAAGCTCATACACTCATATTGTCACGACCCAAACCCGGCCCTATGGGTTTAGTACCGTAACCGGCCAGTAATCCGTGATTACCGAAGGCCTGCTTAACAGTAATACAGTAAAACAGAGTACAGGGCCTGGCGGAAGCCAATGCAGTAAATAAACAATGTCCAATGAGCTGTGATAGTCTGTATGCAAAAAGATTTTCCATACATATGCATATTAACAGTCGGTACAGAACAGTATATACAATATTTACAACCACTCAATATAGGGACTTAATCCCTACTCAACAAAGGCGATAAACATTCATCTATACATTCGATTCGGTTATTACAAAACAAGAAGACGATGCAAGAGGGAAATACTAAAACACCCTGAGCCTTGGCAAGGTAGGCTCGGAACCTCACTGATGAGGCACATAGGTCGGCTTGACAAAAGCTGAAGTAACCCCGACGCTTCTAGCGATGCGGTGCTGTGACACCTACATATGTATATGAGTAGTGAGCTAAAGCCCGATGAATAATATAATGCGTAAAGGGTTAAGAATAAATGTCCTTCGGTATTAAAACCCGGTCATTTCGTCGGTTTATCACTCATTAGGTTTGTGGCTCATATTTGAGCCATAACGGTCATTGATTAAAATAGTGATATGTGGTACATCCTTGGCGTAAAGATGCGATGCGGTAGGTCTTAAAAGACCGGGTCTTAACAGACCAAACAGTAAATGATGGCCATCGATGGCGATCTGATAACAATAGCGAATGATACTAATTGAGAGAAAAAGACAAGACTTGTGGATTCAAGAGGTGGCTCCCACTGTAGCACTTAGTTCCGTAGATTCTAGAGGTGGCTCGATGTAGCACTTTGCTCCTTATCGATATCTGGGATTCAAGAGGTGGCTCCCCTTTGTAGCACTTAGCCAGAGATTCTAGAGGTGGCTCAAGATGTAGCACTTTGCTCCATATCGGTATCTGAGTGGCCATCACAACGATGTGATAGTGGTTCCAAACTTGGGAACCGACAGAGATCTCTCTACATAAAGTATGTGGATTCAAGAGGTGGCTCCCCTTGTAGCACTTAGCTCGTAGATTCTAGAGGTGGCTCCCGATTAGCACTTTGCTCCAAATCGATGTGATAGGTGCCAAGGATGCCCTAGGGCGATTCGAGAATATAACTCATACGTTCATTTAGTATACAATATCGATTCGATGGGCGATTCAATTGATGGCAGTGTCAATTCAAGTGATTCGATTCGGTGAAGCAGTATCAATTCGATAGCAGTGTCAATTCAAGAACGATTCGATTCGATTCGATGCAGATTTGATAAAATAGACTGACTCAATAAGGTAGCGATTCAATCAACTAAACAGTTCAGAAGATAATCATTTTTGGACATATCTTTACACAGTTGTTACTCACAGAGTTCTGGGCTACAGTATGCTAGAGCGTCTCCTCTGTAAGCCAACCCTACACAGTATACAGGATGAACACACACTAAGCTATACAGTTGGGGGAAGATCAATAACTTGCCCTAATTTGCCTCGGTGTGTTCTACATCTATATCCTCATTAAGATGCCTTAAACTAGGCCTAAGAATGCCTAGAATGGAATGAGGATGCAAAGATGCACTTAGGAAGTACTTTACAAAATTTCTTTGAAAATAAGGGCCTCGCCGGCGAGCCTTCCTTTCGAGCGAGCTTCCAAAATCAAAGGCTTTTCGAGCGAAATCCTTCGCCGATGGTCCGATGAAACAAAGAAAATCTCGATGGATCTGAAATTTTACGCCGAGCCACCATTTCTTCGCCGAGCGAGCTCAACAAACGATGGTCGCTCGAGCGAGAATCCTTCGCTCGGCGAGGAGGCCAAATTCGAATTTCAGTTGTCTTCCAAGTCCGAACCAAGCATTCTACCACTCAATACTCGACCTCTTGGGCCCAAATTCTGGGAAACACATCTCAAATCAATATACGACAAGTTTCAAAGCTCAATTTATGAATTCAAGCCCCAAAGGTGAGTCAATTAAAGCCATTTTCAAACCCATTTTCAAGAATAAACTTCAAACATGCCATGCATGAGTTTTAAACCAAATTGGAGTTTCAAAGCTTGCTCAAATGAGCTCATTTCCTCAAAACAAGATGAAAACATGGACTTATGCATAGATATGAGCATGCATGTGACAATTAGCCATGAAATCAACTCAAAATGTACCCATACAAACATGCATGCATGATGTATGCTATAATCCAACATATTTGAACTAAATCATGACTTAGTTCTACATTGAAGCATGAATCATGCAAGAACTTGTTCAATATCAACAATAAGAAGGTGAATTCCTTACCTAGGTCTTCAATTACAAGTCTAGGAGTTCAATGTTGCTATCACTCTTCAATTCTTCCAAGATTCAAGCCAACTCACAATGAAATCAAGGTGAAATCACTCTCTAGGTCTCTCTCTCTCTCTAGAGTCGGTTTTGAGCTCCCAAAATGTGCTGATGGAATGTTTACTCAACTGTAATGAAGCTAAAAAATGTTATAATAAAGGGCCCACTAACAATGGCAATTCCGTAAATAAGGCAACTCTGTGATTTAACTTATTATAATCTAATTCAATCCAGTTAAATCATACCAAATCAGTTTTCAAATAAATATACCATGAAATTACACAAATTATGGTGACCACAACACACTAAACGATTTTCAGTTCGGCCGCCGATAAGGCCTTCAATTAGCAATTTAAACGTAAACACGAGCAGATAATTAAGCGTCGAGCAGATAGAAATGCAATACAATAGGCACACTCGGTCAATTCGGTTCGATTTTCAATCGATCAAGATTCGATTGATTCAATTATCAGTCATAAGCAGTCTCAATTTCACAGTAATCGGTAATAAATCAGTGGTCAGTGATTAATCAGTAATCGGTAACGAGGGTTGTTACACATATCTATCTCTATTTTCTTCAAAAACTCCAAGTTTTGGCTCCATTTCTTCACTACTACCAAGCACCACCATCACTACTCCATTCCAGCAGCAAGGAGGGGTTTTTCAGAGGCTTAGAAGCAACATTCCTTGGTCCAAGAGGTAGCAAAAGTTTGGTCTTCAAGGGTAAGTCCATTTTCCCTCTTTTGTAGCACATTTTTGCAACAATTTCTTAGCCTATTTGCTTGCTGTTTTGGACTCCCACCCTAACTGAAAGGGTCATTATTTTGAGCCATATTTCATTTTTTTTAAGGGCTCAACCCTGTTTGAACCCCCCATTTGGTACTTGCTTCAATACCCCCTTGTATGCCAATATTTTGCATGGTATTTATAGCCTATGTGTGATCTGTTTTTGAGCATGATATAAGCTGTGAGTGGGCTTATTTTGAGTCCCTATACAACATTGTAGAAGGGCTCAACACTGTTGGGGGCCTCCATGTTGTACTTACCATTATACTCCTCTTTGGTCCCCATTTTTGCATACTTTGTTAGCTTGTCTTGCTTCTGTTTTTGGGCCATCATCAGAACTGGAAATGGCTATATTTTGACCCCCTTGGAATATCTCATTAAGGGTCTTTGGCTGTTTGATGTATATTGGGCCTACTTCATGTTATACCCCTCTTTGGCTCCCATTTTTGCATGCTTTGTTGGCTTATCTAGCTTCTGTTTTCGGCCATCATCAGAGCTAAAAATGGTCATATTTTGACCTTCTTGGAATGTCTCATTAAGGGTCTTTGGCTGTTTGGTGAATGCTTTGTATACTTCATGTTATAGCCTCTTGTTGGCCTATTTCTTGCATTGCATTTTGAGCATGTTTGTATACTGATTTGAGGCTTGTCATCTACTGTAAATGTTCATATTTTTAGTCCCTCTTCAGTGTTGTAGAAGGGTATTTTTCCATTTGGGCTTTGCATCTACCACTTGCTTCATAGCCTCCCTTGTGGAGCCATTTTTGTATGCCATTTTAGCCCTACTTGTGATTGCTGTTTGGCCATGATTTGTACTGTAAAAATGCTTGTCTTGGGGCTGCCTTGCTTCTGTATTTTCATGTCATGTACCAACTATGCATGTATGGTATAGCTGTAGGCCATTTTTATGCATTGAAATCTGTGTTTCGGGATCATTTCATGCATCGGGTATTATTTCGCCTCTTTTCGGGGCTATTTTGCCCCTCATTTTGCCACTGATTTTTTCATGTTAGCATATCATATTCCACGTCTTTGCCATGTCTCATTAGAGTGGCATTTCGGTGCTTGAGGGTCTGTTCTCGGTTTGTGTGCCCGCAGGCACGCACTTCGAGGTATCTTGTCTTCACCTCATGGCCTCTTATGTGAGTGTGGCCGAGGTCCGCTTATGTTAGTATAAGTCCATGTTGCATTGTATATGCCATTGTAGCCTCATTGCATTGCGTATGTCATTTTCTCGGTTTGCGTGCACGTGTGCACGCATTTCGAGGCATCTCATTTTCATCTCACGGCCTCTTATGTGAGTGTGGCCGACGTGTTAGTATAAGTCCAATTTGCATTGCGTATGCCATTTCATGCCTTAGGATCATTTTCTCGGTTTGCGTGCACGTGTGCACGCATTTCGAGGTATCTCATTTTCATAGCATTGTGCATGCTAGGTCATATATTGCATTCATGTCATGCATATTGCATTGTGTTGGGATAGGAGTTAGCAGACGCACGAAGCGAACGCGTTCGTACCCCAAGCGACGGAACGGGTCTCAATTCCCAAGTCACCGACATTCCGGATTATCCATGATGGAGTTAGGTTTTGTTGTAGCATTCATATGCATTCATCCCATATTGAGTTGTGCAATTCGGCTCTTCGGCCATCATGCATCGATATGCGTGATTGGTGACACGAGGATCGAGGCATGCATATATTTTGTGAAATACATTGCTATGCCCCTTTCCTGCTCTCTGTTGCAGCAAAATGAAGAATCAGTAACTTTCCGGAGTCTGGCACGCATTTTGAGAAACATTGCAAACAGAGGCTAATTTGGGCATCCCAATGGATTTTTGCGCAAAACAGCCCAAACATGCATCATTTCATTATCCGGAACGGAGCCAAGGCAGTCCCTGGCTTGTATGCCAGTTTTACAGTTTTTCTTCTTTAATTTGTTAATTAATTAGGAATTTGTATATTATTCGGACTGTATTATTCTTTCATTTTGGGACTATATTATTATTTATTTGGACCCTCTGTGCGAGGGCATAATTGTAATAAGTGTAGGTGAGTGTGATGTATGTCTTCCAACCCCACGTCTTTTTTCTCTTTTATTTACCCGCTTATGATGGTTAGATTAGGGCATGTTTCAATTAGCATACAGTATGACAGCATGTTTGCATTCATTCATCTGTTTTGCACGCACCGGGCTCGGCGCATCATACTAACTGCATTTGTATTTCAATTCCAAATTGAATACGTGTTAATTGTAGCATCTCATATGCCATGTTTAGAATGGCCGAGCCTGCTATAATTCGCATCTTTGCATGTGTTGCATTAGGCAATTCTGTATATCTAGGATCATGCATGGATTTGTAACGAGCTTCTGTTTTGGCTTGGAGTACTCGGTGAGTTTTATGCTTTAGCATCCTTGTATGCGTGTGAGTGATTGCCATGAATAGCATGCTTACCATGATGCTATGTGCTTATGTGATATAACTGTCTTGAATGCCTGTGGGTGGAGGTTGAGTTACTTGAAGTGGAACAAATCATTGACTGTTTGTTTTAAGCCCACTTAGATAGTGGCAAAATCATGTTTTTTTCTAAGCCCACTCGAGGGTGGCAAATCCACGTCTTAGCCTACCTGCGGGTAGCACCATCAAACCATTTTCAAAAACGAACATGAAGTGTTTTGTTCCAATTCAGGCAGCTCAGTCTATACTTGTTTGCTGTGCGCATCACATAGTAACCTAGGCTAATAACCGGAATAAGAACTCACAATGTTTTCAAAATAAGGCATCATGGTTAGTAGAGGCCGGTCTTTGACCGGCGAATGGGTGCTCCGCAGTGACCTTCTAATCGTACCCAAGTTCCCGAGCCGAGGCAACTTTGGTGATGACGGACACGTGGCCTTTGGCACCGAGTCAGGGTTTCCTAAATTTCCCATTTTAAAAACATTTAGGTGGCGACTCTGTATCTGGCGAAACAGTCCATGTTTGGCACTTCTTTCAAAAAATCTGTTTTCAAAATGATTTGCCGGATTTGGACTCTTTGGTTCAGGATTAAGAACCGTGACATTTGAGTCCTTCGAACTGTAGTGACCCAATATCGAACTAGAACGGGGGGGATTCGCACTCCCTTCCCCCGGGATGCGTTCGGGGACGTCTACAGTTTCTAGCGACTCTGTTGGGGATTTAGAGAACTTGACTCGAACGCATGATATCCGGTTTTGACTATACTTGTGTGTTTCTTTGCATTGCATTTGCATTGGTGCGCCTAGGACACCGTGTTTGCCATCTTCTATTCCTGAGCGGTTTGCCGGAGGCTTGTCTTGTCAAGGCATGTCCATAAGGATGACGATTCTGAGGCTCTGCAAGATATAGAACACAAACGCCGGCTTTACTGGGGCACCCTTTTTGACCATTCGACCTAGTGCATATTCGGATCCATAGTGACCATTCCAAACTAGGACAGGTTGCTTACCCGTTTATAGGTTGTTTGAAACCGCTGTGTGCGTAGTAAAACCCTAGCTCCTGACAAAATAGGACAGGGAAACCCTACCCCAACATAGGGATGTTTTGGCTCTCACTTATCTGCTATGTCTTTGGTTAGAGTGTGTCTCTGAGGAATGCATGTATCGATCTATGAGTTTGGGCGTCGAACTGCGGGCATCGATCGATATCGAGAATCAGTTGTCTGCAGATATCGGATTGATTTTGGGGAAACGGTAATCTGAGAGCAGTGATCGATGATTGAGGATGTATTTTCACTTATCAGCTGCGTGTTGTATGCGTTGTGTGTTGTGTGTATTTAATTTAAGCCGTTATCTTTGCCCGTTTATCTGGTTATTTATTTCCTTTTGTTTTATTATCTTTTTGCTAGGGCGATTTTTATACGATTGCTTCGAACCATAGATACTCCCCAAGCATTTTGGACACGAGGTCGTGACTCAATCGATCCGAGGATCGGTTGTGGACATCGATGTTCCTCTCTACCCCGATTATCGAAGAAAAGAGGAGGCGATTGTGTCGAGCGAGGATTCTGGACGGAGGGCTACTTTGTGATGTGATCGAGTTGAGATTTACGTATGCGCCATAGAGATACATTTACGGTCACTCTGATGAAACAATGAGAATACATCGAGGATGGAGGTGATGATCGCCAAATGCGAGAGCATGAAACAGATGGAGGATGCCATCCATGGCGGAATTTGCTAAACAACAAGCGCGATCATGGCCCGGAGAAGTGATCACTAGGTCACCTTGGAGAATCTGTCTGCTTCACATCAGGCTCCTCCTTCACCAGCGGCTCCAATACCCGAGCAGGTACCTACTGGCCAGAATACCCTGCCAAATCCTCAGAATACCCTCCCGAACACCCAGAACACCCTACCCAATATCCAAGAGGACACCAACCTTCCAGCTGTGGCTCCCGCCCCACTTGTCCAGAATCTTACACCCAACCACGGACTCTCCATTCGAGTTCGAGGTAGATCATCTGACTCTAAAAGCGAGTAAGTTGGAGAAGCTTTTCAAGAAATCGCAGGGGGTGAAGGCCATCCCAGACATCGAAGATGGGTACACCGATGTGGCCGTAACACTGCCAGACAGATTCAAGATGCCACAGATTGATCGTTTTGATGGGTCAGGGGATCCTATGGTCCATCTCCGACTATTTTCAGACATCCTGAGGCCAATGGGCCTAACCCGACCACAAAAGCTTTCCCTGTTTGGTCGAACTTTGTCGAGTGTGGTAGCCATCTGGTACGCAAAGTTAGAAGATGACGTGAAAAGAAGCTGGGATGAGATGGCTGAGGCCTTCGTTGCACAGTACTCGTACAATACACAGATCGAGATTACAACCCGTGATCTTGAAACGACGAGGCAAGAACCCAAAGAGTCTTTCTCCGATTTTGTAACTAGATGGAGGGCAAAGGCGTCAATGATGACCTTGAGGCCTACAGACAAAGATCAAATCCGGATGATTGTGCGCAATCTCCAACCGAAACTCATGCAGAAGATGATCGTATTCCCCTTTCCTGCCTTCTCAGTTACGAGATGGAGTCAGATTGAGGATGCGATGAAGCAAGGTTTGATCGACGGGGCAGACCGGAGCGACCAGAAGGACATTCAACATAATAACAACGCAGGCCAGTGGTATTTGCAAACACAAGGACAGAGGTCGGTATGGTCACCACCACTCCCCCTCCCATCAAGGCCATGGCGGCCACACCCTTTTCAAGACATCCGGAGTAGTACCCAAGCCCGAGATATCGATTCGAGGCCAAGAACCTTCACTCCACTATACATGCCTTTGTCCAAGGCTCTCGGGGTTCTAATCAAAAGGGGCATCTGAAACCCCTAGAGTCGAGGCCATTACCAAATCCACTCCCCTTCCCAACCGGCCAAATCTTGTCGTACCACAGTGACCTGCCATGATCTGAATCAATGTTTAAATTTGCGTCACGAGATTCAGGACCTCGTTGACAAAAATATTATTTTACCTCCCGAAAGACCCAACGTCACAACCAACCCACTCCCCGCACATAACCAAGATCCACCACCCAAAAGAGTCAATCTCATCCAAACTGGGGTCGTGTCCTACGATCCTAGTATCTATATTACTCCCTCTCACTTACCCAAGCCGGAGGTGATCCTTCCTGACTGCACTGACTTGTGCATGTTGGACACTTTCACAACCCAATCTGAGCCAGAGATGGTGACCATCGAAGATGAAATGGGGCAGGTTTCAGAGGAAGAAAGAATTATTGAGTCTGGGATGGAATAGTTTAGGAATCTAGCTGGAGGAGTCTATGATCCAAGTGGATACATCCTACCAGTGGGCCAGTCTGAGCTGAGTGTGGGGCTGCCAGAAAAAGCTGAACTGTGCATGATTCGGGGGAACAGACTTGAACAAGGGCCAAATGGTCTGACAACAGTGGAAGAAGATTTTGCCAACCTCCAGTTCTTCAACGACCAAGAAGCAGTGGATGCAACAATCAACTGGTTTGAATATGGGGAGTCGGCAGAGATTACTGGATGGTTAGATGATCAGCCAGATGTCATAGAACTTCAGCCAGAGCAAGGCCCGGCAGGGGCAGGGGTATCAATGATGGTCGAGAGGGCCGAGAGTCAAAATGGATTGCCGGAGAGTGCCGGTACAAAGAATTTCGCTCGGGACCAAGATATTGTGAAAACTGAGCAACAAACCGTACTAACACAGGAGGAGCAAGGGA
The DNA here is from genome assembly GCA_025200525.1 of Camellia lanceoleosa. Taxonomy (NCBI): domain Eukaryota; kingdom Viridiplantae; phylum Streptophyta; class Magnoliopsida; order Ericales; family Theaceae; genus Camellia; species Camellia lanceoleosa. The sequence continues at coordinate 130,144,925 of CM045765.1, forward strand.
AGAATTGGGATTCTGAGAGAATCCGGAAAGCCAAGAACCATGAAGAGATTGAAAGTGCTGCGAGCAGCGAGATATCTTTGTGAGCATATGGGATGAAAATCTTGAGTACAAACTTGCGAGAACGGATAGGTGTACATTGAGCGCTAGCGGGATGTGGTGGGAAAACGATGACTTATGTCATGCCCATACGGATGAAGATTGGGCAGGCGCTCAACCAGATGACACTTGGTACCTCGATGAGGTGGACCACATGACCAGGAGCGGGCGGTACTTCAAGCCCCCACACCTAGACCAACTCGAGACATCTGGAAAAGATAAAGAGGCTGAGAAACAGAGAGAGAAGCAAATTGAAGAAGAAGCTGTACTGAGACAGTTAAAGAAGATACAAGCAGACATCTCCATCTGGGATGCCTTATGGCGTCAAGGGTACATAGGCAGGCCGTCCTATCTCGCTATGGATAAGGCCAAACTCTCCATCGATACTACACCGGAAGCGGTTGGTTGAAATTTTGGTTTTAGGAGGAGGTTCCCGGCATTAACCTTTTCAGACAAAGAACTGCCGCCTGAGGGCATAAGTCATAACAAACCGCTCTACATCTCCGTGGAATGTAGAGATAAGTGGATACCGGTGGTACTTGTTGATACCAGTGCGCTATTAATGTTCGCCAAACGAGCGGCATATGCAATCGGGTTGAAACCTGCGGACTTCAAACCAACCACTCAGGTGATCAAAGCTTACGATAATACCAGTAGGGAAGTGATGGGGACTGTCAAGGTTCAGACCCAGGTTGGTCCAGGACAACACAACATTGAATTTCATGTCTTGGACGTTCCCGCAACCTTCAACTTACTCTTGGGGCGGCCGTGGTTGCACCAAGTAAAGGCAGTCTCTTCCACTCTACACCAGATGTTGAAATACCCTCACGGGAAGGGGGTTGCAATTGTTTTCGGAAACTCATCCATCCATCCGCCGCCGGAAGTGTCTACACCAGTTTTGGAAATTGAGCATGGCACGGAGGATGTGTTCTTGTCAGGGTTCACTTTGGCAGAGGCCCGGGTAGTGCAAAGTATTATGGCTATGAATGAAGGTGTGTATGTCAGTGCTCAATCCGTCTACCTCATGAACAAGCTACAACATATTCCCGGGATGGGATTAGGAAGGAGCGGCAGGAAAGGAGTCGCTGCGTTGGCCGAAGTGCCGCACAACCCGCATACCTTTGAACTAGGTTATCTGCCCACCAAAGAGGACTGGGTGAGGAGAGGAAAAGAAATGGCCAGTAGAGCCAGAGCGAAGCAGGCTGGGAAGCCTTTTGAATTAATGCACAAGCCCATCCAGGGTACCCTAAACGGACGCTTTGTCCAAGAGGGGGAAGACTTTCCATTTTGCGGCTTCCCAGAGCCATGGTTAAACGCGGAGAAGAAGCGCGTACCAGGTTTCGAAATCTTCTTCGACCTGCAACTATCAGGAATAGCGTTGCCCAGAGCGCATGACCCATCGGTGAGGTTGAGCGAGAATAAAGTAGTGGATCCCGAGGGCCTGAGAACTTGAAATGGGGTAATCGGCATGTCTCATCTCGATCCTCCGATCGACCAAGAGTGCTTGGGGGATAACCGTGGTTTCCATGATTGGGGATGGAGCAGTGTGGGCCTACCGGACTATCTTGGATGCATCAATCGCACCTCTCTCACTTGGCAATACAAGGAGGATTTTTGTCCAAGAGCAGGGTCAGTAGTGAGCGAATCTGATTCCACCAGTCTTGTGAGTTTGAATCGGGTTCAGCTTCGGCCCGAGTCTGAAGTCTGGTACTCTTGGGGAAAGCTAACGGATGCCTGATCTGTCTAGGTCGTCTTTTTCCTTTTCATTTGAGTCTGTTGTAACCAATGAATCAGACGAGTTGGATGTGCCTAATGAGAATGAACTATCTGTGGTTTCTGAGTATTTTTCTGTGCCCTTGATTTATTGTATTAATTTAGACTTTCAAAACTTTGATGAAAACGACGAGGATGAAGTTCCTCCGGTTTTACAACGTTTAATTGAGCAAGAGCAAGAGAGATTTGTTAAACCATTAATGGATGAAATCATCACCGTGAACATTGGTACTGAGGAGGACCCGCGGCTGGTCTAGATCGGGTCCACGTTGTCTTTGGAGGAACGCGAGCGCTTAGTCGCTTTATTAAAAGATTTCAAAGATGTTTTCGCATGGTCCTACGAAGACATGCCTGGAATCGATCCTGAGATTGTACAGCATCGGATCCTCCTTGACCCCAAGGCCCGACCTGTCAAGCAGAAACTCAGAAGGATCCGCCCGGATTGGGCTCTTAAGATTACGGAAGAGGTCACCAAGCAAATCGACGCAGGCTTTCTGCTGGTATCTGAATATCCGACTTGGTTGGCCAACATTGTTCCGGTGTCGAAGAAAGATGGCAGGATCCGGGTGTGTGTAGACTTCAGGGATTTGAACAGAGCTAGTCCGAAGGACGACTTTCCCTTACCGCACATTGATGAGTTGGTAGATTTCACAGCAGGGCATGCATTGCTCTCATTCATGGATGGCTTCTCAGGATACAACCAGATAGTGATGGCACCAGAAGATAGGGAAAAGACTACATTCACCACCCCGTGGGGGACATACTGCTACCGGGTAATGCCGTTTGGGTTGAAGAACGCTAGAGCTACTTATCAACGGGCCGCGACCACAATACTACATGATATGATCCACAAAGAGGTTGAGGTGTATGTGGACGATATGATTGTCAAGTCCAAGGAAAGAGAGGGCCACTACACCGCCTTGCATAAGTTTTTCCAAAGGATCAGGGAATTCTGGTTGCGGTTAAACCCTCAGAAATGTACATTTGGTGTTACAGCGGGAAAAATGCTGGGGTTTCTGATTACACAAAGAGGCATCGAGGTTGATCCTTCCAAAATCAAGGCCATCTTAGAAATGCCACCACTAAGGACTGAAAAGGAGGTGCGAGGCTTTCTGGGTAAAGTGAAATTCATAAGACGGTTTATTTCAAAATTAACCTTGACTTGTGAACCACTTTTTGGCCTCCTCAAGAAAGGAAAGAAGTTCCAATGGGACGGCCGATGTCAAGCTGCATTTGAACAAATCAAAGAATATCTACAGAACCCACCCGTTTTATCGCCACCAGAACCGGGGAAACCGTTGATTTTGTGTCTGTCAGTGACTGAGACCACGATGGGCTGCATGCTTGCACAAGAATCAAAAGATAAGGTAGAAAAAGCCGTCTACTATCTCAGCAAGAAGATGCTGGAGTATGAGACCCGATATACACCGCTGGAAAAGGCTTGCTTAGCTTTGGTTTGGGCTACCAGGAAGTTGCGGCACTACCTGTTAGCTCACTCTGTAATGTTGGTTTCACGACTTGATCCCATCAAATATCTCTTCGAGAAACCAGCGCTTACGGGTAGGCTAGTTCGTTGGTTGCTATTGCTCTCCGAATTTGATCTCACGTACTGTAGACGTCCCCGAACGCATCCCGGGGGAAAGGGAGAGTGCGAGTCCCCCCCCGGTTCTGGTTTGATATTGGGTCACTACAATTCGAAGGACTCAAATGTCACGGTTCTCAATCTTGAACCGAAGAGTCCAAATCCGGCAAATCGTTTTGAAAACAGATTTTTTGAAAGAAGTGCCAAACATGGATCGCTTGCGGAATCTGAGTCGCCACCTAAATATTTTTTAAATTGGGAAATTTAGGAAACCCTCACTCGGTGCCAAAAGGCCACGTGTCCGTCATCACCAAAGTTGCCTCGGCTGGGGAACTTGGGTAGGAATGGGAAAGGTCACCGTGAGCACCACTTCGCCCGATCAAAGACCAACCTTTACTAACCATGATATCGATTTTGAAAACATTGTAGTTCTTATTAGGTTATTAGCCTAGGTTACTATGTGATGCGCACAGCATACAAGTATAGACTGAATCGCCTGAATTGGAACAAAACACTTCATGTTTGTTTGTTTGAAAATGGTTTGATGGTGCTATCCGCAGGTAGGCTAAGACGCGGATTTGCCACCCTCAGGTGGGCTTAGAAAACATGATTTTGCCACTATCTAGTGGGCTTAAAACAAACATTTGATGAATTGTCCCAATTCAGATAACTCAACCTCCACCCACAAGCATTCAAGGCAGTTATATCACATAAGCAGTTAGCCTCATGGTAAGCATGCTATTCATGGCAACACTCACACGCATGCAAGGATGCTAAAGCATAAAACTCACCGAGTACTCCAAGCCAAAACAGAAGCTTGTTAGAAATCCATGCATGGACCTAAGCATACTGAAATGTCTAATGCAACACATGCAAAGATGCAAATTATAGCAGGCTCGGCTATTCTAAATATGACATGTGAAATGTTACAGTTATCAAGTATTCAACTTGGAATTGAAATACAAATGCAGTTTGTATGATGCGCCGAGCCCGGTGCGTGCAAAACAGATGAATGAATGCAAACATGCTATCATACTGTATGCCAATTGAAATATGCCCTATATCTAACCATCATAAGCGGGTAAATAAAAGGGAGAAAGAAATGGGGGTTGGAAGACATACATCACACTCACCCACACTTATTACAGTTATGCCCTCGCGCAGAGGGTCCGAATAAATAATAATACAGTCCGAATAAAAGAATATTACAAATTTCTAATTAATTAACAAATTAACTACAAAAAAAGTAAAACTGGCATGCAAGCGGGGCGCCTTACTCTTGATGAATGATATATCTTTGAATTTGCCTTGTGCGGAAATCCTTGGGATGCCCCAATTAGCCTCTGTTTGTAATATTTCTCGAAATCGTGCGGACTCAAGACTCGCGATTCTTGATTTTCTTTGCAGCGAGAGGCGAAAGGGCATAGCAATGTATTTCACAAATATATGCATGCCTCGATCCTCGTGCCACCAATCACGCATCTCGATGCATGATGGCCGAGGAGTCGGATTGCACTACTCAATATAGGATGAATGCATATGAATGCTACAACAAAACCTAACTCCATCATGGGCAATCCGGAGTGTCGGTGACTTGGGAATTGAGACCCGTTCCGTCACTCGGAGTACGAAATGTGCCTCGTTTTCTGTGCCCGAGCTACTGCCCATCCCGAACACAATGCAATATGCACGACATGCATGAATGCAACTAAAATGTGATCTAGCGTGCACAATGCTATGAAAATGAGATGCCTCGAAGTGCGTGCATGCGGGCACGCAAACCGAGACGATGATACTAAAGCATGAAATAACATGCAATATGATATACGATGAGACTAAAGTGAGATGCCTCGAAATGCGTGCCCACGGGCACGCAAACCGAGGCGGTGACATATAGACATGAAATGGCATACAGAATGCAAATTGGACTTACACTAACATGAGGGAGCCTCAGCCGCACTCACATAAGAGGCCGTCGGATAAAAACGAAGTGCCTCGAAATGCGTGCCCACGGGCACGCAAACCGAGGCAAAGGCATACGCAATGCAAATGACATGGAAATGAAAATTGGGCTTACACTAACATGAGAGGACCTCAGCCGCACTCACATAAGAGGCCGTCGGATAAAAATGAAGTGCCTCGAAATGCGTGCCCACGGGCACGCAAACCGAGGCAATGGCAAAAAAGTATGAAATGGCACTCCAAATACAGATTGGACTTATACTAATGTGAGAGAGCCTCAGCCACACTCACATAAGAAGCCAGGAGATGAAAATAAAGTGCCTCGAAATGCGTGCTGCAGACGCATAAGCAGAAAACAATGGCCCTAAGGCATGAAATGACATGCAAATGAGACGTGGCATATGGCATATGGAAAATGAAAATTTCAGCAGCCAAAATGATGCAAAAACAGCCCCCGAATTATAGCAAAATTACACCCGATGCTCGAAATGCAATGTTATGCACCCGAAATGGCCTACAGCTATGCCAATCATGCACAATATGGACATGAAGTGTAAAGACAGATGCTAAGAAGCCCCTAAACTAGCATTTTTCCAGTACAAAGAATGTCCAAACAACAATCACAAGTATGGCAAAAACAGCATGAGAAAATGGGGGAAAATAGGGGAACAATGAAACAAGTGATATGTACAATGCTCAAATTGAAAAATTCAGTTCTACAACATTAAAGAGGGACCAAAAATAGGCACATTTACAGTAGATGACATCCTCCAATTCAGTATGTAGATATGCTCAAAACAGCATGCAAAATATGAGCCAACAAAGGCTATAACATGAGGTATCAAAAGGATGCACCAAACAGCCTAAGACCCTTAACAAAAAATGAAGAATGAGTTATTTTAAGACTCTTTCCAACCTAATGAAGGCTCAAAAACAGAAGCATGATGAGCTAGCAAGGCATGCAAAAATGAGGGGGTATAAGAGGGTCTAACATGAAGTACCAAAAGTATTCACCAAATAGCATAAGACCCTTAACAAAACATGACAAGAAGGAAAAAATAAGGCTCTTTTCAGGCCTGATGAAGGCTGAAATCAGAAGCCAAATAAGCTTAAAAAAGGCATGCAAAATGGGGCCAAAGAGAGGTACAAAGAGAGGCCATGCATGGAGGCCCCAAACAAGATTGATCCCTTCTACAATGTTGTAGAGGGACCTAAAATAAGCTCAATCTAAGTTAATGTCATGCTCAAAATCAGACTTCAAATAGGCTAAAGAAACCATGCAATTTTACGGTAAATTGGAGGAATTACAAAACAAGTGCATGATAGAACCACCAAACATAGTTGAGCCCTTCTTCAATATTGAAGAGGGGATCAAAATAAGCTCACTCACAGTTTATATCAGGCTCAAAAATGGATCACTCATAATCCAAACAAAGCATGCAAAATATTGGCACAAAGAGTGATATTGAAAGAGGTGCATCATAGAGGTGCCAAACAAGGTTGAGCCCTTCTACAATGTTGTAGAGGGGCTCAAAATAAGCCTAAAATCAGTAGGGTTCGGAGCCCAAAACAGAGAGCAAGTAGGGTAAAGAATTGATGCAAAAATGTGCTCAAAGGGGGGAAATAGTGACTTACCCTTGAAGATCAAGCTTTTGTTGCTTCTTGGCTTCAATTTGTTGCTTCTTAGCCTCTGAAAAATCCTCCTTTGCTGCTGGAATGGAGGTAGTGATGGTGAAGCTTAGGGTTGATGAACAAGTGGGCTAGAAACTTGAAGGTTTTTGGAGCTTTTGGAGAGGGAAATGGAGGCAATGAGAGATATGCTCTTGAGAAGAAAGTTGCTAACCCTAACAAAGAAGGAGGTCAGCCCCTTAAATGGGCAAGAAAGGGGTGTAAAAGGGAGGGAAATTCATCCAAGCTTTCCCTCTCAAAATATCCCTCGGAGGCAAAAGATATTTGGAAAAACAACTGGACAGCTGTAAAGTGGTCAAAAGCAGGAAGCAGGCCGGCCAGGTGCTTTTCTTGAAGATGGCCGGCCGGCCACCCCACTGGTCGGCCAGCCATTCCCCATGGCCGGCCGGCCATGGCCAAAAATGAAGTGAACAATTAATGGCCGGCCACCATATTTTGGTGTCCTCCCAGGTGTGTAGAACAAGACCCCATGATTGGAATTTGGCAACTCTGAAACAAGAGGCACAACATTCAACTTGAAAGAGAGGCTCAAAAATGAAAATAATAATTACTGGCCGACCACCACCTTTTAGGGTCCTCCCATGTGCCCTCATCACAAATATGTAGTCTCGGCTCGAAGAAAATATCCCTAGGATGTTCAACATTAGCCCGGAAGTGAGCAAAACGGACGCCGGAGGAGCGAAACTGGTTTTCTGAGACAATTGCTGTCCTCCCACCCTCTAGTGATCTTCTTGGTGCTAAAACAGAGGTACCTGCCAAAATTGAACAAAAACTAATGCAAAATGAATGCTCGGGGCCCAAATCACGCGATTCGGTCCGAAATGTCTGTAGAAAGTGGAAAGTCCCCAAAATGGGTAAGCATCGAAAGTGGTGTTCGCCACGAAGTGGTATCTGAGACCCTAGTGTCCCTCGGTATGGATTAAATGAGATGCATGCCAGATACTGGTGAAACCGGAGATGGTTGGGCGATCCCGAGCCGAGGCACGGACGGCTCAAAAATCGGCAAGACTCCGAAATGGGCAAAATGGCCTCTGACCACGAAATGTAACCCACCCACCGAGAAATAGTCTGGGACCATTCTCTTCCCTTAGGGAAAAGCAGAAAACCGAGTCTAGTTATGGCAACCGAGACAAGGCCTGAAGAGTTGGAAGTCCGGGAGGCGCCGCGGCGCGACTCTGAGACTTGAACGAGCACAACATGCAACATCACCGGCGCTCAATCGGTGGCGTCTGAGTCTTAAGGTCGGTCAAAAATGGGGTGTCTCTGATTGCCCCTCTTTGTGAACTTCGGAAGTCAAGTGGCGGAGTGAATGTCAAAGCCTAGAGCGACCCATTTTGACAAGGCGAAGACTTAGACAATCATACAAGATGAGCAGATATGTGCTTGCCATGAGCAAGGGCAAAATGCAAAGTGATAGGCACGCGCACGGTGATCATGCAAGTGCGACAAGTTGTAATGAAGCAAGTATTGACAAATAGATGCAGCAGTTTTAAGCAAGAATGCAAAGCAACAACTACATTTCATGCGATTAGGAATGCGGAGAATCATTCAATTCTCGTCGCGCCTCCTGCGGAGAAGATCGATACTGTGGCGATTAGATGCAGTCGCACTGACCTCAAATGAACCGTACATACAATATCGTGCACTGCAAAAATAGAAATTCAACAAGAACAATATGCTAACAACATATATTCAATGTGATTCCTGTAATTCCAAAAGTCGACACGCCTTGATCTGTCGGTGAATTGACGCATCATAATCGCACACTCAAGTATAGAGGTATGGTACATCAAGAAGACATGCATGACAATGCAAAATACTTATGAGAATGCAAGTTACATGCAAAACAATGCAAAAGCGAGCATAAATCGAGCGTTGGTTGTTCTTGAAACAACGAATTTGGAAAATCGCATTCGGTGAAGGCAACTTGATCATGACCTCGATTCACCTCCGGAGAGGTTACAACATGTTCAAAAAGGATACACCTTGATTTTGACAGTGATGATGAGACATGTGTCGAAATTGCGGTTGAAGTTCGTGAACAATTCGGCGCGAAAGTGCACTTTTCTTGAACTTTTTGGTCGGGAACTCGATCTTCCTCAAAATTTGCGAGAGGTAGGGAGGGGTGGGGAACATGGCGCCAGCTCATTTCCTAGGAGAGGTCTGGCGAGGGAATAAAGCAAATGGCGGCCGACCCGAAAAGGTGGCCGTGGCCATCCTAAAAAGCGAGGGCATTTGGTCATTTTGGTTATTTCTATATATAGGCTCATCCAATGCCTCCGATATCACTCCCCCAAGTGTGAAATTCTCTCCTCTTGCTTCCTAAGCCATTTTCTCTTTCAGATCTGCATTTTATCTGGCGCTTTCGGCCTTCATAAGTTGTTTCATGAAATCCTTGATTTAAGCACTTTTGACTAAATTTTGATTTGGGGCTTCTCTTCTCGTTTCACCACGAGGTAAGTTTGTCTCAATATTTGGAAAATTTTCTCGGGAGTTGACTTTTGTTGACTTTTCATTTCAGGAGTTGACTTTTGTTGACTTTTTCCAATTTTGGCTCATTTTGCTCATCTTTGCTCCTTTTTGATTCCTCAAAATGGCGGGTCATTTTCCTTATGGTGGAGGTCTTCGGTGCTGGGAGATGATTTTGACATTATGGCATTGCCCAGGTCGCCCTTTTCATTCGTCGATATGCCCGTACATAGGCTTCATGGCGGTTTTCGTCATTTCACCGAGTTCAACAATGGTGCAGGGATCTTCTTTTGTGAGGCCGGGCGACACCTCTCTCACGAGGCACGAGGTATTTTACTTCATTCTTTGTATTTTTGCATTTTGTAGCTTTGCCATGCTTGAACATGCGGTTTAGCTTATGACATAGTATTTTACTTGCATCTTGAACATGTAACTTAGACACTTGAATTTCTTGAACACCTGACTCCGTTGATTGTGAGCATACGGTACACATTAGTTAGATATTGAACCTGCGGCTCAAATCTTGATTTGTCGAACACTGACCCAAAAGTTGAAAGCAGTACCTGACACACACATGACTAAGAGTAGAACACCTGGCCCTAACCGGTTTTACGAACACAGTCCAAGTTGATGGTGAGCACACTGACCCATCTTGATTAAGAGTAGAACACCTGACCCTAAACTCGACTTTACGAACACAGTCCAAGTTGATGGTGAGCACCTGACCCTGCTTGATTAAGAGTAGAACACCACCCTAACTTCAGTTCTTGAACACCTGACCCGGATAGAAAGTGAACACCTGACCCTGCTTGATTGAGAATAGAACACCTGACCCTAACTTTCAGTTCTTGAACACTGCCCAGATTTGAAGTGAACCACGGCCAAATACCAAATTCTTGAACCATGACCCAGTTTGAAGTGAGCATACGACCCACTAATTTTTACGAAATTTGAACCTGACCCAAATACCAAATTCTTGAACCATGATTTGAAGTGAACACACGACCCACTAATTAGGAATTGAACCTTGACCCAAAACCAAATTCTTGAACCTGACAGATTTGAGGTGAACACACGACCTTGATTAAGAATTGAACCATGACCCAAAAACAGTTCTTGAACCATGACCCAGTTTGAGGTGAACACATTGCTTGATTAAGAATTGAACGCATGACCCAAAACTCGATTCTTGAACACATGACCAGATTTGAGGTGAACACTGAGCTTGATTAAGAATTGAACGCCTTGACCCTAAACTCGATTTCTTGAACACCTGACCCAGTTGAGGTGAACACGGCCATTGATTTGTACATAGCTCATTCATTTCATTTGCACCTGACTTGTTCATTTCAATTTGCACTGACTTGTTCATTTCAATTTACCTGAGCTTGTATTTTCTTGCGTCTTGAACACATGTATTCATTACGAGCCTTGAGTTGGCTCTCGCCTTTGTCACGAGGATCTGGCTCTCTTCTTTGCGAGAGTGGTATCTTGAGCTTCGGGCTGTCAGGGATCTGAGTCGACTTCGGCGGGGTTTGGAGCGATACAGTGGGGGTTATCGAGTGCCATATCGGCGGGACCTTGTTGGCGCTTTGGCGAGAGATGGTGGGACACCACCAATTCTTTCCATTTTTACGCCAGGGGATATGACCATGACCCCACTAGACTTTCTTTGTACTCACCGGCCTAGGCGTGGCGGTGGACCCATTCCCTGACGAGGATATGGGTGAGTGGGAGCTGCTTGGATTCATCTATTGGGGGCTCGCCGCTTGTAAACAGAGCTTAGGAGAGTCGTATACTTGGTTCTCTTCCGCTTAGGAGGCGGAGATGGAGCTGAGTCTCAGGAGATTGAAGCGATACACCGCGGTTTCCTCATGTTCCTCTTGGCACTACTTTGTTTCTTGATAGGGGAACAACGTGAATTTGTATCTCTTGAGTGCCCTAGTGGACCTATCACGGTCGGTCGGTATGATTAGGGCGTTGCCACAGCTACCCTTTATTGTTATATGAGTCAGATCTCTCGCAGAGGGACTTACTCGTGACTCTTGGAGAGCACAGGAGGTACATTCTGTCCTCTTGATTTACATTTTGCTCCTCATTACTTGTTCATTGCACACCTGGCGCACTTTGCATTCTATACTCTGCCTTTAGCACTTTGTATTCACATTAGTCTTGCTTTTCTCGGTTGTGGGTGTCGTATACTTTCCCGTTAGCCGGAGATGGAGGTGGCGGGGATCCTTGACTCCGTACTCATTAGTATTCGAGGCGAGCACCTATCGAGACCTCGAGACTCTCTTCCCTGCGACAATATTTTGATCTTGTGCGGACTGACAGTATTTGAACTCTCGGTTCCTTTCATTTTCATCTTTGATCTGCTTTGTATATTCTTGATTTGATTGATTTGTACCTTTGGTTATCTGCAGTTACTTGGCGACAGGCGATCTTGGCGATGATCTGCCAAAATCGATTACCGGAGAATCGAGCAATTCGATATAGGTACACCTTTCGAGGACGGTTGGTAGGGCGTGGTTCTGGGGAACGCTTCTGCGCCGGTGTGGGGTATGATTCTCGGGACCCTCATGTGCCTCCGGCCACTATCTTGGATTGCCGATAGGCTATCTTGAGGAGGTCATTAGGGATATCGAGGGCACGATGCTTTGCTATATCTCATTGAGGGACTCGCCACCTATCGTAGTATATATCGATGCCCCCTTGGCGGGAGTGCGGGCTCATGCTTGAGGCCTTGGCGCACCATCTTGAGTCGCGCTCGTCTGCGAACATCCCTTCTTCTAGCGAAATTTGGTGCGTCTAGGGGTAGAGGTAGTTCGATTCCTCCGATCCCTCAGACTCTCGATCATCTGGGTGGCGGATATGCCGTCGAGTTGATGAGTTGGCGGTATGGGACTACTTCTCGATTCCGATCCTATAGAGCCTCCGATGCACAGTCACGAGATATGTCGGTGATCTGACTCTGCCGGTATGTTCCACCATTTTCATTTATCACCAGACATTTTGGCGATTGCTTATTTATTGATGACTTGAGCTTGTATTTGCGGCCACCTCGGGAGTACATAGATCGGATGCTCGGGATGGTGGCCTCACTTGAGGATGGTCTGCGTAGAAGCGCGGATGTCGTCATGGGCTTCAGTACCCTTCATCTCTCTTGCATTTATCATATTTGTGATGACATCTTTGGTTTTAAACATTCTATTACCTTGATAACATGTAGAACACATCGGCACACACCCTCACATCTTGTACTTACTGCTTTTTATGTTTGAGCGATGTATTGCACTTTTCATTTTAGGATGCCTCCGTATATGCTCCGCCGAGCGGGCCACGAGGCCTTCTCGGAGAGGTCGAGGTGCTAGACACTTTCAGTCTTGGGACTCGAGCTGGGCCATCAAGGCCTTCTGGAGGAGTTCGAGGCGGGGCCATCTCGCCGGCGAGGCACCCATTGTCGAGGATGAGGAGGAGGAGGTCATGACCGTGAGTCGAGACATCTCTGGGGAGGAGGCTCGGTCTTGGTTCGGGAGGCGGAGGCGAGGCGAGGGGATCCGGAGGATGATAGCTCGATCCGGATGGTGATGATGGTGCGAGAGGTTATCCTAGAAGAGGATGAGAGGGCCTCCTCATTCCGTTCGAGGATCTTGATGTTATTTCTGCTTTATTTTACTTTTTAGCTAGTAGTTTGTAGCACTTTGCATATTATTAGGCGGTTTATTTCTGTAAAACTTGTACCTTTATTTTGTTGTAAAACATGATGGAATAAACGACTTTTGAAAAGATGTTTGTATTTGAGATTCTTAGCATCGCATCGCATCATTTCGCACGAAATGAAATTGAATAAATGTGCCTTGTGTATTTACGGGTCAAGTAATGAGCAAGCGCAACAAATCAAAACACTCGACTCACTAAGAAATAACAGAATCTTAGCAAGTTTACAACTCGATAAGCAAAGAAAACAACAATGTTAATGACTCGATAAACAAGACTTAATAAAATTGTGTAAACAAAAAGGAACCACTCGAAACACAAAATGTGACAGCTCGATAAAACTTACAACTCGATAAAAAAAACAACAACTCGATAAGCAAGAATACAACAAAGTGTCCTTCGGACGGACGATCTGGATGAAAGAACGTATCAAAGAGAGAAATGGAGGCCTTGACATTCGATGCCTAGAAATGCTTCAAACTTCCTTAGGAGGCGAAGCAGGACCAGCGTGGCGAAAACATTTTGTAGGAGGAGACGAGAGGGTGGCGGCCTACTAGAATAGATGGCGGCGGCCACCTCCATAACCTCGAGAATTTTGACCGTGTCCTCTGAATAGTGTTTCACCCTCTATAAAAGCCCGACCTTGGAACTTATTCATTTCATCATCGTTTCTCACAAAAATGGAGGCATTTCTCGCGAGAAAATCTCACATCTTGGATTTCTTCTTTGGATGGCTCGGAAAAGTTGAATTCAGGGTTTGGCTTGAATGCATTATTCACTTGGGCGGACTCCTTGCATCTTCCTTTCCTCTGTCTTTGGCGAAGTTTTGGAACCGGTGGCCTGCGTCTTTAGCTGGCGGGCAAGAGGTATGTCGACTTTTGAAGATTTTCAAGCCTTGATGGAATCCGGCGAGAAATCTTCTGACTCAATTTTGGCTATGCCCAAACCTTAGAGGCGGATGTGCGGACTTAGCGCACATGGCTCGATCACGATTAGTAGCGGAATGTTGGATATCCACGATTTGATTCCGATTCTCGATCTTTGGTGACGCGGCGACCATCATTAGCAAGGCTTCGGCGGCCGCCCTCTGCTTGTGCCTACTATCTCACTTTCTGTTTGTCTCGGGCTCCGGGAGGATCAGCGTCCGTTTGATTGAAGTCGCTCAAGGTTTGAAAGAGGAAAGAGTTGCATTGCCATGACTCTGGCGAGACATTGATGGATGCGGATGCCTTCTACTCTAGGGAGACAACCCAGTTGCGGGGAGTCCACTCTCTTCTGGTAATGTTTCCCACCCAAGCTCTCATATGTATTTGCTCACATCACTCGGCCCTCGGGCTCGATTTTTCTCACAAAACCCTCATCTTACTTTTCTCTCCTCCTACATCTCTCTATTCTTTTTTCTCTCATTTTTCATCCCTCCCGAGATATGGTTGATGGATAAATTGCAAGTTGTAGACTCTTGCCACCTTACTCGACTCGCGGCTACTTCTTTCGCAGCGCCTAGTCAATGCCCACGATGAGTGGTGGTTTGAATGGATGTGCAATTTGTCGGCGAAACGCATTGCTTGGCGCCCTTGGCTCAATCTCCGGCGATGAGCTCTGACATGTCCGGCGGTCGGGATTATTGATCGGCTTGACTCACTGTGTGTTCTATTTCCCATTCCGTATTCTGCGCCCGGTTACATGATCAAACTTGCCCACGGAGGATAGAGTATCGGCTACATTTCGATTCGAGGTGCCACGGTGGCTCGGCAAATGACATGGAGAGTTAGAAACCGGCCCCGCCCTTACTTTTAGTTGCACTTTGTCGATGAGTCTTTGGGATTGGCTCAATGAAGAAGCCTGAGTTGGGCCTAGGTCGGCATCGGAGGCTTCAACTAGCTCTGGAAGAGCGCGAGGACACTGACTTAACTATGCCCAGTTTATTGCTTTATTAGTACTTTCAAGTTTTCTTTATGAATGTAATAAAAAGCAACTTCAATTGTATGCAAGAGCAAAGAACTCTGTTTTGAAATCAATGAAATTGAAGGTTGTAGTCTTGAAGATTCTCGCTTTGGTCCAAAAGTGGTCTTAATTGTGAAAAGATTAATTTGAACAAAGTCAACTTTTATTAAAACTTTTCAAAACTATTTTCGATATGGATCGAGCTGGACACACGAGATCATCCTTTGAAATGTACAACGCCGAATCCTAGCAAGCTGGAAAGTTGCCCTAGTTTGAAAAGTGCCTCGGCAATTCATAGCAGCGGAAAGTTGCCCCTAATGCGGATGGTGCGCAACACTTCATGGCAGCGGAAAGTTGCCCTAGTCTGAATAACCTTGTCTGGGAGATCACGATAAATCTTGATGAATAGAGATGGTGAGATGATCAAAATGGACAAAGTTGATCGGGGAAAAGATTGAAATTTGAACTTCAAGATGAAGGCGCCTCGTATCCCATAGATGGGAATCAAGCCTTCGTAGTTCGGGCTTGGGTTCGCTCGGGTATTTTACTCTCCTTTTGCTCTAACTTTTGCCAGGCCGCCCTTTGCGGGTTTTCAACCTTCTGAGCTCGGTTTTATAATTTCAAATTTTCAATGCTCTGAATCTTGCCTAGGTAGCCCTTTCGGGTTTCGGCCTAGCGAGCCTCTCGAGGTAGTATTTCTTCAACTTGTCCATGTTGATCGGTTGAAAACTCTAAGCCATCTAGGTCCATCGAACCACGGCTCCACGACAGTTGACTTGATAATATAGGGACCCGGTCAATTAGGTCTAAACTTGCCCCTTGGGTCATGGATGGGAGCTCGGTTGTCTTTGAGTACTAAATCTCCTTCTTTCAAATTCCTAGACTTAACCTTCTTGTTAAAAGCAGGCGATTCTGCGTTGATAGCCTTGGATGTGATGCAGTGCTTTCGGCCTTCTTTCATCGAAAAGCATGAGTTCCTCAAACTGTTTCTTTGCCAATCTGCTTGACTATCGGCACTCGGCCAATACTCGTAATAGCGGGACCTCAATCTCAATAATGAGCGGCTTCCATCCCATAAACCAATAGTCTGAGTCGCCCGGTAGAAGTTCGATCGATGTCTGTAGCCCAGAGCAAATGGCGGCTTATCTGGCGATCCGATAGGTTTCCACCATCTTCTGCGTATCGCTTGATGTTCTTGTTGGCGGCCTCAAGCTGCTCCGTTGGTTTCTTGGCGGTAAGTAGGCGACTTATGAAAAACATTGTATTTCTCCAACAAATCAATCACCTCTTTCTTGAAGTGGGAACCATTATGCAAGCTTGATTTCATTCGGGACTCGTGGCGGCAGATGATGTTGTTTACGATAAATTCGCGACATCTGAAGCCTTCAACACGCGTATGATTGGGCCTCAACCCACTTTGTGAAATAATCTATCGCTACCAAGATGAACTCATGCCCATTTGACCCCTTGGCGTATGACTCGATTACATCAATTCCCCAGACGAAGCGGCCATGGCGAAGTCATGTTGTACAACTTTGTGGCGGGATGTTCATCGATTTGCATAAATTTGACACTTGTGACATCGCCGCGGATGAAGCCAATACAATCCTCCTCCATGGTGGACCAATAATAACCTTGTCTAAGGATCTTCGTGCCAACATTACCCCATTCACGTGTGCACCACATTCCCCCGTGGATGGCTTCCATTAAACGTCTTGACTCTTGACATCAACGCCGCGGTTTATGCATTCCCGAGATGACCCGTTTATCTGACTTACCGCGGATGATGGTGAGCGCCATTCTTCGATCGCCCTCTTGTCTTTGGCATTTACCTGGCGGGTATGTTTACGCCTCGAAGTTCGGATGTCGTAATACCAAGGGTGTTAGTCACGAACTTCATCTATGGTACAATCGACTCATAAGCGGTGCAAATTTACAGTCGATAATATTTGGGCGCATTCGGACTCCACGGGATGTCTATCATAGATGATAGAGTTGCTAAAAGCGTCTGCAAACTATTGTTCTCTCTTAGTAGATGAGTAAAACTTAACTTTTCAAAGCAGGAATTAGCAAATCCAAGGTGCGGTGATATATCATCATGTTTTCCTCTTTTACTTTCCGGTCTCCTTTAGCTTGAGATACAACAAGGTTTGAATCCCCAATGACATCAATCGTCTTGCCCCTAATTCGAGTACGCTTCTAAACCGACAATGCACACCTCGTGATACCTTCATTGTTGAGACTTTGAGCAGGAGTTTGAAGGCTAGAGGATCTGAGGAATCATCGGGTGCTATCGGCAACACTCCTATCCCATACCCATGTTGATTTGATGCTCCATCAAAGTACATCGTCGAGCTTCTTCGTCGATATCTGAAATTGATTCATCCGGGAATAGGTACTCAACTGCTTCATCCCCCTCAACCGGGTGGTCGGCAAGGAACTCTGCCACTGCTCTTCCTTTCACTGACTTGCGTGTGACGTATGTGAGATCAAATTCGGAAAGCAACAGCAACCAACGGGCTAGCCTACCTGTAAGTGCTGGTTTCTCGAAGAGATATTTGATGGGATCAAGTCGTGAAACCAACATTCTGAGTGAGCTAACGGTAGTGCGCGGCTTCTGGTATCCCATACCAGACGTTAGCAAGCCTTTTCCAGCGGTGTATATCGGGTCTCATACTCCAACATCTTCTTGCTCAAATAATAGATGGCTTTTTGCACCTTATCTTCTGATTCTTGTGCAAGCATGCAGCCCATTGTAGTTTGATTCTTGTGAGATACAAAATCAGCGGTTTTCCGGTTACGGTGGCGATAAAGCGGGTGGGTTACGTAGATATTCTTTGATCTGTTCAAATGCGACTTGGCATCGGCCGTCCCATTGGAACTTCTTTCCTTTCTTGAGGAGGCCAAAAGTGGTTCACAAGTCAAGGTTAGTTTTGAAATAAACCGTCTTATGAATTGCACTTTACCGAAAAGCCTCGCACCTCCTTTTTAGGTCCTTGGTGGTGGCATTTCTAGGATGGCCTTGATCTTGGAAGGGTCGACCTCGATGCCTTTGTGTGTCGAAACCTCGGCATTTTCCCATTTGTAACACCAAGCGTACATTTACGAGGGTTTAGCATGGCAAGAATTCTGATCTTTTGAAAAAACTTGTGCAAGGCGGTGTAGTGGCCCTCTCTTTCTTTGGACTTGACAATCATGTCGTCCACATATACCTCAACCTCTTTGTGGATCATATCATGTAGTATTGTAGGCGCGGCCCGTAGCTAAGTAGCTCCAGCGTTCTTCAACCAAAACGGCATTACCGTAGCGATATGTCCCCACGGGGTGGTGAATCTGATCTTTTCACATCTCTGGCGCCATCACTATCTGGTTGTATCTGAGAAGCCATCCATGAATGAGGAATGCATGCCTGCCGTGAAATCTACCAACTCATCGATATGCGGCAAGGAAAGTCGTCGCCGGACTAGCTCTATTCAAATCACGAAGTCTACACACACGGATCTGCCATCTTTCTTGACCTTTGGAACAATGTTGGCCAACCAAGTCGGATATTGAGATACCGAGGAAGCTGCGTCAATTTGTAGTGACCTCTTCCTTAATCTTGAGAGCCCGGTCGGCGGATCCTTGAGTTACGCTTGGCGAGTCGGGCCTCGGGGTCAAGGGGATCGATCTTTGTACAATCTCGGGATCGATTCGGGCATGTCTTCGTGGGACCCGCGAAACGAAAACATCTTTGAAATCTTTTAATAAAGCGACTAAGCGCTCGCGTTCCTCGAAGACAACGTGGACCCGATCTGGACGGTAGCGGGTCCTCCTCGATTACCAATATTCACGGAAATGATTTCATCCATTAATGGCTTAACAAATCTCTCTTGCTCTTGCTCAATTAGCGTTGTAAGCCGGAGGAACCGTCCTCGTCGTTTTGATCAAAATTTTGAAAGTCTGAATTAATGCAATAAATTAGGGGCCTGAAAAGTACTCGGAAACCACAGATAGTTCATTCTCATTAGGCACATCCAAATCGTCCAATTCGCCGGTTACAGAGACTCAAATGAAAAGGAAAAAACGACCTAGGCAGAACTTTGGCATCGGGTTAACATCCCGGAGTACAGGACTTCGGACTTCGGTCGGTGGAATCGATTAGACTCCACGGGACTCGGTGGAATCGATTAGGCTCACTACTGACCGAGCTGTTTGGACAAAATCCCTCCTCGTCTTGCCAAGTGAGAGAGGTGCGATTGATGCATCAAGATAGGCTATTTGGTCGGCTCATGGCCGTTTCATCCCCAATCATGGAAACCATGAAGTTATCCCCCAAGCACTCTTGGTCGTTCGGAGGATCGAGAGAGACATGCGTGCTACCCCCATTCAAGTTACGTGCCCTCGGGATCCTTTGCCTTATTACGCTCATCCTCGGTTGTTGGAGTGCATGCGCTCTGTGGCAACATCATCCCGGATAGTTGCGGTCGAAGAAGATTTGAAACACGATGCAGCGCTTCCTCTCGCGTTCAACCATGGCTCTGGAAGCGCAAAATGGAAAGTCCTCCCCTCCGGATAGCGTCCGTTCGAGTACCTGGATGGGCACGTGCATTAGATCAAAAGGCTTCCCAACTGCTTCGCTCTGGCCATTTCTTTTCTTTCCTTTCCTCACCCAGTCTTCTTTGGTGGGCGGATAACTTGACCAAAGGTATCACGGGTTATGTGGCACTTCGGCCAATCTGCGACTCCTTTCCTGCCGCTTCTTCCTAATCCCATCCGGGGATATGTTGTAGCTTGTTCATGAGGTAGGCGGATTGAGCAGCGGCGTACACACCTTCATTCCTGACCATAATGTTTTGCACCACGGGCCTCGGCCAAAAGTAAATCGATATAAACCGTCCTCCATGCGTGTTCAATCTCTAGAATGGCGTAGATATCTCCGGAGGGATGGATTGATGAGTTCCCAAACACAATGGCTACTCCTTTCCATAGGGTATTTCACCATTTGATGTAGAGTGGATGAGGCGGCCTTTACGATACAACCGGGGTCGCCTCAAAAGCATGTTAAGGATGTAGGACCTCCAA
This sequence comes from Camellia lanceoleosa, assembly GCA_025200525.1. Lineage (NCBI taxonomy): Eukaryota > Viridiplantae > Streptophyta > Magnoliopsida > Ericales > Theaceae > Camellia > Camellia lanceoleosa. The sequence continues at coordinate 130,165,221 of CM045765.1, forward strand.
GACATGAAAATCTACCTCGTGTTGTCGGGCCCAATCTTGGTTTGGATTTTCTTGTCCCTAGGACATCCCTACTTGTATTGTCGTGAGCTCGATTACTTGAGTGGTGGATTGTGAAGTCTGCGGGCTTCAACCCGATTGCATCGCCCGTTACATTTGGCGGACATTGATAGCGGACGGTATCAACAAGTACCACCGGAATCCATTTGTCCTGCATTCTCTGAGAGATGTAGAAGTGCATTATGATCACGCCCTCGGTGGCGGCTCCTTATGCGAAAAGGTCAATCTTGGGGAACCTCCTCCGGAAAAACCAGCCCAACCGGTGCTCTGGTGTAGTTCGATGGAGAGTTTGGCCTTGTCCATAGCGAGATAGGACAACTGTCTATGTACCCTTGAAGCCATAGCGGTCCCCAAATGGAGATGTGCCTTGTATTTTCTTTAAGCGCCTCAGTCTGACCTCTTCTTCAATTTGCTTCTCTCTCTGTTTCTCGCCTCTTTATCTTTCCCGATGCTTGGGTTGATCAAGTGTGGGGGCTTGAAATCCGCCCACTTCTAGTCATATGGTCTACCTCTTGAGGTACAGTCTTTGTCTGGTTGGCCACCGCCCAATCTTAAATGCGTGTGGGCGAGATACAAGTCGTCATCTTCCCACATCCCATTAGCATCTAACGAGGCACTGTGCGGTTCGGGCATGTTTGCACTCCCAGCATTTTCATTCCACATGCTCACAGCATGTCCTGCCCTCGTGCTTGCAGCACTTTCAACCTCTTCATGGTTCTTTGCTTTTCGGATCCTCTCAGAATCCCACTTCTTCTGTTGCTCCTTCTGTGTTAGTAGGGTTGTTGTTCAATTTTCACAATATCTTGATCTCGAGCGAAATTCTTTGTACCGGCGCTCTCCGGCAATTCGATCTGACTCTCGGCCCTTCCGGCCACAAATGGTACTTTTGCCCCTGCCGGGCCTTGCTCTGATTGAAATTCCACGATGTCTGGCTGATCATCTAACCACCCAGTAACTTCCGCTGACTCCCCGTATTCAAACCAGTTGATAGTTGCATCCGCTGATTCTTGGTCGTTGAAAAATTGGAGGTTGGCGAAGTCCTGTTCCATTGTAGTCAGATCATCTGCCCCTTGTTCAGGTCTGTCCCCCCGGATCATGCACAGTTCAATCTTCTCTGGCAACCCACACTCGGCTTGGGTAGCCTCTTGATAAGATATATTCACTTTCGGATTATAAGCTCTTCGGCTAGATCCCAGTATTCCATCCAGACTCAGCAGTTTTGCTCTCCTCGGAAGCTGCCCGTTCCATTTCGGTGGTCACCACCTTTGGCTCGAATTGGGTTGTGAAGGTGTCCAACATGCACAAGTCGGTCTGATCGGGAAGGATCACCTCGGCTTAGGTAGGTGAGAGGAGTAATATAGATACTAGGATCGTGAGAAATGACCCGGTTTGGATGAGGTTGACTCTTTTGGGTGGTGGATCTTGGTTATGTAGGGGAGTGGGTTAGTTGTGACGTTGGGCCTTCGGGAGAATGCGATGATGTTCTTGTCAGCGAGGTCTTGAATCTCGTGGCAGGAAACATTGATGCGTGTCATGGCCATCTTCTTTGGTGTACGCCTGATGCTTGGTGGGTTGTGGGAAGGAGTGGATTCGGTAGTGGCCTCGGTTCGGGGTGTCGGATGCTTCTTCTGATTAACACCCGAGCCTTGGGCGAGGGGCATATATAGTGGAGTGAAGGTTCTTTGGCCTCTGGATTGATATCTCGGGGCTTAGCTCTTTGCTCCGGAGGCCTTTGGAAAAGGGTGTGGCAGCTGCGGGCCTTGGTTGTGTAGAAGGAGTGGTGGTGACCATACCGCCCTCTGAAGTTCTTGTGTTGGCGGCGCTACTCAGACTGCGTTGTTATTGCGGTTGAATGTCCTTGAAATTTGCTCTCGGTCCTGGTTTATCAGACCTTGCTTCATTGCATCCTCGATTTGCACCCCCATATCGTGCAGATCTGCGAAAGTGGGGAAGGGAACTACAATCATCTTCTGCATAAGTCTTGGTTGGAGATTGCGTACAATCATCCGAATTTGATCTTTATCTGTTGGCCTCAAGGTCATCATTGATGCCTTCGCTCTCCACCGGGTTACAAAGTCGGAGAAAGACTCCTTTTGTTCCTGCCTCGTGGTTTCGAGATCACGTGTTGTAATCTCGATCTGTGTATTATATGAGTATTGTGCAACGAAGGCCTCAGCCATCTCATCCCAGTTCCTCTTAACATCATTATCCAACTTTGCATACCAGTTGGCGACCACTCCTGACAGGGTTCGGCCAAACAGCGAGAGTTTCTGTAGTCTGGTTAGGCCCATTGGCCTCAAGATATCTGAAAATAGCCGGAGATGGACCATGGGGTCCCCAGACCCATCAAAACGGTCAATCTGCGGCATCTTAAATCTGTCCGGCAGTGTCACGGCTACGTCAGTGTAGCCGTCTTCAATGTCTGGGATGGCCTTCACCCCCTGCGACTTCTTGAAGAGCTTTTCCAACTTCTTTCGGTTTGTATGCGGTCTACCTCGAACTCAAATGGAAGTCGGGTGATTAGGTGTAAGATTCTTGGGCGATTCTTGGCGGAAGCGGGCCGGCCAGTTGGAAGACTCGTGTCCTCTTGAGTGTTTTGGAAGTTTGTGGCGTTACGTGGATTTGGGAGGGTAATGCAGGTGTTACGGTATTACAGGGATTTGGGGAACATTTTGGCGATGGGTATCTGTTGGTAGTGGAGCCTGGCGGAGGAGGAACTGATCGCCCTAGTGGAGGAGGACTGGTGTGAAGCGGATCGGCATTCTGTTGTTATGTCTGGTGATCAACTTTCAGGCTCTTTGGGCCATAATGACTTCTTTGTTTAGAAAATTCGCTTGGCGGATGGCATCATCTTGCATTTGTTTCATGCTCTCATTCATGGCGCATCATCGCCTCCATTGTTGTATTCTGTTGTTCCATTTGAATGGCGGTAGATGTACCTCTATGGCGGAACACGAAATCTCAACTGATTGCTTGCCTCTAAGGTGGCCCTGTTACGAATCTCTGTTTTGACACCTGCGCCTCTCGGCCTTCTTCTATTTGCGGGGTAGAGAGTGGAACCGGATGTCCGTCAACTAGATCCTCGGATCGGTTAAGTCGGCGACCTCGTGTCCAAAGTGCTTGGGAGTATCGGTGGTTCGGAAGCAATCGTGCTACAAAGCGCCCTAGTAAAAGATAAATAAAGCGAAAAGGAAATAAATGACGAGAAAAAGCAGGCGACATAACGGCTTAAATTAAATACACACAGCCGCGATCGGGCATACAACACACAGTTAATAAGCTGGAAATACACTGTCCTCAACAAGCGATCCTTTGTTCTGTATCCTTTGTTCCCCTAAAGCGAATCGATATCCTCGGACAAGCGATTCTCGAATCTTGAATGATGCCTTGAACTGATGCCCAAACTTAACTGATACATGCATTCCTTGTAGAGACGCACTCTAGCAAGCACATAGCAGATAAGTGAGAGCCAAAACACCCCTATGTTGGGGTAGGGTTTCCCTGTCCTATTTCGTCAGGAACTAGGGTTTCACTACATGGCGGCTTCAAACAACCTATAAGCGGGTAAGCAACTTTGTCCTAGTTTGGAATGGTCACTATGGATCGAATATGCACTAGGTCGAATGGTCAAAAGGGTGCCGGTAAAACCGGGTTTGTGTTCCCATCTTTGTCGAGCCCAGGCCGTCGGCCTTACGGACATGACTTGACAAGACAAGCCTTGGCAAATCGTTGAGAATGGCATATGGCAAACCACGGTGTCCTAGGCGCACCAATGCAAATGCAATGCAAAAACACACAAGTGTAGTCAAAACCAAATATCATGAGTTGAGTCAAGTTCTCTAAATCCGTGGAGTTGCGAAGCGTAGGCGTCCCGAACGCATCCGGGGAAGAGAGTGCGAGTCCCCGTTACGGTTCGATATTGGGTCACTCTGATTCGAAGGACTCAAATGTCACGGTTCTTAATCTTGAACCAAGAGTCCAAATCCGGCAAATCGTTTTGAAAGCAGATTTTTGAAAGAAGTGCCAAACATGGATCGCCCGGAATCTGAGTCGCCACCTAAATATTTTTAAAATGGGAAATTTAGGAAACCACGACTCGGTGCCAAAAGGCCACGTGTAAAGTCATCACCAAAGTTGCCTCGGCTCGGGAACTTAGAGTACGATTAGAAGGTCGCCGTGAGCACCCTTCGCCCGATCAAAGACGGCCTCTACTAACCATGATATCTGTTTTGAAAACATTGCGAGTTCTTATTAGGTTATTAGCCTAGGTTACTATGTGATCGCCTGACATACAAGTATAAATGAATCGTCTGAATTGGAACAAAACACTTCATGTTTGTTTGTTTGAAAATGGTTTGATGGTGCTACCCGCAGGTAGGCTAAGACGCGGATTTGCCACCCTCAGGTGGGCTTAGAAAACATGATTTTGCCACTATCTAGTGGGCTTAAAACAAACATTTGATGAATTGTCCCAATTCAGATAACTCAACCTCCACCCACAGGCATTCAAGACAGTTATATCACATAAGCAGTTAGCCTCATGGTAAGCATGCTATTCATGGCAACACTCACACGCATGTAAGGATGCTAAAGCATAAAACTCACCGAGTATTCCAAGCCAAAACAGAAGCTTGTTAGAAATCCATGCATGGACCTAAGCATACTGAAATGTCTAATGCAACACATGCAAAGATGCAAATTATAGCAGGCTCGGCTATTCTAAATATGACATGTGAAATGTTACAGTTATCAAGTATTCAACTTGGAATTGAAATACAAATGCAGTTTGTATGATGCGAGCAGATGCGTGCAAAACAGATGAATGAATGCAAACATGCTATCATACTGTATGCCAATTGAAATATGCCCTATATCTAACCATCATAAGCGGGTAAATAAAAGGGAGAAAGAAATGGGGGTTGGAAGACATACATCACACTCACCCACACTTATTACAGTTATGCCCTCGCGCAGAGGGTCCGAATAAATAATAATACAGTCCGAATAAAAGAATATTACAAATTTCTAATTAATTAACAAATTAACTACAAAAAAAGTAAAACTGGCATGCAAGCCAGGGACTGCCTTGCTACTGATGAATGATGTATGCTGGGCTGCCTTGGTGCGGAAATCCACTGGGATGCCCCAATTAGCCTCTGTTTGCAATATTTCTCGAAATACGTGCGGACTCAAGACTTGATTCTTGATTTTCTTTGCAGAGCAAGAAAAGGGCATAGCAATGTATTTCACAAATATATGCATGCCTCGATCCTCGTGCCACCAATCACGCATCTCGATGCATGATGGCCGAGGAGTCGGATTGCACTACTCAATATAGGATGAATGCATATGAATGCTACAACAAAACCTAACTCCATCATGGGCAATCCGAAGTGTCGGTGACTTGGGAATTGAGACCCGTTCCGTCACTCGAGTCTGAATGTGCCTCGTTCCGTGCAGACTCTGCCTATCGAACACAATGCAATATGCATGATGCATGAATGCAACTAAAATGATCTAGCATGCACAATGCTATGAAAATGAGATGCCTCGAAGTGCGTGCATGCGGCACGCAAAAGCGATGATACTAAAGCATGAAATAACATGCAATATGATATACAATGAGACTAAAGTGAGATGCCTCGAAATCGTGCCCACAGCACGCGAACAGCGGTGACATATAGTCATGAAATGGCATCTGAATGCAAATTGGACTTACACTAACATGAGGAGCCTCGGCACTCACATAAGAGGCCGTCGGATAAAAGCGAAGTGCCTCGAAATGCGTGCCGCAGACGCATAAACCGAGGCAAAGGCATACGCAATGCAAATGACATGGAAAATGCAAATTGGGCTTACACTAACATGAGAGGACCTCAGCCGCACTCACATAAGAGGCCGTCGGATAAAAACAAAGTGCCTCGAAATGTGTGCCCACGGGCACGCAAACCGAGGCAATGGCAAAAAAGTATGAAATGACACTCCAAATATAGATTGGACTTATACTAATGTGAGAGAGCCTCAGCCACACTCACATAAGAAGCCGGGAGATGAAAATGAAGTGCCTCGAAATCGTGCTGCAGACGCATAAGCGAGGCAATGGCCCTAAGGCATGAAATGACATGCAAATGAGACGTGGCATATGGCATATGGAAAATTAAAATTTCAGCAGCCAAAATGATGCAAAAACAGCCCCCGAATTATAGCAAAATTACACCCGATGCCCAAAATGCAATGTTATGCACCCAAAATGGCCTACAGCTATGCTAATCATGCACAATATGGACATGAAGTGTAAAGACAGATGCTAAGAAGCCCCTAAAATAGCATTTTTCCAGTACAAAGAATGTCCAAACAACAATCACAAGTATGGCAAAAACAGCATGCAAAAATGGGGGAAAATAGGGGAACAATGAAACAAGTGATATGTACAATGCTCAAATTGAAAAATTCAGTTCTACAACATTAAAGAGGGACAAAAAATAGGCACATTTACAGTGGATGACATCCTCCAATTCAGTATGTAGACATGCTCAAAATAGCATGCAAAATATGAGCCAACAAAGGCTATAACATGAGGTATCAAAAGGATGCACCAAACAGACTAAGACCCTTAACAAAAAATGAAGAATGAGTTATTTTAAGACTCTTTCCAAGCCTGATGAAGGCTCAAAAACAGAAGCATGATGAGCTAGCAAAGCATGCAAAAATGAGGGGGTATAAGAGGGTCTAACATGAAGTACCAAAAGTATTCACCAAATAGCATAAGACCCTTAACAAAACATGACAAGAAGGAAAAAATAAGGCTCTTTTCAGGCCTGATGAAGGCTGAAATCAGAAGCCAAATAAGCTTAAAAAAGGCATGCAAAATGGGGCCAAAGAGAGGTACAAAGAGAGGCCATTCATGGAGGCCCCAAACAAGATTGATCCCTTCTAAAATGTTGTAGAGGGACCTAAAATAAGCTCAATCTCAGTTAATGGCATGCTCAAAATCAGCCTTCAAATAGGCTAAAGAAACCATGCAATTTTACGGTAAATTGGAGGAATTACAAAACAAGTGCATGATAGAACCACCAAACATGGTTGAGCCCTTCTTCAATGTTGAAGAGGGGCTCAAAATAAGCCGACTCACAGTTTATATCAGGCTCGAAAATGGATCACTCATAATCCAAACAAAGCATGCAAAATATTGGCACAAAGAGTGATATTGAAAGAGGTGCATCATAGAGGTGCCAAACAAGGTTGAGCCCTTCTACAATGTTGTAGAGGGGCTCAAAATAAGCCTAAAATCAGTAGGGTTCAGAGCCCAAAATAGAGAGCAAGTAGGGTAAAGAATTGATGGAAAAATGTGCTCAAATGGGGAAAATAGTGACTTACCCTTGAAGATCAAGCTTTTGTTGCTTCTTGGCTTCAATTTGTTGCTTCTTAGCCTCTAAAAAATCCTCCTTTGCTGCTGGAATGGAGGTGGTGATGGTGAAGCTTAGGGTTGATGAACAAGTGGGCTAGAAACTTGAAGGTTTTTGGAGCTTTTGGAGAGGGAAATGGAGGCAATGGGAGATATGCTCTTGAGAAGAAAGTTGCTAACCCTAACAAAGAAGGAGGTCAGCCCCTTAAATGGGCAAGAAAGGGGTGTAAAAGGGAGGGAAATGCGTCCAAGCTTTCCTTCCCAAAATATCCCTCGGAGGCAAAAGATATTTGGAAAAAGCAATTTGGACAATTTGTAAAAGTGGTCAAAAGCGAAGCGGGCGGCAGTGCTTTTCTTGAAGATGGCCGGCCGGCCACCCCACTGGTCGGCCAGCCATTCCCCATGGCCGGCCGGCCATGGCCAAAAGTGAAGTGAACAATTAATGGCCGGCCACCATATTTTGGTGTCCTCCCAGGTGTGTAGAACAAGACCCCATGATTGGAATTTGGAAACTCTGAAACAGGAGGCACAACATTCAACTTGAAAGAGAGGCTCAAAAATGAAAATAATAATTACTGGCCGACCACCACCTTTTAGGGTCCTCCCATGTCCCCTCATCACAAATATGTAGTCTCGGCTCGAAGAAAATATCCCTAGGATGTTCAACATTAGCCCGGAAGTGAGCAAAACGGACGCCGGAGGAGCGAAACTGGTTTTCTGAGACAATTGCTGTCCTCCCACCCTCCAGTAATCTTCTTGGTGCTAAAACAGAGGTACCTGCCAAATTGAACAAAAACTAATGCAAAATGAATGCTCGGGGCCCAAATCATGCAGTTCGGGGTCCTAGAAATGGGCTGTAAGCACCGAAAGTGGCGTTCGGCCACGAAGTGGGTATCTGAGACCCCAGTGTCCCTCGGTATGATAAAACAGAGGTACTCGTCGAAAGTGAACAAAAATCGATGCAAAATGAATGCTCGGGGCCCAAATCACGCAGTTCGGGGTCCCAAAAATGGGCTGTAAGCACCGAAAGTGGCGTTCGGCCACGAAGTGGGTATCTGAGACCCCAGTGTCCCTTGGTATGGAGTAAATGAGATGCATGCCAAAAATCGGAGAAATCAGAGATGGTTGGGCGGTCCCGAGCCGAGGCACCTGACAGCGGCTCAAAATCGGGCAAGACTCCGAAATGGGCAAAATGGCCTCTGACCCACGAAATGTAGCCCACGCCACCGAGAAATAGTCTCTGGGACCATTCCTTCCTTAGAAAAGAAAATGGAAAACCGAGTGCAGTTCGCAAACCGAGACAAGGCCTGAAGAGGGTTCGGAGTCCGGGCGGGCGCGGCCGCGACTCTGAGACTTCTGAACGAGCACAACATGCAACATCACCGAGCGCTCAATCGGTGACGTCTGAGTCTTAAGGTCGGTCAAAAATGGGGTGTCTACGGTTGCCCCTCTTTGACAGAACTCGGAAGTCAAGAAGTGACGAGAGTGAATGTCAAAGCCTAGAGACGACCCATTTTTGACAAGGCCGAAGACTTAGACAATCATACAAGATGAACAGATATGTACCGCAAGCGTGCCCGCAGGCAAGGGGCAAAATGCAAAGTGACAAGCACGGAGCCAGGTGATCATGCAAGTGCAAAGTGATAGGCACTGTACCACATCCAAGGTTATCAACGTAGAGTCGTCTGGGCTTTTAACAAGAAGGTTAAGTCCAGGAATTTGAAAGAAGGAGATTTGGTACTCAAAGACAACCGAGCTCCCATCTACGACCCAAGGGGCAAGTTCAGACCCAATTGGACTGGTCCCTACATTATCAAGTCAATCTGGTCTGGTGGAGCTATGGTTATGATGGATCTAGATGGCTTAGAGTTTTCTCAACCGATCAACATGGACAAGTTGAAGAAATACTACCCCTGAGAGGCTCGCTAGGCCGAAAACCCGATAGGGCAACCTAGGCAAAACTCAGAGCACAGAAAATTTGAAATTATAAAAACTGAGCTCGCAAGGTTGAGAACCCGCAAAGGGCGGCCTTGGCAAAAGTTAGAGCGCAAAAGGAGAGTAAAAATACCCGAGCGAACCTAAGCCTGAACTACGTAAGGCTTGATTCCCATCTTTGGGATACGCAAGCAGCTTCATCCTGAAGTTCAGCCACAATCTTTTCCCCGATCAACTTTGTCCATTTGATCATCTCAGTCATCTCTATTCATCAGCATTTATCGTGATCTCCGGTACAGTGCTATTCAGACTAGGGGCAACTTTCCGTTGCAATGAAGTGCTACGGTACCATTCAAACTAGGGGCAACTTTCCAGTTGCTAGGATCCAGGGTTGTGCGTCTCAGTGACAGATCTCAGGCGTGTCCAGTCCTGATCCATATCGAAAATAGTTTTTAAAAGTTTTAATAAAAGTTGACTTTGCTCAAAATTAATCTTTTTACAACCAAGACCATTTTTGGACCAAAGCGGAGAATCTTCAGTACCACAACCTTCAATTTCATTGATTTCAAAACAGAATTCTCTTGCTCTTGCATACAATTGAGGTTGCTTTTTATTACACTCATAAAGAAAACTTGAAAGTACTAATAAAGCAATAAATCTGGGGCATAGTCAAGTTAGGTGTCCCTGCGCCCCCTCCCAGAGCTAGTTGAAGCCTCTGACGCCAACCTAGGCCCAATTTGTGCCTCCTCATTGAGCCAATCCCAGCACTCGTCAGATAATGTGCAACTGAAAATAGGGGCGGGGGGTAGGAGCTCTCTAGTCCTCCAGGCCATAGCATGTCGGGCAAGGTGTGCACCTCGAACCGGGAAAGTGACCGGATACTCAATCCCCTCCGGAGGGCAAGTCTGATCATGACCAAATTGACGCAGAATACGGAATGGGAAATAGAATACACAATGGGTCAGGCCAATCAACCGGATCCCAGTATCCTGGAACATGCTATAGCTTATCGCCGGAAGGTTAAGTGAAGGACAGCGCCAAGCAATGCGTTCAGCTGACAAGTTGCACATCCATTCAAACCACCATCCCTCATCAAGGGCATTGACTAGGCGTTGTCGAAAGAAGTAGTTGCGGGCTGAGTAAGCAGGGCAAGAGTCCACAACTTGCAATTTATCCATCAACCATATCTGGGGAGGGATGAAAAATGAGAGAATAAAGAATAGAGAAATGTGCAATGAGAGAAAAGTAAGATGAGGGTTTTGTGAGAAAATTGAGCCTGAGGGCCGAGTGATGTGAGCAAATACATATGTAAGCTTGGATGGGAAACATTACCTGTAGCAGTAGTGGACTCCCCGCAAACCTGGTTGTCTCTTGGCGGTAGAAGGCATCCAAACCTAGCAGTGTCTCGGCCAGTGTCATGGCGATACAGCTCTTTCCTTCCCTCAAGCCTTGAGCGACTTCAATCAAATGAATGCGAGCTCCCCCGGAGCCCGAGACAAATAGAAAATGAGATAGCATGCACAAGCAGAGGGCATGTTGTCGGAAACCTTGCCAATGATGGTCGCTGCGGTCACCGGCATTAGAGAATCGGTAAATCAGGCTCGGGATATCCAACATCCGTTCTGGTCGAAGATCGAGCATCATGCGCGTTGAGACCGCACATCCGCCCTAAAGCTTGGGCGTGGCCAAAACGAGACTGAGGCAAGATCTCTTCTGAGCGTCCAGACTCCATCAAGGCTTAAAAATCTTCGAAAGTGGGACATACCTCTTGCCCTCCGAAGCTGAAGACATGCGTCACTGGGTTCCAAAACCTCGTCGCGGCATGGAGGAAAGGAAGATGCAGTGGAGTCCGGCCCAGTGTGAATAGTGCATTCAAGTCGAAACCCCGGAAGTTCAACTTTTCCGAGCCATCTAAAGAAGAGATCCAAGATGTGAGATTTTCTACGAGAAATGCCTCCATTTTTCTGCAAAGCAGTGATAAAATGAAAGAGTTCCAAAGTTGGAGCTTTATAGGGGGTAAAACACTATTCGGGGACACGTGTCACAATTCTAGGAGTTGCAGGGAAGGTGGCCGGCTGGCCATCTATTCTAGCAGGCCGGCCATCCTTGTTTCAAAAAGTGGCCGGCCGGCCACCCTTTAGTCCCCATATACAAAATGTGGTCGGCTATGCATTGGTCCTGTTTTGCCCTCCGGAAGGAAGTTTGAGGCATTTCTATGCATCGGGGATGTCGAAGGCCTCCATTTCTCTCAGTTTCGGATGCGTTCCATCATCCAGATCGTCCATCCAAAGCACGCTTTGTTGTATTTTTCTTATCGAGTTGTTGCTTTGTTTATCGAGTTGTAAGTTTTGTCGAGCTGTCGCATTTTGTGTTTTGAGTTGTTACTTTTGGTTTACGCAACATTGTTAAGTCTTGTTTATTGAGTTGTTAACATTGTTGTATTTTGCTTATCGAGTTGTAAACTTGCTAAGATTCTGTTATTTCTTAGTAAGTCGAGTTGTTTAATTTGTTGCATCGGTTCATTACCTGACCCGGTAAATACACAAGGCACATTTTGAATTCCATTTTTGTGCAAAATGATGCGATGCGATGCTAAGAGTTTCAAATACAGACACTTTTTCAAAAGCTGTTTCATTCCATCATGTTTTATAACAAAGTAAAGGTACAAGTTTTACAGAAAATAAAACTGCCTAACAATAGGCAAAGTGCTACAAACTACTAGCAAAAAGTAAAATAAAGTAGGAAATAACATCAATATCCTCGGGAGCGGGAATGAGGGGGCCCCCTCATCCTCTTCTGCGGGACAACCTCTGCACCATCATCACCATCCGGGTCGGAGCTGTCATCCTCAGGATCCCCCTCAGCCTCACCTCCACTCCCGGAACCAAGGCCGGAGCCCCCCTCCTCTGCAGATGTCTCTGACTCGCGATCTGCGACCTCCTTCTCCTCCTCCTCATCAGGCTCTGCCTCTATAACATGTGCCTTACGTCTGCGAGACAACCCCGCTCCTCGAGCTCCTCGGAAAGGCCTAGATGGCCCTGCTCCCTAAGAAGGCCTGGATGGCCCCGCTCATCGAAAGGGCCCAGATGGCCCAGCACCTCGACCTCTCTGAGAAGGCCCGGGTGGCCCGGCCCGCGGCGGTGCATATACAGGAGGCGTCTGAAAGTGAAGAGTTCAATACATCAGTTCAAATATGAAAAGCAGATGCAAGTACAGTATGAGAGTGGGGTGTGTGTCAGATGTGCTCTACACAGCCTATCAATACAGCAGAATGTTCAAAACCAGCGTGTTATCAGAAATATGCTAAATACAGGAAAGATGGACAGTACCTGCACGCCCATAATGGCCAACTGTGCCTCCCTTCGTAGGATCATGCCCTCGAATGTGGCCAGCATCCCAAGCATCTCATCCATGTACTCAATTGGAGGCTACAGATACAAATGCAAAACTATCAATAAAGGAATGAATGTCCAAGTATCTGACTGATAAATCAAGCTGTAAAACATACCGGGGGTGAATCAGGATCTCTGACATATCTGTGGTCAGGAAGAGGAGGCTCCAGCGAGACTTGGTAAGGGGTCCCAAATCGCCAACTCGTCAGCTCGGTCGGCATGTCTGGCCATCCAGGATGATGTAGAGTCGGAGGGATCGGGGGAATCGACCCACTCCCACCTTGAGACGTACCAGCCCTGCTGGAGGAGGAGATATCCGTAGCACGAGCCCGACTCGAAGATGGTACATCAGTAGGCCTCAGTGGCGGAGCGCGCACTCCCGTCAAGGGAGGCATCAAATATGTGTGACGATAAGTGGCGTAATCCCCGTCCGTAAGGTATAGCAAAGCATCGGTGCCCTGCATAGCACTAACGACCTCTTGGGTAGAGAGTCTATCGGCAGTCCGCATAGTGGCTGGAGGTGCGGCAGGAGGGTCCTGAGAAAGCGTTCCCTCAGGAACCATGCTCTACCAACCGGTCCTTCAAGCAGGAACCTGTACTGGGAGTTACCCGCTCCTCCGGGATACTGAAATTGGAGACCATCGCCCAAGACCGCCCAGGGCTGCCACGTAATCTGTGAATAACCAGTGCACAAATCAATCAGAAGTCGGGAATATACAGGGCAAATCAAAGATGAAAACGGAAGAGAACTGAGAGTTCTGAAATACCTCTGTCGTCCGAACAGTGTCAAAATACTGCCGCAGATAGAGAAAGTCTCTTAAGGTCTCGGTCGGTGCTGGCCCTTGAATACCAATGAGAACGGGGTCATGAGGGGCCCTGCCACCTCCATCTCCGGGGCTAACGTCGGAAAATATACATAGACCCATAGTTGAGAAAAGCAGTGTGGAATGTAAATACAAAGTGCTGAGGGCAAAATACAGAATGTAAAGTGCGCCGTGTGTGTAATGAACAAGTAATGAGGAGCAGAAATGTAAATCAAGAGGATAGAACGTATCTCCCAGGCTCTCTAATAGCCGCCGAGTAAGTCTCCGCCTTGCGAGGTCAGCTCATATAGCAATAGAGGGTAGCCAGGCCGGCGCCACCCCAGTCGTACCGAATGACCTGTGATAGGTCCACTAGAGCACTCAAAAGATACAACCCAACAGTGTTCCCCCTATCAGCAAATAGAGTGGTACCAAAGAGGAACATGAGGAAACCGCGGGTGTACTGCTCAACCTCCTCAGGAGACTCGGGCTCCATCTCCGGCCTCCAAAAACGGGAAGAGAACCAGATGTACCGGACTCTCCCAGAAGCTCTGTCCACAGGTGGGCGGGCCCCCAACAGATGTATCCAAGCGGCCTCCCACTCGCCCATATCCTCGTCATAAGGAATGGGCCAGCCTCTTATGTCTAAACCGGTGAGTACGGCAAAGTCTAGCGGGGTCATGGTCAAATCCCCGGTGGCAGAAAAGTGGAAGGAATTGGTGGTGTCCCACCATCTCTCCACCAAAGCGGCTAACAGTGTCCTACTGGCAGGACAATGTGATAATCCTATGCAGAATGCTCCGAACCCTGCTAGATCAACCAGATCCCGGACAGCCTCCGGAAGCTCGGTATACCACTCTCTCGCAGCAGTGGAGGCGTATTATTGTACGGTACGAGAGCCAACCTGCATTCAGAATGAATGCATGTGTCAAAATCAAAATGAACAAGCTGTGTGCAAATGAAATGAACAAGCTGTGTGCAAATGACATGAACAAGCCGTGTGCAAATGCAAGTAAATGAACTGTGTGTTCAGAAAATCAGTGTTTTGGACTGCGTGTTCAAATCTTAATCAGTGGGCTGTGTGTTTGCTTTAATCAGTGATCTGGGCTGTGTGTTTAGAAAATCAGTGTTTTGGACTGCGTGTTCAAATCTTAATCAGTGGGCTGCGTATTCGCTTTAATCAGTGATCTGGGCTGTGTGTTCAGAAAATCAGTGTTTTGGACTGCGTGTTCAAATCTTAATCAGTGGGCTGCGTGTTCGCTTTAATCAGTGATCTAGGCTGTGTGTTCAGAAAATCAGTGTTTTAGGCTGCGTGTTCAAATCTTAATCAGTGGACTGCGTGTTCGCTTTAATCAGTGATCTGGGCTCTGTGTTCAGAAAATCAGTGTTTTGGACTGCGTGTTCAAATCTTAATCAGTGGGCTGTGTGTTCGCTTTAATCAGTGATCTGGACTGTGCGTTCAGAAAATCAGTGTTTTGGGCTGCGTGTTCAAATCTTAATCAGTGGGCTGCGTGTTCGCTTTAATCAAATGTCTGGGCTGTGTGTTTAGAAAATCAGAGTTTGGGACTGCGTGTTCTACTCTCATAATCAGTGGGCTGTGTGTTCACCATTAACTTGGACTGTGTGTTCAGAAAATCAGAGTTTGGGACTGCGTGTTCTACTCTCCATCAACTGGGACTGTGTGTTCAGAAAATCAGAGTTTGGGACTGCGTGTTCTACTCTCATGATCAGTGGGTTGTGTGTTCACCATTAACTTGGACTGTGTGTTTAGAAAATCAGAGTTTGGGACTGTGTGTTCTACTCTCATAATCAGTGGGCTGTGTGTTCACCATTAACTTGGACTGTGTGTTCAGAAAATCAGAGTTTGGGACTGCGTGTTCTACTCTCATAATCAGTGGGCTGTGTGTTCACCATTAACTTGGACTGTGTGTTCAGAAAATCAGAGTTTGGGACTGTGTGTTCTACTCTTAGTCAGTGTGTGCTGTGTGTTCACCTTCAAATTCGGGCTGTGTGTTCGACAAATCAGTGTTTGAGCCGTGTGTTCAATTCTTAACTAATGTGTACCGTGCGTTCACAATCAATCGATGAGCCTAGTGTTCAGAAATTCAGGTGTTTAAACCACATGTTCAGGATGCAAGCAAAGTACTATGTCATAAGCTAAACTGTGTGTTCAAGCATGGCAAAGGTATGAAATGCACGAAAAATACAGAAAATGACGTAAAATACCTCTCGTGCCTCATAAGAAAGGTGATGCTCCGGCTCTCGTAGAAGTAGATCTTTGGGTGCCCGATCATTGAAGTTAGTAAAATGACGAAAAATGGCCCGCGGAAGAATGTGTACCGACGGGGCGTATCTCTCGGGAATAAAGGGGCGGACCCTCGGGGGCAACGTCATGATATCAAAATCATCCCCGGCACCTGGAGGACCTCCACCATGAGGGAAATTACCCACCATTTCAAAGAATCTGCAAAAGGAGCAAAAATGAGCAAAAATGAGCCAAAATTGGAAAAAGTCAACAAAAGTCAACTCCCGGGAAATGGAAAAGTCAACAAAAGTCAACTCCCGAGAAAATCTTCCAAATATTGAGACAAACTTACCTCAAGTGGTGAAAATGAGAAAAGAAGCTCCGAAATCAAAATTTAATCGGTCCAAAGTGCTTAAAATCGAATGTTTTTGCAAAAACAACTTGCGTGGGAGGTCAAAACGCCAGATAAAGTGCAGATCTGAAGGAAAAAATGGTTTGGGAGGCAAGGGGAGAAGTTTTCGCAGCTGTGGGTGTGATCTCGGATTGAATGGATGAGGGAATATAAAGAAAATGAGGAGAAAAGACAAAACTGCCCCCTGTTTTGGACAGGTGGCCGGCTGGCCACCTTTTCTGGCTGGCCGGCCATTTGCTTTTTGTTTTCTGGCTGGTGGCCTCCCCTAGGAAAACTACCTGGCCGGTGGTGTTCTCCACATGCTCCCCTAGCCCTCTGCAAATTTTGAGGAAGATTGGAGTTCCCGGGACCTGAAAAAGTTGAAGAAAAGTGCACTTTCTGGCGCGAAATTGCTCTGCCGGAACTTCAGCTGCAATTTCTGACATGTGTCTCATCATTACTCATCAAAATCAGAGTGTATCCTTTTTGAGCATGTTGTAACCTCTCCGGGAGGTGAACCAGAGGCCGCGATCGAGTCGCCTTCGCCGAAATGTGCGTTTCCTTGCTCGTTGTTTCGCAACAAACGGGCATCCTGATTTATGCTCGTTTTGCATTGTTGTGCACATAACTTGCATTCTCATGAGCATTTTGCATTGTCATGCATGTTTTCTTGGAGTACCATACCTCTGTGCTCGAGCATGCATTGTCACGCACGTTCCTCTCTCGCATTGCGATGCATTCACTCGCCGACACTGCGTGTGTCAAACTTTCGGAATCACAGGAATCGCATTGACTATATGTTGTTAGCATATTGTTCTTGTTGAATTTCTTTCTTTTGCAGGCACGATATTGTATGTACGGTTCATTTGAAATTTAATGCGACGATTTAATCGCCAAGCAGTATCTTCTCCATGTGAGACGCGACGAGAATTGAATAATTCTCCGCATTCCTAACTGCATGAAATGTAGTTGTTGCTTTGCATTCTTGCTTAATATTGTTGCATCTATTTGCGAATACTTGTTTCATTACAGCTTGCTGCACTTGCATGATCATTAAGTTACATCCGCTCAGGCATATCGCTTTGCATTTTGCCCCGCCAGGGCACGCTCATGCACATATCTCTGCATCTTGTATGATTGTCTAAGTCTTGGCCTTGTCAAAATGGGTCGTCTCGGGCTTTGACATTCACTCGCGTCACTTAGACTTCGAGTTCTGTCAAAGAGGCAATCAGAGACACCCCATTTTTGACCGACCTTAAGACTCAGACGTCACCGATTGAGCGCTCGGTGATGTTGCATATTGTGCTCGTTCAGAAGTCTCAGAGTCACGGTCGTGAGCCTTGCCTCCGGACTTCCGAACCCTCTTCTGTATCTCGTCTCGGTTTGTGAACCAGACGCGGTTTTCTCTGTTTCTTTACGGAGGAGAGGTCCCAGAGGCCATCTCTCATGGTAGTGGGCTACATTTAAATGGTCAGAGCCATTTTGCCCATTTCGGAGCCCGGTTCGGTTTCGGAGCCGTCGGCTTCGGGACCGTCTAATCATCTCCGATTCCTCCGGTTTTTGGCATACATCCTATTTACTCCCTTTTGAGGGACACTGGGGTCCGAGAGACCCACTTCGAGGCCGGATGCCACTTTCGATGCTTAACAGCCTATTTTCGAGACCCCGAACTACATGTTTTGGCCCCCGAGCATTCGTTTTGCATCGGTTTTCGTTCATTTTCGGCAGGTACCTCTGTTTTATCACCAGGAAGGTCACTGAAGGGTGGGAGGCCAGCAATTGTCTCAGCAATCAGTTATGCTCCTCCGGCACCCTCCGACGCCCGTTTTTCTCACTTCCGAGCCAATGTTGACCACCCTAGGAGCATTTTCTTCAAGCCGAAACCACATATTTGTGTTGTACACACATGGGAGGACCCTAATATCACATGGCCGGCCAGTAACTCAAATTGAACCTTTTGAACCCCTTCTAAAAGTGGCATGTTCTCTCTCCTGTTTTAGAGTTGCCAATTTCCAACCACAAGGTTGTGTCGAGGAGACCTGGAAGGACACCTTTCTCCTATGGCCAGCCATTAATTCTTCTGGACCATTTTTCCCCTTGGCCGGCCGGCCATGGGGGGTGGCCGGCCGACCACCTGCAACAAAAATAGCTGGCCGGCCTTCTTCCTTAAACCCTGTTTGGCTCAGATGTGACCTTTGTTTCCCCCTAGATTCTGTATCCGGGGGGGATATTTTGGAGGGAAGCTTGGAGGAACTTTCCTCCCCTTTTTTCCTTCTCACTTTCTCCCCATTCTTGTCCATATAGCTGGCCTCCCAACTCAAGAGAAAGGGTTGAAAAATTGCTCTTAAGCTCATACACTCATATCTATCTCCATTTTCTTCAAAAACTCCAAGTTTTGGCTCCATTTCTTCACTACCACCAAGCACCACCATCACTACTCCATTCCAGCAGCAAGGAGGGGTTTTTCAGAGGCTTAGAAGCAACATTTCTTGGTCCAATAGGTAGCAAATGTTTGGTCTTCAAGGGTAAGTCCATTTTCCCTCTTTTGTAGCACATTTTTGCAACAATTTCTTAGCCTATTTTCTTGGTGTTTTTGACTCCAACCCTAACTGAAAGGGTCATTATTTTGAGCCATATTTCATGTTTTTTTAAGGGCTCAACCCTGTTTGAGCCCCCCATTTGGTACTTGCTTCAATAACCCCTTGTATGCCAATATTTTGCATGGTATTTATAGCCTATGTGTGATCTGTTTTTGAGCATGATATAAACTGTGCGTGGCTTCTTTTGAGCCCCTCTATAACATTGTAGAAGGGATCAACACTGTTGGGGGCCTCCATGTTGTACTTACCATTATACCCCTCTTTGGCCCCCATTTTTGCATACTTTGTTGGCTTGTCTTGCTTCTATTTTTGGGCCATCATCAGAACTGTAAATGGAAATATTTTGACCCCCTTGGAATATCTCATTAAGGGTCTTTGGCTTTTTGATGTATATTTGGCCTACTGCATATTATACCCCTCTTTGGCCCCATTTTTGCATGCTTTGTTGGCTTATCTAGCTTCTGTTTTCGGCCATCATCAGAGCTGAAAATGGTCATATTTTGACCTTCTTGGAATGTCTCATTAAGGGTCTTTGGCTGTTTGGTGAATGCTTTGTATACTTCATGTTATAGCCTCTTGTTGGCCTATTTCTTGCATTGCATTTTGAGCATGTTTGTATACTGATTTGAGGCTTTTCATCTACTTTAAATGTTCATATTTTTAGTCCCTCTTCAGTGTTGTAGAAGGGTATTTTTCCATTTGGGCTTTGAATCTACCACTTGCTTCATAGCCTCCCTTGTGGAGCCATTTTTATATGCCATTTTAGCCCTACTTGTGATTGCTGTTTGGCCATGATTTGTACTGTAAAAATTCTTGTCTCGGGGCTGCCTTGCTTCTTTATTTTCATGTCATGTACCAATTATGCATGTATGGTATAGCTATAGGCCATTTTTATGCATTGAAATCCGTGTTTCGGGATCATTTCATGCATCGAGTATTATTTCGCCTCCTTTCGGGGCTGTTTTGCCCCTCGTTTTGCCACTGATTTTTGCATGTTAGCATATCATATTCCACGTCTTTGCCATGTCTTATTAGAGTGGCATTTCGGTGCCTGAGGGTCCGTTCTCGGTTTGCGTGCCCGCGGGCACGCACTTTGAGGTATCTTGTCTTCACCTCATGGCCTCTTATGTGAGTGTGGCCGAGGTCTGCTTATGTTAGTATAAGTCCATATTGCATTGTATATGCCATTGTAGCCTCATTGCATTGCGTATGCCATTTTCTCGGTTTGCGTGCACGTGTGCACGCATTTCGAGGCATCTCATTTTCATCTCACGGCCTCTTATGTGAGTGTGGCCGAGGTCCACTCGTGTTAGTATAAGTCCAATTTGCATTGCGTATGCCATTTCATGCCTTAGGATCATTTCCTCGGTTTGCGTGCACGTGTGCACGCATTTCGAGGTATCTCATTTTCATAGCATTGTGCATGCTAGGTCATATGTTAGTTGCATTCATGCATGTCATGCATATTGCATTGTGTTCGGGATAGGAGTTAGCCCGGGTACGAGAAACGAGGCACGTTTCGTACCCCGAGCGACGGAACGGGTCTCAATTCCCAAGTCACCGACACTCCGTATTATCCATGATGGAGTTAGGTTTTGTTGTAGCATTCATATGCATTCATCCCATATTGAGTTGTGCAATTCGGCTCCTCGGCCATCATGCATCGATATGCGTGATTGGCGGTACGAGGATCGAGGCATGCATATATTTTGTGAAATACATTGCTATGCCCCTTTCCTGCTCTCTGTTGCAGCAAAATGAAGAATCAGTAACTTTTCAGAGTCTGGCACGCATTTCGAAAAACATTACAAACAGAGGCTAATTTGGGCATCCCAATGGATTTCTGCGCAAAACAGCCCAAACATGCATCATTTCATTATCCGGAGCAGAGCCAAGGCAGTCCCTGGCTTGCATGCCAGTTTTACAGTTTTTCTTCTTTAATTTGTTAATTAATTAAGAATTTATATATTATTCGGACTGTATTATTCTTTCATTTTGGGACTATATTATTATTTATTTGGACCCTCTGTGCGAAGGCATAATTGTAATAAGTGTGGGTGAGTGTGATGTATATCTTCCAACCCCATGTCTTTCTTCCCTTTTATTTACCTGCTTATGATGGTTAAATTAGGGCATGTTTCAATTAGCATACAGTATGACAGCATGTTTGCATTCATTCATCTATTTTGCACGCACCGGGCTCGGCGCATCATACTAACTGCATTTGTATTTCAATTCCAAATTGAATACGTGTTAATTGTAGCATCTCATATGCCATGTTTAGAATAGCCGAGCCTGCTATAATTCGCATCTTTGCATGTGTTGCATTAGGCAATTTTGTATATCGAGGATCATGTATGGATTTCTAACGAGCTTCTGTTTTGGCTTGAGTACTCGGTGAGTTTTATGCTTTAGCATCCTTGCATGCGTGTGAGTGATTGCCATGAATAGCATGCTTACCATGAGGCTATGTGCTTATGTGATATAACTGCCTTGAATGCCTGTGGGTGGAGGTTGAGTCACTTGAAGTGGAACAAATCATTGACTGTTTGTTTTAAGGCCACTTAGATAGTGGCAAAATCATGTTTTTTTCTAAGCCCACCCGAGGGTGGCAAATCCACGTCTTAGCCTACCTGAGGGTAGCACCATCAAACCATTTTCAAAAACGAACAAGAAGTGTTTTGTTCTAATTCAGGCGGCTCAGTCTATACTTGTTTGCTGTGCGCATCACATAGTAACCTAGGCTAATAACCGAAATAAGAACTCACAATGTTTTCAAAATAAGGTATCATGGTTAGTAGAGGCCGGTCTTTGACCGGGCAAGCGGGGGTGCTCACGAAGTGACCTTCTCCAATCGTACCCAAGTTCTCGAGCCGAGGCAACTTTGGTGATGACGGACATGTGGCCTTTGGCACCGAGTCAGGGTTTCCTAAATTTCCCATTTTAAAAACATTTAGGTGGCGACTATCAGATCTGGCGGCGATCCATGTTTGGCACTTCTTTCAAAAAATCTGTTTTCAAAACGATTTGCCGGATTTGGACTCTTTGGTTCAAGATTAAGAACCGTGACATTTGAGTCCTTTGAACTGTAGTGACCCAATATCGAACCAGAACGGGGGGATTTGCACTCCCTTCCCCCGAGATGCGTTCGGGGACGTCTACACCTATCGGACTTACTGGCTAACCAATGGACGCGATGCCTTGAATTGTTCAGCCGTTTGTGTAAGCCAAGACAATAGATTTCACACAAAATATCTTCTAACACATTGTGGTTCTCACTGTTGTGTTCATTTTGGCCTTGAACGCTCTTGGTTTTCATGAGTGTTTCTAGAGAATGTAGCCTCTTTCATTCTCATAGAACCGGCCCCAGTTCAACACTCATATAAGTGATTCTTATTGTGAGTATCTTCTTATACTCGTCTTGATTTTATGCCTTAATCAAGATATAAGTAATCATTAAAAGCAACGCTTATCCTTATACCCCTGCAGACAACATATGTTGCAGATATCATTCTCACCATAGGAATGGGTTGGGAATTTTAATCCCTTGGTGATTTCTGGTGAGCCATACATAACTTAGTTGTCCCTTTGAACTTAGTTCTTGGGATCTCCAGTCATATAAGTAGGGTTACCATTATGACGACTCTTATGTAATAGGCTTTAATCCCATCCCCTTTGATGAACTATACACTAGCTCTTTTGTCAAACCTTTTGTTAACGGATCCCCAATATTCTCTTTAGATTTTATATAATCTATTGAGATTATTCTATTTGACAACAACTGCCTAATGGTATTATGTCGACGACGAATATGTCGTGACTTACCGTTATACATATGATTCTGTGCCCTGCCTATTGCAGATTGACTATCACAATGAATGCAAATAGCTGGCACATGTTTTGGCCACATTGGAATGTCTTCTAAGAAATTACGAAGCCATTCTGCTTCTTCACCTGCTTTGTCTAAAGCAATGAACTCGGATTCCATTGTGGATCGTGCGATGCAAGTTTGTTTCGTGGACTTCCAAGAAACAGCAGCGCCTCCTAGAGTAAAGACATATCCACTAGTGGATTTTGAATATTTAGTATCTGATATCCAATTGGCATCACAATAACCTTCAAGTACTGCTGGATATCGAGTAAAGTTCAAACCATGATCACGAGTAAATCTTAGATATTTAAGAACCCGAATGATCGCTTTCCAATGGTCTTCTCCAGGGTTACTAGTGTACCTACTCAATTTACTGATAGCATAAGCTATATCAGGATGAGTACAATTCATTAGGTACATTAGGCTTCTAATGATTTGGGAGTATTTTAACTGAGACACTGCATCACCTTTATTTTTGGATAAATAAAGACTAATGTCTACAGGTGTTCTAGCTAAATTCAAATCATCCTTGATAAATTTATCAAGAATTTTCTCAATATAATGAGATTGAGATAATGCATATCCATCAGATGTTTTAGTAATTTTCATTCCTAATATAACATCTGCGACTCCCATATCTTTCATATCAAATCTTTTGTTAAGCATTTGCTTAGTTGATTTGATCATGTTTTGACTACTTCCAATGATAAGCATGTCATCCACATAAAGACAAACTATGACATATCCTTGGTCAGTGTTTTTAACATAGACGCATTTGTCACATTCGTTTATCTTAAACCCATTAGTAAGCATTGCATGATCAAAATTTTCACGCCATTGCTTAGGTGCTTGTTTTAATCCATAAAGGGATTTTACAAGTCGACAAACTTTCTTTTCTTATCCTGATACAACAAACCCTTCGGGTTGCTCCATATAGATCTCTTCATTTAGATCACCGTTTAAAAAAGCTGTTTTAACATCCATTTGATGTATTTCTAAATTAAACAACGCTGCTATAGCTATAAGCATGCGAATGGATGTTATTCTTGTCACAGGGGAATATGTGTCAAAATAATCCAAACCTTCCTTTTGTCTGTAACCTTTAACTACAAGTCTTGCTTTATACTTGTCAATTGAACCATCTGCTTTCATTTTTCTCTTGAATATCCATTTATATCCAAGAGGTTTAGAACCTGGTGGAAGATCCACTAATTCCCAAGTATGATTTTGCATAATGGATTCAATTTCATTATTAACAGCTTCTTTCCACAAAAGTGCTTCAGGACCTATCATTGCTACCTTAAAGCTTTGAGGTTCATTTTCTAACAAGTATGTCAGAAAATTTGGACCAAAAGATTTAGATGTTCTCGCTCTCTTACTTTTTCTTGGTTTAACATCAGTTAAATCCTGTTGGTTAAGACCATTACTAGTCTCTTGTGTTTGATTGTCATTAGTCTCTTGACTTTGTATACAATCATAAGTTCTTTTCTGTGAACTTAATTCCTGTCATTCCTTGTAAGGAAAGACATGTTCAAAAAACACAACATTCCTTGACTCTATAATAGTGTTCACATTTATATCAGGTATTTCTAATTTATAAGTTAGAAACCGATATGCACTACTATTCTGAGCATAACCAATAAACACACAATCTATTATTTTTGGTCCAATCTTTGTCTTTTTAGGAACAGGAACTTCAACTTTTGCCAAACACCCCCACACTTTTAAGTATTTGTAGGAAGGTGGTCGACCTTTCCATAATTCATAAGGAGTGCTATTGGTTTTCTTGTGGGGTATTCTATTAAGAACATATTAGCAGACAATATTGCTTCCCCCTACAAGTTCTGTGGTAAGCCTAAATTTAGTAACATGCCATTCATCATTTGTTGTCTATGATGTGCTTGATTCATAAATTTCAAATCCAAAAAACCAAAATAATTATGATTACACAAATTAGAATTTAATGTTTTGACAAAACCATATCCTCATAAAAATTTTGCCTAAGAAACGAACAATTCAAAAACTCAATTGATTGTATACATTCTTGCAACTCATTTATAAATAAATATCACTGTCATAAAAATATTTGTGACAGAAGAAAATTAAATTATCTCAACTAATGCAAGAGATACACCCCATATTTATAAAATGGTTTATGGTTTAACAATTTTGACTACGCAAGTAAAATAATTATTAAATGACATCTCATTCAAAATAAACCAATAATCAACATAAAAGATTTCTTAAATTACTTCCCAAATAAACGGAACGATATAATTACATACATCTTCATGTTTAAATTTCTCTGGTGTTTAAACACCCATTCAAAATTGATTAGAAATATTTAAATTAACCTGCTTATGTCCAAAGTCGACATATCAATCCAAATCACTTAAAATTATTGTTAAGAAATAACTTGAGTTGATATCATACATGCATATCAAATGCATCAAAAAATGAATTAACAAAATAAATCAATCATGCATGATCCCATCACTCGCATCATGAAATAAAAGGATTCTCAATTCATAAATAAAATCCAACGTATTTTAAACTTTAAACTTCAAAAAGTCAAAACATATGTTCATTTAATAAGTTTGATTTGTACATAAATAAACAAATTAAATATGCATTAAAATGTTCTTGTGAATATATATATATATATATATTTTTTCCGACTCAAGTGCGGAAACAATTCAAGATTATGAATCCACATTGTAATAAAAATAAAATTAGTTTGTGAAACTAATATTTTACTCTAGAAACAAATTCTTCCATGTATACTTATGATGAACTATGATAAAATAAAAAGAATTAACATCCTTTCACAAAGAGTTCAAAAATAAGTGGTCTATCAAACGAAACCATAAGTCACTTACAAAATTAATAGATTGTGACCGAGTCACAAAGTTACATGATTGATTAACAAAATTAATTTTCTAATTACTAAAACCAGAAAATAAATTACAATACAAAATAATTTTATTTTCCTTGTTATCAAAACTAGTAAAATAAAATACCGAAATAATATCTGATTACAAAAATCAGAAAACCAAACTATAAATTAATTTTCTAGTTACTTAAACTAGAAAATAAATTATAGTACAAAATAATTTTATTTTTCTTGTTACTAAAACTAGAAAATAAAATAATTTTATTTTTTTTGTTACTAAAACTAGAATATAAAATATCACAAAAATATCTGATTACAAAAATCAGAAAAACACAAAATTATTTTCTAGTTACCAAAACCAGAAAATAAATTCTAGTTACTAAAATCAGAAAATAAATGATAACAACAAAATAATTTTATTTTCCTTGTTACTAAAACTAGAAAAATAAAATAGCACAATAATTTTCTGTTAAAACAATTAATATTCTGCAATTGTTAATGACACTAGTATATTACTACTAGTTGTTAAAGAAAAGAGACAATATATTACTACTATCTGTCAAATAGTATAAATCACTATTTATTTTTCCAACCAGAATATTACTTTGAAAAACAGAAAATTAAATACAATGAAGATACCAAAAAGAACGATTCTGTCTTAAGATTGTTGGACAAATCTTCATTGTATTTAAAAGATTTTAATTTTATTGTGTACAAAACAACAATTGGAATTTACAGAAATAAAGTAAAAGAGAGAATATGTTTGATTACAAATATCAAACTCGAAATAAAAATAAATAAATAAAAAACAGATTTATTTTGTTATAAAAACAAAATTAAAATCTGATTTAAACAAATAAAATTAACACAGAAAATAAATTAAATAACTTATTTGATTTAATTTGTTCGAATTATAAACTGATCAAGTCCAGTGTTTGACACTGTGTCCTTAAGACAGATTCGTCCTCTCCACGGTGCTTTCAGAATGTGGACGTCTATCTCCCAGGATAAAATGATCTACTACAAACAATAGCAGCACTACAAATTGTTTGCCTAACGAATACACTAAGTGTTTATACTTTCTCTGACAATATAATAATGTAGCAACATGAAAAGAATGTTTTCAGAATTATGAAGGACGAAAATTTAAGATTTCTAAATCCAAATGAGGGCTGTCCTATTTATAGATGGACTCTCTCTGACAATATAATAATGCAGCAACATGAAGAGAATGTTTTCAGAATTATGAAGGACGAAAATTTAAGATTTCTAAATCCAAATGAGGGCTGTCCTATTTATAGATGGAATGGTGGCTGTAGGATTTGAATTGAACAGGTATGAAACCTGTTGGCTTTGAATTCAAACAGATTTGAATCTGTTGAATTATAGTTCAAACAGATATCAAAAACGGGAAGGGCCCTGTTTGGGTGTGCACTAATACCAAACCTGTTTATTTTCGGGAAGGGCCCTGTTTGGATGAACAGTAAATCCAAATCAATTTATTTGAATTAAATTCAAGCCTAACCCAACCTCGCACCCGCGCCCAGGCCCAGCTCGCCCGCGTGGTGATTTTTGGATCCAATGGGTCTAGCCCATTTTACCCATAACCTCTCTCTCTAAAACACTTGGGTACCCCTTGGGGCACACCCCAAGTACCAAACCCATGCCTTATAAACCCATTCAAAACCTCCCACCAAATCAATGTGGGACAAGCCTTATTCAAACCTTTAAGGAATTTCCACCAAAACTCCATTTCCATGGAGCATACTTTGGTTTCAATTTCTCATTCACTCGGTAATGGTTTTGAGCAACCAAATATACCACGTGAATCAAAACGCGGCATAGAACGCGTTACCACTTTGACCCGTGTAAATCGATGCACGGGACCCACCTAAAATTTAGACCAAATTTAAGAAAAAATTCTGATTTTATCCAGAATTTAATAACCATTTCCAACACATATGTCATAAGTTTTTTTATTCTTATATTACCATTACCTAACTATCTTAATTTTAGATTTCAAATTTCCAAATTTCATAATTTTTATTGTTTTTTGCTTCTTCATCTACATTATTTTTGTCAATTGATAAAAGATTATTCTTCTACATTCAATGCGTTGATTTTCATAGTACATTCATCGACTGTGCCTACCTTTTAATATATACATACTAGAAGGGTTGATGAATAAAATATTTAAATAAGCAGTTACTAATCGAAATAGTTAGTTTTGATATGGTAAAATATAATCCTTTTGTATTGTTGACTTTATAGTGTAGAATTGATGTAAATAGGATTTAAAGTACATATGTATGCACATGTAAGTTTAGGGAGGTGCAATATAATTCATTAGATATTTTTTTAGAGGTTATATGTGAAATGAAAAAGTATCTTATGAAAGAGAGATGATGATCATATCACAAAGTGATGTTCATTGTGTTCACACCTATTCCAAAATTAAGCATAAGATGATATGAATTATTAAAAGCTTTTCTGTTCTCTTTCCTATGAAAGGGAAGTTATTAGAGGGCTGAATTAATTGTGGCATTAAGATATGATTCCATTTGATATGGGTGAGATGGCCCCCCATAAGTCACAAAAGTAAAAGCAAAACCATTTTGAAGGCAGCTCTAGTTGACACTATGTGTGATGTTATTAGTGATGGAATAAATATCCTTTCTCAGGTCTTGTCATTCTTTTTAAGAAAATGATACCCTTGCAAATTTTCATCTACAATTTGGAAATAAAATTGATTAATGGTGGTGTGTGGTAAATAAAAAACACTCTACCTAAATTTAAAGGAAAAAAAAAAAGAATTAGAAAGTATTGTTAACATTAGTGGTGGGTACAACGCGATGTGTTTGTGATTTTAGAAATTTTGAATGGCTAAGTGAATGAAAAAATATATATTTTTTAAAAATCATCTTGTTTGGTTTCAATTTTTTGAATTCAATTTTTTAAAAATTAAATTTTTTTTATTTTTTGTATTTTCTATTTTTAGTGATTTTTTTTTAATATTTTAAGTAATTTTTTTTACTTTTTAGATGCACCTAGCCTAGATGTAACTAAAAAGTAAAATACTTTAAAATTTTAATAAATATACAACAATACAAAAGTGTACTAAATTTTCGTATTCTTTTTGTATTTTTGGTATTTAGTGAATTTTTTAAAGATTTTTTTCATCAAATATTATACTTTTTAATTGTATTTATATTAAGTGTATCTAAAAAGTAAAAAAAATTTGCTTCAAATATTAAAAAAAATTCACTAAAAATAAAAAAAATAAAAAATAAAAAATTAATTTAAAAAAAATTAGAACCAAACAAAGTGATTGAATGTGACAATTATGGCATAAGAATGGGTGACAATTTTTGTACAGAAGGATATTTTTGAAAAAAATAGAAAGTGTGACAGGATTTAAACCAATTCAGGATGTACTTTATATAATAAAAAGGAGGAATTACTATTAAGTGGAAATTGTATAAAATTGTTACATAGTCATGAAAAAGTTTGCTATTTTAATTATCAATATTTATAAAGTTTACCATTTATTTCTAAATATTTTTCAAAACTCCCCATGTCCTGAAAATGCCCCTAATAAAAATAGATAGCATGTAGAGAAATTTATTTATTTATTTATTTTGGTGGTTTGTATTAAGTATCATCATTTAACACCAACGGTTTTGTATAATGATGTTAATGGTAAATTATTAATTTGTCCTTCAAATTCTATTTAGTTTCTATTTTGACAATTGGATTTTTATTTATTTATATTCAAATCCTCTATTTATAATTAAGTTAATGTAGTCCAATCAATTAACAAAAATGAACAAAATATCATGTTATATCATGTGCTTCCTAATTAAGCTAATTTTACTGTTTAAAAAAAAAAAATGATAAATCAAAGAAAAATTACGGTGAGAGAAAATCACCGATAGTTTTAGATAATATTATTTACCCATTTAGGGTGTAATTTTATTTGAAATTCTTAGTTATTTTTCTCTTTATATTCTTTAATTTCAACCCTAAAATTAACTCAACTAGTGAGTGCCTAGTCTACAAAAATTTGAGGGACTAATTAATATTTTTGTCTTGAGATATCAGTATAATAATGGTATAATGGCACCATAATTAATGGAACATATTGTTTATAGGTAGGTTTGGAATGTAACCAAAAACACAGCTTTCTTTCCACTATATCCACATCATTTAAGAGCCAATAGCACTCCACATTATTTCAAGGGGGATGCACCAATAAATCCTAAATTAATAATTTATGCACTGTTTAGTACTAAAAGTTTTTTTATAGACTGAAAGATCCCATTACAATATTTCAAATATCAGATTAATGTTTCGAACATTAGATTTCGAACATCAGATTAATGTTTAGAACATTAGATTAATGTTTCGAACATTAGATTGATGTGCAAATGGGACTAAATGATGCATAAGAAAACTTTTAGGACTAAATGGTTCAACTTTTCAGAAACTAGGACTTATGGGTAAATTTTCCTTATTTCAAAGATGTTATTAATTATATGCATTAACATACATCTACATTGAAAGATTGTGTGCAATGAATATTAGTTGCAAACCATTTTAGGTGTAATTCACAAGAAAGAAATTGAAATTATCTAGTTAAAAAAGAATGGGGTGGAAATAGAAGTTCAATAGTGAGTCAATAAATTAAAGGAAGTGGAAAAAGATTTTGCTAGAAAAAAACAAAAGTTAGAAAATGACATTCAAGGTCGTTTGGCATGCAGAGATTTTAGTCAAAAAATTAAAAAGTCAAAATTTTCAATTCATACAAAAAAAAGTCAAAAAATTATTCTCATTCCCATTATTTTTTACACGTTTTTTTTTTTTTTGTAAAAATTCAAAAATTCTTTTTAAACATATTAGTTTTTTTTTTTCTTCTCATATTTCAGTTAAGAATTTAGAAAATCACTTCTCAAAGGGCTCTGAAAGTGATATATAAGTAATAGTGTTACAATAATAATAATTTTATACCATATTTAATGTATGTAATTGGTGCTATCACTTATTTTAATACAGTGGTGATAACTCGAAAAGTATACTAAATATGATAAAAATTGATTGACACGTGTTAGCTTGATACCAATCAAGAAAATGTGGTAATTAGGCCAAATACTTTATAATAAGCCAATAAAACTAGACCATGTGATAACATGTCATCATGAATTTAAAAAAACCATGTTTGCCAAGTTGACATATGAAGCCAATTTCTTGGTTCAAATAAAAAAGAAGATTACGCAAATCGAATAATCTTACATCATCTGTGGAAAATTGGCCCTAACTAGCTCTATCTTCCTTAATAAATTATAGGTACTGGACTCTTTTTAATTCGTTATTCTAATTGGAGGGTTTACTTCGGTCTATTTTGGGCTAGTTTTAATAATTTAAATTGTTTAATATATAAGACTCGTCGAATATTTCATCTCTTTAAAAAATTATGTTGATCGGATATGAATAGTTACTTGATCATATTACATTTATATTCACAATTTATTTTTAAAATCACACTTATCATTGACACAAACTTTGATAGATTAAGTGACTATTGATATTTGATTAATATGATTTTTTTCAAAAATGAGGTACTTCATGAGTTGTCCACATTGAGAATAGTTCGGGTTATCAATACGAACTCCGTGGTGGACCCAAACAAACCCAACAACAAGCTTCAATTTGATTTCGGACAAAAAAAAAAGCCTCAGCCTGAATTATTGTAAAAGAATTTCCAATTTACTTTACAGATAACAATCAAATACGATATTGTAGTCCTTATGTTCCTGTCATATACTTAAAAAAGGCGTTTTTGTCCAATATAAATACTGTTGTGTGTTTGGAAACCGCTAGAAAATGAGAAGAAAAATTATTTTGGAAACTGTCTTTTGGGAAATTTTTCTTAGAAATCTTCTTCTTTTTTTTTTTTTTTTATAGAAATAATTTAAATTGTTTCATAAATTTATAAATTATTTTTGCTTAAAAAATAAATATAATATCAAACTAATGAGTTTTTATTTTATTTTATTTTATTCTAAATTTCCAATATTACTGGTTTCAGAAGTACGAAAAAATAGAACAAATTTTTTTAGGGCTCTAGTATAGTAATAGTATGTTGTGTTACTTAATGACTTACCTAAACATTTTAGGTGTAGGTGTGAACTCGATTTAACTTGTTTATATTGATCTTCATGACCAGGTTGGATCTCTATTCGAATTTCTTCTTATTCTTCTATATTAAGTCACTTTTTTATCACGTGATAAATCAATTATCTTTTTATTTTTTTTACATAACAGTTCTATCTGTTTGACTTAATTATGTTGTAGATAAGAAGTACCTTTCTTACCACATGATAAGTCATTATGTTTGGCTTAATTATACGATCAGTAGAGAAAATTTGGATAGAAAATCCTCCTTGTTGATTGTTGATACGATCATATAGTTATAAAAAATAAAATAGAAAAAGAAAGAGCAAAAAGCAGCACGATGGCATACCTTATGGGGGTTTGATTAGCAAATATATACACATCGATGCGAACAAGAGAAATCAATCATTATCACAGTGAGCTATATATATTATCATCAAAGCAACCTCTCATGTGGCTTTGGTGTCATTGAAAATGTATTGTCGAATTTTCAACTGTACAGATGAAAAAGCCATGACCAAAAGTCTTCAAATTCACACAAAGACACAATTTTAATTATTTATCGGCACGTAACATTTTTAATACTAATATTTATTAATATATCAACTGATACTGTCTAGTAATATTCATTATTTAAAACTTTGTCTATAACTGTAAAATTAACAGCACCACTACAAATGTACTAACCATATGTGTTCACTTTGCAACAAACTATAACAACTCACTCCATTAATTTTATATTTATCTAACATATATATAATTTTCATGTAATAATGTGAAAAAAAAAAACCAAAAATATATATACCACTCACCTGAAATTTTCTGACATTGAGGAACAAATTTGAGTCTTCTAATCACGAATTTAAATAACAGTATCAAGACATGTATCAGTACTGACAGTATCGTCACATATTGGCTGACATCGAACTCAGCCCCATATATCAATATTGGACGTTGAAAATTCAGATATGCATCAACTGATATTGAAAACCCTGATCCTGATTGAAGCATTGCATATTTGTGTGTATATACACCTTATGCATCCATATATAAGATCTAACCAACACTACAAGTTCCAATTCATGCTAGGGAGATGAAAAGGTTGGCTCAAGACCCCATCACCAAGTGAACCAACGTCAAGTGTATTGGGCTGAAAAGAACCACCACCACTTTGTGGAACAAGCTGATGGTTGAGCAAAGAAACAAAAGATGAGCCATTGTTTCCCTCCAACACCCCGGTGCTTGTGTTTTCGTGTTGATCACCATGGAACCGCTTCAATGCCGGTTCGTTGTTCCAGTACTGAGTTGGGACTGTCCGTTTCATCGGAGGACTTGTAGAGGCCATGGAGACATCTGGTTTTGTGTTTGGAGAGGCTAATTGTGAAATTTCACTGTTTTGCATGCCAACACCATTATTCAATATCCCTTGGAAGAAGTTCTCTTCATGTTCAAGCAATGCCCCATAATTACTAGCCCTTGAAGCTGCTAATTTTTGGTTGCTATTATGTCCATCTAATATTGTTGAATTGGATACAAGCATGTGATCTTCCCCCTCCTCCGTCGGTCTACTTGAGTTGTTTTTCTTGTAAATCCGACATAGAACCCAATCATCAAGCTATATATACAAAATCAAAATCAAAATTTTAAAACTTTAAACATATGATAAGACTAATCATAAAGATTACTTAGACAAACAATAATGTTACGAAATTCAAAAAAAACAAAAAATTGAAAAGTGATCTGAAAACGAAGTGAAATTGGAAAGTTGAATTACGGATTTACCCTCAATGAGACTTTTTTGGTTGTTGGGTCGGAGCCGGGAGGCTTGAAGGTGCTAGAATTGTTGTCGATGAGGCGGTATTCGTGCATGATCCAGTTGGTTTTGATCCCTTTGGGGGGTTTTCCACCATAGAAAACAAGTGCTTTTTTAACACCAACCTTCTGAGTTCCATTTGATGTCAATATCGGCTTATCGGTTCCAGTAGCTTTCCAGTACCCGGAGGTGGCTGCCCGGTTAGGCCTAGCACCGTTCGGGTACTTCCTATCTCTTGGACTGAAAAAATACCACTCTTGCTCGCCAAACGTCGCCTTACCTAACCCCAATAAAATAATAATAATAATAATAAAAAAATACCCATATCAATTGATAAATGATTAATTGTATGAATCTTATAAATTATAAGATTAATGAGTACAGAAATAAATAAGTTACTTGGTAGCTCCCATGGATCGAACTTGTAGAGATCAACCTCGGCGATGATGGTAACCGGCAAGGGGGCCAAGGAGGCCTTTTTTTTGAGGTAGTGAACGACGAGCTCCTCATCAGTGGGGTGGAATCTGAAACCAGGAGGGAGGTGCAGATGTTGCGATCCAGACGACGAATCGGTGCTCTCCATATGGATGCCTCTCAATAAAATTTGAATCAGTTTTTTTTTTTTGGTTCTAGAGTTTTTACATGTAGATTTTGAGGTTGCTAGCTAAGGTATGTTGATGAATGAACAATGTTGGACTTGGGTGATGAAAAGTTGTATGTTATAAACATGAGGCATGAAGTGGGGGAGGAGGAGAGAGAGAGAGAGAGTGTTGGGTACAGCAAGGAGTACCGAATGGGCACCGGTGAAAAGGTGACACGTGGTAGGGCAAGGTGGTGTGGGGGACCACAGGCCACGTACTAGCTAGGCAACAAAATGGAACTGCCTGTAGCCTTTTGATGTCATGCTTTTCTTATGTAACAGACAATATCCCCTAACCCCTCAAAGCCACTCCCTCACCTCCTCAATTCCTAAAAAACAAATTTTCAATTCCCCCCATCATTCTTGGTTTCCTAGAGAGATATTATTACGTGTGTGTGAGAGAGTGTACCAATTGGTTTTTATTTTATTTTTTTAATTTTTAATTTTTTTTCATTTCTAATGCTAATTGTGAAATTTTACATCTCATTATCAAATGAGTTATGCTAGAAACTCAAAATAATCTATCAAATTTTTTACTAAACTTTTCATATGGATGTGGGACCCATAGCATTTTGGAACGTCAGAGGTTTAATAAAAAATTTGATATATTAATTGAAATCCATAACATTTTCCTTATGAAATTATGTTATCAGATTTGACAACTTATCTAATACTTGTGTTAATTTTTTTATACGAATATCATCTCATCTATTTATTTACAGTTGAATCTTTATAAAATATATCTACTCATTGATTGCAATGTTTATATTGAATAATTTGTTAAAACTTGTGTAAAATTTAATTCACAGAGTTAAAAATTGACAACTTCAATAACAACTCTATTAAAGCACCAAATTGCTATAATATATCTACGACAACTCAAATAACAGCCGCATCGGAGCTGCTCTTGTATCCACCTATGAAGCATGACAAAATGAGTACTTCACCCGCCGATAAAATAAATATATATAAAAAAAAGTACTTCACCCGCATCATTCCCATGCCCACATTGTGGATGTGGATTAAGTTTGTTGGGCTGATTATATATTCTATTTTAATGATTTAATTTATTTATTTTACAAGTCTATATATATATATATAAATTATTTAAATAAAAAAATTAAATTATTGTGATAATCTTTAACCATTTGATTTTATCACTTAAAAAAAGAGAGAAAAAAGAAGAAGAAATAGTCGGTTGAGTTTTACAATTATATGTATGTCTTCTATTTTTTTATGAGATTAAATCATTTGGTTATAATTATCAAATTAATTTAAGTTTTTTAATGAGTGATATAAAAACAAGGGCCTACAAAATAAACCAATTAAATTATCAAAATAAAACTTATAATAAATTTTACAAATCGGAACAGAACAATTAAATTTAGATCTAAGGCCTCGTTTGGGAACAAGCTAATTTAGTAACTTTTTGGCTATTTGGCTAAAAAGGTAAGTAAAAAAAACTTGTATGTTTGGGATGACTTTTTGGCTAATTATGAAAAGATGTGCAAAAAGTAGAGAGAAAAGAGAATCTTTGACTTTTTGGTATAGGTTGTTGGCTTTTTGACTAATTTAGTAATTTTTTGACTTTTTGACTAAAAAAATAAGTTCCCAAACGAGACCTTAGACTGGAGAAAATCACTCTTCATATAGTTCGTCTGCCCAATAATGCTAAAAGTCTCTAAAGTAATCGAGGGTTGAAAAACTAAGCTCCATTATGAGATATTTTTGGAACATCTCACGTTCGTTTTTTACAAATGTAAAACCACTCTAGTTTATAATTTGTGAGTGATTACTTATATTCTAAATCATTGGTAAAATTTATATTAAATAACCGAGTTGGAAATTAATATTTTCGGGCATTAAAAAAAAGAAGAAAAGTATGTGTATCTTGTTAATCAAACTTGTAAAACATTAAAATGGATTATTCCACCAAGAAAAATATCCCAATTACCATTAAGTGATGAAATATTTCAACAAAATTCTTCAAGGATTTCATAAGGTTATGTTTGAATTATAAATTTATGGACGATAGTAGTGCTATGCAAAGAAAAAATTCATACAAAATTTCAATTCAGAATTATGTAGCAGCCTGAGGTCTTCTCATTTTAAAATCAAGAGCCCATAACAATGGTTTCTACTTTCAAGAATATGTTAGATCATTCCTTTGATAAATTATGTATAAAAATTTTATTTATAGATTATTTTCCTATGGAGAGAGAGAGAGAGAGAGAGAGAGAGAGAGAGAGAGAGAGATTACATTAAGATATTTCATCTCACTTTTATCTTTATTTATTTTTTGTATAAAAATTATATTTGTACACCATTTATGGAGGAAGGGATTAAAAAAGAGAAAAGATCAAAAGAAAATGAAATTAAAGAATTAAAATTTAAATATTTAATCTCTCTTATATTTTGACTTTTCCTTGATAAATCCAAGATTCAAAAATAGCATAAATGACTCCATTTTAGAACTTTAACTCAAATAGTTTCTTAGGTTGGCCTAAGTTACTGTCACACTAAATATTTTTTTCCTAAACAATTTCAACTCTCCAAAACCATTGTATTGCATTGGTCTTAGTAATAGCGGAATAAAATCAAAGCATGGAATTAAGGGTTAAATTGTCAATAATTAATTGTTTTGTTCAAGTAGTTGGGATTTAACAACTTCTTTTAAGTGCACATTAATGAGGCTGGTTTGGATGTCCCTCAGGATGGGTGAGGTGGGGTCTTAGAGGCTTTGGGTAAATATTTCTATGTTTAAGTGGCTCATTAATTATTACTTAAAATTTACATGATAAGTGCAGCATTTTTCCATTTGAAAATTGATTTTTCATCTGATGAATCATTCTGGATATTTTTAGCTCCAAGGTACATAGATCTACACAATAAACACAAACAAACACTATATGTATATGTATATGTATAAGATTGTCGTTTATTGTGTGCAATCCTAAAAAAATAAAAAATTAAAGGTAAAATTTATTAAGTGATATATAGCAGTTTTCTTGAGTTAATCAAAACTTTACTATGTCACTTATAGCCTGTTTGAATGATTTGAACTGTTCATATTATAGAATTCGTTGAATATATCATTCATACAAAAAGTGTAGTTAAACGGACAAGTATGGCCTTATAATCAAGTCCTAATTGTTTTTTAAAAAATTACTATCGTTTAATTTTCTTAAACATAAACGTGGTCATGTTATGGATTGCAGATGTATAATTAACTTGAATTTTTTTACGAATAATCTACTTGATGAAGCCTACACTATAAACCGATCGAATTATTAAAATAAATTCGCGACATGCTCTCACGACCTCACAACACCAACACCAGTTCCTATGTGGATCAAATGTTTTGATGAGAAATGATAAGAAATTAAGAGAAAGAATTCTTATATTTGGTTTATAAGTCATGTGAGAAATGATAAGACATTGAAAGAAAAACAACTCTTATTTTATAAGTTTAATTTATCACCCTTAAAAAAAAAAAAAAAAAAAGAAGAACAAAAACAAAAACAAAAAAATTGGGAAAATTCTATTTGCACACCATAACTTCAACATCATATCTAATTTTATTTTATTTTTTTCAATTCACATCATTAATTCTCAAATAATACCAAAATATCCTCATATTCTCTAATGTTTTATTTGATTTACTAATCATTCCTTAAATTCTCACATGAAATAAGCATTCTCTTGAAATGGTAAATGATAATTATATTTGTAATGCATTTTGTTATTAGTTTTTTAGTCAACCAAATATGGCAATAAACATTTTGATGGAATGATCATTCCATTCCGTTTTATTTTATTGAACAAAACACTATCTAATTTTCAAATCTAAACCCTAATCGAACTGTTATTATTGCCGTCAACTGCCGCAACCATTACCACCCCCTCCTCAACCCCTCACCCAACTCTATCATCCCTCCCCGGCCTCTCCTTTACCCCATGATCACCATCCCATAGTCGCCCCTTTTTAACCTTTCGTTGTGGCGAATCAGTGTCTAGGGTTTCGAGAGAAAGAATAGATCTAGGATTTCAATTATCGTTTAAGAAATAAGTGTAGGGTTAACAAATAAATGTTTTGGAATGTTTTTTTCAAGGGTAAATTTAGGGTTAAAAATTTCAACAATATTACATCCTCCTAATTCAAATAACCCTTAATGATGTGGCATTGAAATTAAACCCCATATGATGAAATGTTTGACAATATTTTAAAATTTGACACTTATCATACATATCATTAGGATAGTTTTTAGGTATAATAAATTAGACATTTCAAGTATTTTTCTAAAAACTCATATCACATGGCATTTTTTGGCTTTTTTTTTTTATATTTTATTTTATGATGATATACGTGTTTCTTGGGTTAATATTGTCCGTGTGGTGTCACTCTAGCCAATATTATTAGTAAATTATTGATTATTATTATTATTTGGAAAGAAATATCCTGACGAGATGTAATGGTGTCGGTGATATCCAATGAGACATCATTGCGATGAAGAAAAACCAATTTAATGAACTGGATGAGAATAATCATATTGGATTTAATTTTCATGTTATACGTAATTTGAGACTAAACTAATTAGTGTGCATTATTTAACTAATATTTAAATTTGGATTGTGTTTCTCTCAAATTCAAATCTTAATTTGAGAGAATCTGAGAGGCCCGTGAATCCACTATTGGTCTTATTTTAATGATTCAAACAATTCATTTTGTAGACTCCCATTGTATATCATCCATAAAATAAAAAAAAAATTAGATCAATTTGATAATTATAATATTTTCATTTTATTACATTTGTTTTCAAAAAAAATAAATAAACGATAAATATATTTTAAAAAATAAACATAATAAATTGAAAAAGCTCGGTTATTAGATTGACTTAATTTTTATCTTGAATAATATAATGACGCACCTTACAAAATAAATAGTGATAATCATTAAAATATGACTCGTGACTGATCTCATAGCCCCTCAAATTCTTTCAAGTTTAAACTTGAGAGAAGTCCAACCCTTTAAAATCTCCCCAAAAAAACTTGCCACAATGTCTTAAAAAAATAATTAATAAGCATCACTCCATTAAAAGTTTCCACATTGTCGTTTATTTAAATAACAATCTAAAATTATTCCCAACTCATCCTTACTTACATGGCCAAATACTCCCTTTGCACATTTTAATAACCAAAAAACTCAAATTTCAAACACCCACCTTATTACTCCTCTATTTTCTTAATATTTCTCTCATTTATATTTTTCTTTCTATCCGTCACTACCAATGCCACTTACATTGGTGGTGGAAGAGTATGATGGCAATACTGAAAAAATGGTAGAGGGAGATTGAGGTGGTGAGAAAGATGGTAGTGGATGGGGAGTTAGGGATGGTGTGGAAGAGGCTATCAGTGGAGAAGTGGGTTAGGAGTAGAGGTAGGGAGAGGGAAGAAAATGGGAGAGATTGTTGGTTGGAAATAGACTACGAGAGAGAGAAGAAGAAAAAAAAAGTGGAATTGTTTGGATACAGAGAAAAGATAAAATGAAAGTTTGTTTGGCTATGGAGTTAAGACTAAAGCACCATAAGGTATTTGTTGTTAGGGGTAGGCGCGGGTCGGTTGCGGCCACGGAACCTTCAATCCGCCATCCGTCCGTCAAATTGGTGGATTGGAGAAAATGAATCCGTATCCATCCGTCAATCCGGCGGATGTGGATTGAGCGGATTGGCGGTTTGGCGGATGAGTGCGAATCGGTTTGGGGGTTTAAAATTTTATAAATTTTCAACATAATTCAACTTATGCACTTCCTCAAAAAAAAAAAAAAAAAAGTATTACAGTCAATGACTTAAAAAAGTATTATAATCACTGCATACCTCATTCAAAGAAAAAAAGTTTAAAATTTTAGAATATCACAATCACTACATACCTCATCCATATATTACAATCACAGCGTAATTCATCCACATAAAGTATTACAATATGTAGTTCTTAAAATATAAAAATAATTCAAACCACCAAAACCATGGACAGAGCAGTAGTAGAGATTGTATGTTTCTGTATTGTTACATCTATATATGTTTTGAAAACAAAAACCAACCAACATATATCATATTTTCTATTTATTATTTTTAGAGTTAGATTTAAAAACTAAAAAATATAAATAAATAATACGTTTATTTTTTTCAATTCAAAAAATATATTCAAGTTGAAAACTTTTTTTCAACAAAATATTTAAACTCTTTTTCAATTGAAAACACAAACAAAATATTTAAACAAATTGAAAATACAAAGTCTTATAAATTAATAGGGGTGTTCGGGGTTTGGCAGTTCGGTTGCGGCC
Source organism: Camellia lanceoleosa (assembly GCA_025200525.1). Lineage (NCBI taxonomy): Eukaryota > Viridiplantae > Streptophyta > Magnoliopsida > Ericales > Theaceae > Camellia > Camellia lanceoleosa. The sequence goes on from CM045765.1 coordinate 130,205,777, forward strand.
AAAGGAATCTCAAATCCACCATCCATCTGCCAAATTGGCGGATTGGAGAAAATTAATCCGCAACCGTCCACTCGTCATCACGCATTCGTCTAAAATGCGGCGGATCAGTTCGGTTCGGTCAATTTTGACGGATCGGTATATCCGCTGCTCACCCCTATTTGTTGTGACAAAAATGGAATTTTTTATTTTATTTTATTTAGCTCACTATAAAATATTGTGTACTAATTTAAGAACAACTAAAACATATTTGTTAGTTTAAGGACACTGTAAATCATAAAGTATTATAACGCAGCGGATTAAATGTTTAGATCATACCTTTTAGCGAAGAACCTCGTGGGTAAATCACGTGCTTCCTGAATCTGATCAATCAACCCAGCAATGGGGTGATATTACAATAGTGGATATCACCCACACAAACCATAGTGCAAATGGCTTTGATCGTTGTTTTTTGGAGAGAGTCAGAGAGAGAAGAGAGTATGGAAAAAAGGTTATGGGTAAAAACCCCATAACGTATCTGATATACGTAGAGTCAGAGAGAGAAGAGAGTATGGAAAAAAGGTTATGGGTAAAAACCCCATAACGTATCTGATATACGTATCTCCCATTCTCAGATGTATATAATCAATAATAACCAATAAAAATCTATCTATCTATCCATATCGATTGATATGATAAATATAGATATCCTGAATGGTTATCCAAATAAGTTTGAATTAAAAGGTCATGCCATATGGGCGTCCAATTTCTAACAGACACTAACTTTTTTTGGGACCAAATTACCTTTAGTTTAGTTTCATTATTCTACCATCTCTTATTGTCCTTGTCATTTTCGGCCACCGCTTTCAATCGTTGGCTACAACCTCCAGTTGTCGGTGACAACTTTTTGATGATCATCGTCGGTTGTTGGTGACATTTTTTGGCAACTGCCTAGCGAAGTGAAATTCCACTAAGTCAGTGAACGTTTCTCTAAACACTGACTTATAGTCAATAAAATTTTTTGATTTTCTTAGTCAGTGAAAATTCACTGACTTTTAGTTTGTCTCTAAACACTTTAGTCAATAATTTTTTTTGATTCTCTTGGTCAGTGAAAATTCACTGACGTTTAGTCTGAATCCAATAAAATTGCATGAACTCAGAGAAATTTTATTGATCTTTTTCTAAGAAATTTCATTGACTTTTAGTCTAGGTTAATGAAATTTCTCTAGGTTAGTGAAATTTCTCTAACTACTAACTTCGTAATTTCATGTCTTTTATCCAAGAAAAATAATAAAATAAATCTTTTGACACATTTTTTCACCAAAAATCAATTCTAACTTACCTGAGTCATTATTTGTTCTTGCCAAACACTGAATGTTTTGATTCCGAGTATTGGTATCTTTCATGTCATTGTTCAATGGTGGTGAATAGTCGAAGGACACGATTAGATTAGATGATAAGCCGTCTCATTGGTTCTCACAAGTGGACTTGGTGAAAGCGTTGCTAGAGATAAAGCTTAGAGAGAAGAAAACTATGTGTTTGATAAGAAAAGAGAGATATCTGGAAACGACATAGAGTACAGTGATGGTGGTAGCGAATGCAATTGAGGTGACTGTGGTAGCAACGATAGCGAACTTTAGTATATACAATGATCGTTGATGGTAGAGAGAGAAAGATATATAGAACACTACAAAGAGGCACAAAGAGGCATGATATAAAATGTTGTCGAATTTTTTATGTTTGTAAGGATAGTTTGGTCCATTCATGTCAAATCTTTTCTTTATTCTTCTACAATTTGAAATCTCAAGGACTTTAACTAGCAAGTAAATTGTTAATGTGTTCAAACTCTTACACAAATTTGTAGAGTAATATCTCCGTAACTTTCCTGACAAAAATAACAATTTGTAAAATGGCAAAAGAATAAATTAATAAGGGGAACTTACCCCTCAGTGGGATCTTGAAAAAATTATTCCATATATATGGAAAATTTTATAATTTTAATTATTAATATTGATAAAATTTATCATTAATTTGTAATTATTTTAAAGTTTTACACTGATATGAAATTTTCCCAATTAATAATTAATGTTCGTTAATATTCATCATTTGACAATTCTGACAATGGAGAGCAATTTAATTTCAAAAATTGTAATAAAAAAAACCTCAAGGTAGTTTTGTATAATTGAATCTACTTTTAACAATATAAACTATTATTGCAATATATATATATATATATATAAATTATGTTAGATGATATGTTTTGTTTATTTTAATACTTAAAGTTATTTACATTTTTAAAAATATTTCATAATTTTCAAAATAAAAAATTGTATGAGCGTTCTCCATAATTGTGGGGACCAACCCGAAGCCCACCCAACCTATTTTATTAAGGATTTGGGCTCAATATGCAAATTTGTAAGGTTGAACTGGGTTAAATTTATAAATTATACACGTGTTTATAGTACATAAGCACTTTATTTAGTTTTATTTTAGTTTAAATAAAAATAATATACTTAGGATAGAATCAAATAAATACGAAATATTTTTGTCAATTCAATTACAAAATTGTTTACGTCTAATTTTATAACATTTATTTTTATCTAATAAATGAGCTTTTTAAGTGGGCTTAGAATTGTAATATTATTTTTAAAACAGGCTTACAATAAAAAATTGAAATCAGATGCGCAACTAAGAAGGGACCATGCTTGGGCACAAGATTCAACTCAATTTTATTTTTCTCATTTACAAAAATTATATCTATTAATATATTTTTTACTAGACTAACTTTAAAATAGTAGACAATATTAGTCTTAGCAGACTATTTTACATGTTGTTTAATAAGTTGAATGCAGTTATATAAAGGATTCAAAAATATTATCTCACCTTTTATTGAAACTAATATTAAAATGTGTAATTAATTTTTCATTAAGCAAGTTATTTGTGTCAATTTTGTGTGATACAATATATTATCAGGTTGTGTCATATACATGTTATGTTAATCTATTTCCTAATTGAAATAGGATTTGTGGGCACTTAAACATTAACTTGGTTTTGACTCCCATATTGGTTTGGATTAGTGAAAGACATATTTGACTTTGTTTAAACTTTTTAAAGTTTTGAATTTAGTGTTTCCTAATTGGTTTTAGATTGGATTGAAAGGAAACCTATTTTGTTTTAGAAAGGATTCTTTGTCTATATATAGGTGAATACTCTCCTTAATTCAGTTGGATTTTTCAGTTCCTCGGAGCCCCTACGGGGGTTTTGTTGGTAGACTTTCGAGTCTTTGGTGTGGTCTTTGGTTACTTGGTGTCTCTTAGTTTTAGTTTTATGAGACTTTTGTAGAGAGGATTTGGGTTTCGTGGGAGAATTTGTATTTTGGGCTTGGTGAGTTTAGTAATTTGTGAGAGATTGCTTTGTTACCATTGTGGCTCTTTGGAGCATTGTTCTCTTTGCTAGTGGAATCCTTCTCTTTGTGATTGTTTGTGAATGTAGGCTTAGGTCGAACCACGTAAATCTTGGTATTTTGTTAGTTTGTGATGTGATCGTTTCTCTATCGTTAATTTGCATAATTTGTATGGTTCTTCTGCTTCTTATTCTAAGCCATCAACTATCTTGGTGTGGTTGAGTTCTTCTAGGGGTTCTCCACACAACAAATTGGTATCAGAGCTTAGGTGATGATCTAGGCTTCGTTCGTTTGCTTCCGTTGAAGTTTGTATCATTAGTGGTTTTTGAAGATTGAAGAGAAAATTGTCGAAGAGAAATCTTCTAACAATTTCACTTTGGAGGAGAAACTTGAAGATGATAATTGCAAATCTCATCTTTTTTGGAGGTAAGCTTTTGATATATATGCTTGTGGCTTTCCTCATTATATTTTGGATCTATCATTTGGAAATCAAATTTGTTTGCATATGCCTTTTGATTTGGTGGAGATAGATCGTTTGGAAATTTGGTTGACTTAATTGGGATTGTTGGTGAATTTTGAAATTTGGTTTGCTTCTGAAGTTTGCTCGATACTTCAAAAAATTTGGCTATTTCGTTATTGTTTAAAGTTTGTTCCGGTACTTCAGAATTTGGTTAAAGCTTGTTTGCATCAGTAGTCTATTTGGTTGAGAGTTTGTTTTGATTTTCTCAAAATTTTATTGACTCTCTCATTCGATTGTTTTTCATTAGGCTCTCTTGTTTTGGTTTAAGCTTGCTGAGAACAAATTTGTTACTGCTTTCGAAGTTGCTTGGAAAGAGAAATTGAAGTCTCTCTTGATTTTGAATTGTCTCCTCACTTTGGTTCAAGCGGTTAGTTTGTTTGTTCACCATGGTTTGTATGGAATTGTTGAAGACAACTTAATTTGTTTGGCGCCCTTAGTTTTGAACTCGAAACTTGGTGCCATGGTGGAGTTTGAAGTTTGGTTTGGGATTGTAGAAAATTAGAAGAGTTACGTTGTTTTGTTCTGCAATTTGTTTGGATGGCTCGATGTGTCTTGAGCACTTGTCTAATTCTGCTATTTTGTTTTGCTTAGACTAATTCGATTTGAGCGCTTGTTTCTTGGTTTGATACAGCAGAATTTGTTCAATTGATTTGGATTATTGGGAATCTCACCTAGGTGGAGTTTTGTTTATTTTGGTTCAACATTTGTTTTGGTGCAACAATTGGAAGTCTCACCAAGATGGAGATTTGCTAGTTGATTGGCTTGTTCAAGCTAGACAAGGTGGAGATTTGTTGGATCATTGGCTCAATGTTCATTCCCAATATGATTTGGATTTGTTATTCTATTTCCTAATGGAAATAGGATTTGTGGGTAGTCAAACATTAACTTGGTTTTAACTTCCATATTGGTTTGGATTTGTGAGAGACGTATTTGACTTGGTTTAGACCTCCTAAAGTTTTAAATTTAGTGTTTCTTAGTTGGTTTTGAACTGGATTGAAAGGAAACCTATTTTATTTTAGAAAAGATTCTCTCTCTATAGATAGATAGAGATACTCATTAATTTAGTTGGACTTCTTAATTCCTTGGAGCCCCATGAGAGGTTTTGTTGGTAGACTTTTGGGTCTTTGGTGTGGTCTTTGGTACTTGGTGTCTCTTTAGTTTAGTTTTGTGAGACTTTTCTTGTTAAGAGAATTTGTATTTTGGGCTTGGTGAGTTTAGTTATTTATAAGAGATTGCTTTGTCACCATTGTAGCTCTTCGGAGCAATGTTCTCTTTGCTAGTGGAATATTTCTCTTTGAGATTGTCCGTGAATGTAGGCTTAGGCCAAACCACATAAATCTTGGTATTTTGTTAGTTTATGATGTGGTTATTTCTCTCTCGTTAATTTACGTAATTTGTATAGTTCATCTGCTTTATATTTAGGGGTACTTACCAATCAGTTCTATTAACTAGACTTATTTACTTACAGGTCCTAACTAATAAATTTAACACTATAAAAATAAGAAATTGATAAATTTATCACTATAAATTTATTCATAAAAACAAAGAGACTGATAAATTTATCACTATAAATTTATTCATAAAAATAAAAGACTGATAAATTTATCTTTATCACTTAATAAATTTATCAATAGGACTTAATGGGTAATAAGTCTCAAAAGTAGGACCTATTGGTAGTTTACCCTTATATTTAAAGCTATCAACTATTTTGGTGTAGTTGAGTTTTTCTAAGGACTCTTCGCATAACATGTTCGTATCAGAAAATAGTCAATCTCAATCTACTAATTTTGTGTATGATTCAAGTCGTATTATTGTATCATATCGAAAATTTCCATCCTTACATTGCTTAATTCTTGCATTCTCTTTTTCCTTTCTTTTTTAAATTGAAAATTAAAACATGTTTTTGTATATTATTTCCGTTTTTAAAAAATTAAAATTAATTCGTTGATAGATGAGCCGACAATGGAAATGAAATGAGGATCTGAATTCCTCTGTTTCACTGATACAAGTGTAAGAACAAAAAATAATCCAGGTTATGTCTATGTATAATAGTTGCATTAAGGATTTTAGGAATTAATTTTTTTTTTTATCTCTGAAAGTAATAAAATTGTTGCAAAAAATATTCGGAGATCAATTCATTGGTCATTAAAAGACCATCCCGAAAAGTGAAAAAATGATATTATGACAAAATTTTAAAAATGTCACTAAAAATATACTTGTATGAACAAAGTAATTCCGTGAAAAAATATTTTGTGTTTTGAGATGAAAATATTAGTCCTAGAAAATATTAATTCATCATTAAATGTCTAATTTTATCACTAAAAATTAGGAGTGGACATCGGCTCATTGGCTTACCCAACCCTTTTGAGAAGATTGTTTCAGCCCATAAGACCGGCTAGGCCAATATTTTCATCCTGATATATTAATGGATTGGACTTGAAATTTATATTTTCAACCCAACTCAACTCAACCCAACCCAAAATTTATACTTGAAATTTTGTATTAATGGTCGGGCTTGGACATATCCAACATCGGGGCATTCTATTTGAACCCAAAAAATATCTTAGTACCCCCAATTTAAATTTATAAATTTTAATTCTTATTTTATATTAATGTAAATTTACTAATAAGGACAATCCATATTAAACCCTAAAATAATCTCTTTTTTTCTTCATGGTACATCCTAATCTATTATTTCTATTCAAATGTCTACATTTTCTTCTCTAAGAGATCAAAGTGAGTTTGTCTTCTTCTTCTTCTTCTTTTTCACTCTAAATGGGCACCTGACCTGGGTTAAGCAAGGGAGGAGAAATATGCTGTACATCACCATACTGCATGAAGCGTGAATTTCCGTTTAAACCATATCCAAAAGGGCTAGCAAACACATAGTGGTTGGGATGAGGGAAAGGCATCAATCCATTAGCAGGAGCTGCTGGCTAGGAAACTGGACTCTGATGGTAGTAACCCATTGTTGAAGGAGCTTGAAACATTGGAAATGGTATGCTCTGACTATTCATTGGTGGAGGCATGCTTTCATGTTGAGAACCGACATTGGCATTTGTTCTTCCATTCTCAAAATTATGAGTTGCTTTCGTTGGTAAATTCACGGAAATGTTACTTTTTCCATTGTCTGGTGAATACCCAGATGATGTCCTGCTTCTAAAAGAAGAAGAAGAAGAAGAAGATAAACTCACTTTGATCTCTTGGAGAAGAAGATGTAGAGATTTGAATAGAAATAATAGATTAGGGTGTACCATGAGGAAAAAAAGAGATTATTTTAGGGTTTAATATGGATTGTCCTTATTAGTAAATTCACATTAATATATAATAAGAATTAAAATTTATAAATTTAAATTGAGGGTACTAAGATATTTTTTGGGTTCAAATAGAATGCCCCTCCAAAATCTCTTATTATATAGTGTCAGCCCAGTTAGAACCATACCTAGCTCAACGAATGTCCAACTCTATTACAGATACAACAATGACACTTTTGAAAATTAAAATATCTAATTTTTAAATTTTTATCTCTAAAATTTTAATTTATTGTAGTGTTAATCTATTAAATGGATCATATTTTTATGATAATATATTTCATATATTATCATGAAAATATGAGAAATTGTGAGAATCCTTAAAAGAACGTGCATATGAACTTTGTTATTAAAGTCACGCTCATGTTTAATTGTCGTATTAAAGCATCTAAAAGGCTTGATAAATATCTATTGCCTTTTGACTTTTCATACAAATGATGATGCTTTCAATCATATATAGTCACAAAGATATAAATGGAAGGAGAGTGCATTGGGTGAATAATTTTATTTTGTATTCTATTTAGGAAATGGTATTATACATATATATGGTATCATATGAAATTATGAATTTTTATAGTGTTAGTTACAAATTGTTGTCATATAATTATAAAAAATATATAGTAAGAAAGTCTAAGTTACAATTAAATATAATTATATTATGAATATTATAGTTTTTTTATGAACAAAGAATTATATTTTTTTGTGATGATTTTTTTTTTTTGTGTGGCATTTTTCAGTTTTATTTCTCACCAAATGCCATAAGATTTGGCAAATAACAAAAATAATTAGTTATATATGTTTCATAATTCTAATTATCACTTGGAATACAAAGAAAGAAAATGAATACTCACTCATATCCTTATTTTACAGGTAAGAAATTTTTTTCTAGAAACCTAGAATATATATGTAAGTATTCCATGCCAAAACACTAAGGACAAAAGAAAAGAAAAATGGAGAATAGTGTTGTTGATGTTTTATTTTTGCATTTAGACAAAGTTGATTTTCTTGCTTTCACACATGATAGCTACATGCATTAAAGTCCCTCTGGAATCTTATAGAGCATTTTCTATGGTACAATTCAAATCGTCACGTGGTCACTTAGTTTTTAGTTATAAAAAAAAAAAAGGTTAAAAGGTCACTTTAAAAAGGAGTCAAACGCACTAATTATTTATATTTTTTCATATATTTGAAATATAAAATTCACAAATACATCAATTTTTTTCAAATCATAAAAAAGTCAAATCCCCAACAACCATAATAAAACATTTAAAATAGAAGATATTAGATCGTTTGTGTTGTCAATTCCGCGGACAATCGCTTTTCTGTTGTAATCTTTGTCCTTGTCCTCTATTTGCTCTAGGACTGCTTGAGCGACTAGTTCGTCACTCAAGCGAAGATGCATGTCTCTTAGTAGTTCTGGCCCTCTACAAAACTTCTGATAACTCTCATTCTCCGCTCGAGCGCACACTTGGTGGCTCGAGCGAAGGCACTTATGTGCCCGCGCATTCTAAGCTTACCGCTTGAGTGACCATTTCTTTGCTCGAACGGTCTGTGCGACCTTGATTGCTATAAAAGGTAACTTATGTTGTTTTTTAAGGTTGTCTCTTCCACATCCGTGTTTGTAGCCTCAAGTAATCTTGAGCAATCTGCTAGGGAGATTTTCCTTTGTTTTTCTTGATGTCATTGTGTAACAACCCTCGTACCGATTACTGAATAACCACTGAATTAAATACTGATTATTGCTAAACTGGACCGCTAATGACTGATAATTGGATTAACTGAAGTATTGGATAGACTGATTGAAATCGAAACTGAAATTGAATAAGTTATCTATTGAATTGCATATTGTATCTGTTTGATTGAATGATTATCTGTTTGAATTCATGTGTTTAAACTGTTAATTGAAGGCCTTATCGGCGGCCGATTTACAAACCGTTTGATGTTTTAGAATCAGTAGAATATTTCTGATTTTATGGTATATTTATCTGAAAATTGATTAGGAATGATTAAATTAGATTTAAACGAATTAATTGTCAAGTTTGACTTAATTACGAAATTGCCACTTAGTGGCCACTACATCACACACACTTAGAGACTTGTTTACACTTAGATGCAACAATTTGATCAGCCATTCTTCTCACACCCAACCCACCAAGAAGTAAGAGAGTGAGAGTTAAGAAGATTGAACTCATCTTGTGGAACTAGCTTGAATCTTGAAGAATTGAAGTGTTGATTGTCTAATTGAGCTTCTAGGCTTAAGCTACAAGACTAAGGTAGATCATTCATCTCCTAATTGTATCATTGAACTTCATTCTTGCATGCTCCATGTTTAATTAGAGAGTAAGTCATGAATTTGTTCATAAATGTTGAATTGAAGTCCCATTGTTGCATGCATGTTGAATTTAGTGAGTTTGAAGTTAAATTCTTGGAGAATCATACATGCATGTCCATGTTTATATTATAGTCCATGTTTTCACTTCATTTTACAACTATTGAGCTCATTAGAGCAAGATTTGAAGGTTGATTTTGGATTAAAACTCATGTATTGCATGTTTGAAATTGTTCTTGAAATTGGGTTTGAAAAATGGTTTTAATTGACTCACCTTTGGGGCTTGAATTCATAAATTGGCTTTTGAAACTTGTTATATATTGTTTTGGGATGTATTTTCCAGAATTTGAGCCCAAGAGGTCGAGAATTGAGTTGAGAATGCTTGGTTTGAGCTTGGAAGGCAAATCTGGAAATTCCAGATTTGGCTTCTTCGCTCGAGCGACCAATGTTTTCCTCTGAGCCACGCTCGAGCGAAGGATTGGTGGCTCGAGCGTAAAAATCAAACATCCAGTACTTTTACTGTTTCATCAGACCGCTCGAGCGAAGGAAGGCTCGCTCGAGCGAACCCTTTGATTTTGGAAGCTCGCTCGAGCGAGCATCGAGCGAGCATCGCGCGTAAAAATTGAGCATCCAGTACTTTCATTGTTTCATTAGACCGCTCGAGCGAAGGATTGTTCGCTCGAGCGTAGCCTTTGTTTTTGCAACCTTGCTCGAGCGAAGGAAGGCTCGCTCGAGCGAGACCCCTGTTTTCAGCAACTTTTGAAAAATGCCTTCCAACTGTATTTTTGCATCCTCATCCCATCCTAGGCATTCTTAGGCCTAGTTTAAGACATCTTAATGAGGATTTAGACAAAGAACCACACCGAGGAAATTTAGGGATGTAATTATCATCTTTTCGATTGTGAACTTAGTGTGTGTTCTATTTGTTAACTGTTTAGGGTTGGCTCCCGGGGACGCGCTCTAGCTGCTATAGCCCAATCTCTGTGAGTAACAGATTGTGTAAAGATATGTTCAAATGGTTATATTTTGAATACTGAATTGAACTGTTTATTGAACTGATATTGTTTATTGAATGAATGCATGTCCTGCATTTCGAACTGTATTGTGGCATCCTTAGCACCCACTGTTATTGACTGTTACAGAGCTCTGTCGGTTTCCTTGTGGAACCATACTGATTGATGGCCATCATTATTGTTGGGTCTGTTAAGGCCTGGTCCTTTTGGACCTACTGTTTATAGGCTAATGGATGTACCACATATGACTGATTGATTGAAATACTGATTGACTGAAATACTAAAAGATTGAAATACTGTATAATGAATTGATTTCATTACTGTAAGGGACATTCATTCATAACCTCTTTACACGCTATGTTATTCACTGGGCTTTAGCTCACTGTTTATATATATATGTAGGTTCTCAAAGAACTGCATCGAGCTAGGGCGTGGGATTGGTCCCCGCTTTTGTCAAGCCGACCTATGCGCCTCACTGCGAGGTTCCGAGTTGCCATGTTATGGCTTAGGGTGTTTTTGTGTCCCCTATCGGTCTCCTTACTGTATTGTACTTTTGTATAGATCAGATATCTTGATCATGTTATCGAGGATTCAATCCGTCTTGTTCGATCGTATCAATGTATAGACTGTATATGGATTGTACTGTGTTGAACCGTATGAATGCATAAAAATGTTTTTGACATACAGATTTTCACAGCTCAATGGACACTAGTTATTTACTGTATTGGCTTCCGCCAGAATACGTACTCTGCTTGACTATATTCTTTGTTGAAGAGGCCTTGGTAATCTCGGATTCTTGGCGATTCTGATGCTAAACCCTTAGGGCGGGTTTGGAGTCGTGACAGTGGTATCAGAGCGATACTTAACCACGAGTTATACCGCACACACGTGTCCAAATGAGCTATAGGGTGTCCTAGAAAAGCAATTAGGGCATCTCATGAATTTGAAAAGTGTGTGCTTATGACTGACTGAGTATATGTTAAAATGTTAAACTGTTTAATCATACCACTGCTTATAATGATAACTGCTATAACTGCTTATAGTGACATGGACAATGCCAATGAAACTGAATCATCATCCTCTGAGGCCAGAATGGCCAGACTTGAACAAATGATGGGACTGATAATTGAAAGACTTGAACAACAACCGAACCAACAGCCCCCACCTCCTCCTCCTCCAGTGCAACCGGAACCGAATGTACAGAATGTGAATGCTAATGAGGTGGACATTATTGCACTGACTCAGAAATTCAACAAAATGAAACCGCCGTCCTTTCAGGGAGGCTTAGAACCGTTAAAGGCTGAAGCTTGGGTTCTTGAGACTGAAAAGTTGTTTGAGGTTTTTCCGTACTCCGAAGCAAACAAAGTATTGTTGGCAACCTTCACCCTTCAGGAAGAAGCAAGAAGGTGGTGGATGTTGACCCGCGATGTAAATACTATTGTGACTTGGGCTCAGTTCAAGGAGTCCTTCTTTGAAAAGTATTTTCCCCGATTGCATCGAGGACGTAAAAGTGGTGAGTTTGAGCAATGAGACAGGGCAAAACGTCTGTTGCCGAGTATGAGAAGCAATTTACCGAACTTGCTAGGTATGCACCACATATGGTGGATACCGATTATAAGAAGGCCAGGAGGTTTGAAGGCGGCCTTAGTGTTGCTATACAAGATCGAATAAATGTTTTGAAAATGCCAACTTATGTGGGTGTTCTCGACCGGGCATTGATGGCCGAGACAAATATTGCAGCGGTGAAACAATCTGAAACACCGACAACTGAGTGGCAAGGCAAAAGGCAGAGTTTCAAATTTAAGAAAGGCAAGCATAACCCAGCAAACAAGAAACAGAATACGGGGTCGACGACTAGCCCCAGCCAAGGGAGTGGGTTTACTCCACCCTGCTCCATATGTGGCAATAAGCACAAAGGGGTTTGCTACCAGATTTCTGGAGCTTGTTTCAGGTGTGGCAAGGTGGGCCACAGAATTAAAGACTGTCCCTCTGCCCCGCCAGCCAGTAGTAAAGCTGCACCAAGCGCAGCAGCATCAGCCGCAACACCAAAACCGAACCCCAAAGCTACCGGGAAAGAGCCTATGAGGCAGGGCCGAGTGTTTGCCCTAGTACCGGGAGACGTGCAAAACACTGAGACTGTTGTGTCAGGTATCCTCTCTATCTGTGCTCAAAATGCTTATGTATTGATTGATTCGGGGTCTACACATTCTTATGTGTCGCATGCTTTTTCGCGTAAATTGAATAGACCCTTAGAACCCATGAACTATTTGCTAGCTGTATCATCACCTGTTGGGGGATCCATGACATGTGCATATATGTATCCTGCTTGTGAGATTATTGTTGGGGATATGCACCTATTTATTGATTTACTACCATTGAATATTGACCATTTCGACGTAATATTGGGAATGGATTGGTTACAAAAATATCATGCTACTATCGATTGTGTGACCAAGCAAGTTGTTTTCAAATCCACGGGTTTGCTGAATTTGTGTTTAATGGGGTGGAGTAGTACCTCCTCCATATCGATTTCTTCTGTAAAAGCTGTCAAATTAATTAGAAAGGGGTGTAAAGGTATCGTGTTACGTATTGATCTGCTCATTCATGATAGTGTTAAAACTGATGTGAACTGTATTCCTATAGTCAGAGAATTCCCAGATGTATTTCCAGATGATTTGCCAGGGGATTTGATTGTCAGGGAAATTGAATTTATTGTGGATGTGGTTAGGCACACAAATGACATCTAAAGCTCCTTCTGAGAATGGCTCCAATCGATCGAAAGAATTGAAGGTACAATTGCAGGAACTGTTAGACAAGAAGTTTATCAGGCCCAGTACATCACCGTGGGGTGCACCTGTTTTGTTTGTAAAGAAGAAAGATGGATCACTGAGACTATGTATTGATTACCGCGAACTGAACAAGGTAACTGTAAAGAATAAATATCCATTACCGCGTATTGATGATTTATTTGACCAGTTACAGGGAGCGCAAGTATTTTCCAAGATTGATCTTAGATCGGGGTATCATCAACTGAAAGTTAAACCGGAAGACATTGATAAAACTGCTTTTAGAACGAGGTATGGCCATTATGAATTTTTAGTTATGCCGTTCGGAGTTACAAATGCCCCTGCTGCATTTATGGACCTCATGAACAGGATTTTTAAACCATACCTTGATGATTTTATTGTGGTATTCATAGATGACATATTGATTTATTCTAAGACTGTTGAAGAACATGAACATCATCTGAGACTAGCCTTGCAAACCTTAAGAGAACAGAAACTGTATGCTAAATTGTCTAAGTGTGAGTTTTGGCTTGACCATGTGATGTTTTTGGGGCATGTTGTTAGCAAAGACGGAATCTCTGTTGATCCGCAGAAAATCGAAGCTGTAGTGAACTGGCCTAGACCAACAAATGTAACCGAAGTTCGAAGCTTTTTGGGACTGGCTGGATATTACAGAAGGTTTGTCAAAGACTTCTCCAAAATTGCCTTACCTTGACTCGATTGACTCGAAGGGATATCATTTGATGGGTGACGGAGGGAATCAGCATTTCAAGAGTTGAAAACTAGACTTGTAATTGCACCGATTCTGACTCTACCTTCAGGTACGGATGGTTATACTGTATTTAGTGATGCTTCTCATAAGGGTTTGGGATGTGTTTTAATGCAGAATGGGAGAGTTATTGCTTATGCTTCCCGACAGTTGAGACCACACGAAAAGAACTACCCGACCCATGACCTAGAACTTGCTGCAGTAGTTTTTGCACTGAAAATTTGGCGTCACTATTTGTATGGAGCAACATATGAAGTGTATACTGACCACAAGAGCCTGAAGTACTTTTTCACTTAGAAAGAACTGAATATGAGACAGCGGAGATGGCTTGAACTGATAAAAGATTATGACCTACAGATTTTGTACCATCCGGGAAAAGCCAATACCGTTGCCGATGCCTTGAGCCGAAAATCGATCGCCAACTTAGCCTGTTCTTGTTGAATCGACGAAGAGTTGCTTCTTGATCTGGAAAAGTCTGAAATTGAAATTGTTTTGAAGGAACAAGGTGGAACCTTAGCTGCTATTTCTGCTCAACCAGCTTTGATTGAAGAAATTAAAGAAAAACAGCAACTGGATGATTACTTGAAGAAGATTGTTGAAGAAAGAGATTCAAAACCGAGACCGGGGTTCAAATTTGACAACGATGTATTGAAATTTCAAGATGATTTGTGTGTACCGAATGACACCGAATTGAAAAGAAGAGTTACGCAAGAAGGCCACAATTCAAGTTTTCGATTCATCCGAGAATCGAAAATGTACCAAGATCTGAAACAAAATTTCGGTGGCGGGAATGAAGAAGAAATTGCCGACTTTGTGTCTAAGTGTCTTCATTGCCAACAAGTCAAAGCGGAACATCGGCGACCCAGAGCTTACTACAACCCTTACCCATACCAGAGTGGAAATGGGAGCATATCACGATGGATTTTATCGTTGGATTACCTCGCTCCAGGAAAGGTATGGACTCTATTTGGGTTATTGTTGATAGACTGACTAAATTTGCACACTTCCTACCTGTCAAGACAATTTATAATGCAGACAAATTGGCCGTTATCTATATTGATGAAATTGTTAGATTGCACGGAGTGCCTGTATCTATTGTTTCTGACAGGGATTCGAAGTTTACATCGAGGTTAGGCGAGCCTCTGCATTAGTCTTGAATTGAAAAGTAGTGCCTATCATCCTCGTGACAGATGGCGATCGAAAGGACCATCCAGACTCTAGAGGACCTACTGAGAATGTGTGTACTGGACTTTCAGGGGAATTGGGAAAGTCATTTGCCGTTGGCCGAATTCGCCTACAACAACAGCTACCATTCGAGTATTGGAATGGCGCCTTTCGAGGCGTTGTATGGCAGAAAGTGTAGATCTCTAATTTGCTGGGCAGAAGTTGGAGATGGGCCGTTACTTGGGCCCGAGATTGTGTATGAAACAACTGAAAAGATAAAATTGATACAGCAGAGACTGAAAACTGCACAGAGTAGGCAGAAAAGTTATGCCGATGTCAGGAGACGAGACAAAGAGTATGAAGTGGGTGATCACGTGTTTGTGAAAGTGACACCAATGAAAGGCCAGACTCGTTTTGGAGTCAAGGGCAAGTTAGCGCCAAGATATGTCGGACCGTATCAGATTATCGAGAAAATCAATCCGGTGGCGTATCAAGTTGCGCTTCCTCCTGAAATGGAGCATATGCACAACGTCTTCCACATTTCGATGTTGAGAGACTATCTTCGAGATCCGTTTCATGTGATTGAGCCTACCCGTATCGTGTTGAGTGATGACTACACTTACGAGAACGGCCTATCTGATTGTAAACCGGATCAAGAAACTGAGAAACAAGGAGATCCCGCTAGTGAAAGTTGATTGGCAGAACCATGGTGGTGTGTATGCCACTTGGGAAAGGGAAGATGACATGGCTAGGCGATATCCTGATTTGTTCCTGCTGAACCCTGTTTTCTTCCAGCCTTAAGGTAACTCGGGTTTAGAGGACTTAAATCCTTATAAGGAGGAGATCAGAATAACCCTCGTCGATTCTTGAATAACCACTGAATTAAATACTGATTATTGCTAAACTGGACCGCTAATGACTGATAATTGGATTAACTGAAGTATTGGATAGACTGATTGAAATCGAAACTGAAATTGAATAAGTTATCTATTGAATTGCATATTGTATCTGTTTGATTGAATGATTATCTGTTTGAATTCATGTGTTTAAACTGTTAATTGAAGGCCTTATCGGCGGCCGATTTACAAACCGTTTGATGTTTTAGAATCAGTAGAATATTTCTGATTTTATGGTATATTTATCTGAAAATTGATTAGGAATGATTAAATTAGATTTAAACGAATTAATTGTCAAGTTTGACTTAATTACGGAATTACCACTTAGTGGCCACTACATCACACACACTTAGAGACTTGTTTACACTTAGATGCAACAATTTGATCAGCCATTCTTCTCACACCCAACCGACCAAGAAGTAAGAGAGAGTGAGAGTTAAGAGAAGATTGAACTCATCTTGTGGAACTAGCTTGAATCTTGAAGAATTGAAGTGTTGATTGTCTAATTGAGCTTCTAGGCTTAAGCTACAAGACTAAGGTAGATCATTCATCTCCCTAATTGTATCATTGAACTTCATTCTTGCATGCTCCATGTTTAATTAGAGAGTAAGTCATGAATTTGTTCATAAATGTTGAATTGAAGTCCCATTGTTGCATGCATGTTGAATTTAGTGAGTTTGAAGTTAAATTCTTGGAGAATCATACATGCATGTCCATGTTTATATTATAGTCCATGTTTTCACTTCATTTTACAACTATTGAGCTCATTAGAGCAAGATTTGAAGGTTGATTTTGGATTAAAACTCATGCATTGCATGTTTGAAATTGTTCTTGAAATTGGGTTTGAAAAATGGTTTTAATTGACTCACCTTTGGGGCTTGAATTCATAAATTGGCTTTTGAAACTTGTTATATATTGTTTTGGGATGTATTTTCCAGAATTTGAGCCCAAGAGGTCGAGAATTGAGTTGAGAATGCTTGGTTTGAGCTTGGAAAATCTGAAATTCCAGTTGGCTTCTTCGCTTCAGCGAAGATTCCTCGCCGAGCGACCAATGTTTTCCTCGAGCCACGCCGAACGGGATTGGTGGCTCGGCGTAAAATCGAACATCCAAGCTTTTCTTGTTTCATCAGACCGCTCGAGCGAAGGAA